>CM070741.1:6939539-7641787 GCA_036346245.1 Bonia amplexicaulis
AGTCTAAACACTGACCCAGGGCCATGTGAATGATGTCACGGCAGAAGAAGCTTAGGACTTCTCTTGGGTACATTTATGTTAAATTAGTACTAGTGCATGTTCTATTTGATTATGGGCTTCTCATTCTTTCATGGCGGGGAGATTGTTGAAATACTTAAGTTGCCAACACATAAGTTGAAAAAATCCATGGTACTTAGTTCACCCGGGAACCCTTAACTGCCATGTTAATAAATCCCAGGGTAGAAATCACCATAGATGATTTTGGATTCCTAGAAAACATCATGGTACTGCCATCCCAGACATTGGATATCATCTTAGGGATGAACTGGTTGACAAAATACCAAGAAATTATAGATTGTGCCAATAGAAGGGTAGTACTTACCAAGTGTCCTAGATTAACAGTAAAGATTAATGTGAACTGGCCCTATTGCTTGGGACGCACAATCCACCACCTACATGCCATGCCCTTAGAAGCAACGCCAATAGTCCAAGAATACCCTGAGGTGTTTTTGAAAGAATTACCTGGTATACCACCAGATCGAGACATAAAATTTGTCATCAAACTAAAATTAGGGACCGCCCCAATTGCTAAGAGACCTTATAGAATGGCTGTCGATGAACTCAAAGAGCTAAAGAAGCAGATCGAGGAGTTGCAGGAGAAAGAATATATTAGACCAAGCTCATCACCCTAGGGTTCACCAGCCTGTTTGTGAGGAAAAAGGACAGCACCGCTAGAATATGTGTGGATTATATGGCCCTAAATGATGTGACCATAAAAACAAGTACCCTCTACCCCGCATCGATGACTTGTTCGACCAACTCTCGGGAGCCACCATATTCTCCAAGATAGACCTGAAGTCAGGGTACCATCAACTCAAGACCAAGCCTAAGGATATCCCTAAAATAGCCTTCATCACCCAATATGATTTATACGAGTTTACAATCATATCTTTTAGCTAGACCAATGCATCGGCCTACTTTATGAACCTCATGGGTAAAATCTTGATGAGTACTTGGACAAATTTGTGGTGGTCCTTAAGGAGCACCATTTGTACACTAAGTTCAACATGCACGAATTCTGGCTGCACGAGATCCGTTTCCTCGGGCATATCGTGTCCACTAGGGGAGTCGCAGTTGACCCAGCCAAAGTAGAAGTTGTCCTGGGATGGAAGTAGCCCACCTCCGTGACTGAAGTGCGTAGTTTCCTTAGATTAGCCAGATACTACAGAAGGTTCATTGAAGGATTTTTGAAGCTTGTTAGACCCTTAACCCACCTACTCAAGAAGGAGAAGTATGAATGGATGAAGGCCTGCGAAGAGATTTTCCAAGAGCTAAAGAAGAGGCTGATGTCTGCTCCTGTGTTAGTCTTGCCAGACATTCACAAGAACTTTGATGTATATTGTAATGCTTCACAACAAAGGTATTGGTTGCGCCCTTATGCAAGGAGAAAAGGTCATGGCTTATGAGTCAAGACAACTCTAACACCATGATAACAACTACCCAACTCACGACCTAGAATTAGCATCACTAGTGCATGCACTAAAAATTTGATGGCATTACTTGATTGAAAACCACTATAACATCTACACGGATCACAAAAGTCTCAAATACATCTTCACTCAATCAGACCTTGACCCTCACCAGAGAAGATGACTAGAGCTAATTAAGGACTACGACCTGGATATCCAATACCATTCTGGGAAGGCTAACATAGTGGCTGATGCATTAAGCCACAAGTGTTATTGTAGTAATGTCATGGTCTAGGAATTACAACCCGAGCTCTACAAGGAAGTGAAAGCACTCAACCTAGAGGTAGTACAACAAGGCATCATAGCTGCCATAGAAGTGCACTCGACACTGGAAAAGCATATCAAAGCCGCTCAAGAAGGACATCTTGGTTTCCAGAGATTCAAACACCTTATGGCTAAGGAAAAAGCCCCCTAAAATGGTTGAAGATCAGTAACACATCCTCTGGTATAGGAAGTCTCTTTGTCTCTCACCAGAAGGAACTCAATGATCTGATACTCAAAGAAGACCACAACTCAGCATATTCCCTGCATCCAGGAAGTACCAAAATATATCAAGATATGAAGACCCTATATTGGTGTCCCCGCATGAAGAGAGACATCGCCGAGTTCGTAGCCTATTGTGATGTGTGGCAACGGATCAAAGCCAAGCACCAGAGACCTACAGTACTATTTCAACCCCTACAGATTCCCCAGTGGAAGTGGAAAGAAGTTGGAATGTATTTTATTACTGACCTACCATGGACCAAGTCTAGATATGATTCTATATGGGTCATAATTGACAAATTAATAAAAGTCTCCCATTTTATCCCTGTAAAGACCACCTACAAGGGAGTTAGATTGGTCGAGCTATACATGGCCCACATTATGTGTTTACACAGAGTACCCAAGAGGATAGTCTTAAATCAAGGTTCTCAATTCACCTCACATTTCTGAGCTAGTTTGCATGAAGCCCTTAGAACCCATTTGGATTTTAGCACAACATATTACCCACAAATTGATGGAAAAACAGAGAGGATGAACCAAATCCTTGAAGACATGCTTCGAGCCTATGCCTTGGAATTCACTGTTGATTAGGAGAAATACCTACCCTACATGGAATTCTCCTATAACAACAGTTATCAGTCTAGTCTGAAGATGTCCTCCATTCGAAGTGCTTTATGGCAGAAAATACAGAACCCCTCTGCACTGGTCAGAAATAGGAGAAGGTTATATCTTTAGACCAGATACCCTAAAGCAGGCAGAAGGGAAGGTTTGACTGATCAGGGACCGCCTACAAGCTGCCTAGTCCAAGCAGAAGAGTTATGCCGACAATCATCGTAGGGAGTTGACCTTCAAAGTTAGAGACCATGTTTACCTTAAGGTATCACCTCTTCGAGGAATTCGAAGCTCTAAAGTGAAAGGCAAGCTTGCCATAAGATATATAAGCCCGTTCCTAATCACCGCCAAGCGAGAAGTACCCTATCAACTGGAATTACCTACAAGTTTTGGCAGACATCCACAACGTGCTCCACATCTTGCAACTCAAGAAATGTCTTAGAATACCTAAAGAACAAACTCCGATGGAGACCATAAAGCTCCAAAAAGACCTGGCGTATCCAGAGCACCCGGTCAAGATCCTCGATGTCATGGAGTAATCACTCTGAGAGAGAAGCCACCTGGGAGTTAATAGTATGTAACATCCCATTTTGGGAACTTGAATTTTTCTTGAAAGACATTTTCAAATCAAGTTTGAATTCACAAGAGAAACTCAAATCCATTAGAATTTTGGCCAAATTTCAAATTTTTCTCAAGCCCATCTCATGTTCTAGGCCGAGCTCAGCCCAACACATCTCCTTTGGCACTTTTGGCCCCTTGCCTTGGCCTGGAATTGCCCAAGCCGACCCACATCGCCTCGGCGTCATCGTGTGTGTTTCGCACCACACGCGCCTAGTCACTATGCCACTAATGTTCCATGCGTGTTCCTAGATTTTTGGCTCTGCACTGCATCGCATTCGCCGAAGCTCTTTTCCCTCTCCTACAATCCAATGCTCGGCCGTCCTTCCCCTTTTTCCCGCTATGACACTAAGTCGTCCCATCGTGTCCACACCACGCTACTAGCTCCTTGAGTCATGTGCCTGAGTACTCTCTCGTTTAGACACTGCACCAACCCCCGTTCGCCCCGACTCTCTCTGGCGTCGCCGCCTCGACCACAGCAAGCAATCATTGCCGCCCAATGGCTCCTCCCCTCCTCTTGGCTATTTAGCCATGCTATGGCTCTCTCAAACCTCTACACACTCTCTAGTAGCTTCCTCTTCGCTTGCCTCATCCGCGCCTAGCTTTCCCAAGCTCGCCGTCGTCTTCGTTGAGCATCCCTCAGTCGCCGCCGAGCTATCCCCTGAGCTCACCTAGCTCCCCTCTTGCTCCCACCCCGCCTAATCGACCTCTCTCCCCTCGTAGCTTGCCGGAGTGGTCTTCTTCCCCAACTCCAGTGAACTCCACTACCCGTCGGATCCGAGCCTCTCTATCCAATTGCTTCTGCCTGGAGCACCATTGAGGCACCGTAAGGTCATTACCACCACCAATTCAGTTCACCACCACTCGTAGCTCACCGGTGTCGTGCTTCCACCTCCGCCTCTCTAGTCCGCTAACACCAGCCCAACCTCCTCATCCCCAAGCTCCGCTGCCACCTCTGGGAAGTTCAAATAACATGTTGCACCATATTGCTTGGTCAGTCCAAATGAGATGTGATCCGACGAAACTAGAATAGGAGAGACTTGTTGATATGTAGCAAACCAGTAGTGAACCTACACGTGGTAAGCATGGTGATTGCTTGCAAGGAAGATGGAGACCTGGTCAAGGAAGAGTTTTTTGGTAAGTTGACTAAAATACCAGAAAATATCTTGGATCAAAACCACGATGCTTGAGCAGCCCTTAGGAAACCAGTTTAGGTTAAGGGGAAGCTGAGAAAATCAAGCTGGATCAAAGGCTAAGGACTTACCGGATTCAGGTTCACGTGCTTTAAAAATCATGCATGATTGTAGTGTGTTAGTAAAACACATGTCGCATAGGATTAATGGGTTTCCCCCCATATCTACTATTGGATAGTACCCATTAGGCTTAAATGTGGGTTGGTTGCCTCGTCTATTTAATGGGTTGGGATGGAGACTTGCTATTTAACCATCCAACCTTTCCTTATGGAAGTCAAGTGTTATAAGGTTAGGATTTTAGAAGTGTGAGTATTATGGTGTACTCTTTGTCCTCTAGGTGGAGTAGATATAAAACTTTTATCCTCAAATAGCAATACATCAACTTTGTTCATCCCTCATAAATCCCTTTTGTTTTGGTTTGATTTGCTCTTGATCTTGTTGGTTTTGATCTTCTCTCTTTTCTTCCTGGTCTTATTGGATGCCAAGGACGAGTAAGTGATGGAAACGTCTTATGAAAATCAATCCCCATCTATCTAGGCATCAGGTTAGGCAAGTACTTGAAGTTGCCTGGTTTTGCTTCGATCTGCATTCTCAGGAGATTTCTTGATCCAAGAGATTTTGCTTTGATTTTCTGTAATTTCTTGCTTGCTGTGATATGTGGGAATATATCTAGATCTATCTTAGCAATCCTCCACCCATAAGCAAGTCGTATTAAGAGTTTTCGGTTTTTGTCTGATTTTGATGCAACCTTACTTACTCTTGAGAAATATCTGATCTTTGGTGAGGGTTCATGCGATCCTTAGATGAAATACGTTCTTAAGACCTCAAGCAAGATGTGTGCAAAATCTCATCTTGTTAGGACATGGATTTTTGGAGTTACACCAAAAGTTATATCGACTCGGGCTGTTTCTTCAGTTCTGGAACAAGGGAGTGGTCAGACCACCCCCTTTCGGTCAGACCACCAAAGGCCGATCTGTAGCCGATGGACAGACAGCCAAGTAACTATTAGACACCCCCCTTCGGTCAAACAGCCAAGTACCTGTCAGACCGCCCCCTGGTAGCTGGTTTGATCGCCTGTGCCTGAGTTTTTTAGCTTTTGGTTTCTTGAGTCATTTGATTTGGTTTTGGTTTTGGTTTTCAATCCTGACCTTGATAGGTCAGTAGCTACTGGAGTGAATGATTCATAGTTCAGTAGCTACTGGAGTGAAGAATTGATAAATACTCAGAAAACACCATTCACCCCACTCTCCTATGTTGCCATACCAGGCCTACAGATTTAGTAAACACATCAACATTCAACACAATACAAATATCCACATTCATATAACAAGGAAAATTCCCAGTAACATTGGTACACAGTCAAACTATAATAGCATAACAACTAGTTTATTTTCAAAAGCTTGGCCTTCATAGCATGCATCTTTTATTCAAAATAAAGCAAATCACAAGCAAGCACACTCCTGAGTCTTCATCTACTAGCAGTCCGCTGGAATGTTGTTCACCCTTGGTCACATCTTCAGGCAATCTGGAGTTAAAATGTGTAAGTGAAAAATGATTTGAATTTGGCAGATCAAATGAAGCACAGGTGAAAAAAATAGGAAATATCTTACCCCAAGTCGCTTCTTTGTATGATCAAGCAAAAATTGTGGGTCCTGTTTGGTTCGTGTATATGCATCGATCTTGTCCACTTCCTGTAACATATCAATTAGGAGTTAAGACTTCGGCTCACGAAGAAGTTGCCAAGAAAAATGATTTTCATTAGAGTATTCACTATACAACCTTGGCAGAACAAGTGTTCCGAACAATGTGAATAAACGTAATATTAGCATATGATGTAATCTCATCTAGAATCATTCTGAATTACCTCAATGAATTTCTGAAGGTTGGGTCTGCCCTTGATGATATCATAGTTCTTAATATCAGAAAAGAATATCTGAAACCTTTCGGTAAATGGCACATATGCAATGTCCACCTGGAAGGCAATTACGAATCGCAACAAACCCACATTTTAACCACAATTCTTTCGAGAATTCTTTCTCAAAGGGAAATTTAAACCAAAGTGAGGAACCAGGATTCCCAGAGTGGTGTGACATACCAAACTGAACTGGCCAAGGAAGAACGGACCATCATCAAACTTTCCCAGGGCAGCTTCTATTTTGTCCAGAGCAGCAACTGATATGAAAGATATTGCATGGGAAATTTAGAATATACATACAAACTACAGCCTTATATAAAACTTTTCGAATAGTTAAACAAGTATACGAGTGTTCATTTACCAGCTTCCTCGGACACATCTTCCTTGGAAACTATGGATGAGAAAAGTGCTTTGTTAAACGCGTCAGTATACGCGAGCAGCTCCTCAGCGAACTGCTGCTTCGCAGAATCCTGCCAATTTACAAATCCAAACGCAAACACGTCTGAGAAAATACTACATTTTTTTGCAAGTATTACACTGATGATGATTGAATATATCCGCCTTACGTCAGGAAGCAATGCCGGGCCTTCGAAATTGCTGTCAATGTACGTCACCAGATCCAAGCTCTCTCCTTTCACCTGGTTGTTGTGCTCCAGGGAAGGCACCTGTCGAGAAATAAAGGTAAGTGCACATGAAGAGCAAAAAATGGACAGCCCTGTATCAAGAAAGCTTGTGAAAGATTCCATATGGGAGTAAAGAGGGGAGAACAGATTAACCATACCTTGTTCTCTGGGTAAACCTTCTCCTTGTACCAAGCTGGCCTGTCTGCCAGATCAATCGCAACTATCTTGATCTTGTCCTGCAAGCCCTGGACAAAAGAACGTAAACAAAAAAGATTTAACTTTTATCAGCACAACACCATTAAATGTAAGAACTGCGTCGGCAAATCACATAATAGTAGTACCTTGTAGTCCCTGGCAATCCAAGCGCGCTGCGCGTACGGGCAGTGATAGGCAACGTACAACCTTCACGAGACAAAAATATCGATTTACTCCCCTGATGTGTGCAGAAGTGAAAAATCACCGGACATCTGCAATTTCATTTCTTGTCTGGTTGGATTTTACCTGGTCGTACCGTCGAAGAGGGGAGGGGGCTCGGAGGTGGAGGTCAGGGGACGGGGGAGCACTTCTTTCACAGAGCTGCGAAGGTTAACACGGAGAAATACAAACAAGCACACCATTAAGAAATTTATCCAAGCAGCAGAACGGCCAGTGTGCCAGACTAGGTTGGGAGATCTGTTTCGCGACTTTGGCCAACTCACCTAGCCGGTGCAGCGGCGGCCATGGCGACGATTCGGGAGGGATTCTTGCCGGCGAGGAGGTTGTGGTGAGTGGCTCGTCCCGAGCGGCGAGTCTTTATACGCGCCGATGGGACGGGAGGGGAGATGGGAGGCAGACGTCCATGGTGACGAGTAGCGAGGGAAAACGAGTGAGTTGATGAGGGACAACACACCAGCTCGGGCGTTTGGTGATGGGGTCCGCTTAACTTGGACGGGAACATGGCGCAGATGCACCATCTCCGTGTGGCCTCCCGGATTTTCTAGAAGGATAACGGTGGTTTGTAACAGGTGGCCCGTGGCCGGTTGTGTGTTGCATTCTCTACAATAGAACTAGGGATGAAAATGGATCAGATACGATCGAATAGTTTGAAATATGAATATAAATCTATTTTTTAAAAAAGTAAATACGAATACGAATTCAAATATTTTCAAATATAGATACAAATATTCTCGAATATGAATACAGATATTTTCGAATACGGATTTTCTCGGATATGAATATCAGATAAAACGGATTCCTAGCGGTTTTGCCGATTTTTCACCTGTTTTAAACCGCCTAAATTCAAATTTTAAATCACAAAATTCGTACGGATTTTTCATGGGTTCTAGAACGGATCAAATACGAATCGAGTAGTCACGAATACGAATACGGATACAAATATTCTCGAATATGAATGCGAATACGAATATTCTTAAATACGGATACGGATATTCTCGAATACAAATACGAACATTTTCGAACACAGATTTTGTTTACCATTTTCGTGTTTTCTCATATACGAATATCGGATAAAACGAATTATCCGTTACCGTTTTCCACCCCTAATAGAAGCTGAGTTCATTGCTGTGATCAAGACGTGCAACCGTAATTGTGTTGCCGGTTCGTTGAATTTTTCACCTTTTTTTGACTCTGCTCCGAAAAGAGAAAGGAGACTGATCCCAACTGGCCTTGGTTTGAGCTTTATGATTTTTAGGTTAATTTTTTAAATTTTGATTGTTCGTAAGAGATATTACGAAGAGAAAGATGATTACATATGATTTTGACCAATATAGCTCATATCAGTATAGTGTATATTACAATCGATTAGTAGACACTATCTTAAAAATACATACTGTTTAAAAATTAGTTACTATAGCAAAAAGTGAAAAACCAAAGCAAAAGTCTACCGAACTCAGCACTCATGCTATATGTGCTCGTTTTCTCTATTTTGGAAAATAATTCCCTACTAAACACGTACACACGTGTATATTCTGATTAAGGAAGGCACATTGTGTGGATGCTACAGATCGAACCGAGATAGTTAGGCCACTGATCCGTCCTTCCGGTGGTTTGTTGGTAGATATACATTTCCATTTTTTAGATAGCGTAAGTCATAATAATTCGTAGCTAGTTAAACCTTACTTTGGGACGTAAAATTTTTAACGAGGCAATAATATTGTATTTTTAAAATATCAAAGAAATTCCATTTTTCCAAATATTTACGTCATTGTGTGCCCATGTTTTTACCCAATTAATTCAATTTTAACTAGTTTTAACAAGGTGGGTACGAAAGAAAGGAATATGACGATCGTCGTCGCAGTCTTCGCGTATAGTTACTTCTGGCTAGGTTTAGGCTAACACGGCACAAATACTGGTATGGTGGGTTTTGGACTATGCTTAGATCGATCGAAGACGACATAGATCAACACGACACGATGAGATAACTAGATCGAACTGATATAACACAAAGTGACATAAAACACAGTAGATCCAGACCGTATCGGCGAATCTTTGTACGCGCCGATGGGACGGGAGGGGAGATGGAGGCAGACGTCAGTGGTGACGAGTAGCCAGGGAAAACTAGTGAGTTCATTTGGGACGACACACCAGCTCGGGCGTTCGGTGATGGGGTCCGCTTAACTTGGACGGGAACGAGGCGCAGGTGCACGATCTGCGTGTGGCTGGCCGTTCTTCCGGCCTACCGGGATTTTCTACAAGGATACCTGCGGTTTGTATTCTTTTTCCTACAACCTACTAAAGGGGTAATACACCCACCCATACTATACGTGCGCTTATTCTCTCTGTATACTAGCTAAATGCCTATTCATTATCACAGATAAAATAATCATATTATCTTAACAGGTCAAGTCGATACCGTCATGATTAACTTGCATGGTTCCCCTGTCGGCTCAACATAGAACAATTATGTTTAATGATATAGCGTGCAAACTAATTCATTTAATCTCACATGGAAAGTTGAAAATGCAACCCGGCGTGTCAAGTTACACAAGTAAAATATAGATATAAGACTGAACGTCATCATAGACGATAATCAATTTTATATTTCAAACCAAGTTGTATTTAACATGTAACATCTATTTAAAAAAATTATCAAACTTGAAAAAAGCATAAATCAACACACCTAATCATAGACAAAAGTGACTCAAAACCATAATTTTATGCCCTAAGGTAGCAAATATAGTTCTGGAAAATATAAGATAACAAACTAAATGGGAGAAAATGTTCAAAGATGGTATATAAGATAAGGTGTGTTTCATTTGTAAAGGTCCTGTTTTTTAATGTAATATTGTTAAGAGAATAATCTCCATATTATACTGCGGGGGCTCTCCGGCCGGAGAGGCTAGCCACGTCAGCAGTTTTGTAAAAAACCCGTATGTTTTGCGAAATTACGTAAAGGTCCTCCGTTCTCGTGAAAAGATCATTGCCAGGTTTTTTTTTCGGAAAGCACCCTACGTTTCACCGAAATTGCGTATCCTTTGTTGGATAGCACCCCATATTTTTCAAAATTACGCATAGATCCTTGTTTAGTTACGTACATGTCCTCGGTTTTTACGAAAAAGTCTTTTGATTTTTTTGAAATTACGCATTTGTCTTCGATTTTTTAGGAAACTCCCTACGAATTGTCGTCTCTTTTGTTTCGGCCCATACGATAGCTAGCGTGGCATTGCGCCGCGCTTATGCAGCTAGTATGAGACTATACGCAATGGGAACCTTCTTGAAGGCTTTTAGTGAGTGTACAAAATTGAAAGCTCAAATGATAGAGCAGTTCAGAAGTCTCGATCAAGCATAGGCTAAGCATGCCATAATAAGTTCAGATGATTACCAGAAAATATCAGATCCTTGGTAACAGGATAGACTTGCGAGTACTTTATTAAAGAGGCGGTAGAAAAGCATTGTAACGTACGGTAAAGACACTGTTTTGCACTTTGGCAAAGGTCCCGTAGCAACAGGTAGACACTCGCCTTGAAATCCAACGGTTGAGGAGGGAAAAGACATGGATACAGAGCAGTGAGGGGGTGATCATCAGCCAAAGTTAACATGAGACACGTGTGCCAAGGATACATTTAGGCTCGTTCAATCCGGTTTTTTTAATGACTTGTGTCTTTGGTTTGTTGGTTTTATCTAAAATTACACTGTATTAGCTATTAGCTTTTTTGAGTAATTCAATTAGAAAAAATAAAGAAAGTATGAAAAACACTGTTATACCTCCATGATAAATATGAAAAACACTATTATACCTTCATGGTCCATAGACAATGTAAAAGGAAAACAAAAAAAGCTAAAATTAAGAAGCCAACATGTTCATTCCGGTAGAAGTTAGAAAACGAAGCCGAAATGAACACCCCTTAGTAATCTAATACAATACAAATTCATACATAAATAAAAAACAAAATAAAAATAGCAAATATAATAAATGTATTACCTCGCTAATGATAGCTCGTCCCATTTGCAAATTGCGACTTGCCCTGTCCTTTTGCCTCTGGGGTCTACCTCTCTGATTGCCTCATATGGTCAGTGATGACATACCTGATGGCCTCATGGGTCATCACCATCCAGTCTCATCTTCAACAGTGGAGTGTTCTGTTCATCGACAATTCTGGCCTAATTGCCCCTGACTAGTTGGGGTTTGCTACTAGATTCAGTAGTGGCGTTCCCTTGAATTTTTTTGTACGCATAATTTATTTTTATTTAAATAACAGAAATATATTTGTGACAATATTTTTTTACAGAAATAGACTTCAGTCGCCCGATCGTTAGGTGATTAGAGCCTGTCGCCCAATGGCCAGACGACAACAACGCTGTCTGCAAGCAGTTGGGCGACTGGAACCAGTCGCCCAGCCACAGGGCGACTACATGTGGACTCGCCCACCCATAGGGCAACTGCAAACTACCACTCTGTAAATTTTATAGATTTTGTGAATTTTTTATATTATAACTGGAAGATAATATGCTGAATTTGTAATAAAGTTTATGGTCGTTGTATGTTGTTGGAGTGTTAAAAAATTTGTGAAACTTTTTTTAAGAACGATTGAACTTAGAACGATCGGTAAGTACGATGGTAAGTGATGCTGTGATGTTACCGGGAATTCGTACACGGAGGAAAACTGGTATGTTAATATTGTTGGATAACTTACTATGTGAATAATTGAATGTGAAAAGACGAGGAAATAAGGTTGTTTGAATTTAAATAGACTTCATAATACAGTTGGAAGTAATATGCCACGTACTTTTTGATTACATGCATAACATAGCGCATCATGTGCGACTAACCCACCCAATTGCTTGTATGACCTGATGTGTGGACCGAGACCATTTTTCCTTCCTTGCCAGCTCGGCGTCAAAGGGGGAAGTGGTCGACGTCGAAGAGCCGTGATCGAAGGGGACAGTGGTCAAAGGGGGCAGTGGTCGAAGTCGAAGCCATGGTCGAAGGGGGTCGTGGTCAAAGGGGGAAGTGGTCAACATCGAAAGGCCGTGGTCGAAGGGATATTGGTTGAAGAGAGAAGCGATCAAAGTTGAAGGGGGCAGTAGCCGAAGTCGAAGATCCGTAGTCGAAGTCGGTGCCGTGGTCAAAGGGTGCCATGGTTAATGGGAGCTGTGGTTGAGGGGCCATGGCCAAAGTCGAAGATCCGTGGTCGAAATCAAAGCGGTGGTCGAAAAGGGCCATGGTCAAAGGGGAAGTGGTCGACGTCGAAGGGCCGTGGTCGAACGGGACAGTGATTGAAGGGGGCAATGGTCGAAGTCGAAGGGGGCAGTGGTTGAAGTCGGGGCAGTGGTCAAAGTCGATACCGTGGTCAAAGTCGGGGCCGTGGTCGAAAGGGGCCGAGGTTGAAGATCCATGGTCGAAGGGGGTCGTGGTCGATGTCAAAGGGCCGTGATCAAAGTCGGGACCGAGCCGGGCGGGCGGGCCGAGCAACCTAGCGCCGACAGTCGGGTGATAGGGCACAAGGGCACCGGTGGCCTGCCAACGTACGACTACCAACGATGGTCGACCGCTCCCGACCTACGATCACGCGCGATGGTCGACGGCTTCCGACTTATAACCATGAGATGTGATCGACGGCTTCTGATTTACGACCACGAGCGTTGGTCGATGTATTACGACTTACGACCACGGGGTGTTCACGATGGCTTCCGACTTATGACCATGAGCGCTGGTCGATGTGTTCCGACCTACGACCACGGGGTGTCCACGATGGCTTCTGACTTACGACCACGAGCGCTGGTCGATGTGTTCTGACTTACGACCACGAGGTGTCCACGATGGCTTCGGACTTACGACCACGAACGCTGATCGATGTGTTACGACTTACGACCATGAGGTGTGGTCGATGTATTCCAACTTACGACCACGAGCGTTGGGTGATGTGTTCCGACTTACGACCAAGAGGTATCCACGATGACTTTCGACTTACGACCACGAGCACTGGTCGATATGTTCCGACTTACGACCACGAGGTATCCACGATGGCTTACGACTTACAACCACGAGCGCTGGTCGATGTGTTCTGACTTACGACCACGAGGTGCCCACGATGGCTTCCGACTTACGACCACGAGTGCTAGTTGATGTGTTCCGACTTACAACCACGAGGTGTACACCATAGCTTCTGACCTACGACCACGACCGATGGTCGTCGGCTTCCGACGTACAACCACGAGGCATTGTCGAAGGCTCCCGATTTAGGACCACGTTGATCGTCGACCGTTGCCAACTTACGACCACCAGCGATGGTCGACCGCTCCCGACCTACGATCATACGTGATGGTCGACGACTTTCGACGTACGACGACGAGGTGTGCTTGAGGGCTCCCGACCTACAACCACGAGGTATGGTCGATGTCTTTCGACTTACGACCATAAGGTGTGATCGACGGCTTTCGACTTACTTGACGGTTTTAAAAACTTTTAGAACATGTTTGTATGCATATTCTAAAAATTTTTACCACCCGTGAGTTTTAGAACATGTAATATAATACATTTTAAAAATCCGTAGCAACGCAAAGACATTCAGCAAGTATTTAACAAATATCAAATGTGTGCATATGTTTTTTTAGAACGAAAATACGTGTATAGGATCAAAGCATGTCAAAAAGTAACAAAATGTGTTAATGTGAAAACAACTACAATTATTTGATGACGACTTTAAAATTCAAAGTAAACATTAATTAAAAAGTTTCAGGCTTTTATGTCTCCTTATATATAAATAAGAACTAGCTGAATGCTTGTGTGTTTGCTACGGATAAAAAAATTATATTATCCTAACACATTAAATCGATATTGTTGGGATCAGCCTGCTCGGCCCACACGCTCGGCCAAGTGGTGTCTCTGCGCCCCCGGGTCTATCACGCACTTGGTAGAGCTCTGTTTGTTTTTTTATAGAATTTTTAGGGTGATGAAATTTGTTTTTTAGTACATTGCTTTCTGTTTTTTTATTAGAGAGTTTTTAAGGAGGTACAAGTGGGAGTTGGGAGGGGAACATGATATGTCACCACCAACTCACTCTTTTAATCGGTAGGTATAATTTTTTTTAAAAAAAAGAAATAAAAGAGAATAAAAAGGCTTAACTCAATCTAGCTGTTGTGCGTTTCCATGGACCGGTCTCTTAGCTCTCGTGGATATATAACAATTAGGTTGCCTTAGGCTCTTGCAGGCCACAACGTCTGGCCCATCTCAGGGACGCAACACCCACGAACGTCCGGGCGGCAAATGACGTCCAGCCCAGGACGTAATTCCCACGAACGTCCGGCCTATTCGTGAAGTATAGAGGCGAAGAGGCGAACCCGAATCTCTCGCCGCACTCCGCGACCGCGACCTCCCCGTCGAGCGCGCTCTCTCCGATGGCATCTCAGAACCCCAATCCCGCGCAAGCCCCAGCTGCCACCACGCCTTCGCCGGCGGCCGCTGCCACCGCAGGGGAGGCTCCGCCGAACCCCACTTCCTCAACGCCAGCCCAAAACCCTACCGCGGCCGCGGGGGCCGGAGGCGGGGCCACGGATCTGGAGAAGAAGATGCGCCGCGCGGAGCGGTTCGGGACGCCCGTGGTGATGTCCGAGGAGGAGAAGCGCAGCAGCCGTGCCGAGAGGTGGTTGTGCTATCGAATCCCTTTTCCTATGGTTTAGGGACTTATTTTTCTTTACAAATCCGAAAGATTTTTAGTTATCTCTATGGCGGGCATGGAATAGTTAGTCGTGTGGGAAATGTTGATTTACCTGTCAAATTTTGGTAATTTTGAGCTATTAGCCCATTTTTTCAGTGTTGGCTACAGAATGAGACTAAGGACATAATTATGCACCGACTATTGCAGTTTTCGGTAAAGAAGTCGTTTTCATTATGCATGGATTTAAGGGATTTACGGCAGGCAGGGGTTGGGGGATTCAGGAGTTTGTTTACCAAGAAACAAGTGACCGAAGTGAGTATATCACCAGCGTTCCTCAGGTCCTAAGACAAGGGTGTTGCTACCTCAAGTATTGTACCTTTTGAACCCCTTTAGTGTAGCTCTCCATGTTCTGCTTAATACTACTGCAGTACAGTGGTGATTCTAGTTTTTGCTTTCCAGTCTTGGCTTCCAAGGTTTATTGCATTGACCGTGCCTTGCTGTTAGGACTTTAGAACCCTGACACTGCCACATCTCATCAAATATTGGCAACATAATTATTTTACCCATGTTCAATCTTCAAGAAGACAAATGAAATTGGTAGACAAACCTGCTGATCAATGGAACATTAAACATGCATGTTTGGAATAAGGCAAGCATGCTTTGAAAACACATATTTGATATATTCTAGATGTACTAGTTTTGTGGAAATATGCTCCAGTTCAAGTATTGCAGGCTTACAGCAAGGAAAAATAAGGCAAAAAAAAAAAAACTAGTTGCATCATGGTTTAACCTTATAAGAAAAGTGCAAGTTCTTATAGGAAGCTTCCTTTGTGTATTGACTAGCTTGCAGAATTATAATTGTTTACCTTTTGAGTCAATAATGTTGTAACATCTGTAACAGTTAAGCTCAAAATGTGTGAGATTTGCTTCGTTGTTTAACTAGGTAAGAATAAGATCCATGCAATGAAATGGTGTATTATTATCATCGATCACTTCTCAATCGTGTATGGTTCTGAGGGCATATGCATGCGATGCAAGGAAATTTTATGATGAAAACTGTGCTTATGTTATGCATACGGCTTGTGTAGTGTTGTTATAATGCTGAATTGTTAAAATTGATTGACAGTACATGATGAAAATGAGCATTACTTTATGTGATGTCTGATATGTATGATGAACTATTAGCTTTCATGCCGTTGTTCAACCCTGCCAACAGATTTCCGTAACCATGAGATGATTGCTATGATACCTTTTGCTTTCAGAAGGAAAAGGTTTTGGTTGCACTCGGCAAAACTGCTATTTTCTCTGCCCACCTCTTTTTTAATGTATCCTATGGCTGGGAATAGTTGCATATTTATTTCTGTGGGGTGATACTAGAGAGTAGAGACTGGAGGGTGCATTAATCAAATTGTTTTGTATGGATGGATGCTGGGTGCCGTTGTGACATCCATACTTGAAATTAAATACTGTGGTTGAATATGCACCATTTTTGAAAAGTCTCATTCAATTTCCTCCAATGGATGGTGTTATTTGTTTTTCGGGCTTGTACTGAAACCAGTAAAAGACAGTTAACTACACCCTGTTCGTTTATGATTGTATTTCTTGTTCTTTTTCACTTAAGGATTAGCGACTGGAACTCTGGAAGACAAAAGGTAAGGCTATCATTGTTTCCTGTCTCTAAAATCAAACCAATTTACTGCTTATCTATGATTCATTAAGTTCATGAGGGAAACCAGTTACCTTAGGAGTTCAGACAATATGTTTTTTCCCTTGGGTAATATTAGAGCTCATCATGAGCAACATTTAAATTATTCAATCTTTGTGTAATAGTGCCGCTTAAAATGAACAAACCTCACGCTTCAATCTAGTTGGGGCAAAACCTACTTCTGATAATATTATTTGTTCGTGATTTGAATTTGATCAAAGCTGAACGAAGTGTTTCCTTGCTTAAGTGTTCTCTTCCTTCTCTATCACTTTTTGTCATTTCTATCCAGCTGATCTTTTGTCCAAATGATATATTTCAAATACTAAGAAATGTGCCTTTCAATTCGCTTGTCTACAAGGTTTGGTGCTGGAGCTGCAAATGAAAAGATGGAGGAACAGAAGAGGAAGTCCAGGGCTGAGAGGTGCGTAATACCACTGTTTATACTGTTGGAATGAAAACTTGTATTGCAAAGAGGCCTAAAGCCCATACAAATGTGTACAGGTAAATATGCAAATAACCCTTAGAGACTACTTACATGTCTAACACCCCCTCAAACTCATGGTGGATCAACAATATTGAGTTCGGAGAGGTAGAAGCTATGCCGAGTTCTAGTCTGTGGTTTGCTGAAGAAATATGCTAACTGAAGCCCTGAAGGTACAAACTGAAGAGCAATAACTTGGTCCTACACCTGCAATCGCATGTATGAAGCATCCACCCCAATCACATGTATGAAGCATCCACCCCAATATGCTTAGTGAGCTCATGCTTCATGAGATCTCGAGCAATGCTGATTGCGCCAGTACTGTGTGAGAAGAGAGGAGTCGGTGCAGTAGCGGTAACACTGAAATCCTCAAGTAGCCACCAAAGCCAGGTGATCTCAGCTGTCAACGACGCCATGGCTCTCAACTCAGCCTCAACACTTTAATGGGAAACGACAGTCTGCTTTTTGGTTTTCTAGGCAATCAAGGAGGAACCAAGGAAAACACAATAGGCAGAAAAAGACCGACGATCAGAATGATCGCTAGCCAGTTACATCAGTCGCTGGCGCAAAGAAGCTGGGCGAGGAAAGAAAAGGCGACGATTGATGGTCCCGCGAAGATATCGCATAACACAAAGAGGGTGATTGTGGTGGAGCCGAGTAGGAGCAGAGACAAACTGACTCAGGATGTGAACTGGGTGGGAGATGTCAAGGCGAGTGATGCCAAGATAAACAAGACTCCCAACAAGATGACGGTAGTGAGTAGAATCCTCAAGAGGCTCACCATCGGTAGGCCGAAGGTGAGCACCAAGCTCCATAGGAGTATCCACCATACGCTGATCAATGAGACAAGCGCGAGTAAGGATTTCCTGAATGTAACGCTCCTGGAAGAGATAGTAGCTCTCGGGCGTAGAAGTGATCTCAATCCCAAGGAAGTAACGAAGAGGATCTAAATCAGACATCAAGAATTGCTCACTGAAACGCTCCTTCACAAAGGCAATATATTGAGAGTCATCGCCAATAATGATCATGTCATCCACATAGAGAAGGAGCGTCCGACCCTGAGAAGAGGTGTGGACAAAGAGGGTAGGATCGTGATCACTGGCGGAGAAGCCGGCAGCGGCGACAACAAAAGAGAAGCGGTCAAACCAAGCATAGGGGGCTTGTTTGAGCCTATAGAGGAGTGCTGAAGACGACAAACTGTACCCTGAGGGACATAATACCAAGGGGGCGGCTGCATGTTGACCTCACGCAGCTCACCATTGAGAAATGCATTCTTAACGTCCAACTGAAAGATGGGCCACTGTCGAACAGAGGCCACAACAAGTAGAGTGCGAACTGTGCTCATGTGAGTAGCAGGAGCAAAAGTCTCATCGTAGTCACGACCATACTATTGCTGAAAACCACACGCTACAAGATGAGCCTTATAGCACTTAAGAGAACCATCCGAGCGGGTCTTGATTTTGTACATTCACTTGCACGTGATGGGGGTGACACGTGTAGGTAGGGGCACAAGATCCCAAGTTCCAGTACGCTCCAAGGCCGCAATCTCCTTAGACGTCGCGAGCTACCACTGAAGGTAAGCAACAGCCTCGTGATAGGTCACAGGCTCAAAAGAGGCAGCGGTTACAAAACCAAGCGCTCAGGTGGCCTGACAGTGTGGCTATCACGAAGATTGTATTTGGGAGGAGATGGTGGAGCAGGACCCAGCAGGGACAGAGAAGAAGAACTGGGAACAGGACCCAGCAAAGACGAGGCTCAACTGGAGGAGTAGGTTGACGACGAGAGTACTACAGAGGAAAAGGTGGAATCTCAACAACAGAATGGGAATTAGACTCCGGCGGACGTGGAAGAGATGTAGCCGGAGGAGAGGGAGGCGAAGGAGGAGGCGAAACAGGAGTGGAAGGCAGTGTTAGGAAAAGTTAGAAAAGAGATCGACTCAGCAAGAGACTCTGACTTGACCGCGGGGGAATGAGGGTAGTAATGTCGGGACGTCAAAGGTGACATCACGAGAAATCCTCATCCCAGGAGCAACAGGGTCGTAGCAACGATAACCCTTATGCTCAAGACTGTAGTCAAGGAAAACAGACTCAACTGATTGACAGTTAGCTTGGTGCGCTCACGGGGTGGAAGAAGGACGAAACAAACAGCCAAAACTACGAAGGTGACCGTACTCTGGGGCTTGACCGTAGAAACGCTTGACAGGAGTGGAACCCTGAAGGGCAGTGGAAGGCTGCATGTTGATGAGAAAAATAGCAGTGGAAACAGCCTCAGCTCAGAAGTGATGGGGAACAGAGGAGGCAAGCATGATAGCACGGGCGGTCTCAAGTAAGTGACGATGCTTACGCTCAAGAGACATCGTTCTGGGTGTGAGCACCAGGACTAGTATTGTGGAAGAGTACCCTGCTCAGCAAGAAAACGACACAAAGCAGCAGAAAGATACTCCCCAGCAGAGCCGACACGAAAGACACGAATGGGCAAATCGAACTAGGTGCGAACCATAGTGGCAAACATATGGTAAATAGAGAGAATCTGACTGCGAGAGGACATAAAGTAGATCCAAGTATGGTGAGAATAATCATCAATAAATATCACGTAATATTGATGACTCCCTTTCGAAACGAAGGGAGCCGGGCCTCAAACATCAGAGTGTACGAGATCAAAAGGATGAGTAGAAACAGAATCCCTAGAGGGATAGGGGAGCTGCAGCTGCTTGCCAAGCTTGCAACCAATACAATGTAAAGACGTGTACCCAGAAACAATTCCAAGAACACCACGACCAACTAGTGACGATAGACGCGATTCGTAGAGATGACCAAGACGATGGTGCCACCGAGCGAAGGAGGTAGTGGAGGACGCGGCTAGGGCAGAGGTAGTGGCAGGGGCTGACTGGCTGGTGGAGACAACAGAAGGCAGAGCTCCCAAAGATGCTATGAATCACGGCACTAAGGGCTAGTACCAAGCAGAGTCCTCATGCGGCGGTCCTGAACAAAACAAGAGTCAGGCTCAAGAACAACACGACAGTCATGATCAGTGATCTGATTAGCCGACATAAGCTGCATAGTAAGTTGAGGAACATGCGAGACCGCATGAAGATGAAAAGAGGAAGTGGAAAGGGTGCCCTGACCTACAACAGGAAGAGGTACCATTTGCAGTTTGAACAGTGGAAGAGAAAACTGTGGGATGCAAGGATATCAGGTGGGTGGAATTTGGTGTCATGTGAAAGGAAGCACCAGAGTCCAAGATCTATGGAGATAGAATACCTGACGAGGGAGGAGGCGGAGACGTGGAAGACTACTGAGAAGCAAGAGTCAGACACGAGCCGATCCCGAGCAGTCTTGAGGACGAGTTGACACCAAGGCGCTGGAGGAGTGAGAGGATCTGTTGTGCGGCATCACCGAAGGAGTCCTGGCGAGAGGCTAGCTCCTGAGTGGGAGGAACCCCCAGAGCCCTTCGAGGGACGTCCACCCCGATGACGCTGGTCCCTCCTCTTGTAGCAGTCTTGGTGTCTGTGGTCATCACGTTGGCAGTAGGTGCAGTGGAGATCCACAGTAGAAGCATCAACTACTGGTGCATTGGGAGCTGGAGGAGAGATCACGGTCGGTCAAGAAAAGCAGTGAGTGGCGGTCTTGAAGCGAGACAAGGCGACCTACTGGTGAATCTGCGCCACCAGAACGAGCCTCCTCAGCACACAGTTGTGAGAGCCTCCACTAAGCTCGGGCGTGGGTGGCGAGTCAAGAGCTGAGCCCGCAGTCTCAAACTCAGGTCGGACACGCGTTAGGAACTCGTAGAGACGGTGAGTCTCTGGTGGTGTGGCCGAACACGGCAAGAGGCAGTCGATGATATCCGGCCCCAGGGAGTCAAGCTGACGCCACATCATAGACATCTGCTGGTAGAAGTCATTGACAGTGGCATCAAGCTGCTGAAGAGAGTGCGCCTGGTGCACAACTGAAAGGTACATAGCATCACTTGTCGGTTGGTAGTGAGCTCGGAGGCGCTCCCACATAAGTTGTGTCGTTGGTAGCTCCGCCACATCTATGGAGATGGCCATGGTCATGCTACCCACTAGGATGGCAGTAGCACGGGCCTCGGCGTCCTGCCAGCGCTCGTAGGCATGCAATTCAGACCGGTAGAGCTCCAGGGCGTCTTCCAGTGCAGCGGTGGCCTCTTGAGCCGCTGACCGCACTAGCGTGAACAGAAGAGCGGGTGGAGCAGCGGCCGGATGCGGATGAGGATTCTCACCAGTGAGGTGACCCCATAGACGCTGGCTATTGAGGTGAATCCTCAGGTGCACAACCTACTCCTGGAAGTTCGTTTCGTCAAAACGAACCGGGGGAAGCGGGATGGTGAGGGAGCCACCAATGGAAGCCATCTGGAGATTAGGCCGAAGGCGGGACCGAGACAGCCGGAGAGATGTGTCCACTGGGTCGACAGGCTACAGAGGGGCGGCCGGAGCTGGACGTCGTGGTCGAGCTCAGGGAGGAGGATGTTGGGCGGCCGCGAGCGCCGCCGAGTGGGCTGCTGGTACGGCCATCGGGCGAGGAAGCTCGGGCGCGGGCTAGGAAGAGGCTTCGCTGTGGCCGGGCCGACAATGACATGGGCCAAGGCGGCGTCGGCGAGGGTGGACCGGCGGCTGTTTCGTCGATCTGGTGGCGGGCGGCGGATCCGGTGCATGGCGGCAGATCCGGTGGCGCAATTGGAGCAAAACCGGGCACACATGGAGAGAAAATGCAGCAGGCGCTCGCGTGGGGAGAGAGGAAGGGAAGAGCATACGAGCGGGCGGGTGGGGAGAGGAGGAAGGGGAAGCGAAGCGGGCGGCAGCCCAAGCCTGGCTCTGATGCCATGTTGGAATGAGAACTTGTATTGCAAAGAGGCCCAAAGACCATACAAATGTGTACAGGTAAATATGAAAATAACCCCCTTGACTCTAGACTATTTACATGTCTAACATATACACTTAGAAAATTAGCCATGATGTTCTAGGTTTTTCATATTGCCCCGAATAGTGAGCTGATGCATAGTTAAATAAATTTTCAGGTTTGGTATTCCCTCATCCTCTTCTGCTGATGAAGAGGCTAAGAAAAAAGCTCGTTTAGAACGATTTGGTCAGAGTACAAATGTTGACAAGGCGGAAGAAGAGAAAAGAAAGGCACGAGCCCTCAGGTAGATGAATGTGGCAGTGCTATGTCATTCTTGTCGATGGAGCCTTAACCTAACAATCCGCCATAGCTGACATCTCTCCACTCCTTTGCCAGGTTTGCAGAAACACCTAGTGGATCATCTGAAGGAAATGGCAAGGACAACTCCAAGCTGGTATGTCCTCCATGGTTTTGTGTAGAACTTTTGCCTCATGAGTCATGATTGTGGTTCTAATGCGTTGTTTTTGTCCTCTGTTTGTGCATGTTTAACGCAGGATGCAGCCACCGTGGCAGGCACGGCGTGATGGATGCACTCCCTGCATTCTGTAAGGTTATATATGATGCCGTTCTCATCCTATAACAAAATTTTCCTTGTTATGGTCTTGCCGCTGTAGCTTCTCTTAACACGGAAAGAATCAACTTCGTTTCTTGCAGGTCTCAGATATTCCCCTAGAGACTTTGGTGAAGCCATAGTTTGTTGAAGCCATAGCGACATCAATGGCTGAAGCCATAGTTTGTACAACACTAACGACATCAATGGCATCATGTTCTCCGGGCCATCTTGAGTGCTGTTTACTGTGTAGCACTTGATGGCTTGCTTACTGTACTTGCCGGGCAGTGTAGCTTGATTTGCTGCTTGGTTTGGGGATAGTTCTGGACTTCTGTTTCCCTCTCTTAGTGACGACGATTTCTTAGCTATGATGTACTTCTGTCGGCCTAGTTTTATGCCCGCATTCTACGTTTCTGATGCTACATGCTACTAAACGGCATGTGCAAAGGCCATGTCTGGAAGCGCGTTATCTGAATATATCAGATAACGCATGAAAGTGCGATGCACGTCCAGTGCATAGATGGTCCATTACAGGGACGGTGTAGATCCAGGAAATCTTATGATGACTCCCACGTAAATATGATGACTCCCACGTATCGCAGATTCACGATACGGACACACGAATTAAATCTTATTCCATTTCCTACAAATACTCAACACTATAAATACATCACTGGCAAGTGCAAGCAAGAGAAGCTCAGCGAAAGCGAGTAGTACAACCACTGACATTGAAGCCGCTCAAAACTGATACTTCGATACGAGAGGGAACCACGGTTGAGGTGAAGCGGCTCAAATCAATGGCCGTAGAGCTCCTGGTGGGCGACGAGATCCGACCTCCTCTCGATGGTGTACCGCAGCTGCTCCTTGACCTGCCGCAGCGCGAGGAGAACGGACTGCACGTCGTTGCTGCGCGTCGTTGGCTCGTCTGCTTTCGCGCCGGGTTGGGGTTGGGGGTCGACCAGAGCAATCGCGAGCTCGTTCTTGCCTTCCTCTTCTTCCTCCTCGTTGTTCTCGGCTTCGGCGTGGAGCTTTGCTTCCTGCGTATCGTCTCCCGTTCTCCACTCGCCTGCTCCTGCGTTGTGATGGGGCTCTACCAGCACCAGCGCTAGCCTGTCGTCGTCCGCGTCGCCGTAGTTTTCTTCGGATTTCGACGAGTCGTTGGATGCAACAAGTTGTCGTTCCCTGGTACAGAGAAACATTCCATGAGTTACACATTACATTATTAGAAAGAGAGCATTTTTTTTTTAACCATGACTTTAGGGTAGACGCAATCATTCTGATCGTTGAGGGCTTGAGGCCAAGAGAAGCAGTACCAATTGTTTCCTCCATACCTAACAAGGTGAAAGGTATGGAGCTAGCCGCCAGGAGCAAAAAATGGGTGGCACAAAAAGGATGAATTTTCTGTCCTAATTCTGGTCAGAGAAAATAAAATCCTAAAAAAAAACTAAAATCCGGAAATACCTATGCAAAAAAGGTTACTAATCCCTAAACCAATTAAGCAATTGTTTTATCTTTTATTAACTAACAAGGCACTCGTTGTTGTTAGTCTGCATGCGTACCTCTCTGAATCATGATCACCAGCACCCTCCCCTAAACTGCAATTCTTGGTGTCCTCAGGATCCATGCGACTCTCCTCCTTGCGAGGACCAGACCGGGATTGCTCAGACAGAACCGAGCACCAGCTCCCGTCCTGGGAGGAGTTCAGCTGAGTGCAGGAACCGGCCGAGGAGCCCCTCGCGCTGTCGCCGTCGCCGTCCCATCCCTTGGCCTCGCCGCGAGGGCCGGACCGCACAGAATCAACGCTGCTCAACGAGCCAGGATTGTTCCTCTCCTCCATCTCCGGCGCCGGGTGGCCGGAGCAGCCATTGGAGGACAGTGACCCAATGGAGCTGTCCGAGAGCTCCACGTCCAGAATCTTGAGGGACTCCAGCTTCTTTATGGCCCTTCTGAGCCTCCTCTCCGCCTTGTTCCTGATCTTGATCTCGTCGGAGAGCTTCTTCTCCAGCTCGTCCAACTGCGACCAGCCATCAAATCAAGAGCACAGAGGTGCAAGAAAGGTGTAAACCGATAGCAATTGAAGGAGTTGGAGCAGTTCGGAATGTGTATAAGAGAAGGGTACCCTCTTGGCAAGTTGGTCGGCCTCCTCCTTGGCCGCCTTGGATGCCACCCTCTCTGCAAGCAGCCTCCCTCTCAGGCATTCCATTGTCCTCATGCCACCGCCCTCGCCGCCCCCATTTACCCTGCAATTAATGCGACGCAACACAAATGCAGAAACAGTTCAGAAACTATCCTAGGATCCCATTAGCCATCAACAAGCAGTTCAAGAACTGATCCTAGCTGTAATAAACCAAGAAGGCATCCAAGAAACATTTCGTGAACCGATCCTAGAAACCAAGAAAGCATCCGAGAAGCAAGAAGCAATCCTAGCGACCTGCATTGCATGGTTGGATCAGCCATTCCTCCTCGTTATCCTTCTCGACGATCTCGTATCCAAGCTTGGCAATGGCAGGGACGGGGTATGTAGTGTATATCGGCTTGTGATTGAGCTTTGGCTAGCTATTAATCCGGCGCTTCTGCTGCATGCACTCTGCTTAGCTCGGCAGGGCGCAGCGGTTAATGAATCGGAGGAGGCTTGAAGCGGAAGGTGAATGTTTGGGGGCGTGAGGTCGCCTCGGGACGCGTAGGACGCTAGCTAGAGCCTGGATTTGATGACCACAGCAACCGGCTATGTCCGTGACCGCCACGGCGCCACCCGTGAGGTGCATTACCGGCATCACTGGAAACCTCATTTTTCACTTTACTGTAGCAGTACATTTTTCACAATGACTACATTTCTCTCTTTTCCCCTTCAATGTCGTGCAAATGTAAAAGCATAGATTTCACGGACACATTTTTCCCTGCAAAGAAGAGAAACATAAAGCTCTGAATGCACTGAAACACAGGTCACATGAGAGCTCGTGTTGAGATCAAAATATTCTGGCACCTGCCAAGTGCCAAGCCAGCTCAACTCAAATAGTCAACTGTATACACAAGCTCAAACCTAACAAACCTACACAGTGAAGGTAAGCATGCTAACGAGACCACTAATAAAACTGGATTAATAAAGAATGGCCACAGGGGACATGTGGGGTCCATACCTTGGGCCTTGCAATCTGCACTGTAATAGGAGCGCGAAGCAGAGGTTGGGGATGAGGTGAGGGCCGCAGAAGGAGGCCACGTGAAGGGCAGCTCTGCTTGTGTTCATTTAACCCGCTTGCTGTTTGGCCCCATCGCCCAGGCCTTCGTGTCCTCTTGCTGCATTTTCTTTTCCTCGTGGTTTTCTGTTTTTTTTACTGCGGTTTGTGAGCAGCGCCTGAATTCGATTTTGCCGATATAAATGAAGTCAGTAAAATATATACTACAATTAACTAGTATACTATTTTGAAAAATTCTGTAGAAAAGCAGAAAAGCAGTTTTTTTTGAGCAGCGCCTGAAAAGCCACCGACTTCTCTGTTTTTTTTGAAGAAAACAGGACGACGCAGAAAAACGCTTCGAGTGTCCTCGTGGCGCTGCCTCACGAGCTTCCTGTGCTTCTGCATTTGAACTGTATTGAATTGGGCTTCCCGTCAGATTACCGACAAGATGGTAGTATTAACAATGACAATTCGAGCTGTCCTCCCATGTGGCCCTAAGAAAAAATTAGTGCTAAGAATAGGCGTGCGTGGAGCATGCAGAGTTTGGTGGAATACTAAGCATAAAGTAAACCGAAACGAACTGATCTGACCTGCTATGTTAAATGTCAAGAGGAGTTCGCTGGTGCCGATGAGGTTGGCACCACCCCCCCAACAACTTGTGACCTGTGAGGCATGAGCGATTTGTGAATGTACTTTTGATTCTCCTCCTGCTGCTCTTGGTACAACAATTCCTTGCCCACGAGCTTCACAGTCATGAATACGCACGAATAATGCGCAGGAGGCAGACGGAGAGCTGCGACATTTTCATGGCAGGCTCCGTACAGCGTACCGTGTAGGGCCTTTGGACTTTGGAGTGCCGTTGTTGCAGCCTGCAGGATCTCGACACCATGGTTAGACTAGAGCTTTGGGCGGTCAAAAAATCATGCTTTGAAAAGCAAGCAGCTAAAGTGTAAAGAGATCAAAGTAGAGCGATAAAGATCACAACATGGAGACTGTACCGGTTCCAAGAATTCATCCAGATTCCACTGGAAATGGTAACTGCTACGTACTTAACTTTAGCGTTCTTCTACCGCTGACCCACGTCTTTTTTTTCCCGGCATGATCACGGCGGCCCTACTGCATCACGGTGATCATCATTCCTGATCTGGGAGTGGAGCTTTTGTGCCGAGGCTGATCTGATGAACGATGATGGTGCTTCTTCGGCGAGTGAATGTTGGCACGCATAGCCCATGCCATGCTCGGCGCACAGCCAATGCACGAAGGACACAAACCTCTCACCGCTGGTCATTACCGTGGCCTGGGCGGTGCATCACGTGCACAAGATAAAAGTACGCATAATGCCACCAAAACTTTTCAAAACAGTTTGAAACCCTAGATAGATCGAGATATAGGAATGGATAATTGGACATAGATTAACCCATGGCCAGTGGCCAAGTTTCGATCTCGACGTTTTCTAGAAATATACAAACAGTGAGGACAATGCCAAAAGGGAAATGAAGCGAAAAAGTTTCACCTGGTTTGTCTTGCTGCTTGTTGTGTGGTAGTTTGTCGTGGTCTTATGCCTAGGCACGCTATGATCCCAATTATGAAATGATCCACCTCTCATGCATCGCCTTTCTGTATATGTTCAGATGGAAGTGCATAGCTGTACACTATGATTAAAGAGGTCTGGTGACTATACTCACTTAGCTTCACTTGAACTCCAAGGCTCCAGGGTGAGCTGGACCACACATTAATGCTGTAAGTTGTGCATAGCTGATGGTCTGATTGATGCTTACCTCATCAAAGTCTCCACCATTAACATTATCCCCTTGCCTCATTTGGTCTGTCAATGCATGTGGAGGTCACTGCAACCTTCAGCCTGTGAAGTTTTAGCATAGGCCAGAACAAGTTGGGTACAAACCAGAGAAGTGCTTGCGTGCTTTTTCATTTTTGGAGTTCATGAGCTGGGAAGTAAAGAAGTAGAATGATCCAAGCATGTGAACCATTATCCACAAGCACGAGGGCGCTAAAAGATAGATCTTGTTGTGCTAGCTCTGTGCAGTTGTAATTCTGTTTCCAGGATAGGATAGCGCACATGCATGCAAAGCAGGTCCCAATGTCCCATGCATTTGATTTAGGACGGAGAAACAAATGTTGAGGAAAACATGATGGATTTTAGAATAATCCAGTGGCGACTTTGATGAGATGAATTAAGATTGCAGGTTAATATAGCTATGGTGTGTCAAATTGTCAATAGTGTAAATACTAAATACAGTAGGTTGACATCACAAGGTTGAACCTTTCTTCATTGGATTCACAGCATTAAAGCAACTTCTTTTGATGAATTGAACAATCTTCCGCAAGTTGCTCTTTTGGTATTTTACCCAGAACTGAGGCTCCACTGATGGCTGCACATCCTGAAACTTCAAATTAGACAGCTACTGCCTCCAGAATTTTTATAAACACAAGGAATTACCTGTTGTTTTGGTAACTGTTGTCCTTGTAAAAAAAAAAGTTTAGGGCCAGCTTATAGTTCAAAAGGTTCAGCTAAGAATATCGTGGTAGCAATGCTCTCATTGGTTCCAATTGTCATGTTCATTTGTCCTCCCAGAGTTTGTTAATCAATCAAATCAATATGATCGACCACACAATTGGGTGTGATATACAATGGTCCAAATAACTCCAAAAAGCCAGTATACTCTCAGGCATGATACTCACATCTCAACTATTAGATCTATTGAATTTCATCAATATAACTTGTCTTCATCCAACTCATAGGTTGATGCCAAGCTTTTTTCTGTCATTCAATCCAATTACATCAACTAACCAAGTTTCTGTGGCCCACTGGTTTAACGTATCCACAGCAACAAAAAGCTTGCAAATCATTGATCCCCTCAATTCCAACTACACCCAGGAACCTTCTCCAATCCATCTCCCCACAGCATGCTCCTTATGATTTCAGCTTCTTCCCATTTGCCAGCATTTGAGTACAAATTAGCCATCACAACGTAGTTACCTGTGTTCATAAACAGTCGATCAAACACATATCAACTGAGCTCAACATCACCAACTACTGCTGCTCCATTAAGTAACACACCCCAGACCTTGGCATTTGGCTCAAATCGCATCTTGTTGACAAGCTCAACTGCATCCTTAAGCATCCCTGAACGGCTGAGTGCAGAAACCATGCAAATGTACTGCTCCATCACAGGAGCGATACCAAACACAACCTGCATTGAGTCAAAAACCTTACGAGCTTCAGCTACCTTGCCAGCATGAGCACATGCTGTAAGGATAGCAGTGAAAATTACAGTATCCAGCCTAGTGCCAGCATTGATTATCTCATGAAACAGGCTCAATGCCTCTGCAGCTTCTCCATGAGCTGCGACGGCTGATATGATTGATGTCCAGACAACTGTGCTTCAATTACCAGTCAATTCAAACGCCTTCCTAGCCCCATCAAGAAATCCAGCTTTTGAGTAGACATCGATCAATGCACTCACAACATTGATGCTTCGATCATAGTCGTTTCTGATCGCATAACCATGAGCTTGCTTTGCTCCCAGTAGGGTTAAGAAAAAAGGAACTGGATGCATGATGATTGATTGCGTGGCTGAATTGGGTAGACATCCTAGAACCAATCATCTCATGCAGTAATCCAAGAACTTTGGACTGGTCGACCGTTTGAACCAATCCAGCAATCACTGCATTCCACATGCTGATGCCTCGAGCATCTGCTCGCCAGCAAACTCCTCCATTCCCTCATCGACATGCCCATTGTTCATGTATCCAGTAATCACAAACACTGTAACTGATTGCATCTTTCTTAGGCATCTCTCATGTTGTGGCGGAGCCAGCCGCCTAGGTAGGGGAGGCTTTAGCGAGGAGGGGTGTGGAAAAATATCGTTGAGTGTGCTGAACAACCCCGGGATTGTAGGAGGTTGCCACCAGGCGGTCGAGTAACATTTTTATGGTCCAACCGGATAACCTAAATCATTTCACCACTAAGTGGTGGAGGTAACCGCGCGCAAGGAGGGCCGTCTGGCCTCCATCCAGAGAGTGTTTGATGCGATGTTCTTCCTGCGACAAGTAAGATTTGGTGTAGAGGCGTCGGTGGCGGCGACATGGTGGACAACACGGCGATGGCTTGACTGAACTTGTTGTTCAGCCCGCGAAGCGTGTTGATGACGAGCGCCGGGTCGGAGACGGCAGCGCCGCAGTGATCGAAGAGGGTGTCGGAGAGACGCTGAGGCGGTTCTGATGCTCGCCAATGGACATGTCTCCTTGAAACAGTGTGGAACTCCTGGCGGGCGTGGGCAATACCGGAGGCTGTTGTCGAGGCGGCCGGTGATGGCGGTCCACGCGGTGTGGCGGTGTTACGTGGCTTGTAGACATCGCTCCGGATGTCCTTGGACACCGTGGAGTAGAGCCACGAGACGATGCAGAATCCACCGCAACCACCGGGATCGTCGATCATGGCGGCCGTGTCGATGGTGCCATCGATGTGGTTGACAAGGCCAAACTTCTTGAATGTGAGTTCAAAGAAAGATCGCCATTGTCTGAAGTTGCCCTCTTCGGTGGAGAGAATGACTGGAACATGGTTTTGGATGTTGAGGAGAACAATAGTGGAGGCCGGGAGGAACAGGTTCGAATACGGCCGAAGGGGTTGGTGCCGACGGAGGGGATGGAGCCAGTCGGACTCGCCATGGCCTGAGCAGCGGAAGGATGAAAGGAGGATCAGGAGAAGTCTGATACCATGTAAGAGCGAGGTAATAGAGAGAAACACCGCACACCTTCCATTACATTCAGTTGGGGTTAAATACAACAATCGTGACTCATCCCACTACTAACCAATCCTATAATCTAGGCATGATGGGATGATGGAGCCGGTGGACAGCCGTAACAATAGGGAGGAGGAGAGAAGCCTAACCACTTGATCCTAACTATATCGCTAACAGTTTCTGATCGCATAACCATGAGCTTGCTTTGCTCCCAGTAGGGTTAAGAAAAAAGGAACTGGATGCATGATGATTGAGTGCGTGGCTGAATTGGGTAGTATGCTAGAACCAATCATCTCATGCAGTAATCCAAGAACTTTGGACTGGTGCCCATTTTGAACCAATCCAGCAATCACTGCATTCCACATGTTGATGCCTCGAGCATCTGCTCGCCAGAAAAGCTCCATTCCCTCATCGACATGCCCATTGTTCATGTATCCAGTAATCATTGCACTGTAACTGATTGCATCTTTCTTAGGCATCTCTCTGAACAGGGGCGGAGCCACACCCTAGGTAGGGTAGGCTTTACCTCGAGGTGTGGAAAAATATCTAGTATACAGCTCGGGTAAATCCAGTCCAGTCTGAGTAACATTTTTATGGTCCAACCCAGATAGCCTAAATCATTCCACCACTAAGTCCGAGGCGTAACCAAATCTTGGCTCCGCCACTGCCTCCGAACAACTCTCGTCCATACTGCAACTGCCCACATTTGGCGTAAAACCCTACTATCGAGTTCCAAACCGCGACGTCCATATCAAGCCCGCTCTCCTCCGCAATCCTGTGCACACCAGCCCCAAAATCAACAGCCTTGAGCTGCGCACAAGCATGCAGCACACTTGTCACTGTGACACTGTTCGGCCCAACACCACCACTGGCACGAACCCGCACCAACTCCTGGAATAACTCCAGGCACTCTCGGTACCACCCTCCACAAGTGCACGCCGATAGAAGCGAGTTCCAGGACACAACGTCCCTCCACGGCATTTCATCAACACCACGCGAGCGGATCGCATGTCCCCATCGTTGGCATACGCGGTGATGGGCGCCCATTGGACATGGACATGTGCTGCTGCGCCGAATCCGCACAGTAACGCGACGGTGTGGAGCTTCCCAGTGACGAGCGGGACAGGCCCGACCCGGATGCAGCGATGGACTTGAGGAGCGCGGAGAGGGTGATCTCGTGCGAAGAGTAGGGGTGCAAATGGAGGGAATATTTCCCAACCGTCCGTCCGTTCGTCCGTTTTAATTTGGATACAATTCAGAGCAAATTTTCGGATATCCGACGATTTCGTCGGATACGGAAACGGAGTCGGATATTTTTTGTTGGATACGGAAACGGATTCGGAAAAAGCATTATCCGACGGATACGGAACTATCCGGGTATTTTTCCGGATAGTTACCGGATACGGAAATGGATAGTTTCTCCTTTACACTCTACGCTTGTTCAGTAAGAAATAGAATGCTTTCTGATTGAAAATCTATGTTAAGCAATAAGCATACGGTTATTACTGGGACTGTGACTTGCCTCGGAAAAGTTGAGCCTGCTGAGAAGAAGCAGAAGACGTGTACCTCAAAGATTTGAGACCACTATATTAAATACACGATGACTGTTGACACAAAAAAATGGTAGAGAGGAGAAACAACTTTGGGTGCAGTGCAACAAATGTCTTCACAAAACTCGATGTGAGACCTTAAGGGACACGAAGGCCTTGTGAAATCATTTGCTAAATGTAATGAAGTTAAATGAACTAGTGATGTATTTGACTGCTTGACTATGGGCAATTTGTACTTTTGAACCATGTGACATGTAGCTAGTTAGCTACTACTTGTTTAACTAGTCTCTATCATTTACTTGCTACTTTGTTAGCTAGAACTTACTAATTGCTTAATTTTTCCCTGTCACCATGTGAAATTTGCTTTCGCGCATTATCCGATCAAATATTCATGACCGAAACTAAATGTATTCGGAGCGGCATATATTCGCTCCGTATTCGTGACCAAGAATATCCGCAATTGTATTCGTATCCGGCTCTATCCGTGTCTGACTCCGACTCCGACAAAAAATATGGAAAAGGATACGAGATGAGCAATATCCGTCTGTATCCGCTCCGTTTGCAACCCTAGCGAAGCAGAGCGCGGCGGAGGGGTCGGGTGAGTGGAGGGAGAGCGTGGTGAGGATGGCGTTGTAGACGAAGAGGTTGGGCTGGGGGATGGCGGCAAACACCCTGCGGGCGTCGCGCAGGTGGGCAGCGTGGGAGTAGAGGGAGATGAGCTTGGAGGCGAGGTAGTTGGAGGGCAACGAGGCGGGCGTGGAGCTGCCGGCCGGCGGCGAGGTGGCCGGTGTCCGCGCAGAGCTGGATGAGGTGGTCATATGTCGGATTCGGATTTTGCAATCTAGAATCCTCTGTGATTCCACCGTACTATTTCCTAGATCAGATAATAGTGCTCACAGATACAGTACTGAACATCAAATACATATCATGCAGAAACGTAAATATAATAGTACACTTACACATGGGCCGATCATGCCGAAACCAATAAAATACAACAGCGGAAACGAAACACACAAGTGTCACCCTCAGGATGTGCCCAAAGACAATCAACTAGGATTCGCAACCTAGTTCTTGAGATTTTCATCTTCTTCACCATCATGAACAGGTGTATTACTGAAGCGTAGTGATCTGACTCCTGATTCTGGATTAATTGATGAGTGAGTAGGGGTGAGCACAAACCAGCGTGCTCCACGAGCCAATACACAAGATGCAAATAGATAACATGCATAGATTATCAAGGGAAGGCTCGGGTTGTTTTATTTGCCATAAATTGCTTTCAAAATATGATACATAGAAATTCTCTGAGATCTAACAGTTTGGACTAAAACATGATATTGGGTAAAACGAATGCAGTAACAATAGTAGCACAAATGCCATCCACTATAACATGGTTCCTGCACCATATGCTACCTTTCAGCGTTATAACTACCTACCTTATCACTGGGGCAACATCCAGGACAACACAAATCAGGGCTTTTCACTGCCCGCCACTTTTCCAATCCCACCCACAAAGTTTTTGAAATAGAACTATATCTGGTTAAATTCCCATATCTACCTGTAACCATGGGCACGACTATTCGAATAGTTTTCACTCTATAGAGTTTGTACAATTTGCCCACAAGAGACGATACGATCATTGCTCCACACGATTCCTTAGTCATGTGATTGAGTAGACCATCACGATAACTTTTCAAAATATCTCGCCCTTCCATCATCTCACCTATATGGGTTTCTCCTACTTGCGGTGGGTCCTATAAGTTGTACGAGATGTTCTACCCCCAGCGACTAACCCAGCTGGACTACCCACACCGACTAGCTCATCGCGGCACTCTTCACCCTCAACGAGTGTCTCATTCAAGCCGTGACACAAACAACCACTTGCACTACCCCTCTCCCCCACCGATGAGATGACTTTCAAGGTCTAGTAAATTTACTAAGCGAAATTGTACTTTACATACTTGTGGTTGTACTTGTCTTACATAAGAGGTCATGATAAGATTCAATCCTTAGGGTTATCTGGGCGACTCTAACACTAACCACACTCTCGTGCACCACTACACCAGTCTCCACATACCATCCGCCAAGATATTTAAGCAAATTGAGGTTTTTATGAGCATAAAATAATCATGTCAAAATATACTAGTCAATTCCACCCATGACTTCCCAAATCAGTTTCTCGTGATTGAAAGTGATGCTTGGGGCATTTTGGTGCCCCCGAATACTCAAATGTTCCAAAAGAGTGTAATACTAACAAGTTAAATAATGGGCATGTAACTAGAATTCTTAAAACAAACATAGATTTGCATATGAAATAACAACATGCAATTTGATAATTTAAAACGGAAATAATCTGTAGAAAATGTAGGTTCAACATGATTAAAGTATTGACTCGTCTTTCGCTGTTTACCGTGGTCTTGAGCTCACTCAAAGCTTTCTGATTTGATGGTCTTCAGCTCCTGGTCTTCATCTTCATCTGGATCTTGGTCTTGCTTTATCCTTTGATTCTTTGGGACTCCAATTTCTAATTATGCGCTAAACAATTGATTCCAAATAAATGCAAATAACTCAAATGTCCAAATAAATCCAATTGAACTTGATCAAGTTTTATTATGACAAAGTTGGTGATCTGAAACAGAGTTTATTGGGTGCGGGATACAGGCAAAGCCAAGGAGCTTTGAGCAAAGTGGGGGATGACAGAGGAATAATCTATCAAGAAGAATGTTAAGGATGGTTTAATGACAAAGGAGTATTCATTGGAACATTTCACTTTGGGTGCAAGGATGGCTAGGCATAGCTGATTGTGGAATACCATGACTCAATCTTTTATTTAATAACTTTTTTTATTATTTTTTATTGATTAAGGAAGTTCCATGAGTTAGATTAGACCTATGAACAAATGTAAGAGTTGTATGGAGGTGTTGAGTATTATGTGCCGAGTGTTAACTTTTAAGAGTTAGGTTATGAGTTTCGTTCGTGACATACATCAATTTAACTTATTGAATTAATCTCAAAGTTTGTGTTTGTGGCATTTCACGATGTCATATTTTATGTGATTTAATTGTCAATTTAATCTATTGGTTACTTAAACGATTAACTCCATAATCTATTACCGCATGGGATTATTCATTTAGTTACCATTATTTAACGATTATCTTCAGCTATGCCATTATTTACTGGTGATCCGTAGTCGTCAAACCGGTCTAGGGTTTAAATGCATTTTGGATAAGTCACAATTCTTTAACTAGGTCTAGGTATTACCAACCTTCGTGTTATTGCCTATTAATGCATCAGCGGGTTATCTTAATTATGGTCTGAATAATTGGTCCTAATATCACCTTGTTCAATAAAATGTAGATTAGCGGGATGGGTTTTGAGGATCGATGGCCCATGGCTGTTATATTTTTAATACCTACAAAGTTATATATACAGATGTTCTAAAAAGCGGGTTGGTGGCGCCAGGCCCCGCCTAAGCGCTGGCGGCCACCCGCGCTCTCGCCTAGGGGTGTTGGGCGGGGATGAAGGAGCGGCGGCGAGGGCGCCTAGGCGGCGAGGCGACCGCCGGCGGCGAGGCGGCGAGGCGGCGTGAGGAGGAGTGGAGGAAGTGTGCTGCCCGCCGTCCCATTGCTCCGTGGCCGCCGCCATCGATCTGGACTCCCGCGCCAAATCCGTCCGCCGCCACCGCCGGATCCGGACTCCGCGCCAGATCCGCGCCACCGCCGCCGGATCCGGACCGGTGGATCTGGAGCGGGTGATGATGGCGCGAGATGACGGCCGCGTCGATCGGTGGTGGAGCAGGCTAGCCGACCGGGGTTGAAGAAGATCCGGTGGAGGCGGTGAGGAGAAGCGAGAGAGGAAGGTGATGGCGGAGGATGTAGGCGGCGGTGCTCGTCGGTGGTGAAAGCAAAGGAGGAGGTGGTCGGCGACGGCTCGGAGGGAAGTGGTCGGCGACTCACGGAGGAAGTGGTGATCACGCCACCGATCCGATCCGAGGAGAGGAAGAGAGATGGCACGCCGGTGAGTCGGCCGACCTCGGTGGCCGGATGTGGAGGAGAATGGCGGTGGAGAGAAGAAGGCGACGGAGCGAGAAAGAAATCTTGGGCTCGGTCCATCGCAGCGGCTACTGGGTTTTTCAGGAGATGGGGATCTTGGCGATTTGCAAAATAGCCCTCGTAGTATCTAGGGTTTACAAATAGATCATTCTCCCAATTCATTTCCACCTATTATCTTTATTTTTAATTCGACCGCCTAGGCCCCGCCTAGGCCCTCTAGGCGCTAGGCCCCACCTCGCCGCCCGCCTAGCGCCTAGCGCCTTCTTAAACATTGTATATATATCAATACGATCTTGTAATTGAAGACTCTTTTGGAACTAGATGCCATTGATATTTTATGTGTTCTTAGTTATCACTTGGCATAGTTTAATTTTGATTAGGATCTATTTTTGTGGGGCAGGCCTTGCCATACAAGATTATATTTGATCACCGTTACTAATTAAATTTACCATTAAAATTTAATTATTGGTGGCATGCCTAAGACAGAGATTTTATTTTAATAGGGCCCTTGACTGATATACGTGTTTCTAAAAAGGGACGTTGATCGGCCTTACATTACCTCCGTTTCTATCTAATTTTATCTTTTAGCGGAGACCAATAATCGAAACATTTTTTGGATACTTTGTAATTTTTCAAAATTTTAGGCCGAGATGGGCTAAACAGGCCTATCCCAGCCCATCGGGATAACCGTGCTTGGCCTGACATGATGTCCCGTGACCTCCTTGGGTTGTATCTGGGTCCAAGGCTCAGCCCGTTTACTTAGCCAGGCCAAACGGGTCATGCCTAAATGGGTCATGTCTTGCCGGGCCCATGCTGGACCACCAGTTTGACCAGGTCTGGGTACAAGTTAGCACAAATGTAGTACCTCTTCATGGGACCTCCTTCCTCCGTGCCCCCTCAATGCCACTGCTGCTACCCCTTCCTCCGCGCCCCAACAATGCTCACCTCCTCAGTGTTGTCGCCCGCTAAACCTTCCCTTTCCTCTTTTCCTGTGGCGGCCATGGCAATGGGTGGTGGTAGAGCCATGGAGACGGGTGGTGGAGTTGGCGGCAGCCAGGGTTGGAAGAACAATGGATCTAGAGGCCCAGGCAGATCGATATAGCGACTGACAGAGCTAGGAAGCGGCGATGGCAATGAGCTCAACTAGGTGGCCATGGCAACGAAGACCAGAGCCTCCTCACCACGGTCGTCCTCTACCTCCACCGGCGATGGTGGCCTCTTCTGCCCGATGCTGTAGTTCCCTCCATCCAGATCCAGCGGCTCTGCGGATTCCTTCGCCCCGATCCGGCGACGCGCGGCAACAGCTAGTTAGGACGAGGAGGCCTTCTAGGGGGTGAATAGACACTTTTAAAAATCTTTTTGTCTAAAGCCGAGTTTTTTTTGTCTAAATTAAAGTCTAAATCAACTAGTCTCAACTAAGTGCACCAACACTCTATCTTTATGTCAAGATTTACAATCATAGGGTGATAAGTAACCAATTTAATTCTACGAACATATATTGCTAGAATGTAAATGTGCACAAGAGAGCAAACCACAATGATACAATAATCTTTTTACTATGGTGTTCAAAAACTTACCGGTCTCCCCTAATCTATATTAAGGTAAGTCCAATAAATTAGACTAGCTCTATAAAGTAAGCCAACACCTCGAATCCACTGGAGTTGCTCTTCCTATACTCCAAATGGTACAACTCCAAGCCATCTATGGGGGCTGCAACCTTCAAGAATAACAACTCGGAGATGCTCACTTTAATGAATCAAGTGTCGAAGCTCAATAGATACACAATTCACCACCAAATACAACACATGCACAAAGATTTGCCTCTTCATACTCACCAAGTGCAACACATGCACACAAGAGGTGAGAGAGCTTGCTCTAAGCTCAAGAGAATGAATCAAGGCACCAGCATCATCACCCAACCGTCTACATGGGGGTATTTATGCTTCACACTTAGAAACTAGTCATTGGGCGAAGTTCCAATAGAAATCAATTGAAACCCAGACCAGCCTGCCTTGCAATGGCTAGAAAACTAACCATTACAGTGATCGCCAGTCAAACTACCCACACAGGCGTCGGTCAGACTGCTCATAAAAAGCCAGTCAAACCGCTCCTCAAACTCTAGAGAAGAGTAAAAAACATGGTCTATGAAAAAAGCAACTGGCAAGAAATGCCGATTAGATAGCTGGGTTGGTCAAACCGCTAACACATAACAGGTCAGACTGCCAGTAGCATAGCACAGAGAAGACCAAAAACTTACTCTTTGAAAAATTCAGATCAGCTACTAAAGTTTGATCGAACTGTGCCAATCAATCAGACCGACCAATACATGACGGTCTGACTGTTCCCAGCGAATCCAGAGGAACAGAAGAAACAGGACTTCTGGAATATTTGAATCGCTATCCAACACGTGGTACAACAACAACCAGAGGTCAAACCAGCCAACACATGGTACTTAGACTAGCGTCAATTTCCATCAAGGGTCAAGGATGCATATACTATAATAATTTTGCAAAATATTTTCGCAAAATCTAGTGCTATGCAAACAAAGACTAAAGCATGATACTTAATAAATTGTAAAACATATTTGTAAATTTTAGAATCATACAATAAGGAAAGGATACATGGACTTTGACTGTTTGCAAAACATATTCGCAAACTATTGTCACATGCTATAAATATATGTATGAGCCTCAACTATTTACAAAATATATTCACAAATATTCACATCATGCCAAGGAAAGCTAGAGCTAACATAAAGAGCTATCAATACATGACACACTCAAACTACAAGTCAAAACCTGTCTTAATAGTACAGCAATCTATACTAGTAATACGGTTTTCCGAGCAAACACCAAGACCAGTAAAACGACTAAAAAACACATTCTTACCTGTGTTAATTATAATTTTGCCTTGCGTATCCACTTAGCTTTACTTGATGACGTACATCACATTTCCAAAATAGGGTTTTTAACTTAGCTATCAATTAGCTATCAACACATGATGTTATCCACTTGATGACTGTCAATACATGAAACCATCTAAAGTATTTTATCATCATGGGAGGACCTAATCTATTTCATTAATTTATGCAAAATACTAATCCCACAATATCATTTATTAACGAAACCCACCATTAATGCATACTAGAGTGTATATATTCTTCATGGCGGTTTCCACCGTCCAGATCTGGCAGCTGCACGGCTCCCATCGCCACACTTCGGTGGCCAACAACGTCGACGCCGAGTGCTAGCTCCCGACCTCGGTCCGACGGTAACCTTCCTTTCCTCTTTTCTGTGGCGGCCATGGCAATGGGTGGTGGTAGAGCCATGGTGACGGGTGGTGGAGTTGGCGGCAACCAGGGTTGGAAGAACAATGGATCTAGAGGCCCAGGCAGATCGATATAGCGACTGACGAAGCTAGGAAGCGGCGATGGCAATGAGCTCAACTAGGTGACCATGGCAACGAAGACCAGAGCCTCCTCACCACGGTCGTCCTCTACCTCCACTGGCGATGGTGGCCTCTTCGCCCGATCTTATAGTTCCTCCATCCGGATCCAGTGACTCTGCGGATTCCTTCGCCCGATCCGTGACGGCAGCATGACTAGTTAGGACGAGGAGGCCTTCTAGGGGTGAATAGACACTTTTAAAAATCTTTTGTCTAAAGCCGAGTTTTTTGTCTAAATTAAAGTCTAAATCAACTAGTCTCAACTAAGTGCACCAACACTCTATCTTTATATCAAGATTTACAATCATAGGGTGATAAGTAACCAATTTAATTCTACGAATATATATTGCTAGAATGTAAATGTGCACAAGAGAGCAAACCACAATGATACAGTAATCTTTTTACTATGGTGTTCAAAAATTTACCGGTCTCCCCTAATCTACATTAAGGTAAGTCCAATAAATTAGACTAGCTCTATAAAGTAAGCCAACACCTCGAATCCACTGGAGTTGCTCTTCCTATACTCCAAATGGTACAACTCCAAGCCATCTAGGGGGGCTGCAACCTTCAAGAATAGCAACTCGGAGATGCTCACTTCAATGAATCAAGTGTCGAAGCTCAATAGATACACAATTCACCACCAAATACAACACATGTACAAAGATTTGTCTCTTCATACTCACCAAGTGCAACACATGCACACAAGAGGTGAGAGAGCTTGCTCTAAGCTCAAGAGAATGAATCAAGGCACCAGCATCATCACCCAACCGTCTACATGGGGGTATTTATGCTTCACACTTAGAAACTAGTCATTGGGCGAAGTTCCAATAGAAATCAATTGAAACCCAGACCAGCCTGCCTTGCAATGGCTAGAAAACTAACCATTACAGTGATCGCCAGTCAAACTACCCACACAGGCGTCGATCAGACTGCTCACAAAAAGTCAGTCAAACCGCTCCTCAAACTCTAGAGAAGAGTAAAAAACATGGTCTATGAAAAAAGCAACTGGCAAGAAATGCCGATTAGATAGCTGGGTTGGTCAAACCGCTAACACATAACATGTCGAGCCTGCCAGTAGAAGACCAAAACTTAGGGCTGTTCTTTTCCTCTCGAAGCCGTGCTTTTGGTTTTTGCTCTGAAGACCTAACTTTCAAACGGAGTATTTTTTCAAGATGGGGTCTATGGTTAAACGATCTACACGTTAAAAGCCCAATATCTGTACCTATCAAAATTGCAAGCGAGTATCTGTTTTTTCGTAATCTGTACCGTAAACAGCAAAAATTCAAAAATTTCAGTCAAAAGTCATAAGCCGCAGCCGAAAAGAACAGACGCTTACTCTCTAAAAAATTCAGATTAGCTACCAAAGTTTGGTCGAACTGTGCCAATCAATCAGACCGACCAATACAGGACGGTCTGACTGTCCCCAGCGAATCCAGAGGAACAGAAGAAACATGACTTCTCCAGTATTTGAATCGCTATCTAACACGTGGTACAACAATAACCAGAGTCAAACCAGCCAACACATGGCAGTTAGACTAGCGTCAATTTCCATCAAGGGCCAAGGATGCATATACTTTAATAATTTTGCAAAATGTTTTCGCAAAATCTAGTGCTATGCAAATAAAGACTAAAGCACGATACTTAATAAATTACAAAACATATTTGTAAATTTTAGAATCATATAATAAGGAAAGGGTACATGGATTTTGACTATTTGCAAAACATATTCACAAACTATTGTCACATGCTATAAATATATGTATAAGCCTCAACTATTTACAAAATATATTCACAAATATTCACATCATGCCAAGAAGAGCTAGAGCTAACATAAAGAGCTATCAATACATGACACACTCAAACTAGTAGTCAAAACTTATCTTAATAGTACAACAATCTATACTAGCAATACGGTTTTTCGAGCAAACACTAAGACCAGTAAAACGACTAAAAAACACATTCTTACCTGCGCTAGTTATAATTTTACCTTGCGTATCCACTTAGCTTTACTTGATGACGAACATCACATTTCCAAAATAGGGTTCTTAACTTAGCTATCAACACAGGATGTTATCCACTTGATGACTGTCAATACATGAAACCATCTAAAGTATTTTATCATCATGGGACCTAATCTATTTCATTAACTTATGCAAAATACTAATCCCACAATTTAGTTATCATTTATTAACAAAACCCACCATTAATGCATACTAGAGTGTATATATTCTTCATGGCGGTTTCCACCGTCCAGATCTGGCAGCTGCACGGCTCCCATCGCCACACTTCGGTGGCCAACAACGTCGACGCCGAGTGCTAGCTCCCCGACCTCGGTCCGACGGTACAGGCCATGACTACTGCAACGACACCTCCCTCTCCTGGTATGGGCGACGATGCCGATGCGTGCTCGTGCAAGTATTTTACTCCCTTGGCAACGGTACCCTATTTGGTATCGATACCCCATACTAGATTTTGCTTATGGTGCCGGTACCAAGCCTTCTCTCTGCCCTTGGTACCGGCAGAAAACCCGCATTGGAGATGCTCTTAGGGACTTGTAGCGGCCAATCATCTAGCTTGCACGTGATCTAAACCGTTGAGATCAGATCAAGTGGCCACGAGAGCTAGTGACGAGCAACAAACCAACAACTGCCACTGAACTAGTCAGTGATTCAAGAACTGGAGCTAGTACTTTCTTCAGTGACATTCTTTTTGGAAAATAACGTACCATCATTCAAACCCAAGTACAATATATGCAAGACAAATAGGCAATTGGGAGCCAAACTTTTTTTTGGAGGAAGACAGGCAATCAAACTAATCGAGATGACGGCTCGCTAGCAGATAGGGAGTAAAACACATGGAAAGAACAGTTTTGTGCCCCCTGGCATATGATATGGGTAAATTACAATGGTAAAAACTCCACACACACACAAACCGCTGGTTTGTGTTTGCTGTATACGGTTACAATCTTGTGCATCGTCCAGTCTTGCAGCTCATTACACCCAGTGTCCAACACTCAAGTTGTGATGACTCCGAAATAGCTTTCGAAGAAGTAATCACCTCGGCAACATGCTACTTGTTATATTGTGTTTCTAAAAGAGATCCTCGCATGCTCAGCAAATTTAGCAGCTAATCCGCCTAGCACAAATGGCACATAAGTTACTGAGGATCTCAACGAGCTCTAGGCCATCAATCAACTCAACAATCTTCCAAAAAATTGTATGATCTTGAATGGAATATAATCGCCTTGCTCCTGTTTCTTCTATTACACTATGTGCTAATGCTATTTTAGAAGTATCCACCATATCCTTCTCATGTACACCACTAGGGACCATATGGCAAGTGCAGCGGATACATACAGCAATGCGACACCAACAGTAACTAGAGCACCTTGCGCAGGTAGACTGCAAAGCAAAAGCACGAAAACGAACCGCATCATCATACAAATTTAAAAAAACTATACAATACCGATTACGCTCAACCCCGCGTAACAAAAATGTAAGTACCTTGGGTCTCTGCTGGCAAGGAGGAGAGCTAATGCTGTCATCTGTGTCGCTGTCTTCCACTTACCTAAATTATTAACTGCCACAGCCTGTTGTAGCAAGTAGAAATTCAGTGGTTGAACTTCTAAATAAGACAATAGAATTGAAGAATAACAGAGAAGAGGAGGAACCTCAAGAACTTTGCTATTCTGAGAAGCAGCCCATTCTCTCACAGCTGACATTGTGATCTACAGAAACACAAATATATACTATTAGCTCGTGGCAAGCATAGCACACTCCCATACCACATACCACATTGAAGCAGATACATTTGTTATTCTTGGAATGGCATATGGATATATATTTTTTTTGCCAAACTAGAAAAAAGAACTTAAGTTGCTTGAGGTACCACACATATCCACATAGAATTGGAAGGTTGACAGACAAATCTGGAAATTTCCACTAACTTTAGGGCAACTTATATATTCTTAGCTTCTCAACGCAGGCTCCAGTTCTGTTTAAAAAAAGCCACATGGTGGGGCCACTCAATCTAACTGAAGAGGTAAGGTGCACTAGAGGTAGAGGTTGGCAAAAGAGCATCTTCTCATTTTATACCGTCAGACATATATAGCTATACTAGCTAAGTGCCCATGCGTTGCTACGAATAAAAAAAAAACAAATGTTCTTAAAGTGAAAAGATAAAAACAATATTACATCTTGTGGCAAACATGGTTATTAAGACGTCGAGATATCGGCGACATATCTCATCGCCATATCGCCGTGGCGGACCAGAGGTCCATGCCGTCCGGACGACATGGAGGTGTGTCGTATCCCGTCCGCCACGGCGGCGACATGGCGGTATGGCATCTTCGTGGCGGCGTTACGGCGGTAAGCCATCGCTCACGGACGCCATAGGGGTGGGGGTGTGTTAAAAGTCAAGAGTACTACTCGAGTTCGAGTCAGAGACATACCGTGGCCGGGCCGTAGGGGTTGGGGTTTTGGGTAGTATCCGTGGCCAAGCGAAAAAGCGAGCAGAGAACCGTCGCCGCAGCCGGATCCGTCGTCACAGCTGCCGGATCCGCGGGATCCGCCGTAGGATCCGTCGCAGTCGCGGGATCCATCGCCCGCGGGCTCGTCCCTGCCGCCTCTTGTTTCGCCGCCGACTCCGGCCTCGGTCCATTGCCGCCTCACCGCCACCGTCCGCCGCCGAATCCGGTCTCCTCTGCCAGATCGGGCCTCCTCTGCTTTCTTTGGGGAGAGTTCTCCGCCCTCCTCCGCCGTCCTGCCGCCGCCTCTGCCGTCGGTGAGACTCTCATTGCCTCCTCCGGTCAGCCCATTGTTGCCGCCTCTGCGCCGCCGCTCATGAGTGAGTGAGTCAGCGCCTCGCTCACGCTTGCTTCTCCGGTTTTCCACTTCACTCATAGTCATATAGTACTTGATGACTACTTCAGTTTTGCTATGTGCTTCACTCGATATGCTACTGCTATGTACTTCTCTGCTAGACTGCTAGTGCTCATATCTCATACAATTATAGTCAGGAACAGCTGCCAAAAGAATGCAATCTTTCTTGAAGTTCAAGGGTCCAGCACTAAAGATGGCAAAGGAGACCAAGAAGTCCATTGGCGCAATGCTTCGACGTACACCCACAGGGGTTGTAGAGCAAAGATATGCTAAAGGGGCTTCTCAAAGTAGCATTCAGTCCAGCATGAGGACCATGGAAGAAAGGCATGCCGTCAACATGGAGATAACCAAGTTCTTTTATGAGTGTGGCATACCATTTAATGCCGCAAATTCAAGACAATTCGAGATTGCTATGGAGGCCGTTGCACAATATGGTTCTGGATACAAATCTCCCGGCTACTATGAGCTAAGGGAGCCATTGCTTGAGGAGGTGGTTAAGGAGATAGATAATTCAAGGGTGAAGCATGAGGAGATGTGGAAGCAATATGATTGCACACTTATGTCGGATGGTTGGACAGATATGAGGGGGCGACATTTGATTAACTTTCTTGTCAACAGTCTAGAAGAGACTTTCTTCTCGGAGTCTGTTGATGCATCAAGTGAAGCGTATGATGCAATGATGTTAGCTGATTTGCTAGAGAAGCGAATCATGAACATTGGAAAAGATAAAGTTGTTCAAGTTGTCACCGATAATGGTGCTAATTATAAGGCAGCGGGCAAGCTTCTCATGGAGGGGATTCCTACACTTTTTTGGACCCCATGTGCTGCACATTGCTTAGACCTTATGTTGGAAGACATAGGTAAGTTGAAGGAATTTAAAAGCCCATTGCACGTGCCAGCATGTCACCACTTTTATTTACAGGTATGGGAGGCTTCTTAGTGCAATGAGGGAGAAAACAGGTGGGATGGATCTTGTGAAACCCGCAGCTACTCGGTTTGCCACAACATTCCTTACTTTGCGGAGTTTGCACAAGCACAAAGACCTTTTAAGGTATCTATTTACTAGTAGTGATTGGACTATGACCAAATTGGCAAAGACGGAGGCTGAAAAAAACGTATGCCATTGTGCTTTCTAAAGTGTTTTGGAATTCAGTTGAGGATTGTCTTAGAGCTACATAGCCACTTCTTGTTGTATTGAGGATGGTTGATGGTGATGAGAAGCCTGCCATGCCAGAGGTTGCGCTATTCATGGCTCAAGCAAAAGAAAAGATCAAGACAGCCTTCCCTACCCAAAACAAGAAAGGTTTGCTTACGAGCATTATGAAAATTATAGAAAAGCGTTGGGAGAAACAAATGAACACCCCACTATATGGGGCTGCCCTCTATTTGAACCCGGAGAAATTCTTTGCCATCCAGAAGAAAGGTGATGATGCACATGTTGGGGAGTTAAGGGGTTACTTCACTAATGTGCTTGTAAGAATGATAGAAGATGAGGATCTTAGAAACAAGATCGATCAACAAGGCATTCTCTATGATGACCAACGTGGAGATGTCTTTTTAAATAAAATAGCAATCCAAAACATCAACTCAAGGAGCCCTCGTAAGTATTTTAAGTTTTAACTATTAAATTTAGCATGCATGTTATTTTTAGTCTTAAGTCATACTATTAATACATACATGTATTTTGTCATTTTAGTTGATTGGTGGCATTCATACGGAGGTAGAGCCATTGAGCTACAAAGATTTGCAAAGCGTATCGTTAGTCTTTGTGCTTCATCATCCGGTTGTGAGTGAATTTGGAGTGCATTTGAATCTGTAAGTCAAGTTGATTAATTTTGGTAGCAAAATTTCAGCAAACCTATTATTAATTTTTGCTTACTTTGATCTTTTGTAAATCCATCAATAAAAGGAACCAGTTAGAGCACAAAAAATTGAATGATTTAGTCTATGTTGCATATAACCGAAATCTAGGTATGCATGTTCTAGGTATGCATGTTCTACTACATTGTAAATCCATCAAGAATAGACAAAATCCATCAAGATATGTGTATGCATGTTCTACTACATTGTCGATTTAATTTGCTAGGTATGCTAGGTTAAGATATGTGTATGGCGTTGCCACGCCACACGTCATATGGCGTCGCCACGCCACGCGCCATAAACGATATTGTTGTGTGAAGGTAATGAGTCGTCGCACCTCGCCGCACCGCACCACACCGCCTTAATAACCATGGTGGTAAATATCATATTAATGAAGGACTATCCATCCAATGTGTGACTGTTTTCTCTATACAGACCAGTCGAATTTCCGGCCTTCAGATTGAGATCCAATGGTAAGAGTATTAAAACTATTAATCACACTCCCATATGTAGTATAACTACTTTCTTGCAAGAGTATTTGTTGTGAAGCAAACCATGAAATAGGGCAATACTTGTATTTCGCACCCTCCCATCCTACCAGTCTGAACAAATCTCCCAATAAACCTAGCTAAATCTTCCAGAAGGGGGTTCCGTAGAGTTATGAGCTTTACATATATGCAAACACTTGATGAGTTGATTGATTTTTAGTAAATTTCAATAAAACCGAATTATATATCCAGTAGAGAAATTTGAAGGCCCACTTAGTTTAAAGTGAGGGGAACCTGCCTTGGCCTGAACAAAGCATGAGATGTTTTCTTTAACTGCAACCATTTTGCTGTAGGGTTCACTCGTTTAGTTGGTTACTTCCCTTTCTTTGCCAACTTGCTGCTAATGCTGTTTGGACTCCAAATGATGAGACCATGTAAATGTAAGAACTGACTAGAACAGTCAAACAGCCCACAAAAGACCTAATGGCCCTAATCTGCTTAAAGGTAATGTTACTGTGATACTATCTCAGTTTAGCATTAGAGCGCTTACAAAAAAATCAAAGATGAAAATTATCTATTAAAATCCTGGTATTGACATTTATATTTTATAAATCCAGGTATTGAAATCCTGCAATTATGTGAAACCCTTAGCTAGTCAATGCAGAGAACCTATGTCAAACCTAGTAATTACATTGATGGTGTATAAGTGTGTAACCAACCATAGACCTCCATAATTGCAGGGGAAGCACAATTAAATCATTTTCCTTGTGTTTTATGTGTAGATCAGGGTTAGGGCCTGTTCTTTACGGCTTCTAAAAGCGACTTTTGGCTTTTGCTACAGTACCTAACTTTTAAATGGAGTATTTTCTCAAGACATGATCTACAAGTTAAAGGCCTAACATTTGTATCAACCAAAATCGCAAACAAGTATTTCTCTCTCCGCAATCTGTCGTAAACAGCCAAAATTCAAAAATTTCAGCCAAAAACCATAAGCCGCAACCAAAAGGAACATGCCCTTAGCGGATCTATGAATGTATTATTCAGACTTGAGAGATTGTGAGGGACAGTCGGAAGCTAAGAGCCTAACAAGATAGATATTACCTTGAGTTTCGAGACGTTAATGCAGAGCTGCGGGGCCGTCAGCGAGCACCACGCGTCTCGGGCGATCGACAGACCGCCTTGCGCTTGCGCCAAGGCAGACCGCGAAGCCGCGGAGGGCGGAGGACGTGGGCGTGTGGCCAGAGCTGGCGGCTAGGCGGCTTGGTTGGGGGCGGCGCACGGGCACGACACATCGGCTCCAACGGCGGAATTGGCTACTAGCTAGGGTTGAGGAAATAAGGAGGAAGTCTACGCGATGCGACTGTGCGCCCGGGGGACTATTGGGCTGTTTGGGCTATATGAACAGTAAAATAGCATTAATTCAGTTGGGCCAGGACCCCGGCTAAAGCCCCCTAGCCTGGGCCCTAGGTCCGCCCCTGAGAGGAGGTGGAGAGGCAGATGACCAGCAGGAGTGGTGGTAGTTTACATCTGTGCACTAGCTAGACCCTATATGACAACAACCAAGCTAATGGCTAGGCTGATAATTGGCAGTTGTCAACTTATCATGTAGGCTTGAGGTTTAGAGATAAAGATCGGCTAACCAGGCCTAATGCATGAATGTCCCATAAGAAGGCAAGATGTCATACTTGAAACAGAGTAAAACGTATATATTATATCAGCATGAGCCACAATTGTTTAACAAAACTCACAACCACCATCCTCAGTTATCCAAATTTATGATTGCCCACCAGCACATTTACTAGAAACCAATTCTTTCACTACAAATTTGAGAAATGACAGTACATATTGGCTAAGTGACTACCTCTCTCCCAATGATGGCAATGGAAGGAACTGTTAGAAGCCATGGCCCATCCCTGAGCAGTGAAGTTTCCAAAGGTTTGGTACACAGCAACACTAGCGTTGCGGCTACCATAAGCTGCAGTAGAGAATGGCAGTAACTAAGTTAGTTCTCGAGAGTTGCTCACCCTTTGAAAATTAACAGTCTAACAGACCACCGCCATTCAATTAAGAAAAAAGAAAGATAAAGAGCACAGATAATGGTAGGAAGGGTGATTTAAGAATCAGAGACTGAGAGCAGCAGAAAGAGAGCAACCTTGTCAGCCACAGGATCGAGAAATGCACCAAAAGGTGTTCCTAACTGCATCTGTAAAGTAAACTATGTCAGGAAACAAATAGAGTCGACAACACTGGTATAGTAACCCTATCTAGCATATTATTCAGACAATATTTATGACACAAGCATATTATGCAGACAATATTTATGACACACCTTTCTAGCAATGTAACCATCTAGCCAATCAGTGACTGCAGCAGCAAGGAAGATGCCAGTTGTGGCAGTTGCTGCCCAAGGCCCCTCCATGTAGAAAGCTGATGGTAATACAAATAATAAGCTCTTAGTCACAAAAAAAAAAAATTCAACACCAAAGGATACTTCTATAAATTAGCATCATTATGTCAAACATAAGCACAAATCCAAATAAGTGCCAAATGCATATCAACTAATAGTAACCAGCAGAAACTAATAGAAATATATTGTTTCTGAAGCAACAGTGCATGTTGCCTAAAGCCTGCTTAGTCAGACAACATTCAAATAGACGAAAATGCAGAGTTGCCCACGTAGGTAAAGGTAATTTGATCAAGTCCAACTGCATGGAGTTAAGCTGTTGGTTCTTGTGAGGAAACACACTATTTGACCTCCAGTAAACAAACAAGCACTGTTTCTAACTTTCTATAGATGGCAAATTCATGCCAATCCATTTAAGCATTGCAGAAACTCTATGAATCATTGACAGCAAAAAAAGGATGTTACTAGTCATATAATAAAGCTATGGGCTGTGAAGTAGCAAGTTTAATCTAAAGTAAATAAACACAAAAGCTCTTGTGTTTGTTAAAAAAATATGTATCTCGGGGCTTTGAGTTTTAAACCTTTTAGATATAAAACGATCTGCCTGGCATACAATTTGCCAAAATGACTAAATAATGCAATGCTGGTGGATCATAATTCATAGTTTATGATAGTGATAGGACACTTTAGGTTGCAGATTGTTTCAGTTCCCGGGTGATGAAAACATTATGTAGCACATGCTGCACATCTTTTCATTTTCAGTTCAACAAAATGGGGCTGGGATAGTTTAACTTGCCCTGTGGTTCTAGAAAATATTATGTAGTTTTGAGACACGCTTTTGGTCTAAAAAGAAAATATAAAAGGCAGGATTTTTTAAGGAGAAATAAAGGATCATGTTCTTTGCAGATGACAGATTTCCAGGAGAATCACTCAGTTTCACCAATTGATGGGAAGAGAAATGTGGACACTATGTGGTGTGGATCACATGGTGAGGAAGCTAGGGCATTTCAGGCATTTCGCAGGATGAAGTGAGAAACTAAGAATACAAGAGAACTTTGAGAACGTTTGGAGGGAAGAGATTAAGCTGACTATGCACATCACCGCATGGCATAGGAGGTTCAGCTCCCAAGTCTAGTAACCGGAATAGTAGTAAGTTTTGAATTATGGAATTGTGGATGCTATATGCATTGCAATATCAGAAAGTTTAAAACAATAAGGCTTAAAGAAAAGAGTATCTGTTGATCATTTAGACTAATCAACTCCGGTCATGGTTATCAAGGCGTCGCCTAGGTGACGCCAAGGTGTCTAGGCGGCCAAAGGGGGACGCCGGGGACGATCACCCAGTGTGTGAGGATTTAGACAGTGCTAGGCGACGCCTAGACGTCCAGGACGTCGTCAGGTCGTTGTGGCGGTGACCGCTGTCTCGATGGCCGTCTCGTAGATGCACATGAACTCGCAGAGGTTCGTGTCGCCTTAGTAGGGCTCTATCATAGGCATCTTGAAGTCTTCCTTCCAGGTACTCAGATGCAAGCCTGTGCAGAAGGGAGGACTCAGGTTCCACCCTCCGAGTGGCATTGCGGGCCCTAGCGTTGGCCTCCCGGCTTTCCGTCCCTTTTTCGACCGCCTTCGCCACTATCGTGGCGGGCATCAACTGACTCCTACTCTCTTACGTCTCGTGCATATCTTTCCGTAAGTCCACCAATTCTCACTGCAACGTTCCAAGGATTAATTCAAGGGGGCTCCCGCCCGCGCTTGGCGCTGCAAGGGAACAGCCCGCTCCCTGCGTGGTGACGGCGATGGTGTCGATGCCAGCGGAGACCACTGCTTGAGCGGTGCAGACCTCGACGTTGCGGTTGCCCACCACAGTAGGGTCTTCTGTTGGCGATGCTTCTCGATTCATCGCTTCTTGTTACCTGCCATGGATCGGGGCGCCGCCTCACCGGTGTCGCTACCATGGGGGCTGGTAGCCTTCACGAGCCGGTTCCCTCGCCCTCGCTACAATGGTCTCAGTGGCGGTGCTCCTCTTCCGCTTGGAGTCGACATAGTCGCCTTTTTTTGGTGCCATTGCGTCCAAACACTCGTTCCTTGGCTCGTAGCTTCTATGCCGCTCCCCACGGACAGCAACAACTGTTGTGATTACAGATCAAATAGTGAACAAAGGGGCTATGGGAAGGCCATAAAAGGGTTACCCAAAGCCTTACAAACCGTGGAGACAGGGGATATAAGTTTGTGCTACCTAGATTTGTCTGAAAAAGAGAGTCTGCCTCTCATGACGCCCTAAGGCGTATATTTATAGTCATAAGAAGACTCGATACATAAATACCCCTATCTGGGTCTATAATTGTAGGGGCAATACCGTCTTTTCCCTTGCAACAATCCTTACAGGCCAATCATGTGGCTTCACGATTATTGGGCCTCCTGGTGCAATGGCCCCCTTGGCCGAGGTGGGCCGCTCCCCCCAACATTTCACACACTATTCCTCCCACATTGGTCGCTGGAAAAAAATAAATTCAATAAATTTTTTCCAGCATCTTACTCGCAACGAACAGAATACCTACAATTCCCTAGAGTTTTCAAGAGCTATCTTTCTCCTACTTGCACATGTTTGAATGACATCCTTAATGATCCGAACGGATTTCCCACATTGCTACCGCTATCACACGAAAGAAAAGCACCAAGAAATCTCAACCTTCCCTCAATCTTCCGCACCATATTATAATTCGAACAGAATCAACTTTAAGAAAAAGCAAGCTTCGCTCGCGCTTACTGCTTATCAGGAGCGGCACGGCGGCCACGCGGCCAATGGTGAGCACGGTGGGCAGCGTGAGCAGCCTGGGCGGCGCCGGCTGTGGCGCCCCCTCCTTGGACACCCCGTTCACCGCTGACGCCGCCCGCCTCCTCCTCCCGGCCCCGTCAGATCCCATCCCCTCACCCCCACCCCTAACGCCAGAATGCGGCGAGGAGCACAGCCCCCTCGCGTACGCGGCTGGTGGCCACCGGAACCAGAGGCAGGCGGCGGCGCTGGTCGCCGTCGCCGTCGTCGTGGTAGTCGGCAGGCGGCGGCTGGCGACCGGCGCGGGGGGCGGAGGGACCCGGGCCGCGCGGGGGGAGAAGAAGGGCTTGGGGTGGAGGTGGGCGGGCGAGGCGGCGGCTTTGAGGAGGAGGAATGCGTGGGTGGCGATGGATGGGGGCATGGGTTGGGGATGGATTGCTCCTGCTGGGTTGGGGAAAGGTTGTGGGGAGGCGTACACAAGACAGCCGTAGAGCGGGAGGGGGTAGGGGATGTGCTGGAGGTGCACGTACGTGAGGGCTAAATTTGGGAATTCGTGACGAGGGCGGGTCGGATTTGGTTGTTGGGCTGGCCCATGGCTGGCTGGATCCAAATGGTTGGGCCGTGATGGGGCCTCTGGGGATCTGGATCTGGACTCCCGAGAGAAGGACCTTATGGGCCAGCATGCCTGGCCAAATGCACTAGGCTATATGTGTCGGTTTGAGACATGATACTGTTGATATGATCTAGATATAATACAAATAATAATTGGACCGTGCCGGCTTAGTCCGATCGGGCATGCCATATTTGAGTTGATACCTTGGCACGGTGGGCCAGCTCGCATGGCATACACAATACCACTATACGACATTTACCACTCAACCCTCTCACGAGGATAGGGCTACTCAGAAGAGCGCAGTAACTCTTCTATGGTATTGCAGTAAAATTGCTTATAGATGGTAGTAAAATTACTTGTGTTGGGGTTACTGCGCTCTTCAGAGCACGGACGAGTGACTTGGCAGTAAAATTATTTACGGTTGGCAATAAAATTATTTACAACTGGTAGTAAAAATACTTGTGACTAGCAGTAAAATTACTTATGACTGACAGTAAAATTACTTATGACTGAAAGTAAAATTACTTGTGGCCCGTTGGGCTATCATGCCCGGGCCAACCTAACAAAGTCCGACCCCTCTTCGTGTCATGCTTGGATTGGAGGGTAAGCACGTGGGCCGGTACGACACAACATGTTAATTTATTCGGGCCAGTCGTGCCGGATCTAATAGGGTTGTACCCTAATCGGGTCCGTGTTGCACAGTGTCAGGCGACCCATTTGGCCAGGTTTGTGGGTACTGTGTGTAGTCGGGCAGGACGACCTTGGAAAATGGATACAGAATATGGACGCGAATACATATGGATTTTTCCATCCGAACAACAACCTCTTCGCTGTTGCTATTATATTCAAATTTGACGTACAAATAAGGATGTCAACATGCTTTAGATTTTTCCATTGAAATGCTCCATTTTCTGTACATCAATTTGCATAGGAAAAATTGTTCCCTTGCCCCAAAGTTTAATGACATTTGCTCAATCATGATGTCTCACCGACATGCGGGTCCAGGGCCACATGTCGTTGAGACATCATGCATTTGAGCAAACGCCATTAAACTTTGCTATGAGCAAATCCCCCATTTGCATATTATTAGTTTGAGTATGCCAAATCAATTAAAAACCTTTTTCAATGCAGCGTCTGTTTTAAGGTTAGTTAATCGCATCGCATTGATTTGCTGTGTTGCATGTGAGAATGTACGTCCGAATTCGACCAAATTAAAAAGACATCCAATCTGAATTCGTATACAATCTCTATCCAGAATCACATCTGAATACGAGAATATTTGAATATAAACATGAATGCAGACATGGTAGAATAAATATTCCATCTGCTTTGATATTTAACTTAAAAACTAGTTTAATGCTTGTGCTTTGCTACGGAGTCCAAATAGATCATAATACATGTTTTCAATATCCCAAAAATAAACTGAAGTGACTTCCTCGGTATAGATAGACAACGTAAAATTAAAGTACAATATAACACATGCTTTAGAACCAACCATGATAACAATGAGCTAATTCATGTTGGTAACAAATTGAACATTCCACTTAACATATAATTGAATTAGAAGTCTTACGATCAGAGTTCATAGAGTGAAAAAGATAACATCAGAAAGCATGTACATAGCTTACCACAAGACCAAGCAATCTTACAAAGATACAAAGATAACCCAACAGAAAAGAGATACTATAGCCAACAAAAACACTCGGACTTCATAAGGACATCATTCTAGCAACAGAATGTTAATGCCATTACTCTCTGATGCCACATTTCCATCTGCCACATTTGCTTGAAGTTGCACTGCCCCAAGCTACCAGGCTTTTCTGAATTTCATTGTTTCCATGATTCACATGATAGATGGAAAATTCAATGATATATACTTGAATGAACACTAAATGTCAAATTGTCAAGTGTATCTAGCATTTGGTACCTAAATAAAACAAATCTTTGTTTTAGGAAAATGCAGAATAACCGAGCCTTATCCAATTCGACTCGGAAAACATTGGAAAATCCTCTCAACTAATACTACTGTATTAGGAAGTCAGGAACAAAAAAGAACAACACCACCAAGGATCTAGAGAGCACACAAAATCGTTCTTGGTTGTTTCATTGTACTGCCAATCATCATCGAGGGGTTGCATTCACGATCAAAATTTAGGTCTCAACCTCACTACATTCCCCAGGAAAGAACTTGCCCCTGCACAATATAATCCAACAAACGCGTGAGGACCTACACCTGCAATTTCCTCCAAAACCAGCATCAAGAATAACCCAATTTTCCATTAAAAATATTTGAGAAATCGGTGAGAAAATATCATTGTTATACAAGCACAAATCCAACTTACTCTTTATGTTATCTTTGAAAAAAGAAAAGAAAAGAAATCATGATGAGCCCAAAGGCTCTAGAAAGATGATAGAAAGTTAAGGTGCTGTTGGTTCATTAATTTTGAATTGCTTTTATCAGGGAAGGTCGAGTTCCACTGAAACAGCTGAATGCTAAACTCCTGTGGAATCAGGTAGAAAATCGTGGGTCCCAACTAGGATCTTGATGGCCATTAAGGATTTGATTGCCTGATCTTCACAACGTGTTCAAACAAGCTGATGTTTTGTCCCAGGAAGATTCAACTGGCGTTTTCCATGAAGTTTTGCTGAAAGTGTACTCTGTATCATATTGTCTGATGAAATTGTCTTGGTAGGTCCGAATTGTTGTAAGGCATCCATGTAAATTTTCTTCTCCGATTAGCTTCATTAAGATTGTCAATAGATAGTGTCCCGGATAGGAAAAAGAAAAGTACACTACTCCCCATACACATGAAAAAAACCGTGTGTTACTTGGTTAGTTTGCGACAATATCGTAGGGTTGTAATGGAGAAGAGCATGTTTTATTTCTCTTCGGGAAGAGTTGTGCAGAGCACTGTAAAGAAATGATCTTTCAGTGTCTTCTTTGTTCTTTTGATAACGGCGGCTCGCAACATATTCTTGACAAATGTTACTTGAGTATATAAGACATTGATTATTGCCAGAAATGTTTATTCATAATCTGGTAAAATATGTCATTTGCTCCCCTGAATCCATATGCTCGTTTACAAGTGTAATCTGTCAGGACCATAACATTATAGTAGGACCTTGCAAAAAAAAAATATAGTAGGACGAACCATACACTAGTTTGCACATCGCATCTCATGCCTTGGCAACTAGGAAACAGTTGCAACTTGCAATACCTGCAACTGCCTAACACAATGGCAGACATAACAGGAGTAAACATTGCATCGGGGAAAATGCATGGAATTGTCACACTCTAGAGGTAGGTTCTGAAAAGAAAAAAGAGAGATCGAATGAATCAAGATATTGTAGGTACAACCTGAACAAAACCATCAACCCTTTTAGGTACAGACTACAACAGACTGAAGAAGACATGTACAGCAGCAACATCTAAAGAAGAAAAGGAAACAAAACCATCTCAACTGGTATCTGCATAGATTTAGCGTCATGTAAAATATCTGGAAATGATAAGCCTCAGACCTTCAGGCTTCAGCCATGGACACAAGAAGAGTTACACCGACCAGCTATGAACGAAAGTGCCCTACATGTCCTCTCCAGACTCCAGCACTTCAACCATATTCGAACGACAAAAGACAGGGCCTGCCAGAGACACCATTCCCTTTTGCCTTGCACTGGGCTGCCTAGCTGCTTTCTCCCTGATCCTCGGCTTGGTTCACATCTTCTCTCCACGTTCGAATTGGTGTACTGGGAGCTGACGATTGGAGGCGGGCTGACCGCCGTGCATTTCTGGACTGCGACTCTGAGATTTGAGTGAGAGCGTTAACTACTTCTGTAATCTGTGGTCTCTGGCTGGCTGTTTTGTTGACACACAATTTAGCAACAACAAGGGCCCGGTACAACAAACCCATACTGTACTGACCGCGGAGTGCTGGGTCTGCCAATTTGGGATAATCCTTTTTGTTGACAAGGGGGGTGGCCTGAGATTATACAACAAAGGTCAGCAATTAATCACGAAAAGAGAAACTCTACCTCTGCAAAGCATGTAAGAACATTAGTGAAAGCAATTAACTAGTTGTTTTCTTTTTTGTTAGAGAAGAGTACTTGAGATCACTACTACAAAATAAGTTATATTAGACGCTTCATCATAGATAGTTTACGGGAAACCGTCTATGTTTGTATTATCACAGACGATTTTACAGGCGTGACCGTTTGCCGTCTGTGATGAGTTACTATCACAGACGGTTCGTATTAATAACCGTCTGTGGTAGTCCACTGACGGTTATTAACATGAACCGTCTATGATAGTTGAAAACATCACAGATGATTCGTATTAAAAACCGTCTGTGATAGCTCATAGACGGTTATTAGCACGAACCGTCTATGATATTTACACATATCACAGACGTTTATTGATATGAACCGTCTGTGATAGTTTACAGAAGGTTATTAACACGAATCATCTGTGATAATTACGTATTACAGACGGTTTGTAGTTGGACGTGTCTAGGATACGCCGCGTTATTAATTAATACAAAGCCAAACCGGACCCGACAGATCTATCTTCATTGCGGTGTATTGAAGAAGGCGGCTAGCTTTGGGGAAGCATTCCGATTGTAAATCTAGCTGCTTGTAGATCGATTTGTTCTAGCTTGGTGATTAAATGTTAATATTTGTTTCTAATTTATATGCCTTGTAATAAAGAGAGATGATAGCTAAATTTAGATCTAGCTTAATTAGTAGTTTGGTGCAATTTAAGAATGGTCAGTACTCCTAGTTTATTTCAATATATTAATTCTTACTTGATATATATTACTTCATGAATAGTACGTATCTGGCTAGCTATATATAGTAGTATTAATAATCCAATTTGACATTAATTTATTACATGTGTAGTGTAGATGGACTGAAGCTAGATGTACGTTAAGAACCGTATTGAGTGAATAGTAGATTAATAGCATGTCTGCTTTTAGAAGAGCGGCCGAGCAGGATATGTTGAAGAAGGGGATAGAATATATGTATTGTCCATGTATTGATTGCAATAATCTGAAGATGCTTACCAACTCAGCGTAGATCCAAGCTCACCTAATTTGAAGGGGTTTCAAAAAGGGGTATACATATTGGACAAGTCACGGTAAAGAGAAGATTATACAGGAAGGTGTCGAGGGAGACAACGATATGCCGGTTGTGGACCGTGCTTTCGATGAGGATAGATTGTATGATGACAATCTGGATTAGATGCCACGCGATGCAAAAAGAAACTATAGTGAGAAAAAATTAGGTAAATTCGAGGGTTTGATGGAGGATCTGGAGAAACATTTGTTTCCGGGCTGCAGAACGCAATATACAAGGTTGTCATTGTTCTTGAACTGCTAAAATTGAAGGCAAACAATAATTGGTCCGACAAGAATTTCACGGCGTTGTTAGGTCTCCTAGTGAACATCCTTCCAGAGGAAAATGTGTTACCGAGAACTACCTACCAAGCCAAGAAGGTTCTTTGTCCATTGGGAATGAAAGTAGAAAGAATGCATGCATGTCGAATGATTGCATCCTCTACCGTACAGAGTATGCAAAATTACACGTTTGTCTGGTGTGCAAAGCATCCCGACATAAGCGTAAGAATGACTCCTATGGCAGTTGTATTTAAGAACCGTCTGTGATACCTGATATATCACAGACAATTTTTTTAAAAACCCGTCTATATTGTAATTATCACAAACGGTTTGAGAGTCGTTTGTGATAACCATCTATTATCACAGACACATAAATTTAGACGATTTGATAACCGTCTATGATGATAATTGTGAACCGTCTGTGATGACCTTTTCTGTCATAGTGGATGTGTCAATCTTGTGCAACGTTCAAGGGGCAACAAAGAACATATGTTTTGGACAAGAATATACGTTCAAGCGACCATTGATTCCATATGAGGAATTGTGGAAATGCACCTGTTGTAGGGGTGACCCTTACCTAAGCACATCCGGCCTGTTAAAGGGTTGTAAAGCCCAAAATGGGACTTGTGTAATGGCATAGATACCCTGTGGAGGGTACATGAATGTAAAGGTAGGATTGTAAAATATGCTTCATGAAAATATATATACCTGCCCCGGACATAGGGAAAGAGCAAGCATTGTCCCTCCATCTCATCCACTCAACTACTCTCCTACTTTACTATTTGGTCAGTAGCCACAACAGTACCAATAAGTATCTTCTTGTCTCCACAATGATGAGACCAAAGGCAAGAAAAAAGTAGATATCAAGTCTACGATGATCAAACGGTTAATTTTTTGAATAAAATAAGTAAAAGTTAACCGGTGCGGCAGTTGGCCTCGGTAGCGGTGCTCGGGTCGGTGGGAGCGACGCCGACGCCCACGCTGGCATGGCCAGTGACCCGACGCCTAGTGCGGGAGCGACAGGTGGCCCCGGTGGCCGCACCGGCTTAGTCACCGACCTTGGGGCCCATCGCACCGACGCGCTGAACAGCTCCGGGGGCAGGACGTAGTCGCCACCAACTGGGCCCTTCGCCGAGGGGGAGGCCTCCCCCTTGTCGTCGCCGTCTCGCGGGTGAGCCCGGCCAACGGTCGGCACGGCGCGCTCCGGCACAGGAACATACCCGAGCTTCGCACACGCGGTTTACCCGGCCGAGGTTCGCCATCGCCGCCTCTCGAAGACTGTGTTCCTTGGCCACATACGGCCCAAGGAACACCGTCGCTGCACGCTTTGCATCCTCAAGGAGTTCTGCCAAAAAGAAGAGTTAAACAACCTATAACGATAAATTTGTACGCAACATGTGTGGTCGAGAACTTACGGGGATTGGAAGGCCTCGGCAACGAAGCCACTGACGGGCGAATCCCATCGGGGCGGACATGGCCAGGTTCGATATGCCATTGCCGGGCAAGCGGCACCACGCCGTACATCAAGTACTCCTCTGCGAGGTCCCGCATGTTGAACCGGAGTGCAATCCCCACAAGCCTCCGTGCCCGCTGCTCATCGTCGCGATCCAGGGCCACCGACGGAGATGTGTTGTACTCCATCGGGCGACCCGTCCACCTGAGGTTGCTACTGCCGTCACGCGATGGTAGAACCAACACCGCATCCAGTTCGACTCCCATTTGGCTCGAGTCGAATTTGCAGGGAAGGTCTTCGCGCATGGCGACCACAGCACAAAATTGACACTGCCGAAGTTTGAGTATTCCCCACCGTGCAGCTTCTTCGACTGGCACCGCGTCATGGAGGAACGCGAAGAGGGGCGCTAGGCCACATTGCCTCCGTCCGCGACGCCCAGCAGTATACCGCCAGGCGCACCAGTGCATTCGGAGTCAGCTGCGCCAATTCCACCTCGTACGTCCTGAGAACCTCGCCGACGAACATGGCCGGTGGGAGCCAAAGTCCAGCTTCCAAATATGCGATGAAGACAACCGCCTCTGACTCTATGGGGTGCAGCTTCGTCTCGTCGCCGAGGCGGCGAACCGCGCTGCGGTCCGACGCCTTCCTCCCGCATAAGAGACCGGATGGTCTCCTCGATCACGAGGCTCTGCCCTAGTACATTAGAGCAAACGCCGTTCAACTTCTTCTTTGCGCTCCAGCGCTTGTTTGCCAGCGACGGGTCGCGCCCCACCAGAGCATACTCCGTCTCCGTCGTCGACGAGCTACGCCGGTGGGAGGAGGCGCCGTGGCTTGACGATGCGCCACCGCTTAGCCGGCGAGAGCGGTCATCACATCAGGCCATTTCTGGTGTGACTCTTCTCAGAGTGTACGGCGAAAACGCAAGGCTGCGGCGGCGAACGGCGGGAAGAACGGTAGTATGGAAGCAGTGTGCACGGGAGCAACAAGCACGCTTGTGGCAGCTAGTAGGCGGGGAGGAACAGCGGGACGATGGCGAAACCAACGGAGGCCGAAGCCGCACGACCCCCCAATGGCGCGCGCATGCGTGTCCCACGACCTCGAGAGCCGGCGCATGACCGCGGTCAAGCTTTCAACTGACATCGCATGACGTGCCAGTATTGCCCTGCCGCGTGTCCCACTGCGCGCCAACGAACGGCTCAACTCCCGGTGCCATCGGACGCTCATGTCGGAAGTGGCCCAATGGGCCGTCCCACAGGCCGGCGTCTATGGAAACCGAGTGGACCGCAGCAACATCATTTTCCTGTTTGGCCAACCACGTAAAAGGTCATAGGGCACGGGATGAAGGGGGCCAAAGGGCTCCACGACATGGCTTCGGTCCATGAGAAGCCCTTCACCATGAGAGACTCCTGTTGTAGGGGTGGCCTCCACCTAAACCCATCCGGCCTGTTAAAGAATTGTAAAGCCCAAAATAGGACTTGTGTAATGACATAGATACCCATGTGGAGGATACATGAATATAAGGGTAGAATTGTAAAGTACGCTTCATGGAAATATATATATTTGCCCCGGACATAAGGAAAGGGCAAGCACTGTCCATCCATCTCATCCACTCCACTACTCTTCTACTTTACTGTTTGGTCAGTGGCCACAACAGTACCAATAAGTATCGTCTTGTCTCCACAATGATGAGACCAAAGGCAAGAAAAGAAGCATATATCAAGTCTACGATGATCAAACGGTTAATTTTTTTGAATAAAATAAGTAAAAGTTAACATTATCTTGTCATCAAAGGTTTAAGCACACCGACTAAGCTTATGAGGCTTCTGAGCTAAGTGGCATACTTCTGGTAAGTTTTCCACAATACAGAAGCAAATGATAATCAGCACTAACCCTCCATTTCAAAAAAATAAAAAATAAAAATCAACACTAACCCAGGAGATACCAGGTAGCACGATGCGCTCCTCCATAATCAGACTTATGCATTGAAGAGAAGCAAGTATTAGAAAGAAAAAAAAGTGATAAAGCAATGGCTTACCCATTCAGCAAGATTTCTCTCGGCTTTACCTCGACCATCATCTATAGCCTTTCTTCCTGTGATTACCTCCAACATAACAACACCAAAGCTATAAATATCTGACTTTAGAGTCAATTGACCACTCACAAGATACTCCGGCGCACAATATCCAGGTGTACCCATCACTCTAGTTGAAACATGAGTATTGTCACCAGTTGGACCTAGCTTTGCCAATCCAAAGTCAGACAGCTTTGGACGATATCCCTCTCCAAGCAAAATGTTTTCACATTTTACGTCACGGTTTATGACAGGAGGGTCAACCTTGACATGCAAATGCTGCAGGCCTTTAGCTGCCCCAGCAAGTATCTTCATCCTTGTATTCCAGTCAAGAGTCTTCTTATCAGGGGAAGCATCTGGATAAACCAAGACCCAATTCTGATTACACAAGAATCTAATTATTTAGCCACAATGTGATGAAGAAGAGAGCTATATATGGTAGTTTGGTAGCATACCATGGAGATGACTTTTCAGGGAACCCAAAGGCATGTATTCATAAACTAAAAGCCTCTGATTTCCATCAGCACAATAGCCAACAAGCTTGACAAGATTTGGGTGATGCAGCGTGCTCAACATCAGAACTTCGGTGAGGAACTCCCTGTTTCCTTGCTTTCCTTGGAGATTAAGAATCTTTATAGCCACCTCCGGTCCAGGGCACTGTTCGAGAAATTAGAGCAACATACAAGCGAATCAAGCCCTACAACATCTTCTCAGAAGCATCAATTTTCATGACAAATTAGCCATAGCACCACCGATCAACATTCAGATATACACAAAGGAAAACACTACATCAACCCTTTCTTGCACTCACCGGTTCAGTTCTACTTAAGATCACTGTAGTACATGCAAGTAACGCATTAGCAACAAAATACCGTCTGATTTTAGTGCATATATAGAACATAACTGCAACTACAGAATTGCGCGGAAGCACATGAACCCACCTGGTTGGAGCCATCCAGCACGCCCATATACACCTTGCCGAACCCGCCCTCTCCCAGGAAGCGATCTGCTCTGAAGCCCTCTGTCGCCGCATACAGCTCCTCGTAGGTGAATACCTGGCAGTGAATACGCTTCTCCGGGCTATGGATTGAGATGAACTCAGCGTGCGCAGCCTCCGTACTGACCTCTGATTTTGTCATCTCTGTAGAAGCAACAAAAATAGATGCAGCATCACGCACATAATGCAGGTGTTGCCAGCTATCAAAGGAAAAAAAAGGAAGCATGCGTGGTTTCATTGTCCAGAAGTCCAGAACCACGCTATTTATCTGGAAAACCAGACTGTCCTGAGTATGCAACAACACAAACGGTTCCTTGCAAACAGAAAGTAAAAAATACGACAAAATAACACGATTTACAGTACATGCAATGACTCTTTTTTTTTGTGCGAGGAATGACTTCTTTTTAAGAAAAAGAAACACATGCGCATTTCGTGGTATCAATCCCACCATTTCAAGAACAGCGCAGACAAAAACTGAGAGGAAACATCTGTAAGCCAAGAACCTTTACTCAAGACAAAATCATGTGCGGTTGCAATGCCCTGAACCACCGTATCTTCACGAAGTTAATCACTCGATTGGGAAGAAATGAAGTAAAGTGTCCCCATTCCCATCAATGTAACGATTTCTTGATGTTAACCTCAACACACTTCAAAGAACAGCACAAGCAAAGATTAAGGAACGAAACACCAAGAATCATGCGCGGTTTCAATGCTCAGAACCACCCTTTCTTCACGAAATTAATTACTCGATCGGCAAGAAATGAAGTAAAAAAAATCCCAATTCCCAACAATGCGACGACTCGAACGACTGCGTGCAAAACAGCCAAGATTACGATAAAACATTAAATGGCATCCCAACTTCTGAAAACGAAGAAGACAAGGTACGCCCGTGTCTTGATGATGCTAATCTCAACACATTTCAAGAACAGAACAATCAAATATTAAGAGAAGAAACACCAAGAACCACGTGATCGCGCGAGAGCCAAGAAACCTGCCCCAAAGGCCAAAGTTGCAAACCGGCAGAATTCGATCAACCGCACAGAACCAAGAAACTACTCCGAGCGGCGGGCGGGATCAAGCTTGCAGACCACCGTCGTGGCAAAGCCCTAGGCGAAGAAATCAGTGGCCAAGAACCGGTGCCACATAAGCGGGAGCAGGAGCGAGAAGAAGAGAGAAAGGCTTGCGCGTCACCTGAGGCGGCCGGCGCGATCTGAGACTTCTCCCCGGGCTCCTTCCTCCCGCTGCCACCCTCCGACGAGCAGCAGCACCCCATGGCCGTCGCCTCCTGAGGTGGGGCGCGCGCGTTGTGCTCGGGGAATGTAGGGGAGAACAAACTGACAGAAGAAACTGGGATTTGTTTATAGGAAGGAGCAGATGTCCTCCCCCTCTCTCGAGAAGACCACAGAGCGCAGGACCGCAGGTATAGCAGGTGCTGTCATGTGTCTGTTGCTTCCGAAGACTCGTGCAGTCGTGTCTCCGTACGGACAGACCCAAAGTACGCCTTCAAAGTTAAGTTGCGTATTTCTTGGTAGTGCGCGTTTCGTGACTCGGGCTTTGTGATTTTGTGAATTCGTTCGGGAAGGCGCTTTGCCTGCGTCTTCTCGGACCCCTTAGCCTCCGCCGCTGCCGCCAGTTACGCTCTCCGGCGAAGAGGGGTTGGACGAGGCAGATGGAGGAGTACGGTGGGGGAGACCTCCTGAGCGAGGCGATGGGCTCCGGGGCGCGCGTCGTGGTGGTGGAGGACTGCGTGGAGGCGCCCGCGGCCTTCGTCCTCCACCTCCTCCTCAAGCGCGCGCTGGCCGGCGTCGGGGCGGGGCGGCGCGGCCCTCCTCGCGCTCGCGCAGCCCTTCTCTTACTACGACCGCGTCCTCCGCAAGATGGTACGCACCCCAACAGCTCACCCGCATTTCGTCGAACACGTCCTGTGCTTACCCTACTCCCAACAACCAAGGTTTCGCCCATTAATCACACTTCAACACTCGCTCACACAGTTAGAATCACACACTTGTGATTGTGAGTATTGCGGAACTGTAAATTTTGCTTAAGTATGAAAATGTGCACCTACTTACGTCGATTGATTAAGTGGAAAGGGCCCATATTTGTAGGATCAGAGTGGATTTGGCTGTAAAGAAATGGGTGGTAGTTCGTCGGATACTATGAGAGTGTAACTGGGTGTAGAATCTAGTCGATAAGCTCTTGGTCTAATCTAATGTTAGTATGCAGAATCAAGCGTCTCACAACAAACACTCCCACTTCAAAAGTTTAAATCGTTACAATGTGATATCCTTAGATTTACGTGTAATCCTCAACGTCGAAATGTCTCTCATAATTGTGAGAATGTTAGGATTTTGTTATTAACAGTACAGTCTAAATTTCTCGATCTTAACTGTGCACAGTGGTGTTCAGAAAACCAGTACCGGATGAAATAGGGTTGCCAGTATCTATTCTGTTCATTTGCTGGCAGCAATAGCTCATGTACTGGCTGAGACACTATTTAGTATTTAGATAACCAGCTCAGCTGGGAACTGGACGGTCTCCCTTTTGCAAAACTCAAATAAAATACACCATTGGTTTAACTTTGGCTGGCAAACTAGTGGCCGCAAGGCATTAATTTCTGATTACTACCGTTATTATGAGACTTGATTTGGACATCCTGACACAAAATGCATGCTGGATGCCTGTGCTACTTGAAATTTAAGTATGTAACACCGCATGATTTCTTCTGAATTTTGCTAGGGCTGTAACCTCTCCCTACATGGGAAGAACGAGAGGTTTCATTTCTTTGACTTGCAGGCATTCCCAGGTAAGCAGCCATTTGTACACCTTTGTGTTGTTTCCAAATGATGCTGCATAATTAGTAAGTCTCTGATTTGCTTGCTTCTTTACTCAAGGTGGAACAAGGGGAGGTGCCATTGCTGATAGCTTTGTTGGACTGTACAGCAACATTCAGAGAGCGGTGGAGGCAAACAGGACAGGAGAAAATGCAGGCCAGTTCATGATCATGATAGACGATGTTTCACTGTTGGAAGTTGCCACCCATGGTTCTGTAGACGATGTATTGGACTTCTTGCATTATTGTGTCACACTTACGTCTGAGATGGTAAAAGTTAGATCAACCAAATATTGTCAATACCCTTTATTTACCTAATATTCATGTTCTTTATGCTTTGTTTATTCCTTAGCAGAATTGCTCGCTGGTGGTCCTTATTCATGAGGATATTTATTCAAGCGAGGAGGGTGTGGGACTTCTTTTACATCTGCGCTATCTTGCGGATCTTGTGATTAAATCTGCACCTTTGAGCACTGGTTTGGCTGCTGATGTTCATGGACAGGTTAGGTTCTTATTGTGATAAATTTTCTCCAGCCAACCTTGTCTTATTCTGAAGGTTGGCATCTCCCATTTTATTTTACCCTTGATATACATCTTTTGAAGTGGTCGAAATGTTTCCAACAGCTGTCGGTGGTGAACAAGGGGTGTTCAGCGAGCAAAGGCCGAAAGTGCAGAAAGTTTGGAACTTCCATTTTAAGGTGAAGGAAAACGGTGCAGACTTTTTCTACCCAGGGAGCAGCCACTAAGATTTAGGGCACGGTAGTGCTTGCAAACTGCAGAGTTCACTTTGGTGTGGTCTCGGATGTTGTGTGGTAGTCACATTTTATGTGGCGTCTGTGAACTCACCCCGTGTTTCAGAAAAATGTTGTCGAAAATTTTTAGCGGATTTGGTTCAGTTCAGGACCTAGCAACTAGCATCTCTCCGTGCTAACAAAGGCCTGTGATATGAAGCATTATAGACACAAACTATGCAGGCCTGTTCCAAACAGCTTTTAAAAGCCATTTGGAACGTGTTAATTTCTTAACATGGCTCTCTCTGTTTCTTGTTTTTTTCTTTCGTTTGCATTGTCTGTAGAGAAATAACGGTGTTTTTTTTTTTTTTCTCATTTTTCTTTATTTTTTTAATTAAATATCTCAGAAAAAGCTAACAACTGCTAATACCATTTCAGCAAAAGGCCAAAAGAGAAAAAAAAAAAGCAAATTGAACAGCCAGTAGTTAGTTTCGAACAGACACTACAGTGAACTGCAAGGCCAAAATATAAGTGGAAGAGACGTAAATACGTGACCTGAAAACACCTCCTTGTAATGAACTGCGGAATCATTGAATATGCCAGCTCAAGTACAGATTTAACACGCATGATCCCAAATAGCAATGTCGCTGCTGGTTTGCTCCTTCTTAAGACTCTTGACTACGTAAATCTCTGCAAGGGAACTAAAGAATAAAGATCGCAAACCATAACGACGTCTGACATAGTATTGCGACCGGTGGAAACATTGAATATGTGGTTCACTCCATAGTACAAATGTTCATCTGGAGTTAGCCACAGGCAATAATCATAGGAGTTTTTTTATTTATTGAGCACTCTAATATGGGAATCAATGAGCTGCTATCAGCAATGGATTGACGTGCGTGATTCTCCATGTGTCCAAGCAGATGCCACGTTGAATTATAAGGGTCGTGTCATCTATCTGCTACTTAGTATTCTTGATCTTCTTGCCCAGATTGGCGCACGAATTGCTGCTCAGCTGGCCTCTTCCTGCTTTGGTAGCGCACCTCAAAATAGGCGGACAAAGCCATCAGCAAGATACCAGTCCAACACACTTATTCGGGCACAGCAGTCAGGAAAGAGTTTGACTTTTGAAAAATGAAACAGTGACTTCAAAACTTTGTAAAAATTTGCAACGAAAATCTTGCTCTCCAAGACTATAAATTATGAATTACTTTGTCAAATACCATTTTAGTGTCTTAAAAAAACCATTCTAGTGTTCGTATGCTGGTATTTACAAAAGATAGGCCCTTACGGCCTTACATACTTGGAAGTAGCATAAGCATTTCAACTTACTAGCATAAGCATTTCAACTTTGTTCTCTTTCGAAAGTACATATTCACACAAAGCAATTGTACTTTTTTATAACCGAAGGACAAGCAGTCCCTGCTTCACTTTTTCATAAAATGAAACCAAGATAACAGGTTATGCTCAGCGGCAGTTTTAGTGGTATGTCCATATAGGAGCGGAGCCAGAAATTGGATATAGGAGGGCAACATGGATAACAAGTAGAGTAGAGCCAATGAATCATATCGGATTTACCAATCTAATAATCACATATCAGAGTAATATGTTTCACCAATTACAATGCAAAGAAAATTACATCTCTATTAACTTAAACTTAGCTCTACGACTACCAGCAAGGTTATATCTGGATGGTTGCATACATCAAGTTGAAAATGTGGCAATTGACACTTTAATTGAGCTCTTTCTTGACTTGAGAAATCAGCAGGATAATATTTTTCCACTTCACCTTGGGAGGATAATATTTTTGACTTGAGAAATCAGCATGATCATCGGGTGAAGTGTACTTTGCATTTTTTTGGAGGGGCCAAACCACTAATTAAACACATGTAATTAACTATATAATAGAGGATTAGTAGAAGGTTGGGGGGTGCCAGGCCCCCACCAGCCCCCCCTCTCTCCGCCACTGTGTCCATATTCGCTTAGGTTTCCGATTTTGCTTCCAAAAGTCAAAGCATATTTGAATGGTTCGTTTTCATAAGCGGCTTGTGGAAGCCGCGCCCGAGACCACATAGACGTGAGGCCCCCGTGTGGATTGTCACAGTATTTAATGTTGTAGAACTTGATCTTCCGAAAGATCCCAGTGCACTAAAGATTTTGCCTCACATATTTGTCTTCTTAGTTCTTACCTATGGTGGGTGCTAATAGAGGTTATTGCAAGCGAACTCTCTGAAACTTCTGCTCGTACTTCTGATAAACTTTAGACAATTATGAATGAACAAGCTGTAAAATAGTTAGAATAATCTATCCCTATAGACTCATCTATAATTGAAAGAACATTAGTGAATTCTACAATTTTAGCTCTTGAATTTAGAATAAATGCAAATGCGTATAAGTACAGAATCTCATTATAATATTTTAAATATTTAGTTTACATAGCGTACACAACCTCTCGTAATATTGCATCATTTTCATTACTTTAAAGTGAACAACAATCACAAAAATATGATGCACAATTGCATGAGATGTTGGATAGTACACTTTGGATAAAACAACGGTGGATTCATAAAAGTTTCAAAAATACTAGTAACTTCTTAGTAACATTTTAGTACTGCTCAATCAATAGTGTGTTGTCGGTATGGTTGTGATAGTGCGTGTGGATAAAAACAAAAAATATGGCCTTATAAGATAAAATATTTTGTAGCGTGAGATAAGTTGAGTTCCACCTTACGGTATGTCCACATCAGACTTTCGTTGGCATACACCCATCGTAATGCAGTAGGTCTTATATGTTGTAATTCATTGGTTAGAATTATTTACAAAACAAATTGCATCACGAAAAGCTTGAAAATATGAATATAACCTTTTCAAACCATATTTAACTATATGAATAATAATATGGCAGATACATCACCGATATAACAAGAAGGATTCGACATATATATTAAATAAAGGGAGTGAGAATATCCATTACCCTGGAGTTTGTTGTAGCATTGTCCAGAGTAATTGCAAAAAATTTATTTGTATGACTAAAATCTTTCACGACTTTGAAAAGATTGTCGAGCTACATTATTGTAGATTATAATCTCCCGATTCACAATTCTAATGTACTTTTCATACCGTCTTGTGAGGCAATTAAACGGGTTAAAGATTCTCGGTTGTTCGATTACATACCATACCGTCAGGGTTGTACTATAGTTGCATCTGCCTCATATCTATGCCTTATTATTCTTTACAACTTTGTGCATGTCTGTGCAAATGCCCGGTTCCACTTGAAGATTTACCTGATCTCTTTGTACGCGTCTCACTTCGTTAACTTGTCAAAATCCATCCACACATCCAATGTGATATCTCGACCTCTTTACTCGGTGCTTGCTGATGCAGAGGCACCGATAGAGCATGACGATGGTACAACCAGGGTCTGTTCTGCCATTTGAGGTAGAGGCGGAGACGTTTCATTCCCAAAGGATGAAAGTTTTTGGATCAATTCCGTATTGACTTGTAGGAAAATGTAAAAATTTTCTATGGACAAATGTGGAAAACTACAAAATTTAAATAGTAAATTGCATTATTACCTATTTTATATCACAATAATGAAAAATAAGAATAATATAAGTATATAAAATTAGTATTGTTACCTCTTTTCTTGACTATAGGTTGGATTTCGAATTTTCGATTTTTGGCAAAATTATTTGAATTTTCAAATTATCACAAAGTATATCAAAAATTTCACAAGAGAATTCAGAGAAGAGATTGTTCGTTTGAGTGTGGTTCAATGAGGGAGTATGCTGCCCATTTATAAAAAAATTGAGACTTTTTTGAATTTTTTCATATTTTCAAACTTACAAACGGTCACAAAACGGCTATAAATTTAAAAATCGACTATTACTTGTGCTAAACAAGATAAACAAACGGGTCATGCTCACCATACCGTGCCCAGGCTAAATGTGCTCACCGTGCCGTGCTCAGGCTAAACGTGCTTTACGATCACATTTCCCTACCAAATGGGCCGTGCCGACACGGCCGCGGCAGACGCCGGCTTTGCACGAGCCGCACCATGTGTCATGCCCGGCCCAACACTATGTGCGCCGTGCTAACACGTTAAGCCAGGACGGCGACCCAGGCACAGCCCACCCCTCGTGCCATGCTGGCCCAACTTAACACGTCACATACCGTGCCATGCTATGGGCCGTACCTACAATGACGGGTTGTGGGCCAGAACCAATGCGATGACTAAGACATAGCCTACCCTCTCGTGCCGTGCCATAGGTTATACCTACAATAACGGGCTTTGGGCCAGGCCGCTCGCCATGGTCTATTTGGACACTAGTGAAGTTAATTCAGGTCGTTTTGCTCCGGCCTCTAGCGCCAGCAAGTTCCGTCTCAGCTGTAGAGCTTGCACAGGTAGACAGAAAAACCTCCTACCGGAATTGACCTCACTTGAGGTCGGGTTCATAGCCGTCCAATTGTGACCCGTGGAGCGATTGGATGATTATGGGTTCTATCCTCACGGGAGGACAAATCTCATAAAAAATCGACGAACTTGGTATACTCTTTCCCAGTTAGACCATCATGCGTTGACCAAGTATGAAGAGCTCTTTCCCAGTTAGACCACTGTGTGCTGATCATGTATGAAAATACAAAGATTGATTAAAAAAATCAAGAGACGAAGCAACTTGATATTATATTATTATTTTCCTTGCATGTAGCCCATAAGAACTGGATGTGAGGATGAAACAGAACAAGAAACATCCTCAGGATGTGAGGATGGAACAGCTGAGATGATCTTCAGCTAAGTAGAAGCAACAGCTGAAGCTACTCTCGTGCTGTAAGTTTGCTTATGTTAAGGTCCAAAGCAACAATTTGGGTCCACAGCCCATTTCAAACTCAGAATTCTCATAGCAACTTCGTAGAAACCCGAACATCCGATGAAAGTAGACGTTTCCTTTTCTCTAACATTCGTGTAACCTTCTTGCACTACAAACACGGCCTCGACATAGTGAATGGATTATTTTGATACTGGAAGGGTATAGGTTCATATAAGATCACTATTGGCAACAAGTAACATCGAGTACGAGATACGAAAATACTGCAGGGAAAACAAGAACGTCTGGTACAGTGTGTGATTCAGTTTCATCTCTACTGCTCTTATGTTTCTACAGATAAAACTAGCCTATCTACTGTATCTCCCAGCCAAAAAAAATGTAGTGCATCAGGATATGTTCTGATGTGTCTAGAGCATATTTGTTTAGTAGAATGAATCAGAGATGGAACTCAAGCCAACGGTGGTTCCAAATTTGCTAGACAAACAATGGCAACACATGTTGTCAAGAATGTCAAATAACAATGAAGAGACATACTCAGGCGCCCTCACAATAATGTCACCGTATACATTCCTTCTCCAAAATACAGTTGATGGCATCCTCAACAGTATCAACAACCTGCAAGGCATAAACAAGTGTAATTAAAACAGCAAGCAAATAAATAACCAGTGTCAATGCTTCTGCTTTCCCCCTAGATGTTCCAGAGAAGTTTTTGGTCAATAATTTTCAATTCAGCCGGCAACTTACCACCACCTGTATGTGGCAAGGATTACAATCCAAGACCCACAATTGTAATGCCCATGAAAGCACACAATCGAGATTAAATAAACAAGAGTTGCTTTTGAAACATGAATACAACGTATTTTGTTGGTAACAAGATTGTGGTTCATCTTTAAAAAATTCAACAACAACGTGATTTGATAGGACTAGAACAGATATTAATCAAGCATTAGTGCATCACTCAAACAAAGAGACATTTTGCCAGTTGTTATTATTTGATATCCGGTCCCATGGAGATCCAAACTCCAAAGTGACTCCCTGTAAGCTGGTCTACTATGGTCTATGGAGAATGGCAAAGTAGGTAATATAAGTATAGAACTGTAAAAAGACATGAAGGTCCAGAGTACGATGAGCAATTTGTTTTATGGATATTCAGATCTAAGACTAAATTGCTGAAACTAATTATCATGTTATACACTGTCATGGGCGTGGGCTAGGCCCATCAGGTGGCACACAAGAGCTGGCCAAGCAGCATGGCAACCCTCATCCAAGCCGTGTGGATAAGTGTGCACGTTAGTGCACTAGCAACTATGGCCGGCAGCAGGCAGCAGCAAGGTCCACTGTGTCCATGAGGCAAGCGCAGCAGCAACATCCTAGCTGCATGTCCAGCAGTAGTCTAGATGGATAAGTTAGTTGCACTGTTAGTTTGAATGGTTGTTTAGCCGAATCAATTAGTTGCATTAGATTAGCATATTTGGTTAGCCACATGGTTCAGTTATGTTAGATCAAGTGCATGCCTATTTATATCTCATTGTATCATGGGTTTATGGCAAGCAAGGAATATATCAGTCTTAGTCCCTCCCTCTTCTCCCTGCCCTTGTGGTGCGGCCACCAGTCATCGGAGCGGTCGCACTGCTTGAGTTCAGGGTCATCTAATCCTAGCATGTGACATACACACATTCTCTTGACAAAAACATGTGTTATCAGATGATTTAACAAGTTAACATTCATAAAGTTCAACTAGAAAAATCACCAGTAAGACATACCAGATCAGCAGGAAACTGTGGATCATTATCCTTTCCCCTAAAAACGCCAGTCCTTGTAAGAACGGACGACCAAGGGGGGCCAGCCTGCAAAGTGTTATTAGCACAATGTTATAATCTTTTGCCAGGAAGCAAGGTAATGCTGTCATTCAACAAGGTAATGCCGTCTTCACGTGTATCAGGTCGCACATTCTTTTGTAGGATTACATACTAACTGTCCAACTCTTGAAACATATATGTTATTTGAAGGCCATGTTGAAAACCGCAAAACTTTCTCACACCATCAACTGCTCCATGCAGTGATGTTCTTTTTTCTTCAAATAAGAATCAGAGGTATCAGAGGCTAACCTTCAAAGCTCCATTGATATCAACTTTAGGATTATCACCAATCATGTAGATAGTAGAGAACTGATGGTCTTTTACTTCCTTTGTTGGCTGTGTATTTGGATAAATACACATAACAAGTTTTTCCAGTATGCTTGCTGCATTCTTGAACACAAATGGATTAGGCTTCCCATAAGATGTATACTTCAGCTGATGATCATTAACTCTGCAAATTTAAGTTAACAGAAGATAAATAAGTATTCAACATATCTATGCTTAGAAGTACAAAATATATAATGGCTTACTGATTGAAGATGCTTTCCAGTGCTATCCTGAAGGCACCCATCCCAAGCCGCTCAGAAGGAAATGCAGCCTGCCATAGGAGGTCAAAATAAGTTAATTTTTGCTGACACTGATCTTAGATATGCATGCATTGAACCTGGATGCCATTAAGAGGAATTGTTGCCTGCAAGGAGTTCATAGTATTCCTCATTCTTGATAAATTAATTTACCTGATATTCAAGATCATCAGATGCAAAATACAAAGGAGGCTGATCTCCTTTTCCATTTCCAGGAAGTCCACCCGTTGACAAGATGTCACAAAGTACCTTTCATATACAGTTAAAAAGCCTCAAACTGTAAACTTATGTATGCCAATCACTTCAACTAAAAAAACCATAAGCTTAACATGTTTGTGCACAGACATGTTTACAGAAGAGCGTGTGTATAACTCATGCATTTACCATTTTCTAGGAAAATTGAAACAAATATGGCCCACAAAGATTTTACAACAATGAAACTTGGACAAGACTACCTGTAGGTCTCTTCCCCAGTCAACAGGATCGCTAACAACAAACACTCCTTTAACTCTCTCCGTATAAACATCATATGATGGGTGCACTTTCTCAGACATAAAGTTTTTACTGTCTGCTTGTCCCACTTTCCATTTCTTGAAAGGAGCCAAGGGGTCAATGTCTCTAAAATATGATGAATATTCATCTATAGATAGAACTTTCCTGCACATAAATGAGAACTCATGAGATATACACGCAATGTATTTGACCTATGGTCGTAATAGCAACATCAAGGATTACCTAAATCCATAGTCAGCCATCACCGCTGCAGGCTCTCCTTTTCCAACAGCAACAATAAGATCATCTTCAAAACTGCAGTAACAGGAAAAAGGTGTGTTCCATTCAGGTGCTGACAGGTCTAGGAAGAAATTAGAAATTATTGACAGAAGATCACAAAGATTATCTACAGGACAGAACTTAAATACTACTTATGTACTTTAATGGTATACCAATTCACCAGCTCTCTGTAAGGAGAATGGCCATGCACAACCTGCACCATCACCAAATTTCAGAGACATAAATTTAATATAGTTGCAGGTTCTAACATATAAAGAAAAGAGATGGTATCTTTTTTTCCATGATCTTTAATGGTTTAGTTCTTAGTTTGAAGTTCCACTGCCGCACATGACTGTACATAAGCAATTACTCATGAGGATAGTAGAAGTACCTGTGCTGGAGATATGTTAACTCCTAAAAGCTCGCTTAGCTCCAGAGCTCTCTTGTGCTCTGGAACACCACCTCCTGCCAATAAATTAACAAGTATTAATAATTCCGACAAAAAACTAGTAACATAATTGAAAAGTGGCAAGCACCACAGTGCCTAAATGTACAAACCCTTAATTATGGCGACCATGCGATAGGTACGAAAAAACTAACAGCTCAATAGAGTGTTGAGATGAAAATTATCTAAAAGACCAAAAACATTCTTTCAACACCAAGATTGCCTCTTAACTATTCAGATAGGTTAACATTATTCAAGTATAACCAAACTGCACAAGTCTGCCAAATGCAACAGTACTCTGGCATTCTAATTAATAATAGGGTCCTCATCTGAGTTAATCCCATTGGACAATACATATCGAACAATAAATGCATTAAATGTAACCAATTTGCTAGCAGTACAATAAGAAATTAAGTTGTAAACAATAGTTAAGCCAAGATCATGCTCATGCTAGCAAAACAAGCCTTATATTGATCTAACTAGTGGAAGCAATCCATCACTTTGTGTGGGAATTAGTATGCAACATCAAAGCAAAACAGGATATGCTATAGGACACAGTAAACTGCTCACCGTTGGTTAAGAACAGAAATGGAATCTTCAGGGTACCTGAAAAAGGGGGCAAAGAATGATGATCAATAAGCTTTAACAACCAGACGCTAGTCCTAAGTCCTAACTTCGCAACCTTGACAGCATGAATTCCTCTTACGAGTATATCACTTGTTTAAAATACAAACACAGTGATGCAGCGTACGAGTATAACACACGTTGCAAGCACGGTACGTCCCGCATGAACATCATGCCCAAAACAAGTCTAATGCCTACGACCCGTTCGACGAAATGCTCCAAAGACACGAGTGCAGCGAGCATGCCAACTAACATTCATCGCCACTCCGCCGGTACAGGTACGACGAAATACTCCCCGTCTAACGCCTACAAGCTAGTTCAACGAAATGCAGGAGAGCCTGAGAAGCACGGGATTACCATCGTCAGAGTAGAGGCGGCGGATGGCCTGCGGAGAGCCCCCGATAGGGCTGCGGCCGCGCAGGATAACCCCGTCGATGTCGAAGGCGATGCCGAAGGAAGGCCTCACCGGCGCCGCAGCGGAGTGGGACAGGCGGCGGGCGAGATCCGGCGGGCGGCGGCGCTGCGCGGACTGGAGCTCCGCCCGCGACCGCGCCGCCGCGCGTGCCAGCCCAAAGCGGAAGCCCCTCATCCCGTCGACTCGTGGCACGTGCTACTCTACTGCTCTGCGGCCCTCGGCTTCAGCGGACGCGAGGCGCTGGTTGGGTTTTTTTTTTTTCTGTTGGTTTATAATTTATAGTTTAAATATATAAATTCTGTCAGTTTGTAAGAGATAGTACATATAGAAAAATAGTTATATATAATTTTAGTCGGTATAGCTGATCTCAGTATATATTTTTATTGCAATCTTCTTATTGATTCCGACTTAAAAACGTACGTTTAAAAGTTAATTACTGTAAATTGTACGGGCATAAACCGTATATAAACTAAACCGAACCTATCCAGTCCAAGCGAGTGCGTACGTGACATGTTCTACTCTCTTTTCCATAGTCACTGACGTGTGGGCCATGCCTTGCGCAGCTATAGAGAGCGAGCTCTTCTTTTTAGGTTCTAAAAACCATTTTTCTATAATAACTGGATTTCAAATATAGTGTATTTTAAAGTGGGATTAATAAGTCTATTGTAGTATATATTATAATAATTTTATTTATGTTAACTAAAATCGTACACATCTCTCTGTATGTTACTGTAAACAGTTAAAATTTATAAACCGTCCCTAAAGGTTATAAATCATTCCTTAATGAAAAAAGTGGCAGGGCTAGCAAAAACACGAACCGCACTCCCAGCATCCAAGGCTCCACCTCTCGGCGCGGCGACAGCCGCATAACCGCGCACTGGTCATCGATACCCCACGTAGTTACCACTTTAACTCCCAAAGTCGCCACCATGACCGCGCGCGCGCCGCTCGCCGTGCCGCACGCCAGCCCTCGACCGGATGCGCTGCTTCTCGCCCGGCCCGGGCTGTCTGCGCCATGCCTCCTCCGCGCGAGGGGCGCGCGCGGCTTCCTCGTCAACCAGCAGCAGCCCACGCGCCGGCTGCGCCTCCTCCTCCCTGCCGCCGCAACAGGCAAGCCCGAAGCCATCGGTATCTCACCCCCTCCGTCTCACCGCGCGCTTCGATGTTGCTCGGCTCTGTAAAAGCCGCCACGCCCACACGCGTGCGCATAATATGTTCGGTGCGATTCGCAGGGAGCGCCGCGGAGGCCGCTGCGGCGCCGGTGGAGGGGCTCGCGAGGTCGCTGCAGGGGGTGGAGGTGTTCGACCTGAGCGGGAAGGCGGTGCCCGTCGTTGATCTGTGGAAGGACAGGAAGGCCGTGGTTGCGTTCGCCCGCCATTTCGGGTGGATTCGCCGTTTCTGTCCGAATTGTTTGTCGATCTTGGGTGGTTGGTGTAGCTGAGATGGTTGATGCTGGTTGTTTGCAGGTGCGTGCTGTGCCGGAAGAGGGCCGACCTTCTTGCGGCTAAACAGGTTAATTCGATGGCTGATTCCTCACTGTTAATTTCCATTGAAAGGGGATCATAGGAAATAAGGTCAAAATCAAATGCTCAAAGTGATGCGTTCTGCTGCTTGCCATTTGCCAAACCCCATTAAACAGGGAATTCTGACGAGTACAGGACATTCTTCTACTTCCCATTTTAAATGCCATGAATAATACCTGCTCAGTCTGTGTTGACTGTCGAGACGTTTCCGTCTCTCCATGTAATCCATGTAGCTGTATCTAAATGCGAAATCCTAGTGGACACAGCACATCGCATCCCTAAATGCGAAATTGAACACACTGCGTTCCAATTCATTAGTTTCTGTAGCTTGCGAATTTCCAGTATGTTGTAAGCTGGTTTTATGATGAACTCTTCTTCTTCGTCCATCCGATCGTAAGTTTTGGCTTACCACTCATGTCCAGGATGTAATGGAAGCTGCAGGAGTTGCTCTTGTTTTAATCGGACCAGGTACCGTTGAACAGGTACGTTCTACCGTGCAAGCATCTCATTGTTTTGTTCTGGTGTTTGATCTAAAACTTGGTGGTCGTGAAATATAAATGCTAACCTGGAGGGTAAGGATAATATGTGCTGATGTGGTACAGCACCTTTTTCCTGAAGTAACCATGATTACGCCATTGTATGCATGTATTGTTTGATTCATGGGGATGTGCAATTATGCTTAATACATAACTACATGTGTTGTTTGATTCATGGGCACGTTAATATGCAGTTGTCTATATGGGTCTGTTTCTTTTATATGTCTTGATTGTGATTACAGTAACCAGTGATCCTGTAGTTTCTATGAAGTTGATTTACTCCTGTATAAGGCAAACTAAGGCATTCCTTGAGAAGTAGCAGAACTTTCAAAGAAAAGTTACATCCTTATGTAGAATTCTGATAATTGATGATTGTCTATATGGGTCTGTTTCTTTTATTTGTCTTGATTGTGATTACAGTGACCAGTGATCCTGTAGTTTCTATGACGTTGATTTACTCCTGTATAAGGCAAACTAAGGCATTCCTTGAGATGTACTAGAACTTTCGAAGAAAGGTTACATCCTTACGTAGAATTCTGATTATTGATTATTGGGTTAGTTATTTGATGGATTCCGTTTCCATTGTAGATAATCTAGCATGTCGGTGATTGATGAAATTATATTGCGTATTTCTTGATCCAGGCAAAGGCATTTTCTGATCAAACCAAATTCAAAGGAGGTAATGTTCTTGAATCATCTCTACTCCAGTCCTTGTGACCTTTAGGCCTATAACAAATTAACAATGAAAACATGCAAGTATATACATGGAATAAAATATCTAAATAAACTGTGTATACCTTTAATATATTACACGTGAAGTTATCATCAGTTACTTACTTGCGACTGGTATAAAAAACATGAACTTTGCATCATTGAAACATATTCAACATAGACCTTATTTTATTAAGCTCGTAATTTCTAACACAATAGTGCAAACGGATCGGAGATCGGACTTTCCGTGAAAGAGTTATTGCATTTTTTAGCTTGTAAACAAGATAAAAAAAATACCCCACATCAACTGTACTTATTCTCCTCTCTCCTGCTGCATGCATGCATGTTTGTCTCTCCTGCTGTGTGTGAGAGTTGTAAGTAACTTTATAAATTGCAGGTGATAAATTGATATGCATACGATAATAACTTCTAATGCACGTGAGAACTATAAGTAACTTCATGAACTACATGTGATAACTTGATGTGTATACGATAATAACTTCTAATGCGTGTGAGAACAGTAAGTAACTTCATGAATTACCGGTGATAACTTTGTGCATACGATAGTAACTTTGCCATACTTAACAAACACTTCCGCTTCGCTGTTAAATGTTCATGTGGGGGATGGTGGCGAGGCTTATCAAGGCGTCGCTTAGGCGACGCTTAAGCGTCGCCTAGCGGTAAAGCGCTCCCAGAGGAGGCAAGCGTCGCCCGCCTTGCCTCCGCCTCGCCGCAGCGCGCATCCGCCGTCGCCGCCGTCGGATCCATCGCCTCGCCGCGCGCCATGCCGGATCCATTGCCGCCGCCGTTGGATCCACCGCTCCGCCGCCGCCGCATGGCCGGATCCGCCGCCGCCGCCAGATCCATCGCCTCCGCGCTCGTCGGCTTCGGTCTCGCCAGTGGCGCCGCCTCTGCCCGCCGGTCGACCGGCAGGAAGAGGCGCGAGCCACCGAGGAGGAGGCGGAGGCGGAGACACCAGGGAGGAGGCGGGCGGAGCCACCGAGGGGAGGCGGGAGAAGGGAGGACCGAGGGAGGTGGATTCGCCCGGGGAGGAGGCGGAGGCGCGGAGCCACCGAGGAGGCGGGAGAAGGGAGGACCGAGGTGGAGGAGGCTGCGAGAGAGAGAGCGAGAGAGATGAGAGGCGAGAGACGGCCGACGAGTGCGATGCTACTGAGTCTGCTTGTGGATGCTAGGGTTAAGGGATGGGTATTTTGCAATTTACTCTAAAGTTCTATAAAATTGCAATTAGATCCTTTAGGTCCTCTCTCTTTGGATTTCTTCCATTTACTCCTTGAACTTTATTTTCTTCGCCTTACGATGTGTATAAGGCGTCGCCTCACGCCTACCGCTTAAAAGGTGTGAGGGGTGAGTCGCCTTACCTCGCCTTATCGCCTTAATAACCTTGGATGGTGGGGCAATTGACTGACTTCGTATCACGTCACTTGGAGGGTAGCGTGCTTATTATGCTCGTAGCCACTGATTAGTAAATGTGTGTGTGTGTGTGAGAGAGAGAGAGAGAGTGGTAGCAATGGTTTTAGTGTATTATCATGCAACAATATCTTAAAAGCATGTTCCACTTAAATCCTGAAAGTACATAGAACTTTTTTTGTGCAATTTTATTTTAACCTTCCGAATCATCCATATTACACGGAAACCTATGCACAGACTGATTATGGAGCTTTTACCATGGTCCACTGCGTACTTAGCTCCTGAAATAGTGGCATGAATGGCTGACCTGAAGCTCAAATTTTATATGTCGCCAATCCCTACGAAGCAGGGGCAGGTCATAAGTCTTTTTTGGAAAAGAAACGAGATATTGATGTAACATTTTGGTTTCTTAATGGTTGTTCAGATCCTATTTCCGTGTAGTTTTTTGAAATGTAAACTGTCTGTTTTCCTTGGTTTCCTGAAAAGTATTTGTCTCTGTAAATCTGTAATGATGCGGATTCTGATGGACATTTTGCGGCAACATAGCAACTATTCTACTTCATATAACAAATCTGGCACTGTACAATGCAGAAGTATATGCAGATCCAAATTACAGATCGTATGGTGCTCTTGAATTTGCACGTGGGTTTTTCTCAACATTTACTCCATCGGTAACCCCTAGTGGACAAATTTCCCATTCTGTTGTTTCTGTTCCTCAACAAACACATAGACCGGTTGTTTCCGTCATGTCACAGGCCGGTCTGAAGATTATACAGTTGTACAGGGAAGGATACAGGCAAGACTGGGAACTGTCATTCGAAAAGAACACCAGGACAAAAGGTGGATGGTATGTTTGCATCCTTGCTTTGTAATTGCCTTCTGAGCATTCGTCTGTCGTGGGTCAGTTTGAGGAATAATTTTCTCTCTTTTTCAGGTATCAAGGGGGACTGCTTGTTGCAGGCCCAGGCATTGACAACATCTCGTACATCCACAAGGTCAATGGGCAAGCCTAGTATCCCTCAATCCTCATATATACCATTTTCCATTCGATCATCAGCTGGGTAGTGAATTACTGATTGTAACTTTGCTGTTGTGTTATCCTTTAACAGGACAAAGAAGCCGGAGATGACCCTGACATGGAGGATGTTTTGAGAGCTTGCTGTTCCTAGATCTTTAGTACCCCTCTGGTCTAGAAAAAAGTATCCCCACTCTCACATCACATGCTATTATAGTAGTGAAGTACATAAATGATCAGTCAGGTTCTAGTAACCCCCAAAGCCTCAACAACACCTGTGCAGTATGCATGTACAAAATTTTGCCCCGTGAAAGCAAGTTATGTACATACCTACGACACGAATGTATGACAGCTAGCCAGATGTGTGTATACTCGTTATGCTTTCCCGTGCATTGGTATTTAGTACTGGAAACAAAAGGCGAGATAATGCAACGGCAGGAGAATGTGTTCTTGTCGCCCCGTTCTACATGCTCCTGACGTCTCCGTGATGATGTTTTCCCTGCCCTCGCGCTTGTCGGAGCTCGACGGCACACGCACCAGGGAGATCCAGGGCGCTACGGAGTTGATATGCCAACCCGGCTGTGAGCCGACTGATGATGCGTTGTGGGATGAAATGAGAGGGCCTTCTCGGCCCTGCAGGCTGCAGATTTTCGGCCCACCATCCCAGCTAGGCCACCATCTCTAGACCTAGCCAAATAGGCTGTGCTAATCCGAGACAAAAAACTGTTGCTTCGATCTAGATATGACACCACATGAATGATAAATAAGTTGTGCCGGTCTAGGCAGGCTGTACCTTGGATCAGCACCTTGACATGACACGCTATTTACCACAACTCTCTTGGAAGGTTAGGTCTGTTTAAAAGAGTGCAGTAACTCTCTCCTAAAAGTGCAGTAAAATTATTTACGGATGACAGTAAAATTATTTATGTTAGGGCTATTGCACTCTTCTAAGCGCAATCGAGTGATTTAGTAGTAAAATTGACAAGTTTTATTCCAACACGTTGCATTCTTCTGAGTGCCTGCACCCGAAAAAAAGGATAGCATTATTGTTAACAAAAAGTATAATGCACTAAAACCATCACAGTCCACATTTAGCAAGCAAGGAAGTAAGCAACACATTCTATTTTATCCTGATAAAAAGGGTATAACACTTGTCAATTGTCATATATGATTGCATAGGAACTCCATGATATGCCATAATTTTAGGTTGGAAAGCAACGAAATGCAATGCTGTGAAATTCAAACTACTGATAGGAAGTATCTTCTGCACTAGTGATGGGGAGAAAGTGCAGTACGATGGACTGCAAAGTAAAATAATATGCACTGTAGCAGTAAATGCAGGAAGGGTTATTTGCCATCAGAACTCTAGAAAAAAATGAAGACTGCTATTTAACTGTACTAATCAAATAGTTCAAGATCTTGCGGACTGTCCATTAAATTCGTTAGCTTTTAAGTCTACAGGAGGCATAGTCAATTCTATAGAGTAGAATACTTTAACATGGCACTAAATGCAGAGACTCTATTTAGTTGCCACAACAGGAGATATCAGGGCAAATGTCATAGCATCATATAATGTGCACAGAAAATACCAACCTAAAGCTTTGGACTAACCTGGATAGCTCCGTTCCTGTTTTGAGATGTTCCATAAATATCCGTCAGGGCAAAGGCCATTTCGCCTCACTTCATTCATTACAGATTTTGCACGTTCACCATTAGTACCACATGCCTTCATCAAAATGTTATAGGTTGTAACTGTTGGCCTAAATGGAACCACCAAGAGAGTACTGCTGTTACTTGGATGCTCTTTACAGAATGTGAAGTTGTCATCAAGACACACTTTCTGCTCAGGAGATAGAGATACCTTGATTCCAGACTCCTTCCAGTTATAGAACAAGCGGAAAGCTCTATCATATTTGCATGACTTGACACAAGCAGTAAGGATAATATTGAAGCATGGGGCAGTAGGTTGACAGCCATCCCTTACCATTTCTTCAAGGATCTCTATGGCACGATCAACCAAACCAGAATTTGCATAATGTAACACCCCGTCCGTTCTCTGAGCCCGGAATATTACCACCATTACATACTTACCATTCCATAAACAACTAGAAGATTTGAAGTCAACACTAATTTATTTATGTTGCAGCGACCAAATGCATCATAGCATTTTTAGTGTCTACTCTAGCATACTAGAAGAGTCTAAAATATACTGACAAAAGGTGGTACAAGAAGTGCTGCTGGTTCGTGAAAATTATTCATGTGCTACTCCCGCCCGTGCAAGATGTCCTCAACGGTCATCTAAAAAAACAACGAAATAAAGGTGAGTCCAAAAACCCAGCAAGAACAAAGCAAAGCAATAAATAACAGGTTCACAAATCAGTCCATAACCGTCATAGTTTCATTAACCATTTATTTCCATTTAACCTCTTCAAGTTCTCATCAACCAGTCATTATGCATATGCACATGCACCTCTCTCTTATCTCTTTAGTCTATACCGGTATAGCAGAGCGAGCACCCGTCGATGCTCACCCAGACTCGCGCTGTTTCCATGCGGGGATCACAAGCCCGTCCTTTTTCATACGGGGACCACAGTAGCCCATCCTTTTTCATACGGAGACCTCAATCTCCACTCCCGTGGAGCAAAGTGGATCTCTGTTATCACAACACTATCTCTTCTCATAACATGCATGCAATGCAAGTTCTTAATTTATGCATATCAACATATCATGTCTCAACAATCGTCATTTATCATTCATCATCATGCATCCAGAAATAGTTAATTTACCACAACATGGTAAGCAATGCACCATCATTCATCTAACAGCAAACATTAGTTGAATTTACCGCTTTACCATGCACTTGCCTGGTTAGTCTCAGGAACGACGCGTGGACGGCTCCGCCTCGGGACCTCCACCTGGACAAACGTCAACCCGACTTAACACATCATAACAAAAACCAGAGCTTAAGCAAACGACGATAACCATACGCGCACAATCCGACTTTGGCATAAACGCACGGGGTTAAAGACCCGTCGCGCAGGTACCAACCCCATTTTTCTTTTCTTTTTCTCCTCTTTTCATTTCTTTTCTTTCTTTCTCTCTCTCTCTCTCTCTATTTCTCTTTTCTTTTTTTCCTTCCCCTCCTTTACTCGGTTCGGCTGAACCGGCCTCATCTGCTCCCTCATTTCTCTCTCTCTCGCGCACGACCGCGCCCAGGCGCTCCTCCAGGCGGCGCGATGGCACGCTCGGGTGCGCCGGCCCCTCCTCGCCGCCGGCCACATCTCCTCCACTATTCTCCCCGGCTCTCTCTCCTTCTCTTGGCGGCTCGCGTGAGAGGGACCTCGGCGTCGACCTAGTGTACACCTCCGCCGACCCTCCCAATCCGGCCGGTCGGGGCGGATCGCCGTCGCCTGCCGTCATTGCCTCCCTCGCCACTCCGCCTCCCTCGCTCTGCGCTTGGATCCGCCAACCGGGACCGGATCCGGATCCGTCGCCTCCCTATGCGCGCCACGGCGGTGGGGTGCGGGCGCCGCCGCTCGGTCGGTCGGCATGGCCTTCGGCCGTTTCCCTCGGCTCCAGCCATGGCCTCTCCGTCTCCGACCTCAGCCTCCGGCCACGCCGCCGCCTCAAGGCTCGGTCGCTGCGCCATCGTCTGTCCAGTCAACCGTCGCCCCGGCCGGTGCTCCCTACGGGTTAAGCTCACCAGCCACGGCTTGCGGTACGTGGCCACTCCTACTACCAGGACGATTTGCCCCCGTCCCCTTTCTCTATGTGCTCTTCATCTACTTTTGCGTGCTATTGTGCCGTGCTATGGGGTTGTGGAGGGAAAATGGGCATACTAAATGGTTGGCTTGGCGTTGATTCGATGGTCGTCGACGTCCTCCGTCGTCGATGACGAAGCCCTCGCGCCTCGGCCTTCTGAGCTCCTTGGGATCTCCTCTCCCCCTCGCTCCCTATTCTTCCTCTCGGCTGAGGGAGGAAAAGTGAAATGGTGCTTGGCTTGGTTCTATGGCTGTGGCAGAAGTGAAGAAATGGGGAGTGGCTCTATCTTGGCTTCCGTTGGCGTCTTGGGAGCTATGGCTAGAATAGTGGAGTAGGTGAAATGGCTTTGTGTTGTGTTGTCTACTTAAGAGGGCATGGCCATCACTCTCTCTGTGCAATGCCACTTTGCCCTTCCCATTAGCCTTGGCTGGTCATGGGCATCATGGATCTTTTGGTCCAAAGGCAGCCCTATAATGTTTGGGGATTTTCCACTGCGGCGGGTAAGTTGGTAGAAGGTAAGATTGAAATTTTCTGCCGGATGATGAGAATTCAAACGCAAGACGGTGCCGACCGTCCCTAGATGATTTGGGAACCTCTGAGAGCGCTACTTAGTCAGTATTCTAAAAGCCGATGGTTCTGACGGCAAAACTCTTCATTATCCCTTTTATTCTTCCTTGAATTGTTTCCCTTATTCGCATTACTTCTCTTTTGCTATTTAGTGGTATTACACATAAGCATTGATTAATGATGACCATGTGACTACGTTAAGATGAACACCAGTTGTTTTCATATCCTCTTTGATTTTGGAAGCCATCTTATAAAACCAACCTAAGCTTGAAAAATGAACTATTTTAATAGTTCGATGGTGAAAAGTAAACGGTTTTGAAGTTTGAGGTTAAAAATCGGACTGAGACCATAGTTGAGAATTATAAATTAGACTTGTTCCTTTTTTATTGAATCAATGATAGGATGAATACGCACTTGAAATTAATTAAAATCAAATTGTAAAGTTATAAGCCTTAGGATTGACACATGCCTTAAGACAAGTGTGTCGGAATTAGAGTTACAGTAAGAGGAGAGTTGCCTACAAAGGAAGGCTGAGGAAGGCTGTGTAGAAACTATGGACACATTTATATTGGGTTCTGTTTGGAGAATGTAACACCCCCATTTCTGGGAGTATTATGAAACCCTAATAGCGCCGGGACTGCTTCATTGCAGTACATCCATCAAGTGTATAACATTGCCAACACAAGCTTAAGAGCAAAAGTGAACTTTATAACAATATAAGGGCTTTAAAGCCAAGTATTTGAGAAGGCCAACGACCTTTAGATACATTCTGACAAAAAGACGCCACAGCACGCTGAGCGGAGAACGACCCTAATCCGATCTTTGTCCATCTCGTAAGCACCATCTCTCCGTCTTCATCATCTTCTCAAAGCTTATTTACATTTATGTTTTAGCAAGTATGAGTACTACTACCGTACTCAACAAGTCACACGGAGCTTAACAATAATTACATGCATGATATAACAAGTGAAGGGACAACATGTTTATTATTTTATGTGGATGCAATTTTAGTTGAAAACCAGATAAAAGCTTGAAAAGTAACTTCATTAATGTAAAGGGGTTTTCAAGCGTGATTATCAATATTCAACATTACCAAACCATTCTCAATTCTACTTATGCCTTGTTATTGGATTCACCCATTAAACATAACTTCATTAACCGGAAGCACGGCGTATTCGAATACCATTAGTCATGACTCTGCAGAGCTGCACTGCTTTACCCACAAGATTTCTTAATCCCACGTCCGGTTTTAAGAAAACAAAGCTTTTCAACGCTCAATTCTTTATATAGCCTCCACCTAATAGGCTTCCCCAACAATCTCATACTTGTCTCAGCCTATTATTGTGTGGATCATTGATAATCAAATCAATTGTTCAGAAAATAACCACTCTCCATACGACCCTGCTCAACCCCTTTCGTATGGACTCACACAGCCTCCGCCTTGCTTCTGTAGAGGTTCAATTGAATTTGAGCGATTACTAAACCGGGTTTGACGTATCAACGCTTGTGGTTGGGCGATCACTATGTTCTTTACTCAGCACAAGGATCTAGTCCTTATATTTTCACCGGTGGCAATTTCTTCCCACAAATTCTCGTCCGGTCAGTAACATCGCCAGCGATTTGCCTTCACATTCGGTTAAGGTCATAGGATCTAACGATCCTCGCTACCCTAAAACCATTCTCCAAATAAAGACCATCTTTTCTACTAGCTGCAGATGTTATTGATTCTACGAACTATCATGGCTACTTAATACCATAATTAACAATACTATGTCTTGTCAAGGTGAATATGGCCAACAAATTAGGTGAGCTTTTTGGTGGTAGGACATAACTAATATCATGTCATTCTAAGAATTTATTGTATACAAAATAATAGTGCGCAAATAACATAATGAAAATACAAGTAAATAAATAACTTAGAAAATGTAGGATCAACATGTTCAAAATATGTGCGACTTGCCTTGCGGGTTTACGATTTCGATTAGCTTGCAATCTTCGGTGGACTGGGCCCGAACTTGAGCTTCTTCCTCCTGCTCCAGCAAATCTTCAACTTCGGAAGCTAACGCAAAAACCATTAAAATAATTCAATTCCATGCAGAAGGACTAGGCTAGGAATAAAGAAAATGAAAGAATAAAGAAAATCAGGAAAAACTCAATTAAAATAGGGTTTTGGGCTTTTAGGATGGCTATATGGGAAATGGGCACGAGATTTGGGTTGGCGGGCTCGAAACGGATCTAGAGTATAAACTTGATTTTGGGTTTCTTGTTCACCGGTCCGATTCTTGTTCATCGAGTTCGAACCCGTTGCATCCGGCGCGGCTAGCTGATTCGGTTCAACCAAATCAAAGCGGCTCGATCGATTCTTGTTCCTTGGGCTCGAGTGAGAGGGTTCGGCTCGGAGACCGAGCGACTTCGATCGGTTGGACCGGCGGCGGGCGAGTGGGTGCGTGCGACCGCCGGCCCGGCTTCGGTCGGGTGAGCAGTCTTGCTGAAGATTGTTCATCTTCTCCGCTCATCCAGCGAGCGAGAACGAGGAGGGTGCGGCGTGGCGGCGGAGTCGGGAAGTTCGCGACGACGGAGGGTATGGAAGGACTCGTGGTGCTACAAGGGTTCCATTTTGGTTGTTAGAGGACCGGTGGGCGGCGTCACGGCGGTGAGCTCATCTTCTCCGGCCGATTTGACCAAAGCGGGTGAATGGAGGGCTAAGGGGCAATAGGGCGGTGCTCGAGCATCTATGGGACTAGGGAGGCTTGTGGGAGTGTCGGTGGGGCTAGGAGGCCGGAGATGGGGCAGCCCACGGCGGTTTCGGTGATGAGGAGGCTCACGGTCTTGGGAAGAGGGACTAGGGAAGCTAGGCGGTGGTTCTACCATGTTTCTAAGGGCTTGAGGATGACATAGACGAAAGCAATTGAAAAATGGAAGCCCGGGGAGGTGAAATTGAGCTAGGGCTCACCTTTGGGGATTTTGGCGATTCTGCCGTGACGGAAGGAAGAGGGAGCTCGGCGCTCGATGAGCTTCGAGGATGTGCCTTCGGCGAGGAGGCCTCAGGCGTTTAAATAGAGCCGGGAGGCGGTTTGGCATCGGAGAAGGGATGAGGACGGCGACGGCAGGGGGAAAGGCGAGAAGCGGTCGGGAAGGTGGCAGGGGAGGATGTCTAGCGTCTTGGGAAAGGTGTTGCGGCGGTCAAATATGTCGGCCTACCGGCTATGAGAGGAAGGCACGGGAAGGAGCGTGACCACGGCAGGTGGTGGCGGATAGAGGCGGTGGCGGTCGGGGGAACTGACACCAGTGCAGGAGCGATAAGGGTGAGGTGGCACGGCGTCGGCAAGTAGGTAGGAGGTGGCCGGGACGCGCAGGCGCGAGAAGGCGCGAAGAGGGGCGGCGGTGACAAAAGTCGAACAACGGCGGCGGCGAAAATATCGGGTGGTGAGCAGTGAGCAGCGCGATTTTTCACCGTTGAGGCATTGTCGACACGGTTTAGGGGTGGATTGCTTTGAGATTAGTGTGGTTTTGGCTAAGGAAGCAAGGAAAGCAAAATTCAAATCAAACTCAAAATCGATTTTGATTTCTCAAATTTTCGGTTTGTTTCAACCTACCCCCCTTAAAAAGAATCTCGACCCCGAGATTCACCCAGGGAAACTAATGGGTTGAAAATCAAAATGTGATACAGTTCTGATTCCTTTCCTTGGATCTTATTTGTCTTTCAGTGTAATCTTCATGTAGTAGTTGTTGGCTGTTACTTATACTGATACTTTGTCCTTTTTGGTCATCCGAGTTCTCAGGACTTCATGTAGTTCTTCCCAGAGCATAGATGTGACTTGTGCTTTATGTTGGAATGATTCCATCTGAGGATTCATGCGATATTTCTGCTATCTTTATCTCTTCCGTAAATTTGTTTACCTGACAAGAAATGTGTTTCTTTAACCAATCGGTCACTTATAATCTCCAATCCTTCTCATATCTTCGGGAGTCTGGAAAACAAACCCATACCTTCAGTTTCCATTTCCGTTCTAGGAATGGTTACGACTGTAGCAGTCTGTCTTTTATTTTCTGGCAAGTGTAGTCAGTGTTATATCCTGAGATTTCTCTCTTCAGATTATCTCATTAAAACTCTTCTTTTAGGTTTTGATTCATCGGTACTTTATCATCATGTATAGAGAACTATGTATCGTAAGCTTCTTTCATACTCCAATCCTTTAATTTCTTTCTTTACTCGGTATAAGTGACCCCAAAATCTTAGTGACCACGAGATCCCAAAATTTCTTGCTCATTCAAACTCTGTTGAAATTCCTCGTCATTCTTGAGGTAACATTAACCATACCATGATATATCTTTTGACTTTAATGTATCTGTCACTCTCTCCTTCTGGGCAACATTGAATATTTGTAGTAATGTCCTTTGTTATATGTAACCATTTTCATTGTCGCAGATTTAATTCCAACCAATGACTGAATTAGGATTGACTACTAATTCTCTAAGTGATGAGTAGTACATTTCCTTTCAAGTGTCGACATCTCGACGTAGATGTTACAATCTTCCATCCTTTTAATTCCAAAACTTTTCTTACCATACCCAAGTTTATAAATTCTCTTTTCTCCATATCTCCTCCTTTTACTGTACCTGTATATCATCCTTGTATATTATATCATGTCTTGTATCTTCATATAAACTTTCCTCGTGATTTCCTTCAATATCCCTTAGGACGTGTCTGGTTTATTTGTTCTAACTTCTTACGTACCTTGGGTTTACCATGCTTCCACTGTATTATTCTGATTTTCCATCCAAGCTGAATTGGTTCTTTCATCCCTTGGGTAATCATCCAAATATTCACATTTGTTGCATCAAGTCCATGGTGATATGTGACACAAACTTCTTTATTCTTCATAGCAGTGTACAGAAAACACAGGTACACTTGATAGCTTACAAAATTACTTGCTCATACAAAAGTATAAGGTAGCAGTCATTCTTACTAGCGGTGTTGCTTGCTTTTCAACTTCCTGACTATCTCTGTTGCTTGCTTTCTCTTATTCATTTCTTTAAGGTGCATTTGTCTTGTTTTCTACTCAAGCTTTCTTGGGGTAGCGTCCTTCTTCTTCTGTTGGCAGTTGACATGACATTGATGTCTGTCCTTTAGCTTGTACCCAGGCTTCTTCCTTAGGTAGGGATTTCCATGGGTATTGGGAACGGATATGTCCTTCTTGGTTGCAGTGAAAACAAGTCTTGAGTGTCATGGTCAAAGGATCATTTCGATTGATAATCCTCACATACCCTGATATTTCTTCTTCTATCCAAAGAGCTTTATCAACTAGAGTTTGTAAATCTGAAAATTTCATGGTCATAATATAACGCTTTATCTTTGGTTGCAAACCTTGCATAAAGTATGCCATTCTTTTTGCTTCGTCAATATCTTCTTGAGCATATTGTGACAGACGATGGAATTGCAGCAGATACTCCATAATAGACTTGTCTTCTTGTCGGAGATTAAGAAAGTCCTGATATCCTTCTGTGGCGACTTTAGAAGGGATATAAGTCTTGCGAAACCTAACCACAAATTCTTTCCAGGTAATATCATTTTTGTTCGGATATATCCATTGGATAGCATTCCACCAGTTAATGGCCGGTTCTGATAGTTGATAGGCGGCGAAAAGAACCTTTTCTTTATCCGTGCATTGGATGGCTTCTAGTCTCCTCCATGCTGTGTAACCAGTTATCAGCGCTCAAAGGCTCAGTTGTTGATGAAAACTCCGGTGGTTGAGTCTTCAAGAAGGTTGTAAATTTGAACGCCGTCATACTTGTCATTGATACTAATTCTTCTGATGACATTTTCGTAATGAGCTTCTCCAATATCCTTGCTTCTTGTTCTAGTATTTTAACTTGTCCTTGTTTGCTTTCAATCCGAGCTTTCTCCATGATAGATAAGGCTTCGCATGTAGGCTTCGTCATGTTGTATCGACTTCCACCATGTTGGATTGTCCGATTCGATTGCATTTTCCATCTGTCTGTATCATCGGATCTTATTCATGACACTATTTGTTGTGGCAAACTTAAGAATCGGTTCAGTAACATTTTGGGCTTAGCAAGGTAAGTAAGATGAAGTGAGGAAGAGCAAGAAAAAGCGGGAAAGAAAAGCGGCGAGATTAAATGATATTCGATCGCTTTTGCAAGACGCTACTTCAAAATCTTACGCATACTTGCAAGGATAATCCCACATCTTTCAGCAATCGGCAATCACAGGCTTAATCAACTTTCTATACTACTTCTGGATATAAGCTTAGAATCCTATGACTCTCTTTTTTTTCCACTATAAATCACATCACGGTTATCCGAATTCTACATAAATTTCAACTTCAACCATGATTATAATTCCAACATCAATTCTATTTGTAATCCAATATCTTCATTTTAAATCCACCAATTTCATTTGTATCAATATTTCTTAACAATCTAATTTATTTCCGTTATCAACTACTAATCTCAGTCTGCTCATCCAATAATCGACTAAGCTTCTTATTATCTACTTCTCAATTAGTTCATCATTTTAAAGATCCACCGAGGATAATATCACTAATCAGAACTATAATCCAATAATCACTATTATTAACATCTTCCAAAAATAACATCATTGCTCAAGCCTAAAATCCAATAATCAATCACATTTTTTTTCAACAAATTTTTATCACTTTATCCATTCAAATTCTTCCAATAAAATTCCACCACTATCTTTAATCATCATCTACTCATATTTTAATCTCTTACGGGTTATCTACTCCTTTCTCTAAACTTCCATGGTTATAACTCAATCTATTTAATGCAATCAGAAATTTGCATTTAATTCTCTCTGAGATTTACTTGATAGATCAGGAGAGATCAGAATAGAACAGGTAAGAATCAAGACGAATTGGGGTAGAAGTAGAGAACTTTTAACAAAATCTTTAATTGAAATCAGACATTAGTTTTGCACAAATTGCTTATATAGTAGCCCAGGGCTAATAGTGCAATTTGGCTATTAATAAACAAAAATCTTCGTCTACTAGAATGGTTTTACCCATTGCATCAAGGATATCAAACGGGTATTATTGGCTAACTACTCGAGCGGTGATCTTATAACTTTTCAGAAGAAAAAGCTTTGGTCAGGGAATTCTCACTACTTTTTAACACCATTTTTAATATTTCTTTAGCTAGAGTGAGCTTTTGTTTCATTTGGTCAGCATGACATTAGTCTAGACGTCTACTCGCATTTTTAAGATTTTAACAAAACTCAAAAAGAAAACTTTTTACTCACTAACATAGAAAGATAAGATAGGAATAGGAGAGCGAGATAGCAATGACACTTATGGTTTTCAAATTCTTTTGTATTTGAAAATATGGTTTTGTGAAAATGGCGTTCTTATCGTAATCAAACCTACACTTAGGGTCATTCTACGGTCAAGCAAGTAGGCTCTGATACCACTCTGTAACACCCCATTTACTGGAGTATTATGAAACCCTCATAGCGCCGGACCATTCACCATGAGTACATCCATCAAGTGTATAACATTGCCAACACAAGCTTAAGAGCAAAAGTGAACTTTATAACAATATAAGGGCTTTAAAGCCAAGTATTTCAGTAAGGCCAACGACCTTTAGATACATTACTGACAAAAGGCGCCACGAGCACGCTGAGCGGAGAACGACCCTAATCCGATCTTTGTCCATCTCGTAAAGCACCATCTCTCCGTCTTCATCATCTTCTCAAAGCTTATTTACATTTATGTTTTAGCAAGTATGAGTACTACTACCGTACTCAACAAGTCACACGGAGCTTAACAATAATTACATGCATGATATAACAAGTGAAGGGACAACATGTTTATTATTTTATGTGGATGCAATTTTAGTTGAAAACCAGATAAAAGCTTGAAAAGTAACTTCATTAATGTAAAGGGGTTTTCAAGCGTGATTATCAATATTCAACATTACCAAACCATTCTCAATTCTACTTATGCCTTGTTATTGGATTCACCCATTAAACATAACTTCATTAACCGGAAGCACGGCGTATTCGAATAACATTAGTCATGACTCTGCAGAGTGCCACCTTTACCCACAAGATTTCTTAATCCCGTGCGGTTTTAAGAAAACAAAGCTTTTCCTTGCTCAATTCTTTATATAGCCTCCACCTAATAGGCTTCCCAACAATCTCATACTTGTCTCAGCCTATTATTGTGTGGATCATTGATAATCAAATCAATTGTTCAGAAAATAACCACTCTCCATACGACCCTGCTCAACCCCTTTCGTATGGACTCACACACCTCCGCCTTGCTTACAGAGGTTCAATTGAATTTGGCGGTTACTAAACCAGGTTTGACGTATCAACGCTTGTGGTTGGGCGATCACTATGTTCTTTACTCAAAGACAAGGATCTAGTCCTTATATTTTCACCGGTGGCAATTTCTTCCACAAATTCTCGTCGGGTCGTAACATGCCACCGATTTGCCTTCACATTCGGTTAAGGTCATAGGATCTAACGATCCTCGCTTACCCTAAAACCATTCTCCAAATAAAGACCATCTTTTCTACTAACTGCAGATGTTATTGATTCTCTGAACTATCATGGCTACTTAATACCATAATTAACAATACTATGTCTTGTCAAGGTGAATATGGCCAACAAATTAGACTGAGCTTTTTCGGGTGGTAGGACATAACTAATATCATGTCATTCTAAGAATTTATTGTATACAAAATAATAGTGCGCAAATAACATAATGAAAATACAAGTAAATAAATAACTTAGAAAATGTAGGATCAACATGTTCAAAATATGTGCGACTTGCCTTGCGGGTTTACGATTTCGATTAGCTTGCAATCTTCGGTGGACTGGGCCCGAACTTGAGCTTCTTCCTCCTGCTCCAGCAAATCTTCAACTTCGGAAGCTAACGCAAAAACCATTAAAAATAATTCAATTCCATGCCCGAAGGACTAGGCTAGGAATAAAGAAAATGAAAGAATAAAGAAAATCCGGAAAAACTCAATTAAAATAGGGTTTTGGGCTTTTAGGATGGCTATATGGGGAAATGGGCCTGAGATTTGGGTTGGCGGGCTCGAAACGGATCTAGAGAGTATAAACTTGATTTTGGGTTTCTTGTTCACCGGTCCGATTCTCGTTCATCGGGTTCGAACCCGTTGCATCCGCGCTAGGCGATTCGGTTCAACCAAATCAAAGCGGCTCGGTCGATTCTTGTTCCTTGGGCTCGGGCGAGAGGTTCGGCTCGGTAGAGACCGAGCGACTCGGTCGGTTGGACCAGGCGCGGGCGAGTGGGTGCGGTGCGACCGCTTCGGCCCGGCTCAGTCGGGTGAACAGTGCGCGGGCACTGTTCATCTTCTCCGCTCATCCCGCGCGCGAGCAGAGAACAGGGGAGGGCTGCGGCGACTGGCGGCGGAGCTGGGAAGTTTCGCGACGACTTCGGAGGGTATGGAAGGACTCAGGGTGCTACAAGGGTTCCATTTTTGGTGGTTAGAGGACCGGTGGAGGCGGCGTTCGCCGGCGGTGAGCTCATCTTCTCCGCGGCCGATTTGACCAAAGCGGGTGAATGGAGGGCTAAGGGGGCAATAGGGCCGGTGCTCGAGCATCTATGGGACTAGGGGAGGCTTGTGGGAGTGTCGGCTGGGGCTAGGGAGGCCGGAGATGGGCTGGCCACGGCGGCCGGTTTCGGTGATGAGGAGGCTCACGGTGCCGGGGAAGAAGGGGACTAGGGAAGCTAGGGCGGTGGTTCTACCATGTTTCTAAGGGCTTGAGGATGACATAGACGAAAGCAATTGAAAAATGGAAGCCCGGGGAGGTGAAATTGAGCTAGGGCTCACCTTTGGGGATTTTGGCAATTGCCGGCGACGGAAGGGAAGAGGGGAGCTCCGGGGCGCTCGATGAGCTTGAGGATGTGCCGGCCGACGAGGAGGCCTCGGGCGTTTAAATAGAGCCGGAGGCGGTTTGGCATCGGAGAAGGGATGAGGACGGCGACGGCATAGGGGAAAGGGCGAGAACGGTCGGGAAGGCTGGCAGGGGAGGATGTCTAGCGTCTTGGGAAAGGTGTTGCGGCGGTCAAACATGTCGGCCTGCCGGCTATGAGAGGAAGGCACGGGAAGGAGCGTGACCACGGCAGGTGGTGGCGGATAGAGGCGGTGGCGGTCGGGGGAACTGACACCAGTGCAGGAGCGATAAGGGTGAGGTGGCACGGCGTCGGCAAGTAGGCGAGGAGGTGGCCGGGGCCGCAGCGAGAAGGCGCGAAGAGGGTGGCGGTGACAAAAGTCGACAGCGGCGAAAATATCGGGTGGTGAACAGTAGCCGAGCGATTTTTCACCGTTGAGGCATTGTCGGCACGGTTTAGGGGCTGGATTGCTTTGAGATTAGTGTGGTTTTGGCTAAGGAAGCAAGGAAAGCAAAATTCAAATCAAACTCAAAATCGATTTTGATTTCTCAAATTTTCGGTTTGTTTCAGAGAAGTTAAAGGTTAATATGAACATCTGGCTCCCCTATTCTTCCGAAGATAAGGCGGGGGGTTACAGGTGCATCATGCACTCCACTCTTCTCGCTCCCGTCTTGCGCACATATTTATTGCTCACTTTGTCCACCACTCGTATTCTTATTCTAAAATACACTTCTTTTAATCACTACTATTTATTTTCAACTAAAAATCATCACCCACAACTAAAAACATCAACTTGAACCATTATGAATAAGCCATATACATGTTGTCCTTTGGGTGTGCTCATGTGTGTTGTTTGTGTGGGATAGCCAAAGCTCAGGATGCTCTGAAGAGCTGGCTCGCCATCTCCTAGGGTTAAAGGGTGATAACGGCTCTGTTCTAAACAGTTTCTGGCTTCAGAAGCCAAAAGCCATTTAGAATAATAGACAGTACTAGGGCATCTTACTGCACAATGTATTGATAGGACCTCCCTTCAAAATAATAAACATTGATAAAACAGCATTTAAAAAGGTTGTTTACAAAACAGAAAGAAAGAAACATGAGTTGAAACTCTCTAGCCAGTTTGTTAAGCAAGAAGTTTCTTCCCCTTTGCTCTACAAAGAAGAAGGCCAATATCTTGGGAAAAATTCCAGCACCAATCCTATAGCAATGCATACGTATTGTCAAAAAAGGTACAATTGGAGCGACGAAATTCTAGGAGTAAATCAATTACCCCAATGAACTCCAATGCCATTATACTAGCCCAACATCTTTGGCTTCCAGTATGACACAAAGAGCAAGAATAGTCTGTCGAAGTATGGCCCTAGTGTTCAGCCAATCTCTAAGTATCCAACAGAACACCTTACGTTTGATAATACAGGCAGACTTCCAAAGCCACCTGGAAAAAAGGGACTCTCCTAAACACCCATGCTTAGCTGGATCTTTACCTTAATTAATCATTTCCCTGTCTTACTTGTCAGGTGACACATCATCCACTGACTGGGACCAGGCTTGGTCTAGGTTTAAGAAGAGAGGGAAGAAGACTCCATTTTCAGAATTCTCACCAAAACATGTGAGCTGGAACCCATGGCGCGGTGAGCATCCATTGTCGGAAGAGGTTGATCCAATCAAAAGAACGGAGAGGTCTAACTTGATGTTGTGGATAAGTCCAACGTTTACCTTGAGCTGTAAGCAAAGATTCCACTTGGGAGTCTGTATTGTACATTTTTGTTTGTGCTATACCAACCATAGCATGGCTCTGTGTTGCTTGAATTGCATTCGGTAGATCATAATAGGGCATCCCTTTCTTTTTAGAGGTTTTCTTCGCTTGTGTATCAATTGGGTCCTCTTTATTCCTCGATTATAACCAAGAAATATTGGGATTTGGTAGAATAATACGTTGATCAATATCCATGACTACGCTCCTTACGTGAGTTTTTCGTAGTTCTCAGTAACTGCAAGCGTTAATCAGTTATGGGTAGTTTGTAGTGTTGGTATTGCTTGAGCAAGTGGACATGCGCAAAGCGTCTACAATAACCTGATGGAGCCCATGAGAAGCACGTTTATCATTACTGCCAATTTCAAGTCAAAAAAGACAGTTCATTAGCCTGATACTAAGCCCTAGATGAGCAGGAATCTTGCTTAGATGTGAAGTAATTTAACTAGTGTGTCGACGTCTTGTAGTTAAACGCTTAGATGAAATGCAATTATATATAAATAAACATGATCAGGGCCATCACATGTTGTCTTGAAGACTCGGTCGTTACATCTCTATATTCAGCGTCTTGGATCAAGTAAAACAAAGGCTTTTTCATCTTTCCCTCAAAAAATGCATTTTTCATCCTTTAGACTTGAACAATGCCTTGTGGCAGTGTTGGCCTAGTGAAAATATGTTAGACCATGCGGATTATAGATTAAGTATGATGAATAATTGACATTTGGTTTACCTTGGATTTTACGTTTGTGAAAGACTTGGTCGTTTGTTGTTGATGTCCTTACTTTCAAGTGTTTTTGCTCAGTTACGAGTGAGTACAATACGGCATTAGAACACAGACAATCTTACGACCATGGCTTGAACACGGCTATGATCACAGCAGTTATCGACCACGTTCAGCTTATGCCCATGGTATGCTACGATCACGTTCAGATTACGACCACAGCATGCTACAACCATGTCTGGCTTCAACCACGGCAGTACGACTTTGGTTTTACGACCACGGCAGGTAATCATAGCTACAATACTCTTTCATAATCGTAGCTATAGTACTCGATAATCGTAAACTTTACTGGTCGTTAGTCGAGGGCTTTGCGGTCGATGGTCGTAAATTTTACATACTACGTTTATGGTCGTAGGTTGAGCAGACTCGTTCATAGTCGTAGGTTGTGCAGACTACGTTCATGATCATAGATTTTGCAAACTACTTTTATGGTCGTACATTTTGCAAACTGCTTTTATGGTCGTAGGTTTTGCAGGTTGTCTTCATGGTCGTATATTTGGCAGTCTTGTCGATACTCGTAGACTTTACAGAGTCTGTTGTTCTGCCTACGGTAGTCAGAGGCTTAGCGATCGGTTGATGTTGGCTTCACGGTCGGTACTCGTAGACTTTCATGGTCGATACGAGTACTTCACTCTTGATATCGTCGAGTACGTCGAGCACTCGGGTTGGGCCAGTGGCTGACTGGTCGGTGATCAATGATGGATGGTCGGTGCTTGAGGTACTCGTAGTCGTAGGACTCGGTAGAAGTTGTTTGTCGACCACGATGAATGGTCGGATGTCGTTGGTTTGTCTATACTCGTAGACTTTGAGTACGTGTTGCGACTATGTTTTATGATTGATACTCGATAGTCGGTACTCGATAGTCGTCAGTAGCAGTGCGAGTGGTTTCTGAGTACTTGTGGGTTACGAGTATTCTACGATAGCGGTCGTAGTGTGTGGTCTGAAGGGTTATTCCAGTTAGTGATGATCGTAAGCATTCTGGTTTGGTCATAAACGACTTGGGGGATGATCGTAGTGTGTTTTTCTAATGTGTGATGATTACGGTCAAGTTAGGGAGAACTTGTATCGAGAGATGATTTGTTTGGTCTTTGTATGTGCGGGTGGGCATGGAGGCGGCCATGGTCGGTGACGAGGAGGACCGGGACTAGGAGGGGGTAATCTGAGGTCCAAGCGGTCGAGATGTTACGCGAGGTGGTCGAGCTCATGCTGGATGCACATGGAGATCAAAGGTGAATGCTGTGTGGAGGCATAGAGATGGTTACGGTCGGTGACAAGGAAGACCAGGACTAGGCGGGGGTAATCTGAGGTCCAGGCGGTCAGGTGGTCATGCGAGGTGATCGGGCTCACGCAAGAGCACGCGGTGATGGTGCACGATGAAGGTACAGGAGGGGATATCCTAGAGGCTTTGTCGTGGGTGTCGTATGGAGTTGTGGATGGAGTCCATGATCTATACGAGGTGGTTAAAACCCGTGTTATGAAGGGTTTCGGATTCCTTGATTTGAGAAAGAGATGGGATCACGTGTCTAGGTGGTTAAGGGCACGGTTTTGAGGTGTTCGAGTTGAACACGTTCTGTGCACTGGCTATAAAAGCAGTGGAGGCTATAGGCTAGCTGATGGGGGTTTGAGGGCTTTCGTGGAGAAGGTTTTTAGGGGTATCGTGAGGTGCTTTGTAGCCAAGAACTTACTGATGAAATAATAGACCAGATTCTTTCATCTCCGGTGACTTCTAGAGTATCGTCGCTTTTCCTCTGTTTTTCGCGCTCTGTGTTGCTTTCGGTGTGTACTCGTTCATGCGTGGTCGAACGACTGGGGATGTCAGGCGGAAGGAGGTTACGACTCCGTGCACCGTTGTCGTGCAGAGAGATCAGAAAGATCAGGCGATCGTTCTGAGATCTGGCCGAGTGATCGGAACGTGCAATCAATTAATCCGAGTACTCGTAAACAAGCGATCGTAAGCGAGAGGTCGGAGCAGGCGTTCGGGACAAGCGGTCGTATCGAGTGGTCGTACCAAGCAGTCAAGAGATAGAGGCTATCAAGTGATCATATCGAGAAGACAGAGCGACAGAGGCTTACGACCACGTACTGGCAAGCAGCTGCAATCGGAACTTCCACTCGGTAGCACGCTGCTGCGGTCGGTACTTCCGTTCGTGATCCAGATTGCTTTGTGTTTGTTTCTCTGCGTTGTGCTTTGGTTTTAGGTGATAAAAAAAGCAGAGACAATCATTCACCTCTTTCTGATTGTGCTATACGATCCTACGAAATAATAATAATTTCTGTGCTTAAAGTCTAAACTGGTAGATTTAGCATCCTTTAAGACAATTAATAGATTGTTCCGGGGTTCTAGAATGGGTTTTGTGTAGCTGTAATGAACTTTCAGAAAAGATTAAGACAGGCCGCTTCCATTTCAACAAAACACAATACATAACATGAGTAAATTATAATTATTACTGTAACCATTATTAATGTCGGCTCCTTTTGTCTATTACTTTTGTTACCCATGCATTGCCTGTGATTCTAGACACTTGTGAACAGAATATTTGTCCATCTCGAGACTCGAGAGCGAAGACTTATCCCAGTGTGAACAGAGTAGATCGGTGACAGTCTCAGTGTGGAATTCAAGTCAACTGCTCCCTGGACGTTCCTTGGGACATCTCTGGTCCATCTGCTGCTGTATTTTAATTCGCTGATTGCGCATAACTCATGTACAGATTCACCTGCAGATTTGCTTGTTTTATGCCTTTGTGTTTGCACAATTGCAATATCCATGGCTGACGGAGAAGCAGACCTGCATAATTTTAATACTGATTCTGAAAACTCTGATTTCAAAGAAGCTCTATTTTTCTTCTCCTGTTCGTGTCTGGAGCCCATTCCCCCATGGGCATGGATAGATTAATACTTAGATTATACACTTCCGACATGGCCAATTAGGATAGGCAGATAAGTGTATATCTCAGATAAGTGTATATCTCAAGTTTCAGACACAAAAAATGAAATTTGACTCGTCCCTTGTTTGGTCAATGGGCATGACAGTTTGCCCCCCAAGGAAGCTTGCCTCCTTGACAGTTTGGTCAAGAGTTGTAAAGTCTCTTGTCTGCCCCCCCAAGGAAGCTTGCCTCCCACTCTTCCTCAGTATCCCTCACAGAGCTGCTTATTTGCTGCTTATAAAACGGCAAAGACTGCGTCCCTCCGGTCGCTCACTCTCCTCACATCACACACAAACACAAACGCATCAGCAGCACACGCTTGTCCTCAGTTGTCTCCATCCTCCACATTTCTCCTGCCTAGCTTCCTGGGCAAGAAGCCGCCACCGGCAGCAGCCGCACCAATGGAGCGCCAGCACGACGCGATGCGGCCGTTGCCGCGGCGCGGGCAGGTCAAGGCGAGCATATTCGCGAGCCTGTTCCGGTGCCTCGTCCCCAAGGCGGCCGAGCGGAAGGAAGGCAGGCCCAAAGAGCGCGGCAGCGGCCGCCGCGTCGTGCCCGGTGGTTGATCCAGCCCGGGGAAAGGGAAGAGGAAGATCTGAAGGATCAAGAGGTGGGATTGTTTGATCCCAGTGGAAGCTGCTGGCTGCTTCAGGTCCGGTTCTTGAGCGAGGGTGGCCGGGTGGGGGTGTACGCGTGGAATAACCAGATTTTTGCTGATCGTGTGGAGTTCTGTCTGAATTCCGCAACTTCCTGTAGATTCAGGCGGCAGCAGTCTCTAGTATTTCTTCAACAGAGTGCTTTAGTGTTAGTGTCATAGCGTGGGTGCATGTTGAGCATTGCCGTTGTGTGGTGAACTGGCGATGGTGGATTTCTGGTTTGTAGAGTTGGTTCGTACTCCGGTTTCTTCACTTGAATAAGCTCTCTGCTTCTCGGCTGCAGAGTACATTGATTGAACAAGCTCTCTCTGTTTCTTGGCTGTATGGTAGTACTCATACATTGGCTGTGTTTTTGTTTTTCTCTCTTCAGTGCATCTGGAAAATTATTGCTGTGTTTCTTTTTCAGTGTTCTTGAAACAGGGCTGCGAGGTTGCTCTTCTGTTGGAGTCATTTTCTTGCCATATTTTTTTTATTGGCACTGATTTGCTTGTGAGCGCACAACCAGCCCTGCTTCCCGATAAGGGCATGAGTCCATGCTGCTAAAATCGAGGTGGTGCTTCGGAGCGAAGTCTTCCTTCTCCGGCAAGCTGTATGTTGTTTGTGCTGCTTGCTTGGGCCCGGCATTGAATCGTCGACAAATCCGCTAACAAGACCAAGAAAGTGGTTACCCTTTTGTTTCGCCGATGGCCGACCCCGACAACCAATGCGGAAGTTGTGCGTTTCGTGGCGTGCGGCGCTTTTGCACTGACCTCACCGTGCAGCACGTTGATCGCTAGCTAGAAGTAGGAGATCATTGCTAAGGCGGCCCTAGAAGGGAAGGGAAATGTTGGGCCTCTTTTTTTTTTGTTTCTTTTGGATTTGATTTATAGTTTTTGGTTTGTTCATGGTAAAAGTATAGAGCAATAAAAATTTATGTACGATTTTGGTGATATAAATGAAGCCGCTATAGTATATCCTATAATAAACTTATAGAGCTCGTCTTGAAAAGATACTTCGTTTAAAAGCTATGTATTATAGAAAAACCGAAAAATCAGTTTTTAGAATCTGAAAAGAAGAGGATCCTTAGTTGATTTGAAACATGACATTGATTCGGCTGCTAATGGGCTTGGACCAATCTAGACTTTTGGATTAGGCCTAAAATTTCATATGATTTGGATCATTTTGGATCCGTAGTAGTTTGGATAAGGCTTGAGTCAGGCCTAGGTCTTATGGTTTTGTGCTAAGTGCTCGTATTGATCAAATCGAGAGACTGAAACGCTCAACGAAGCTTCTTGTGAGTAACGACACGAAGCCCCACCACCGTTGATGTCTTCCCTACCACCTCCACCGCTCTCCTTCACCGGCGGCTCTTCCACGCCACCTCCGCCTCCCTCGTCGGCAACCTCTTCATCGGCCACCACCGCTCTCTCTCAGCGATAGCCATCCTCGCCCCCCTCACCACCACCGCCATGGCCAGATCAGGCAAGATCCCACTTGATCCGAGCCGTGGTTGTCTCCTTCTATCCATGTTCGGTCATATCTGGCCGTGGTAGCATGAGGAGGCGCCACTCGGCGGAGCGGCCGGACAGGCTTCCTAATACGGTGTAGCTACGAGGCGACGATGGCAGTGGAGACATACTCGAAGACATAGCGGTTGCGGAAGGGTCAGAAACGAACCTGTAACATCCCGAAAATCGGATGTTTGAAAATGCGGAAGATTTAGAGCTTTTTAATGGGTCTTGTTGGCACTCGAATTTCTTGTAGAATTCTATTTGGGATTTTCTGAAATTTTGTGCTATGCAAAATAATGCATGGAATAATCCCCAAATAAAAATAATAATCATACTAATAAAAGAATGAAAATTTTGAAAACCTAGACTTCTTTATTTTAGGCTTGAATTGGATTGGATCAAATAAACTAATTTTCAGACTTTTGGATGAGGCTTGTGTTGGGTTTGGGCTATTAGCACCCATAAATTGACACACCCCATCATGCGTCATGTTCTAATTTATTTACATTAATCATCCAAGAAACGGTGACGTCGTGTCAAGGGTGCGGGTGCCCAAATTCACCAGCGTCTGAGTTCTCTGCATCTCTCTATGATCTTCTTTTCTCCGGGTTGCTTGCGTGTGCGCACAACTGATAGCACATGTGACTTGGCCTAATCTTGCCCCTAGAAACGAAGCAGCCATATTCAATGGAATCCATCAGGAACTCAGACGGACAATACAATTGTGCAACTAGACCATCTGAGGAATCATGTAGTGATAATAAGACTGAGGTTCTGTTCTTTTTTAGCTTTTAATATTTTTATAGTAATTAGCTTTTAAATAGAGTGTCTTTTTAAAATAAGATTTACTAGTTAATTATATTACATATTATACCGACTTTATTTATATCGGTAAAAATCGCACGTGAGTTTCTAGTACTCTGTAATCTCTCGTACGAACAGCCTAAAAACCAAAAACCGCAACCAAAAGCCATAAGACTCAATAAAAAAGAACAAGCCCTGAGCCTTCTGAACCGGGGACATCCCTATTTTCCATTAACAAAAACAGAAAATAAGTTTTTAAATCAAAAGGCGAGGAGCCACGAGGCCACAGCCAAAGATTGAGGTTTTGATCTCAAAACAAGGGATTGAATTTCTGAATTTTCATCCTTATTTTCATTTCTCGTTTCACTCCAAAGATTCGCATGCGACCAGAGGCAAAAGCGAAGAATGGCATTACGGTCGGATACACTGAGAGCAGTACCTCCTACGGTGCAACCGTCCTTTGGTGCCTTGGGTAGCCAGATTCCGAAGTCGGGCCCGCCTCTGCCACTTGGTCCTTTTGTGGGGCCCTGACTCGGCGCCTTCAGAGGTAAGAGAGCCTCCTACGCGTGCACAGGCTTTCGTGAATCCATTGTTTTCTTGACCGACAAGAAATGCCGACGTGTCAGCCGCTAGTCCTCTCAGTGTGCTTTGCCCTTGCTCTATCCTTGCCAGCTTTGCTTCTGCAGTTAATGGCCAGCGGATCATCTCCGTTGCCTGCTCTTGCCAAGTTACCACGCTCATTCACCAATCACCACATGATTTATTAGCAGTAGTTTTTTCTTTTTTTTCCCACTAAATCCTACTAATCCAAATGCCAGTGTCATCCTCCCTTCCCCATCCAATCGGAGCCCATCGCAGCTGCACCATCACGTACTTATCCAAACAAATCTCGGGTCATGCAGTTCTCAGCGAAACTACGCACGACTCCTGCTGAAGTTCACCGGGACAGAAAAGGATTGTACTCGCCAGTTCGATGCGGTCACGGTCGCGGTGGCGCGTCGCGTAAGCCGGCGTGCGTGACGAGTAACTCGATCGCACATGTACGTTGAACGAGCCCTTATCCACCGCACGATACAGGGTTAGGCTGAGACTTGTAACTATGTTTTTTGAATTTTGACCTATTCGTAACATATAATATACAGAAAAATGATCGTATGTGATTTTCCTAAGTACAGCCAAACTCGGTATAATTTATATTACAATTTACATATAAAACCCGCTTTAAAAACATATACAATTTAACGCGAGTTAATATATAAATAGAGTCAAAGCATAAGTATAAACCAAAAGAACTGAACCATACTCCACTCCGCACGAGTCCAAGCTCCAAGAACGTGTTTTTCCCCTTTGGGGCTTGTTTGCAACAGGAAAATTATCCCTCGGAACTTCATCCCCTCTTTGGATTGGGTTGATCCCCATCCGTACACCAAATCCTGGTGAGTTTCTTCTTTTCAGTTTTTAAAAGTTGTTTTTGGATTTTCTATAGTAACTAACTTTTAAACGGGATATCTTTTCAAAGTGGGGTCTACAGGTTGATTGTAATATACACTATAACGACTTCATTTATATCGGCCAAAACCGCACATGGGTTTCTGTTACTCCATAATCTCTGTCACGAACATTCTAAAAGACATAAACCACAACCATACGCCAAAACTAAAAAGAACAGGTCTCATACTTTGTTTGGATAGGAACATAGGGGCAGGGATCTTTCATGTTTAAAAAATCAGAAACAAAATAAGAGGTTCGAAATCAGTTTAGACAAATTAGAGAAAAATATGAAAAATCGAGGAAAAAACTAAAAATAAGGAAGTATGGGTGGCGGTAGGTGCCCGGAGCGGTGGAACCACTGGCAATGGTGATGAGGCGATGTTGACTTGGACGTCATAGGGGGTGGCAGCGTGGCACAGCGAGGTCCTCCATCGGCTCTGTGAGATGGAAGAAGGCCAAGCATGAGGAGGCGGCACAAATCACAAAAAGGAGTCCTCACCTTGATACCTGCTCCTTGGGTGCCCGCTGTCCACGTCCTCGAGATCTCGCATGACATTCTCTCCATCGCCTCCTCTATTCTCATCGGAATCGACGGTGTCGGTGGTGACAACTTGCAACAATAGTGATGTAGATGTGTGGCTGCGAAGGATTAGAGCAGAGGCAGCGGCTTGAAGTACAGCTTGTCGGCGAGAAGGTAGAGGAAGAATGCAAGAAGAGGGGGCACGCGACGCATCACCCACATGAGCCTGGTGGCTAGGATGGTGCTGCCTAGTTGCCACGATGGCAACACCCGACAGCAAGAGGGGGTTAGCTCCCATGGCCATGCGCATGTAATCCAGGATGACAAAACTCTGGGAGAAGGGTGACTGAGGAAGAAGAGAAGGAAGAGGAAGATGATGAAAGGGTAGGGAGGGAAGACTAATTATAGTAGATATCTGTCATCGTCGAAGTGGGAGGAGGGAGTCGCCGAAGTCAAGAAAGAGAAAGGGAGGCGGCGGCACGCTGTTCGTAAGCGAGGGGATGTGACACGACGAGCGACGAATCATGGAAAAAGCACATCTCATTGGAGAATATTTTCTCCCCTAGTGAACGGGCTAGATTGTGCTAAGATTTTCCTCGTCCCCATCTCACCCAAACGCATGAATAGACCAAATCGAAATATTTCCTCGTCGGGGTGTTACTCATGGATTAGGCTGGGATCCCAACCTTTCCAACAAAGTCTTGAAGGGTAACACGGACGTGAATGGTAGCGCTCCACATGTCTAAGTTCTAGCCAGATATGGCTGGGGTTTGGTAGGGCTCATTGCTTTTGGCTTTTGTACCTTGCTACAATAATTAATTTTTAAACGGTGCATCTTTTCAAGATAAAGTATAAACGACTTCAATTATATTGATCAAAATTATATATAACTATATCTTTTCATAATCTCTCATAAATAAATAAAATTTAAAAGTCATACACTATAAAACCAACAACGAACGAACTCCGCTCCGCTCCGCTCCCTGCATGTCAGTACTCCACCATGTGCGTGACAGCTCCGCAACGCGCTGTAAGCACAATTTTTGTGGATAAGATCCGGCGCGACATCCCCTCGTCCAGGCCCCCGCTACGAGCGGTACGACAGAGTAGTGACACGAAGGCCGACGAAATAGTAGCAAGGGTGGTCGGTAGTACTAATTCCTGAAAAACTGTCCAAAGCCACCAGATTAGGATCCTGCCGATTGATGGATCGAATGGACGAGGGGAACCGACAATTATTGCCACTGACAGACTCAAACGCATCTCGTTGATTTAGCTCTCCTCTGTTTTGGACCTTTCTTTGAATTAGAGCCTGTTAAAGTAGTTGTGTTACTTGTTATGTAGTACTGTGTACTTCATAGTTTCTCGAGATTATGCTTGAAGCCGGTCAATATAAGGTGGCGCTCCCAACTAGCTTTTAATTTAAACTTTTGACTATAACTTTTGACTAAAATTACACTGTAGCGGCTGTTAATTGTTTAAGAAAAAATAAAAATAAAATTGAAACAATCCGTTATATCATCGCGGCCAATGTAAAAGAATAAGAGAAAAAGAAAAGATAAAAAACCAAAATAAGTTAATATATTTTAAGTAACTTCTATATTAAAAAAGCTAAAAATAAAAAATCATAAGTTAAAATCGTCTGAAGCACGTATACTTTTTCCTCTCTTTGATATGGCTGTACTCCACACTTCCAGCCATACGAAAGTGATAGATGGGGCAGCAGGAGACACTGTTTTGCGACGCAGGCTACCTACGTCACGCCTATGACGCACAAGCTGACGAAAGGAAGGAGAAACGGTTTGGGAGAACATTTTTTTGTCTCTTAGCCTGTGTTCAATATGGCTTAAGCTTATTTTTGCATTATTTATAATTTCGCCTTTTTCTGAATTTTTGACTTTTTGAGCTTTTTTGTCGGTTCTTTTTTTCTCGTATTCGTTGCGTTGTCTGTGATGGCTAACATATTTTTATATTTTTAATTTTTAAATTTAATTATGTTAAATAAGCTTCTATCATTCTGATGTTTTTTCACCATTCTGATGTTTTCACCATAAGCTTTCAAATTTCAGTAGAACCGATCACCACCTATATAGCCATGCTCATTTTAGCTTTAGGTTTTAAGTTTCTAGTTTCTAGTTTTTTTAATTTCGATTTTTTGATTTTTTATTTTTTTCGTATTTTTTATATTGTCTGTAATAGGTTAATATTTTTTATTTTTAAAATTTTTAAATTTAATTATGCTAAAAGGTCACCGATAGCTACAGCGCAAATAAGTTAGTTATCATGCTAAACAGTAAAAATAAACTATAAGATAAAAAACAAATGAGCAGGGTTGAAGCGAGCGAGCGAGAGACAAGATCTACTTCTCTCTGTTTATCCAGGGATCACACACTGACGCTGAGCCAGCCCGAGCTAGCTCACGTCCAGCAACTCGACAGCAACACTTCCTTATAGCGCCTGCATTGTACTACAATCAAACTAGACCATCCACTTGAAACCGAGGGGTGCTAGCAAATAAGGGGCGTGGTGGGAGGCGGGGCCGGGGTGGGAGGAGGGAGGGCGGAGTGAGTGAATCTGGGGAGGCGGGGAGGAGGCGAGGAGGATGAGGTGGCGCGGTCCCCACTCCCCGTGACCGTGAGGCCGTGGCGACAGGCGTCGGTGCCTCGGTCTCGGTGAGAAAAAGGGACAGTGGCGGTCTAAGAGTGGTGGGACGGTGGAAAAAAGGAGAAGGGGTGAGCAGGGCATGCTTACATAAGATGGACACGGGGCGAGGCCGGGGGGGAGGAGTACAAACACGGCTAAACTTGAGGTGATGGCTCTGTAAGTACTTGGGTATACAATCCGCAATGCCCGTGAAGAAATTGCTAGATATATTGTTTGGAAGATCACCGATTAGGATGGGTGAAAGTCGCGTTCGAAGAATGATCCAACACGGCTTTGCCCACAGTACCAACATGTTAGTAGAGAACTACTACATCCGATATTTTACGGATGTATCAAAAGGAACCGGTAGAGTTAAAACAATTATTTCAACAACCCCTTGTGCGAAGCTCTCGCCGACTCGCCGTCGTGCTCGTTGCAAAATATTTTGTACTTTCAAGAGAGAATCAAAAGACTACGTACTGCTGGGATGCTCAGAAGGGCTATTTTTGAGACGCTTATGACTGAAAAATACTGTAACTGATTGAAATTATACTATAGCTAACAATAATTTATTTAATGTAATTAAATTAAAAAAATTAAAAAACAGATTAATCTATTACAGACAGTATAAACGAATACAAAAAATTAAAAAATCAAAAACTAGAAAAAAACAAAATTATTAAATAATAAAAAATAAATCAGAAGCCAGAAGTCATAAGGCTTGTTCTTTTTGATCGGGTTCGGCTCTATAAGGTAGCTGCACGGGCCACTCGCACACACCACACTCGGCGCCTCGCCCAGTCGCCCCGCGTTTCTGTCTGCGTGCGCAGTGCGCTTGCGCGTGGTGTGAAGCCATGGATGGGCAGGACGGCAGCCAGAGGAAGAAGCCCCATGGGAACTCGAATCCCAAGAGGGGCGACATCTTGAGAGGGATCATCAAAGACTTGACCGGCCGGCCCGCTAATAATAGCCCCACCACCGCCACCACCACAAGGCCTGGCGACGGCGGCGGCGGCGACGACGACGACGGCAACGGAGGTGGCGGGGACGCCGGTGGCTCCTACGCTGGGTGACACGGTTCTTACTGACGCATGGTACGTAAGTTTGTGCTGATGTTGTGGGCCGCTTGGTGCTTCTGCTAGTGGGCGGCTAGGCGCTAGGTTGCTGAAGCGTCAGTCAGTGCTGGCTGGTGCGGTGTGCATGCGAATGGCGGTGAAAAAACTTGGCCAATCGTCTGTGACTAGTTGTGTAACTCAATGTTGCTGTGTTCAATGTTTCTTGATTACGTACCGGGCGTGTAGGAAATGTTTGGATCTACGAGTACCGAATCTAGCCCGCTTTGTTGCACGAATGATCTTTTCGTTTGTTCTTGTTCTTGTTGCTGTTCCTGCGTGCACCTATGGATCTACTTTTCTTTCCACTCCCCTTGTTTAGAATTCGTTGCGAACGACTCTTACGTCCTTATGGTTTAGGCATCGCCAATCACGCATGTATGTACTGGAAAATCGATTGGTGTCGTTAGATCGATGCTGCCGTTCCATTTGAAACCTGCATTTCTTTTCTTTTTTGGCTCCATGGTTGTTTCTTCGATCAATGAATGAATACATATAGTTCTTGAAAATAAATCTAAATCGACTGTTTATCCATATGGGCATGTAAATAATTGGTACTAGGTGCTGTAAATTCTCTTTAATTTGCTCAGAGAGCAGAGAATTAGATTCACGGGGCTATTCTTTACAGCTTCAAGCTGTTTTGGGTTTTTCTATATTAATTAATTTTTAATCTAAGTTTTTTTCTAAAACGGAGGTTATTAGTTCGTATTGTATTAATTTTATTTATATCGATAAAAACTAATTAAATATAAATTTTTGTTACACCATATTTTCCTACGCCGTAACCAAAATCTGAGGGGGGAAAATCCGAGGTGCTTGCTTTCAGCTAAACCCACTGTTTGCTGGCGGCGATCTTATCCATTTCCCCTTTGTTTTATTGCTTGTCTACTACTGATACGTCCGCACTAACGTGCCTGCCCCATTCGTCCGTGTGGGAGGCTTCACGTGGACGTGACACAAGACCACCAATACCGCTTACGATGATCCCCACATCATATATCAAGAACTGAATCGTATCGAAAGGAAGATTGTGGAATATTCATCACCACGCGCGTTATGTACTGGGGACAGCTCAGTTTTTGTTCGTTGCTGCTGTCAGGTTTTCCCTTGGCTTGATCCCAAAAGCTCCAACAGGCAAATATGCACGCGTGGTTCATCACGAACAGGTCACCGATTCGCGGTAGTCGTTTTCTTACGCTTGACTACCATCGCTAAACTAGTGGGGCATGATTCGGAGAAAATTCTCTGATTTATATTAGAAGAACTCATGGAAAAAAAAGTGTACTAGTATTAACTTATACATCTCTAGATGAATATGTTAATGTCAAGTCCTATCATTGAACTTATTGGATTTCTTTATTTTTCTTGCCATAGACTCTGCATTTTGCAATAGTGTTATAATTGCCGATGATCGCTGCAGCTGAAAGTAGATTGTCAATGATCTCTTGATGTGTAGGTCCTACTCCTCAGTAGCGGTGTTGTTCATCGAAAGAAAATTAGCGGCAATTTATTTACACCCAACTCGACTCGCTGTCAATTTATGTCGTAGGTGTTGCGATCGCCTTTCAGGTGAGTTGGTGTGATAATACCCACCGTGGGTAAGGAAATTCGATGAAGAATTTGTCGGAGAAAAAGAAAACTAGAAAACCAAAGTCGTATTGCTGTGGTTGAAAGGTCGAAGTGGTACTGCCATGGTCGAAGCCAGACGTGGTCGTAGCATGTCGTGGTCGAAGCCAGACGTGGTCGTAGCATGTCGTGGTCGTAAGTTGAACGTGATCGTAGCATGCCGTGGTCGTAAGCTGAACGTGATCGTAGCCATGTTCAAGCCGTAGTCGTAAGATTATCTGTTTTCTGATACCGTGGTCGTAAGACTGTCTGAAGACTGTAATCACTCGTAACTGAGCAAAAACACTCGAAAGCAAGGACATCAATAGCAAACGACCAAGTCTTCCATAAACGCAAAATCCAAAGCAAACCAAATATCACTTATTCATCATATCTTAGTGTACGACCATCCACATGGTCTAATAGAAACTTAGACTATCGTAAAAGTTTAAAAATGGTAAAATAGACTTATTCTAAAATATAAAGTTACTTTTGAAAATCAGGGAGTCGGCGGACTTATTATAAAATATAAAATTAATTCTGGAAATCAGCTAGTCCTTCGCCGACTCGACCCCGGCAAGAACATCACGTAGGATAGAGGGACTGGCGGCAGACTGACAAACTTGCGACCGAACGGGCTAGGGTTACTACCCGCGGGGGTCCGTCAGGAAGATCCGCTCCTCCTATCCGGCTCCGCGAGTTCTCTCTCGTACGCTTCTAGCAACAAAAACAACTAGCTGTTGCTCTGGGTCTTGGATTTGTTTTGCTTCATGTACAATACAGTAGTCTAGACCTATTCGGCCGTGTTAGTTGAGGAAAAGGTGAAGCTTACGGCTTTAGGCCCAGAATTGTTTCCACCTTTCAGTTTGGACTTTTGGGCCAATTCGTATAGTTATCCCACGAGGCGTTAGGGGGGAGAAATATATGTAGCTAAATGGGAAAGTCAAAATATCTCATATGGGGTATCCTATACTATCCTCCGTCCATTTTACCTCGAGATTCACACCGTTTGGGGCTATGGCCACGTGGAGCCGCAGCCGGTGATGCAAAACCGGTAACGTGGAGTCGACGCCGTGGAGCGCGGTGGGGCGGTTCGGTGTCGGGCGCAGCCGGAACCGGAAACCGGAGGGCGGCGTGGCGTTGGGGTGATCAGATCTGGCGAGGAGGGGCCCCCCAGCAACGTGGTGGTGGTCAGATACGACAAGGAGGACATCCGATCTGGCGGCCGGAGCACAACGAGGTGGTGCAACGGTGGCATGGCGTGGGGCAAAGCCAGAGCGCGAGGGTGGGACTATGTCGGGGTGGCCGTCGCTGGGTGTTCTCCGGAGAGGCGCCGCGTGAGCCGCCTTAGGCGGCGCCGACGGAGGCTGCGGCAGCCGCCGTCGTCGCTGGAGAGGGCGAACCAGGCGGAGAAGATGAGGCGTTGCGGGCGTGAGGAGGCAGGTCAGCGGGTGGGTGGGGAATAGAAAGTAATCGAATCGGTATGTTGTAATGGCGGTGGTGGTAATTATCCTTCAACTCCATGAGAAAATATAAACGCTGGTTTCTGAGTACCCGAGGAGCTCCGGGAAAAAGCGTGAGTTGGCCCTCAACTCCACCTTTTTGGGCGGAGTTTCGAGCTGAACCTGTTTTGGTGGGTAGTTTAGGAGAAAGCAAGGACATCAATAGCAAGCGACCAAGTCTTCCATAAACGCAAAATCCAAAGCAACCCAAATATCACTTATTCATCATATCTTAGTGTACGACCATCCACATGGTCTAATAAAACTTAGACTATCGTAAAAGTTTAAAAATGGTAAAATAGACTTATTCTAAAATATAAAGTTACTTTTGAAAATCAGGGAGTCGGCGGACTTATTATAAAATATAAAATTAATTCTGGAAATCAGCTAGTCCTTCGCCGACTCGACCCCGGCAAGAACATCACGTAGGATAGAGGGACTGGCGGCAGACTGACAAACTTGCGACCGAACGGGCTAGGGTTACTACCCGCGGGGGTCCGTCAGGAAGATCCGCTCCTCCTATCCGGCTCCGCGAGTTCTCTCTCGTACGCTTCTAGCAACAAAAACAACTAGCTGTTGCTCTGGGTCTTGGATTTGTTTTGCTTCATGTACAATACAGTAGTCTAGACCTATTCGGCCGTGTTAGTTGAGGAAAAGGTGAAGCTTACGGCTTTAGGCCCAGAATTGTTTCCACCTTTCAGTTTGGACTTTTGGGCCAATTCGTATAGTTATCCCACGAGGCGTTAGGGGAGAAATATATGTAGCTAAGGCCTGCATTTGATCGCTCGCTCCAGGTTTTCCAATTTCTCCGTAATCACATAATCGAGCAAAAACACTAGATAAGCAAGGACATCAATAGCAATACGACCAAGTCTTCCATAAACGCAAAATCCAAAGCAAACCAAATATCACTTATTCATCATATCTTAGTGTACGACCATCCACATGGTCTAATAGAAACTTAGACTATCGTAAAAGTTTAAAAATGGTAAAATAGACTTATTCTAAAATATAAAGTTACTTTTGAAAATCAGGGAGTCGGCGGACTTATTATAAAATATAAAATTAATTCTGGAAATCAGCTAGTCCTTCGCCGACTCGACCCCGGCAAGAACATCACGTAGGATAGAGGGACTGGCGGCAGACTGACAAACTTGCGACCGAACGGGCTAGGGTTACTACCCGCGGGGTCCGTCAGGAAGATCCGCTCCTCCTATCCGGCTCCGCGAGTGGGTGGGATTTCTCTCGTACGCTTCTAGCAACAAAACAACTAGCTGTTGCTCTGGGTCTTGGATTTGTTTTGCTTCATGTACAATACAGTAGTCTAGACCTATTCGGCCGTGTTAGTTGAGGAAAAGGTGAAGCTTACGGCTTTAGGCCCAGAATTGTTTCCACCTTTCAGTTTGGACTTTTGGGCCAATTCGTATAGTTATCCCACGAGGCGTTAGGGGGGAGAAATATATGTAGCTAAATGGGAAAGTCAAAATATCTCATATGGGGTATCCCTATACTATCCTCCGTCCATTTTACCTCGAGATTCACACCGTTTGGGGCTATGGCCACGTGGAGCCGCAGCCGGTGATGCAAAACCGGTAACGTGGAGTCGACGCCGTGGAGCGCGGTGGGGAGGTTCGGTGTCGGGCGCAGCCGGAACCGGAAACCGGAGGGCGGCGTGGCGTTGGGGTGATCAGATCTGGCGAGGAGGGGCCCCCCAGCAACGTGGTGGTGGTCAGATACGACAAGGAGGACATCCGATCTGGCGGCCGGAGCACAACGAGGTGGTGCAACGGTGGCATGGCGTGGGGCAAAGCCAGAGCGCGAGGGGTGGGACTATGTCGGGGGTGGCCGTCGACCCGGTCGCTGAAGGCGTGGCATCCTCCGCTCAAAGAGACGGAGGGAGACAGTGGAGAGAGAGAGAGTGGGTGATGATTTTGAGGGAGAGAACGTAGCAGACTCCATGCGTGCAGTGTTTATTTTAACATACACCTTTGCACACTTCACCTCACTTACGCACGGGCCCTCTATTCATGATCCCCACTTATCACAGAACATGATGCTTTGGTCACAAGATGCTGCATATTTTGCTGGTACACAAAACATATTTTTTCAAATATTTGTAGTTTTCTTCGTATACGTGTGCACATCTCGAGGTGGTCAAGGGACACAATCAACGGTGGGTGCCCTACGAGCTTGAAATCCATGTCCTTCGTACCAAATGTACGTGATAACGCGGTCGATCGAGGTACGTAGCCGGGGAAGAAAATTTATTTTCCGCCGGCAGCGTAAACTGCGTCACGCCGCGCGACCGCGAGGGGCACGGGCGAATGGAATATCTGACATGTCCGCATCAGGCTCGCACGATGCACCCGCCGCGCGGCCATTACTCGTTGTCTAGTCCGCCCGCGCTTTCGATGCGGTTTCCACACCAACTCTTTCGCCGCCCGAGGAGTATACTACTCACGCTTCGCCGGCTCGGATAAGGCGCTGTCGCTCGCCGGAACGCCTTTCTCTGATGCCCCGCTCTTCTTCTCTTTTTTCCCCCAGCTTTCTGAACCAAAAAGAAGACGCCATTGCTTTGTGCCACTGTGGTAGATAAGTAACATAGATTGATGCCTCGGTAGTCTGGTTGGTCGAAGGTAAATTGTGTACTAGACAGGTGCTCACCGCAGCTTAGGGAGCTAAGCTTGCACACGTACTGGTCTGCCGTATCCTCTTTTCAGACTCTCCTGAATAAGGGCCATTCAATCCGGTCTAGACGGCGGATTTTAGCTTATGGTATTTAATTAAAATTATACTATAGCGCGACTACTAATAAAAAATTAAGGAAAAAGAAAAAACCGCTATATCTTTAGGGAGAATGCAAAAGAAAATAGATAAAAAAGCCAAAAATTGAAAAAAAAAAACAAAATTAAGATAGTGCTCCTACTGGCTTATGGCTTAAACTTCTAACTATACAAAAAATAAAAAACCGTTACATCATCACAGACAAGACAAAAAAATAAGGAGAAAAAGAAAAAAGAAAAATTCTAAAATTTCTAAAATGCTAAAATAAGTTAAAATTAGAAATCAACGTGTTTCTATTAGTTTCTAACTTAAATAAATTAAAAGTCAAAATAAATCAGAAGGTAATTTAGAGCGGGGTCTTAAAAGCGGGCGCGTTCATTCCAAGGCCAAACCGTAAACCCGGAAAGCATCTCCAGTACCGTACCTTGTTAGGTCTAATTTCCAGTCAAACGACGAGTCCTTTGAATGACCGGTGCAACGGAACGATCAACATCAAAGCATCGTCCAAGGTTTTCCAAAACTCGTGATGTATAAGCACCGTGTTCCGTTACAGAAAAAGAGAGAACGGCTACCGTCATGCATAATATGGCATTCGAGTTTTTTTGGTCTGTAGGCGACTCCCTCAAGAGCTGTGCCATGAAGTGCTACTATCGTTTTTCGTATGCATCAGCTAATTATGGAAGCGCATGAGAGAAATCAGACCAGGCTTCCGAATGAGAAAAGGATCGAATGAGGCACCTGAATGACTGAATGAAGATAATAAAGTTACCGAACCTCTGAATGAGAAACGGATCCGTCCCAATGGTCCGGTGTACCCATTGCTAGTCGTTAACGTTCACCAAGGACCAAGCTACCACCCGAACACATGGATCGTAGTAGTCATACTATACACGATTGTTAGTACACAGGTAGACTATATTAGCGATGATTAAAATTTTATACCACAAATAAGAGATCATAGATTATTACCACTATACGCACAGTACAACAGAAGTAAAATTGAAGCAGTCGATTCAACAAAAAGAACGTCAGTGTAGTAATAGTAGTCGATCATCCTCCGGCCAACCGTCTCCTTCCCGCGATTGTCCCGATCAGCGCCATAGTCACAGCAGCGATTCTACCGAGATCCACACGTCTAGAGATAGAACACTGTGCGTTGGTCGTGCACGGCAAGGGTTATGAGAGGTAGCGATTAGGGTTTCGACATGTGTGTTTCGGAATGTCTTCCTCAGCCCCTGTCTCTCTCCTTATATAGCCCCCAATTAGATCTTTATTCGATACGAGTAGAGATGGTATCCTACTTGGAGACTATCATTCTATGATAGCTCGATCCTTCACTCAAACTTGTAATGGATTACTCAGTTGTGATTAACTCCTCAACCACATTCGGCATGACCATACACTTTCTTAATCCAACCACATCGATGGGCCCAGAGATACCTCTCTTGTTATATAGGAGTGACAAATTTTATCTTGATCGCTTATATTTTTTTGTATGTTTCATAGTAAACCCGAAAGCTATCTTTATGACTACTCAGTCACAGAGTAGTGTTTGGTAACCCCTAAGTAAACTATTACATATATAGAGTACAATGACAATATCAGATCTAAGGATCCTACATACACTATGTATGAGACCAACGGATGACATTTAAGAATATAACAATTGTTACAGTGTCCGTATTATTGATTTGATATCTCATATCCATGATCCGTGAAACATGATCATCAATTAATACATGTGTTGATCTGTAAATCATAATTGTCCCATGTAATGATATAAGATGAGAAGTAATTTAGAATAACATCAAAACATGAATAAAGAGTTCCACAAATAAGTCACATAATTATTGATCAATATGAAAAACATTTATTTAAGAAACAAAATAAAATATTATTTAAAAACTCATAAAATATAGAAATGATATAATCATTTTTATAATTACCTCTATGAGAATATCACTAGCACCAAGAGAAAATTCACAATTGCTGGTGAAGAGGTAAATGACGAGATGAAAGGACGACGATAGTTACGCAAGTCAGGTCATGTTCTTTTTCAGTTTTTGGCTTCTGCTTTTGGTTTTTCTATAGTAACTAGCTTTTAAATAGAATATCTTTTTAAAATTGAGTCTACTAGTTAATTGTAGTACATACTGTACTGACTTCATTTATATCGGCAAAAATCACAAGTGAGTTTCTGTTACTCTGTAATATCTCGTATGAACAACCCAAAAACCACAAGTCGCAGCCAAAAGTCATAAGCTTCAGCAAAAAAGAACAGCCCACCAGTAGCGCACAGCCAAAGGATGTGGGCACACTGCCTGAGGATAGCGGGCCAACGTTACCAAGGCAGCAATGATCCTGATTCTTTCCAGTCGGACCACCAACCGCCGCACGCCACATGTCCCACATCGTGAAGGCGTGAACCATTGCCGTTACGTCGCAGACTATGCGCGGACCCTCCCTCCAAAATGACTAAAATACCCAAGCCACCTTCACTTTTCTAATGTTCCGTCCTCACGCCGGGGCAAACCCATAACTCCACGTGCACGTTCCCTTTTTCTAGCGTACCTATCACGCGCGTCCAAATGTACCGCGTTACCCACCGCAGGATCACGCAGATCGACGACCAAGAGGCCCCCACCAGAAGCTTCCCTCCTCTCCTGTATTACGCCCTACTCGAAAGAGCTTTTTTTAAAATGGCTTATGGTTGAAAAGTACTTAGCTGGCTGAAAAAACACTGTAGATGACAGATGCTTATTTAGCATAATTAAATTTAAAAAAATTAAAAACAGAAAAAATATGTTAGCCTATCACGTATAATACAAATAAATAAGAGAAAAAAATCGCCAAAAAAGCTCAGCAACCAAAAGTATAGAAAAAGATAAAATTTATAAATAGTGCAAACCAAGCCAGAAACCAAAAACTCAATCCGAAACTAACGGGGTGCCTCGCAACTTTGCGCATCCTTCTTGTGGGAAAAATTCTTTGCGCTGGGCCGCCTCGCAACTTTGTCGTCGGTGTTGCCTCTACCACCGCCTTCCCGACCCCCGACGACCAAATCTTCACCGGAATGAACCTCGGCGTCATTGTCGCCCCTGGAGGCGGCGGCAGCGCCCGCCGCTACATGGTCGAGGACATTGTCGGCGGCGACTACGCGCACGCTCCTCTGCTTCTCGTCCGACATCAGCGAGCGGGTCATGAAGATGGTTCGCGACCCTGTGGGTGTTGGATTTGGGGGCAACAACGACGTGATCTCCCATGGCGGCAAGCCCTGGTGGGTGGATCTTAATGGGGGCTTGTCGTCTGCAACCCTTCCGCGGATGCACTGGAGTTGGCTGCCGTCTCGCTCCCTGATGGAGACCGCCTGCCTGATCCCTCGTGTTACCACTGCGTCGGGAGAGAGCTCGGCAACCGCCGCTTCGTGCAGGTGAGCGATGGCCGGTCCCGGTGCGTGGAAAGGAGCTATGGCCACGATGACGACTCTCCCACAACATTCAACATGTGGACGCTGGATGATCCGGAGGCGGGGTAGTGAACACTGGAGTACAAAAGCGAACTTTCAGGAGATCTGGGTTGATGAGAGCTACAAGGCTGCCAGCCTGCCAGAGAAGAATCCCGTGCTCGCGCTCATCCACCCCAAGAACCCCGATGTGGTCTACTTCTTCCTAGAGAAGCACATCTTCGGCGTCCACCTGCGCTCGGGGAGGTTCGTGAGTGTGACATCTACGAGATGGTCATGCCGCTGTCAGGCCGGGTCGCTTCTTTTTGCGTTTGCACATGGGAGCTGCGTCGAGGTGGGGCTCCTGGGCAACGGTAGCCTCGATCTCACCAGTGATTGAAGAGGGAGGGAGACCAGGAGATAAAGAGGGAGAAGAGAAAAATCTCAAGGAGCTAGCTGCTTGGGAAGAGAAGGTAGAAAAAAAAACAAGATTTGTATTTAATTGCTTTGCTTTAAGATTTGTGTCATAACATGCTATAATGGCATCAAGAGTGTATATTTCGTAATGTGTCTTAATGTAGATCCCATCTAATTGTTAAGGCCACCGCTATTATGTTTGAGGCCACCACTCGGCTGTAACAAGAGTCCCACTCGACAGTAAAAAAATTGTATTTTAATATTGCTGTTGAATGTGGTTGTTGATAGTTGGTGGTGGGAGAGAGAGAACAACATAATTAAAAGAAAATTATATTTTAATGCTTATGGCTAGGTCTTTAGCTTGAAGACCGACCTTAAACCTTTTTTGCTTATGACATACTTAAGATTAATCTTGTAATATATAAGGTCGATCTTACATGATTTATAACTTTCTATTTTCATTAACTTCGAATACCCTAATTCTAAAATGGGCCTCATGTGCTGGGCAAGAGGCCCAGCCCCAGAGATTTTTCTGCCCTTGTCACCTATAAAACCTCAGGGGAGCGTGGCTTCCATCTGCCCCCATAAGCCTTGTCCGCCCCGTCGCATTCTCCGATCCGAGAAGCCTCAGCGCTCTTAGTCGCAGCAGGCATGGCGAAGAACTACCCGGCCGTGAGCGTGGAGTATCAGGAGGCCGTCGAGAAGGCCAGGCGCAAGCTCCGCACCCTCATCGCCGAGAAGAGCTGCGCCCCCCTCATGCTCCGCCTCGCGTAAGCCTCTCCTCCTCCGTCCTATCCGGATCGTTCGAGGAGGTTCCGTGGCCTGATCTGGCGTTTCGTTTGGTCGTCGCACAGGTGGCACTCGGCGGGGACGTTCGACGTGTCGTCGAAGACGGGCGGTCCGTTCGGGACGATGAAGAACCCGGTGGAGCAGGCGCACGGCGCCAACGCGGGGCTGGACATCGCGGTGCGGATGCTCGAGCCCATCAAGGAGGAGATCCCCACCATCTCCTACGCCGATCTCTACCAGGTTCGTCTCGAGCTCGGTTAGATCTGGTTGAACGTCCCGATCTGGTCAAATGGATGCGGCTTCTGATGTTTTTTTCTTTTGTTTTTGTGTAGCTTGCGGGAGTCGTGGCCGTGGAGGTATCTGGTGGACCTGAGATCCCCTTCCACCCAGGGAGGGAGGTGAGATTTCTTACCCTTCTAAACTTTTGGGGGTTTTCTCAGGGTTTTAGGCCTTGATTCGGCGGATATATGTTTTTCTTGTGGAGGTTTGGCTCTTAGAGAAAGCGATTACATTAGTCTTTGGCCAGCGACTTAGTAGTTTAACAGTACGGAATTTTCTATTAGTACCCTAATGTAATATCGTTGGATTGGGGTTCGTACGTATTCGTGTTGGTGCGTTACTGCCTTGTTTTGCGCTTACTGTCATCCTTTAGAGGTGGGTGAATGTGCACCGATTTACTATTACTGTAGTATACGGTCCCCTAGCGTGACATGCAGTTTGTGATACGCACGAGAAACATTGAGCAAATCAGGATTTTAATTAGTCGGTTTGTTATTAGTTCTTGGTGGCTCGTGTGTTGTGTGAGGTGAGTCACATAGGATACGTTTTTATGCATGTTGTATGGTATGAAGTGAAACAAGTCTCCTCTTCTCTGGTCGTTTGGGTGTGGAGTATTAATATTTAATCATGTTTCATGCTTTCTGTTACTTTTGTAATCTGGGTATTCTACTCAATTGTATCTACGAGGGGGGTGGGCAAATCCTCGAATGCCCCTTCTCAAGTAGCCCTCTCCGGTTTTGGGTATGTTAGCGGTTTTTTACTTTTAATTTGCAGATTCTCTGATTGTATGCATTTTTCAGATCACTGGTTTTTTACTCTGTTTGCTTTCAGAAAGCCTTTAATCAAAAAGAAGAAGAGATACAACCCTTCTAGAGAATGGTTCAGACCGTTTTTATCGATATGAACATTCTTAAGATAAATTCTACTATTTCCCATTAAACTATTCCCGTTTTGAAACAAACAAAAATTGCTTTATTTGGTAACCTTATGTATTAACAAATAAGGTACTTATAATATAATTTTAGTTTTTCTTTGTTTCGCTGTATGCTTTCTTTTGTAATGGTTTCATGTGGTACTGTTGGCACACTGAGAATGGCTCGTTTGCCCCTTGGAAATTGGTTTTATACTCTAGATCTTAACTACTAACTAAACGAACATTTACTGAATTGTGGAACAAGCCTGTTGTTTGGGGTGGGGGACCAGTTGTTGCAGTTGTCATTGCCTTGTTTTGCCATAATATGCATTTTATGAGTATGTTCGTTATATTGTGTGTCTTTATACTTCCTATGGCATCCTGCCATCTATAAGTGTAGTGGCTCTGATTGGTGTGTCCCTGATGGTCATGCACGTTAATATCGATGAATTGTGATGGGAGACATGTATTATTAGTGTTAGGTGGGGCACTGGTTTATAATTTGGGATACCACTTTTGGTTCAATTCAATTTCTTTTTCCCCCAATTGCAGAGATGGCTAAGTGATTTGTCTTATATTTTTCCATCTTCTGTCGTCATACCAATGTTTGTTGAGAATGTTTACATTTTGCCTTTGCCTTTTGCAGGACAAGCCTCAGCCCCCACCTGAGGGCCGCCTTCCTGATGCTACCAAGGGTACGTTTCTAACCTTGACTGCTACTCCTGCAATTAAAAGAAATCTTTACTACTCGTACTATCGTCACACCCTTGTAAGCTTTGGTTGGTACTAATGGTGCAAAATAGATATGTTGGCTCCCCAGAATGTCTTTTGTGCTGCGCTCCTTTAAACTACATGGTAGAAACAACTTTTGCTTTACACAATTATCAACCACTTCCATGTGTAGCATTTCTTAAGGCTACACATTTGCAAGGAAGTGATTTTCATGTGCACCCTGCTGGTTCTATGATGCTGTATTGTTATGATTATCCTGATGACTCAAGCTGCAATAGTGCCATAATTGTATTGCTTTGTCTCCTTCACTCTTCATGTGATCCACCTTTGATCATTTTGACCATGCTTTTATCTTAGCAAATCACATGTTGAAGTCAACAACTTAACGGCTTTACCTTACTGTCTCCTACCAGGTTCTGACCACCTAAGGCAAGTCTTCGGCAATCAGATGGGTTTGAGTGATACGGACATTGTTGCCCTCTCTGGTGGTCACACCCTGGTTAGTTTGGCTATTTACTCAATTTGCTTATGTATTATGCTTCGATCGCTGTTTGCATGTATTAATGTGGTTTCTTTTTGAGTTCTGCTGCAGGGAAGGTGCCACAAGGAGAGATCTGGTTTTGAGGGACCCTGGACTACAAACCCTCTGACATTTGACAACTCTTACTTCAAGTAAGTGAGGTTACAGCTGGCTCAATTTTGTTTTTTTGGCAGGGGAATAGGTAATAAACTCGTCTTTACCGAGCAATTTTTACAGGGAGCTTCTGAGTGGTGACAAGGAAGGCCTTCTTCAGCTTCCTAGTGACAAAACCCTGCTGAGCGACCCTGTCTTCCGCCCACTCGTGGAGAAATATGCTGCGGTAATGTCTCCTCTCCTGTCATCATCTATTGCACCAGATTGTAGAGATATGTAAGAGCACCATCCTGATTGTTCTTTTCTTCTGGTAGGATGAGAAGGCTTTCTTTGATGACTACAAGGAGGCCCACCTCAAGCTCTCTGAACTGGGGTGAGTGGTCGTCAAGTATCCTTGGGGCATAATAATATCTCTTCAACTTGACTGTATCTAATTAGTTTACCCGTGTGATTCCAGGTTCGCTGATGCGTCGTAAGAGGTGTACTGCTGCTAGTATGCGATTGGGGTTGTCCTGTTTTGCTTCTAGACTAGCCAGTGTGAATCAGCAACTACTATGAATCATCTCTGTAATAAAAGTTTGTTCCTCCGTACGCTGTCAATGGTTCGATGTGCCGTTGTGCTGGACTTGAACGCCGTGTGCCGCTCTGATCTATTGGGTATGAACTGAAGTAGTACTTTGCCCTGGTATATTGTCCGTAATTCGTCTTTCAATTTATGAAATGCACTGGATCTACCCTGTGTCTTGTTGATCTGGTTTCGCCTGACGTTTTAGTCACAGTTTATCCTGTGGCTCGCTGTGAGTGGTTGCAATAGGTTGCTTTGGTTGCCCTTAGTTAAAACTCAATTATGTTTGATCACGGGTACTACATTTGGTGAAGTACAGATCGGTGTGCTCGCAAATCCTACTCCAAACCTTTTATTGCCACAGCCGAGGACAACAAACGTCTTGAGACAGCAGCAGCAGCTTACAGAGAATGTGGGCCCGAACATCAACAAACAAACAAATGCAATGTTCGGTCTACCCGTCTCCTCTCGATCTTACTCCTATTTACAGGCTGGTATACACTGAAGCCATACTATAAGGTAATGTTCAGATCTAATATCAGAAATTCGGATTAAGTTCGATGGCTTCGTTGAATATCAGCTGCTTCATCTGGTCCTCGGTCAGAGCGTGCTGCTCGAAGTCGAAGGAGAACGGTTCCGTGCAGACGGGCTCATCGGCGATGTCGTGCAGTCGCTCTAGATACGGGTGGTCGAGCGCCTTTTCAACTGCAGCATGGAAAGAACGATTTCAGAACGAACCAACATCAGGCAGACATGAAACCGCTAAAAATTTCTTAGTTTTGAAGCGCAACTCTGCTACACATGTCCTCTGTGTTTCAGAAGCTCAGCTGTTCTGAAACCGATAGAGGAGTCTAGTCTTTAAAACTTATCTGCAGATCATACTCTTTCAAAACGTGTTATTCTTCACTACGTAGTCTTTGCCGTCAATTGCAGATAGCCCCAAAGATAGACAAAAATCTTTCTTTACTACTGCAGAGCATACATATCCACAGTAAACATGGAGTAAGCGAGGCTGGATCAAAGCAGCACCGGATTGACTATAAACAGCATAGTAATTCATGCTATGATGCTACCCTATGTTAAAGCACCGACACTATACTAGTCAAAGAGGCACTACAATAGAACAGAATAGAATAGCACATATGTTAGACAGTGGTAGATTTACCAGCAGAGCAGTCGAGTTAACTTATTTTTGGTGTTAATTTTGGTGGTTTTACACATCGAGATGTTTATTCAACATAATTAAATTTAAAAAAATTGAAAAATATAAAAAATTTGTTAACCTATCACAAACACCGCAAACGGGAAAAAAGAACCGACAAAAAAACTAAAAAAAACCAAAAATTCGAAAAAAACAAAATTATAAATAGTACAAAAATAAACCAGAAGTCAGAAGCTCAAGCCATAAGCTTACTTGAGGAGGAGAAGCTCACTGCGCACGCACCTGTGATTCTCTGGAGCGGGTTGAAGGTGAGCATCCTCTCGATGAGGTCGAGCGCGGCGGGCTGCACCCTCGGGAACAAGCTCGCGAACGGCCGGCGAGGGTACTGCGGCAGGTGCCTCATGTACTTCCTGGCGTCCTCGTTCCGTATGAAGCCGAGCTCCTCGTCGGTGGGCGTCCCGATCATCTCGGTGATGAGGCGCATCTGGTGCATGTGGTCCCTGCCCGGGAAGAGCGGCTGGCGGTTGATGAGCTCCATGAAGATGCAGCCGACGGACCAGACGTCGATGGCGGCGGAGTAGTCGGTGGAGTTGAGCAGCAGCTCCGGCGCGCGGTACCACCGGGTCACCACGTACTCCGTCATCATGTCGCTCTCCGACGACGGCCGCGCCAGCCCGAAGTCGCAGATCTTGAGGTCGCAGTTGGCGTTCAGCAGCAGGTTGCTCGGCTTCAGGTCCCGGTGGATCACGTTCGCCGAGTGGATGTACTTGAGACCGCGCAGGATTTGGTACAAGAAATACTGCAACGATCCGAGACACAGCACATGAATGGATCATACCACCACAGAGGCTAAATTGCTGGCAACATCGATGGCTTCTGCTCTATGGCTTCGGAACTAGCGTAGGATCACTCACCTGGCAGTGCTCTTCTGACAGTTCTTGGTTCGAGCGGATGACGCGGTGGAGGTCCGTGTCCATGAGCTCGGTGGCGATGTACACGTCGTTGAACGACTGCGGGATCGGCGGCGGGATCACATCTCTGATGCCTATGATCTGCTCGTTGTTCATACACGCATCGCGTAACAATTATTGCCTAATCTTACCAAATTCAGGTATATATATGCTGCATAAGCACATGTCTGAAGCACACAAGATGTGAGGAGCTTAATTACGTTCTCGTGGTCGAGGTGCCTGAGTAGCTTGATCTCCCGGAGCGTGCGCTTGGCGTCCATGTGGTTGTCGAACGCGTTGGCGATCTTCTTGATCGCCACCATCTCCCTAGTCTCAAAATTCATCACCGAGCTGCGTGCACCCGTACAGAAATGGAACTTCAGAACAAATTAATTAACCACCTGAAGTATTCAGTACAAACACACCAACTACTGCACTAAATTAACTAAATTTGCTCAACTGCAGCCCCATTAGGGAAAAGAAACATAGCAGAATTGTTTAAAGAAAGGAGTGATTGGCCCAGTCCAACCTCTGCAGTCTGAACTGATCCTCTATGTTTTCCATTCAGAACTCAAAGAAACTAATCGAGGCTGATGAGGAGAGCAAGAACCACATACCAGACGATCCCGTAGGCGCCGCGGCCGATTGGCACGATCGGCGGCTGGTACTTGGCCGTGATCTCAAACTGGTTGCCGAAGACTTTGTACAGGAGGAACCGGCCGCCGTGCGTCACCGTCGGCTGGAACTCGGCCACCGGAGCGCCGTCCATGCCTGCCTCGACCACCCTTCCCTTCCTCTCGCGCAAACAGCAGCCACCCAACCAAAAATCCTCTCTCTCTGCCCCCCCTCACAAGTAGCACGCACACCAATCTAATTGACTTTATCTTCTTGCTCTCGATTCCTATGGCAAGAAGAGGAGATTTATAGAAGAGAAGAGGGCTGCTTAGGCGTCGCGGCTAGTGCTCTCCCCCCAGACCCCGGACTCCAGCTGAGGAAGGTTAGTAGAGAGCGAGCGAGAGTATACCACTACTACACGGCCCCTCTCTCCTTTGTTCCAGTACTGCTACGGCAACGTAACAGTTTTGAAAGAGAGCTTTTTTACGCTACCTTTAAATAAACGGTTTTGCTATTGTCAAGACGACTGAAATTTTTTTCTCTCGGTCACTGAAAGTTGCACTCTCAATTAACTAAAATTGCAGTCCCTTCAAAAAACAGCCCCTCAAAAGAACAAGCAATTTTAGTTGATTGAGAGTGTTTACGAGACAAAAAATTTCATCGCCTTGGCAATAGTCACTCCTTAAATAAAGAGGTAATTGATCTTTGCCACACCTTTCACCTATGATGTCTCATTGATATAAATCAATGAGACAAATCATCAAATTTCATGTTTATATATGGGGCAAATGCTCCAATCTCCCTTAAATAAATATGAGATATTTAATTTTTACAATCTAATAATTCAGATTAGTTAAAATTTAGTTATATTATCATTATACTACTTATAGTAGAATATCTAAAATGGATAAAATTGTAACGCCCATAACCATCTCCATTGATTCGCCTGCTGCCCATGGACGGGAAAATCATGCGCCCACCCGGCGACCAGCTCCAGCAGCACCATACCGAAGGAGTACACGTCCCACCTGGCGCTCGGCTTTGGGTTCTCGCACCTCAGCATGCCGGGCATCGTGACGGGCTCGCTGCAGGTCATGTCCAAGACCGGCATAGGAATGGGCATGTTCAGCATGGGTAAGGAAAGGTACCTAAGAATTAACATATGACATGTACATAAGGTTCTTCAACCTGTTGATGTGCATTCACGCATGATGGTGCAGGCTTGTTCATGGCGCGGTAGGAGAAGATCATCGCGTGCGGGGCGGGGCTAACGGTGCTGGGGATGGTGCTGTGGTTCGTCGCCAACCCGCTCGCCACATTGGTCAGAGCATTTGTGCTAAGCCTCCACGGCGATGTGCTGCATCTCGCCATAATACAGGTACGGCACCCAGTAGGGTGCCGCCTGGTCGGCCGAGGAAGGCCCCGCGAATAGGCTCGCCCCTCCCGGCCCTGGCGGCGGCGACAGGTCCAGTAGGCTCTTGGCAGAACTTGAAGGAGAGGAGCAGCACGCCATCCCGATTAAGCGTCGAGGCGAGTTGAAATAAAAGTATATAACACCATCGCAAATCAACAGTTAGATTTTATTTCTACTATTATCTTTCTACTATCAGTATAATGTACTATAGAAAATCCTTAAAAAAGGAGGCATTGGAGGATTTGCCTACCACACATAGATGCAATTACTCGTGTGGAGCAAGCCCAAAAGCTTGAAAGACTAGAGAAAACTCTTGGTTTCGAAGAGGATAAGGAGAAAGAGCTTGAAAGAAGTATTCAAGAGACGATCATTGCTTTCAATAAAATGCTTACCGACATGCGGGCAGGATCATTTGAATCCACTTCAAGGGAGTCGACCGAGAAGGTGAATTGCCTTGGCAGATAGCTCAGAACACTTCAAGGCTTGCTCACTACTTCTTGGAGCAACCATGAGTAGATGATGGGAGATGTCATGGCTGATGGAGTTAGCTTTGCCCTCGAAAACCTTAAAGCTACCGACAAACCAACTACTCGGAGGAGGACACAATGAAGTTCTTTGAAGGGGCAAAGCTTGATGGAAAGAAGGTTGTTGAGGAGATAAAAGTCGGATCTCCATTGAACAACGACCAGTCTGGTGATTCCGATGAGTACGTGTACTATGTGAAATTCTTATGTAAAAAACTTGCCTTTATCATCAGTAAAGTTTTATGTTAATTTCTCAATTCATTGAGTACTCATATATTTTCTAGCCCCCGATTGCTCGTTTAGTAGTAGTACTTACTAAGGAAGCAGTAGACCAAGAATTAAAGAGTAGTTTGTTCCGACCAATGGACTAAGTACATGTTGATTATGTTGTAGAAAGGATTAAGTTGTCGCTAGAAAATCACATTGGATAGAGCCAGTAGATGATTTCAACTAGCCTCAGATACCATTTCCATAATTGAAATACATTATAGTCTAGTACGAGGTCGAAAAATACTTATGTCATAAAACTTGTTGATGATATGAACGATAAGAAACTATGCAAGAATGTATGCCAAAAAGACGAGTGCTTTTATTTTTAGACTTTATCCGAACTGGTCGTAAGATTGCTAAGAACCGAAGACATGAATAATACTTCTTGAACGTTTTCATGCTCCAATTTCGACTGGTAGCAAAGATCATAGAAAAAAGGCCATCGCTAAGAAACTCCTTCCAATGGGCAGGACAACGTGCAGAGAGGAGATATTTTGACTAGGAGGTTTTTCGTGTCTCGACTAGGTTTACACAAGAGAAGAACAAAATATTGAAGTAAGAAAGAAATCCTTCAAGCCCCCGAGCATGTAAGCAACCATGTCTAGCTGTCTGTGTGATTCTTCTTTTACCTGTTATTTTTTTGAGAAAAGAGTGTGCAGATTATCGCAAGAACCATCTCTGTGAAGGTCACGATAGGAATCCACATGGCGTTTGACCAACACGTCAAAGCCAAAAGTAAAAGGCATCCCTTAGAAGGGGTTCAGAGGAAAATAGTCTCTCCTACTTGCTTAGACAACATAGTATGTCACCAAACTTGGGATAATAAAATAGAAATAAAAATACTCATCAGAGAGGAAATAAATATAATGTAACTTTATTAAAATATTGAAATGAAAAGTATATTACACATAGAACTTATGCAATTGATCAAAGTTCTTATCTTTGGGAGACTTCTTGGGCTTCTTCTCTTTCTTATCTAGGCTACGTTGTCGAATTTTCTCTTTCTGGTCAATGGCCTTGTTTCATTCAATGTCCTTGCTAGCGGTTGTGTACTTGTCAGCCATGTCAAATAGCTCGATGATCGTTTTTGGAGGGTTCATTGTAAACCATCGGTTCCACAACCTGGTTTTGAAAGCCTAAATAGCAGAGTAATCTGCAACCTCTAGAATAAAATTATGAACCTGGCTGAACCTCTTGATATACTATCGAAGAGTCTCATTTGGTTCTTGTCAGATTCGGTGGAGGTTGCCTTCTTTTCCAGAGTGGTCACTTCCCTTAGAAGTTTGTGATCAGTAGATCACAAACTACCCTCAGGTGTAGATTGATCCACTTGTTGGTTAAGCAACTAAGACTGGTGTTAGACCATGTGACTAGGTCTAGATTATTTGTGATGATGAATAATTGACAATATTATTTATTGATGTTATTGGAGGTGTGTGACGTGTGTAGACTTATGTCGGTCATGTTGGAAAGAATTGTGCAAAAAAAGATGTTGCTTTGGTCTTTGCATGTGTAGGGTAACTTGTAGGCGATCGTGGTCTACGACGAGGTCCAGGATATGGCTTGGTGCAAAGTCAGGGTCTAGAGGATCAAGGATGTTGGAGGAGACGGTCATGCTTGAGTTGGGACATGTAGGGATCAAAGTTGGATAATGCATGTGGGAGATATGGAGGTGCGGTCCAGAGGTTATGACATGTGACAATTTTGGAGTGTCCAAATTAGATAGTGTGACAAAAATTAAAAAACCCATGTTACTAAGGGTTTTTGGTCCCTTATTTGTTGAAATTGGATAAGAACTCATTTGGGCCTTAGACTATAAATAGAGATGGGGTTAGTGGCTAACCCGAAGACTGGATAGATGTTAATTTCATGCTAGAGTTTGAGAGGTGCCAGAAGGGCACTTTGTAGCCACAAATATGATGATCCAGCAATAAAAAATAGATCTAATATATTATCCATTGCATCTCGGTTTCCTCGCTCCTTCGTCCTCGATCGGCGAGGAGCCACCATCACGCAATGTCTCTCTTTGTCCTAAAAAAAATGCAACAGCGTCCAGCTGGACGGTAGCATTGATTTTTTGATTGAGGCAGTTGTTTTTCTTCACATGGTATCAGATTGTTTTTCTCTTCACAGATCAGCACCACCACTTGGCGTAGAGACGCTTGTGCCCCCTGGAAAAATGAATCAATCTACTGTTTACGTTGCGTTTTATCTCTCAAAGTCAATAGGAAGTATGTGCGGCTCCTTCATGCAGTAAGGCACCAAGGTGAATCACAGAGGGAGCTTGTGTCAACCAGAACCAGTGCGTCATGTCACGCAGGTCCTGAGGAAGTGCAAAGACACTGCATCCTTTGCGTGGGTGCAAGGAAAGAAATCACGTAGGAGAAGAAAACCATGCGAAAGCGATGTACTTTCGATTTGCAATAGTAAAAACTCTATAGCTACAGTAACACTATTTGCTATAGTATTGGAATACTATTTGCTACATTACCGAAACACTATTTGCTATAGTACCAGGAGAGAGACATATTTTTTCTTTTACTATCTTTTGTTTTTCTGCTTTGCTGTGTGACAGGCTGGGCAATCATGAGACAGTAGATTTGAGAAAAACAAAGCTTCTGTTGTAGATACAATCATTTACCCCCTTTGATTGTAATCGATGATCCTACAAGTGGTATTATAGTTGGTTGTAATAGCATTAGATTGAGATCGTTTTTCAAGTAAGCCACCATTTTTCAATAGATCATATTATATCTATTGGAAAACACACATGAAGGTTTTTCTACAAGCAGAAGGTAATGCTATTTGACAAAAATTTGAAAATCCATATGAAGTGCCTCCTGTTGTTACTACTGGAAATATTATTGATGTTGAAGCTAATGTTAAGACCAGAAATATTTTGTTGCAATATCTAAGTAGAAACGAGTTTGTTAAAATTGCTCATATTAAATCTGCTAATAAAATTTGGAGTACTCTAGCTGCTTATCATAAAGGTTCTATGTCTGTTAAAGGTATTCATCAGAACCAATTTAAAAAGGAGTATTATAAATTTAAGATGAAACATGGAGAATTAGTAAATTCACTTTTTGATCGCTTCAATAAAATTATTTGTGATTTACAATCTATTGATGTCATATATTCTGATTCTGACAATGCTCGTTAAATCTTAAATGTTTTGGATATGTCTGTTTAAAATGTGTTAGTCACTATTATTAATCATTCTGTTAACATAGAAACATTTACTTTAAATGATCTTTATTCTAAGATAAAAATACATAAGATTGATGTTTTGGCCAGGATAAACAAGTCTAATTATTTATGTTTATCGATTAACCAAGCTGACTAGTTCTTCTAGTTCCTCTAATGTTTTTTGTCTACACCGTGTATTGTTTCAGATGAATAGTTAGAGGAGATTCTAGAAGAGCAGCTTGTACTCTTCTCTAATAGGGTGACCAAAGCAATTAACAACATAAGATCAAGGTGGACAGGAGGTCCAATCAGATACTATGAATGTGGCGAGCCAAACCATATCAAATGAATTGCCCAAACTGAGGATCAAGGAGGTCAAGGATGACAAGACACCAAATCATCGCTTTAAGTCAAGATTGACCAAAGCAAGAAGCGCAATTATTGCAGGGCAGTCAACAAAATATTTGTAGTACTTGATGAGATTGATTTGAGTGATGGTGATTTTAGAAGCGATGATGAGGATAATGACAAGAAGGCTAAGGAGGTGGACTTCACAGGGATGTGTTCTATGGTAAATAGTGAGGAGCTCAACAATGATGATATCTACAGTAATTCTGATAAGGTAAAACATTTTCATACAGATTTATCTCGTACTATGCTTAGATTGATAGAGGAGATTAAAAAGTATTAAAAAAATTAAAAATCATGATCTTATTATTGAGATCTTAAATTCTGAAATTAATAGATTTGGTGTTTCTGTCCCTGATGATGAATCTTGTCAAATTTTACATTATGAGTTGGAGTTTTCTAGAACAATTAATACATCAAATTTGATTCAACTTAGTGATGTAACTGCTCAACTTGATAAACTAAGATTGGCACATGAATCTTATGACGATAGTTAAAACTTGCAAATGTTGAAATTGAAAAGGTCAAGTTTTGTTCTTCTACATGTTTAGAGTCAAGTATTTCAAATGCTTAATCTAAAAGTTGCCATAATTGTGAATTGCTAGAAGCTAGACTTAATTTATCTCGGTAATCACTTCAACAGATGCTTTATCATGAGATATCTTCTTGCTCTAACTATCCTAAACTTAGCACAGAAATAGAAGCATTGTCTAGACAACTTAATGATTTTACTGAAAAGGATAGATTAGCTCAGTCTAGTGCTTCTAAGAATCTTGTGAATGGACCTATTAAATGCACAACTTGTCTCACTTTAGCTAAAGAAAATGGGTATCTTAAAGACACTTTAGGGATATTTTCTTTCGGCAAGAAAAATCTAAATATGAATCTAGACAAGTCAAAACAAGTGTCAAAAACACTAGTCTAGGGTTTAATACTGCTAATTATGCTAAGAATAATCCACCTAAGATTGTTAAGGTCATTGAAAGTGAGTTAATTGAAACAAAAGGTGAGCCTCATAAAATTATGTTTAAATCTGCTGGTTTTGTGCAAAATTCATTGAATAATGATGTAGGTGTTTGCTCATCATCTCGAAAGAATTCTAATTATAGTAAATTTTATTGCACATACTGTGGAAGAGATGGGAACTTGTATGAATTTTATTTTAGGAGTGCTTAGAAAGAGAAGAAGGAAAGATTGAATGCTTTAAGACAAAAACGAACATCAACCTGTTTTGTTTCTAGAACTAATGTGAAATCTAGATTTTTAGAGAACTTTTATGATGACTGTAAATCTATTTTATGTGCTGGATTGAGGTATAATTCTAATAATCCACGTTCTTTTTGGTGTTCTGATCGCCCATTTGCTCATGATTTTGGTTCTAGTTTTGTTACTGTTCCTTCACATCGTGTGTCTCAGTACTGGATTCCTAGATCTTATTTCACTAACCCCAGTACTGTGACACCGATATTTCCTATGATGTACATACAGATGATGAGGAAGAAAAACATTGGCTAGTGGATTCAAGTTGTTTTAGGCATATGACTGGTGATTCAAGATAGTTCGCTTCCCTCACTAAGACATCCAGTGATGAGTTGATAATTTTTGGGGATACCTCAACAGGTACTGTGATGTCTAAAGGTACCGTTCACGTTAATGATAAATTCATTCACAAGGACGTTGCTTTGATTTCTAATATTCTCACTAAGCCACTTGATATTTCTTGTTTTGTTCGTTTACGGAGTGAGTTGGGGGTATGTCATCTAATGGTATTGTTTTGAGGGGGTGTTCTTTTTGTATATCATTGTAAAAGCTTGCTTTTATTTTTATTTTTGAGAATTTGAATTAATTTTTCAGCCAATAATTATGAAACAAGTCATGATGTGTATTTTGATCTTTCTTGATCATGATTTTACTTGTGTAGCTTAGCAAGGCTATAATTAGCTATTTTTAAATTTTTCAACTTGAACAAACAGTATGGCAAGGTTGATTTTTTTTGCATAGTTTTGATTAGAGTGATTGCTTCTTGAGATGTGTCATATTTAAATACTTAGTTAAATCCTGATTCTAGGTCAACTCTAAGTTTAAGCCATTCTAGTTTCTTCTTGAATCAATTTTAGTTTTTCTAGAAATACGTGTGGCAAATTATGGTGAAACTGCTAATTATGTATATATCTCAATAATTCTTTCCCAAGAAACGGTTTGTCATTGCACTGGGCATGAATTTGAGATGAATTTTGTATGATCGAGATCATGAAACCTTAAGTTTTTTGGCTTGGGATGATTGAAAAGTAAGGCTTAAGATGTGACAATTAATGAAATGTGATTCATGTTGGCTCAAAAAGGTTATTATAAATGTGCTGAAAATAATTTGGGCTGAAGCTCAGGAAGTCGTTGTCGATAGCTCCTAGTTTAGGATGTGCTTTACTGAGATAAGCCAGAATCAAGTGTCAATAATAAAGTGCTTTGTGTTGAGTTATGTAAATCTATGTTAAGCTTTGTGCTTCAGTTTGGCATTTGTGGCCCACTTAGTTCTTGATTCTAGCATCTAGATTTAAAATTGTATTTTTAAATGGTTATCTTCTTTAGTGAGATCTTTAGCTTAACTGGTCATTTTTGTGAATGTCTGTCATGTACATTAATTTGATTAATCACATTATAAGCTTATTTTGGCACGCTTTGTTATATATATGCATGCTTATGATCGAGCAAGCTTTATAAGAGCATGAATTTGTACACATCAATTCAATTGGTTTAAAAAATCTTTTAAGTTTTCATGGTGTGTTTTCTTTAAAAAAATTGGATCAATGATATTTGGATGTGAGTTCTCTCTTTGTTGTTTCTTTCTTTTATGCCTTAATACTTACATTGCCAAAGGGGAAGAGATTTGTGAGATTTATGGCTCAAAATGCTAAATGCTTTTTGGTATGCTTTGTGAGATTTGGGATAGATTTGTGACTTGTGGCTTAAAATCATTTCTTGGCTTCAGTCCTTCACTTAGACTTATTTGAAGTTATGTTTTTTTGAGGTATTGTTAATGTATTCATCAAGGGGGAGATTGTTAGACCATGTGGGTAGGTCTAAAATATTTGTGAAGATAAGTAATTGACAATGTTGCTTATTGATGTTATTTGAGGCATGTGGTATGTGTAGACTTGTATCAGTCAAGTTGAAAAGAACTTGTGCCAGAAAAAGATATTGCTTTGGTCTTTATATGTGCAGGGTAACTCGGAAGCGATTGTGGTCTACGACAAGGCCCAGGAGATGGCTTGGCGCAAAGTCATGGTCTAGAGTGTCAAGGATACTGGAGGAGACAGTCGTGCTCGTATTGGGACGTATGAAGATCAAAGATGGATGATACATATTGGAGTTACGGAGGTGCAGTCCGGAGGCTACGACACGTGACAATTTAGAGTGTCCAAAATTGGATAGTGTGACAACAATTGAAAAACCCGTGTTACGTAATGTTTTCGAATCCCTTATTTGTTGGAATTGGATAAGAACTCGTTTGGGCCCTACACTATAAATAGAGATGAGGTTCAGGGCTAACCCAAAGGCTGGATAAATGCTAATTTTGTACTAGGGTTTGAGGGGTACCAGGATGTCACATTGTAGCCACAAACATGATGTTCCAGCAATAAAAATTATATCTAATGTATTATCCAGTGCACCTCGGTTTCCACGTCTCTTCGTCCTCGATCGACGAGGAGCCACATTGCGCGATGTCTCTCTTTGTCCTAAAAAAATGCAACAGCGTCCAGCCGCATAGCAGCATTGATTGTTGATCGAGGCAGCTCTTTTTCTTCATGTGGTATCAGATTGTTTTTCTCTTCACGGATCAGCACCACCACTTGGCGTAGCAGCGCTTGTGCCCCTGGCGAAAAGGAGTTGATTTACTGTTTATGTTGCATTTTATCTCTCGAAGTCAATAGGAAGTAGGTGCGACTCCTTCGCTCAGCAAGGCACTAGGGCGCATCATAGAGGGAGCTCACGTTAACCAGAACAAGTGTGTCACATTGCGTGGGTCGCGAGGAAGTGTAGAGACGCCGCATCCTTTGCGTGGGCGCAAGGAAATACATCACGCAGGAGAACAAAACCACACAAAAGTGATGTACCTAAAATTTTCGATTTGCTATAATAAAAACACTATAGCTATAGTAACACTATTTGCTACAGTACCAAACAGTACTTGCTACAAATTATCATCACCACCTGCCGCTCTAATGGCAGTGATGTAAACCTGAAAAAATTCTAATGGGTTCTGAGTTCCATCGAATTTCTCTAGATTTGCTGGTCGAAATCTATTCGCTAGTGTACTACTTGGAGGCTTGCCAAGAAAGCCCGATAGGGTGTAATCAAACCATGGTGCCTCCTTTGGAAAGGGGCTAGATTGTAGTTAGTGGAAGACCGGTTCCTTCGATAGTCATACTAAGGAATTGATTCTTTGACCTATTGTGGACACTTACATGGTGTTTTCGACTAGTGGTTTGGTTCAGGTGATGTCGCAGATCACCTGTTCCAAGCGTTCGTCCCTCATAACGAGGGGTAGGAGTGGCTTCATTATCGAAAAGCTGTCTTCCCTTATGATTCCCCTGTAGGAACCTTTGAGGAGGGCTTGCACCAGATGTCAGATTGTTTCTAGTCCAACCACGCTGGCTTCCACTGAGAGAGGAATGCTCGAACAAAGTCAGAGTATGACTTTGCGAGTTTCTCTACTCCTTGAACATCTTTGTGCATCATATGATCTACTGGAGGATTTTCGACACTTGACATACAACCTGAGCATATCCCGAAGTTTGCACCGGAGCAGGATCTAGGTTGTTTAAAATATCATGGACTCATTGCCGGTTTTGACTAGTTTTCGAGGAACTCAAAGGATTCCTATTTACGGAGGGGGTACGATGACTTGAGTTCCTCTCCGAGCCACCGACATGTCTCGTTCGATCTATTAGGCATGGTGGGGTAGAGGCAGGTGGATTAGCCAATCGATATCCACCAGCTCCATTACCTCCGTCCTCTCGAGGTGATGTAGGAGCATTTTCACCATTTTGACTAGAGGGTCTTGGTGGGTCCTGTCATGGAGAATCGTGCACGATATCTGAATTGACATCACCAATTGCGTTAGCCTCGTGCCGCTAGCATGAATCTCCTTATGAACTCCCATTGAAACTAACGGAGAGCCTCTCACCGCTTGACAAGAAGCCTCCATGATGGGGAGCGATTGGACATTGCCACAGTGGGTTTTGTGGTGGACTTAGCCTGATCCAACGGATTGCTGATCCGACGTTGAGCATTATCATCTTGACCCGGCTTTCCGCGGGTAACTTCATTGACACCATGACTAGGTGTTGTTCGGCTCTCGGAATACATAGGTGCCATCGATGAATAGTGGTCACCCATGGCTATATCAAGAGTATCCTGACCCTCGGATCGTGGCGTCGCACTCTTGTCGCCGTTTTTGCCGGTCGAAAGCACCGGGCTTACAGAGGCACTTGGGCATTCCGATCTAGTTAGAACAACCAATTCGTCTAGGAGTGTTGGTGATAGGGGCGGCAAATCTTCTTCCATCCAATCGATCTTGCCGGTCTTAGCGAGTGGCGAGCCTGGAATGGAAGAGGATGATGACGAGGCATCATCTTCTATGTGTGCGGATGCATGCGCCCATGTCGAGGTTGGCATAGTCTGCCAAGTCGAACCAGTTCTCCTCGTTCCAAGTTCCTGCCATGATCGCATGAGTCACCACAGGACATAGAGAAGGATGAGGATTGCTGAGTAAAGAAGAACTTCAAGGATTCAACACCTTCTTTCCTACAGATGATGCCAGCTATCAACGATGGAGTCGCTGATCTTATGAAATAAAATGAGAAATGTGGCTAAAATCCTTTAGAGAATATGGATGCTCTTTGTCGCTATGAACTGGATACATCGTGGCTTAACAAGGCGTGAGACTAGCTCTAATTACACTGAATTAAATGAGAATGAATCATCTGAGAATTGTCTTTGATTGTCTAGCCTTAAATACTAACGAAGAGAAGCCAATTATCTGTTGGGGGAGATGCCTTATGGAACCAGTGCGTCTGGTCGAGTAGTTATTGTCAGAGAGAGAGAGCGTCTGATCGTCGTTTGTTATTAGTAGGAGACGAACGTGAGAAACAACCACATAAAATTGTTGTCAGAGATTCAAGATTGAAAATCGTGCTGTTTGGAGTGGATAAATCACATGTTTTATCTACCGCACGGAAGGAATATACTGTAATCAAGTCCAGGTACCAGTTCACAGACTCTCTGAGCGATCATCCGGTCGGGCAACACACACCATGTATCTCTGATGAGGACACTCAAGAGCAAATTTTGGAGGTTTACAACCACCAAGTCTTTTTTATCTTAATTAAATATTAAAATTATATTTAAGAATTTATTCAATACTCACCAGGTACCGTCTGACCTGTAGTAGCTTCTCCACGACGAATCTGCGGTCCATCCTAATTCATGGAAGCTGCTATGCAAGTTCAGAAGAAACACTACTTGTGTATACGTTACTGATTAAAATTAGACGTCAGGATCGTATCCATAATAAATTAGAAAAGCACCATTTTCACAGTCGATTCGAGCTGTCAAAATGTTGATCGAGCAGCATGAGATTCCTAGTGCCGACGTGGATACTCTCAGCGGTAAGCAGGCACTTGGTACAGAGACAAGGCGGCTCGATGCAGATTACTTATAGTAGAAGCTGCTGCTGCAGTGCCGCAATCTGGCCATTAATTATCCAAAAAATGAGCCAGATGGGTGAGGAATACTAACTAATTGATGTGTACTGCTGGTAGTACCGGTGTACTACTGCATTGCCCAGCTAATTGGAACGAGGAAGGCTTAGAAACCGAGGATACGATTGCGAGCCGAGCTTTCGAATATTCTTCTGCAAAGCATCAAGCATGCATGCAGGAGTCAGGAGCCTCTGGCATACATTATTGAATTGAAAAGGGTGAGAGTTATAGACATCTATGTATCTTGGACAATCTCACAAGTCGCTCCCATCGGTTGACACCCGTGTCTTGTGGTCTTTTATGGGGTGTTTAGTTGCTAGCCATATTTTACCAACAAAATTGTACACTTACCTAAGTTGAGATGCTCAAATTTTTGCTACACCTTAGCAAGTCTAAGAGAATCTTGTCACACTTTTTTGAGTCATTGACGCGTGAGATCTAGTTTGTTAAAAGGAATCTTGCCACAACTGTGGCTGTAACCAAATAGCTCTCTGAGTTGATCAAACTTGCCTAACTTTAGACGTGGTAAACTATAGCTGGCAACCAAACACCCCTAGTTCGTCCATGGATTGTTTTGAGATTTGAGCTGGTGGCCTCTTGGTTGGTGAACCTACGAGACGATTGTGTTTACCAATTGCATAACCTAAAGTGGTGAACCTTCGAGGATTTCTATAATAAGTGCATGTTTGGTTGAGCTTCGGATTCTTATTTTTTAGTTTCTGTTTTGGATATCTAAGAATTTATTTATCTAAGAATCTGGAGCTGTCTCTAAAAATCTCATTTAGCTAGTAGATTGACTCGACATTCATAAAAGGGGGGTGGGGTGAGGAAAATAAACCATGTTACCCCTAGTTATAACACTACTTTTTTTAGTTATAATTGACCAGGATTGTTCTACACACAAAGCTTTAATACTTCGCCATACAAATCACGAGTAATATTTCACAATACATACCAAGATTCAGCTATACATACCAGACAAAACCTATCCAGCTCTCCAAATCAGGAAGAGAAGAAAAATACCTCTCTTTACATAAGCAAATGAAAAAAACAATAACCCTACGAGACAGAAGATCTGCATCAACTTTGTTGTAGCAAGTACCAGCTCTTTCGTTCAAAAAGACAGAGAAAAAAAAAGAAAACTTTTGCAGCTCGTCGTCGAAATTGAACCAACACACCCATGTTAAAAATTTCCATGATATAGTTAGTAATATTCAGGTTATTCTGGTTTCAGATTCAGATGCAATGATGATGTGCACCTTCAATAGCAACAGATTGCAAAGATTCACATGAATTATTAACGGCGCACGTCACTAGAAAGTAACATGAAAGAACATCCATCAAAGAACAGTACATGAAACATGAACAGGGGACTTCATTTTTATACACTTGGAGCAGACAAATGGAGCAACCGTACTTGAAAGAATGTCAGATTATCTGGTGATAATTTCACATGAATTTTAAGCACAGGAAGTTACTATTGAAAGCAACATCTATAAAGCGATAGAAACTACATTGTTATATTGGCATGACCATGAAAATATAGAAATCTTTATCTATTGCTGTACTTCAAACAATTATCCTTTGACTTTTTGTTCTATTACGACTAACATGGCGGATTTCACCAGCTTTCATCAATTGCCTTTGCAAGGTTATCACAGAATCCATCCATAGCTCTATTACTCGATTGTGACGTTGACGCATCTGATGGATCTTGAGAAATGACATATTTTGCATACCTCAATCGTATTATGGGCACATAATTAGGATTCCACTCAAACTACGGAAATACTTGTCCGGCAAATCATGATCACGTATAAAATTGTGAAGTCCCATAGTAGCTGCAACAATCATTTTTTGCTTAGACAAATGAAAACTCGGCATCTTTAGAAGAATTCTCTATTTCATCTTCCATACACCAAGGGTTCTTTCAACAATGTTACGACCAGCTGAGTGCACTTTGTTAAATTTTTCTCTCACCACTTGGAGCATCACCTCTCCGAAATTCAAGAATATGGTACCTTTGCCCCCTTGTATGACACTAGATACCCTGGCCTATTTGGATAACCGGCATCAACAAGATAATATTTTCCTGAAAATTAAGGTATAAATTACCCCTGTTAACATCAAATGCATGACTATTAGTATAAATAAATTCACAAATGATTTGAAAATTAAAACTTAACACGTGGAGGACGTGGAAAGATCTCTGTCTACATGCAATTACCAGCAGCTACTTGTTCAGCAAACAGCTCACATGCTATCCTTGTGTGTTCATCATTCCACTCAGCATTGTCACCCATCTGCTACGTTAAAAGCACCCAACAATGAATTTACTGTATTACCATAGTTGTAAAAGTGTTCTCTATTCACAAAAAGGCATGTTTTAATGTAAACGACAGATTCATACAGTAAGTGAGAAGGCAGCCAACAAATTTCAGTGGGTAAAACAATATTTCTAACAAGGTTATGTGGCTGCCATCTCTTTTTGCACCTCTCCAACTTTACCAGAGAGTTCAGTATAATGTACTGAAATGTACTGAAGTCACAGACACCGCAATCAAGCAAGAAAGGATGATGTAACCCTTCCATGATAGAGAGCATCATTTTGCATGTCATTGTGCATCCAAATTTAAGGCATATCTGAGTGTGTTTTCCAATAACTGGCAACACACATGTACAAAGTCTCACTTAGGAGCATGAGAATTAACTGATATTGTCTTGAAAATGCTGATGCATTCTAGCAATAACAGCTGAAGCCACCGTCATATTGGATTTGTTTTTCACTTCCATAGGTATCACTGAACTATTTTCGGTACGTGAAATAAACTAGACATAGGTATCACTTTACATTGTTGAAGCTTATAGTGGTACTGGTACATACATGCAATTCTATCTGTCTTTTTTCCTCCACATCACTGGGTTTGGTTGTTGTACATTTCTTCCATTGAAAAGCATAAAAAAAATTAAAAGTATTTTCGGGCTATAGCAGTTTCAATCTGGGAAACACAACAAGATGGGTGGATCATGAATTATATTTGTAATCTTAGGTTTAATAATCTTGGATAGCTACAGTAGGAATAACAAATTGTCTATGTCACCTTATCAGCTCTAGCAATCTTGCAGATCTCAGAAAGGATGAATTATTAGGTTCCGCAAAGTAATTAGCTTGTTGAGAATATTTTTTAATGGAATATTAAGATCCCAGAATAATTATAAAAAGTAACTTTTTCACATATTTTGCAATTGGATGTACTATCCAGAATGTACCAAAACTGGAGTAGAGTATTTGTGGGCGAAGACACTGTGGTTAGTAAGGAGTTGATCCACAAAGGGGCCAGTCGCAAACAAAATTGCTGCTTGGTAAGGTGCAGAACCACAATTCACCACCGTTTCAGTTCACCCAGAAAACAGACATCTCAATTTGCTACCAGTTTTCTGCTAACTTGCATGGACAATGAAATCTATGAATTATTGGACTTAAGTCTGTTAGCCCATAGCTAAATATGGAGGAATTTCCAAGTTCCAACTACAATATCACTGAAGCCTTTGACTGGTAATAAATGTGTGGGATAACCAGTAAAAATTGTATTTGCTTTATAGCTAACTGTCTGCCAGAACTTATCTCATTTATCAAATTAAACACTGTTGGTCAAATATCAAAATCATGCATAGAAGAACATACTTCATAGCTAGCACAAACATGGCAGACAACCATTAGACTTCAACTTGGTAACAGAAATCACACGTTACTACTACAATATTTGCATGAGCTGGTAAATGGTAAGATGGGCTTAACACAACAGTGTATATCTATAATCAGAGGTGGTTAATGAGCACTGCATTGAAGAGATACTAACAGAAGAATTCCCTGGAGAATATAACCAGGCAAGCACAAATACATGAGAACTGTAATTATCCCAGAAGATAAGCCAATCTATGGTTTTTCCAGAACATGGTACTTTTTTAAATCTTGTGGTCATGTTGTTGCCATGTAATTTGTTTCCACCCTAATGCTTTTTTTTGTTACATCGGCTTTCCACTTTTTACAGGTCTGTGCTCATACTGCTCAGCAATCAAGAAATTAAATTACACATGTAAACACACAGTACACAGATGAAATAGAATAACCGATGGTTCCTTCTGAGAATTGATAAATAGAAAGACCAATAGTACCTTCTGAAATGTGTACAGATTATATAAAAAGACCAAATGTTCATTCTGAAAATTGATAAATACAAACTTGATTAGTTTCATGACAAAACTCTGGAGGCCCCATGATCCAAAGATCAACATTACCCTACGAATAGGAACTTCAGTGCAGGTTTAATCTGTACTTACACGCCGCACGCCAGTGGACAAGCCCAAATCTAGGGTTAGGAGAGAGGGGGGAGATTAGGGTTAGGGGGCCAGCACCTCACCTTGCTTGGAACAGCGAAGGAAGAGGAGCCTTGTGTGATTGCTGTGGAAGTCGCCGAGGTAGCCCCATCGAGTCACCGCAAAATCCGCCGAGGAATCCCCGTCGAGTCGCCTCCCTAGTCGCCGCTGGATCCTATCCTCCTCAACAGACGCAGCGCTGAATGAGTTCTGGGGAAAAACCGAAGCGGTACCGAAGGGTATATCAGTGGTATCTGTCGGTAAATAACTTCAACTTCCAGGGTTAATTACGGTTCGAGTGTGTTGGCTTCCCACGAGAAGCCATCTCAGTGGGGGGTGGAAACGGATCGGATACGGTCGAATAGTATCAAATACGAATACGAATCCATATTTTTAAAACGAATACGAATACGAATTCGAATATTCTCAAATCTGAATACGAATATTCTCGAATACGAATACAGATATTTTCGAATCGGGTTTTCTCGGATACGAATATCGGATAAAGCAGTTCCTAGCGATTTTCTTGATTTTCTGGGTTTTGACGGTTCTGGGTTTAAACCACCTAAATTCAAATTTTGAATCACAAAATTTATGCAATTTTCATGGGTTCTAAAAGCGGATCGAATACGAATCGAATAGTCTCGAATACGGACACGGATACGAATATTCTCGAATCTGAATGCGAATCTGAATACTCTCAAATACGGATCTGAATATTTTCGAATCTGAATACGGATATTTTCGAATAATTTTGCTTACCATATTCGTGTTTTCTCGGATACGAATATCGGATAAAACGAATTATCCGTTACCGTTTTCCACCTGATCTCAGGCTGCTTCTTGTTTAGTTCGAGGAGAAGCTCTTTGTTTGGCATAGGTTCACTAGATCACACTAGAAGTTAAGAGTAAGAGCTCTATCAAATGAGCTCTAATATAGATAAATATTGTTTATATTATTATTTTATATCATATATAGATAGCACTAAAGATAATTATTATAATATGTTATCATGTATGTTTTTCTCTCTTTTATATCATCTTATATTCTATATGGTAATATTTATAGATAGCGACTTTCTGTTATTATATATGTTTTGATCATGATAAGTTGTCGGTTTACATGTTAGTTTGCACTACAATAAAATGTGGCAACATCGAGGCCCACTGAGAATGATTTGCTTGATAAATAAATTAACAACAACTCACCTGATAGTTTTAGCAGTGCGTATGACGACTTCTATTTTTAAAACTAACGTTGGAATGATATACTACTATTAAGACCAGACCGGTTCATTTCCGATTTGAGACTGGGCAAAGAAAAGGTATTGACTGCAGATTCGCATGATTGCATCATCAGGTAGCCTCCAGGCCGGACTTATGTACGATCTGCGGCGAGCATTCCAGGCGAGGACCAGGCGGCCAGGCCCGTGTTGGGGACCTTGCAACGGATAGGTCTGCGCCGTTTCTCTAAGCTTTGGACCTCTATGCGTAGTGGGTCGGACCGTCATGAACTGGCTGATTCTGAGAGTACAGACAAGTTAGCTTCTTTTTTGAGAGAACTTCTAGTACCAACAAACTCTGGCAGGACTAAACGTTTGCTTGTTTTTGGATCAACTGCTAGATTTTGTCAGCAGCAGTGGACTTTTGCCATGGGCATATTTGGATCGAAGGATTTCTAAGAAAGCCTTGTCACACACTCACACTCCACTCCATGGTGTCATTGCGTAGTTTTGATGTGATAAGTTTTGTTCTTTTATGCTGCGTCTGATGGGTTTTGACTGCACTATTCAAGACGGTGATAGAGGTGCTGATGTGGACGGTATACACATCAATAGGCTTGGAAAACCCCTTGGAGAAACGGCTTCTCGAAACTGTTTTGAAAACTGTCCTATTGTTTTGATTTCAAACCAAAGCCAAAATCTATCTAGAAGCCCAAAAGAATGATATGGTAGGAACTTCGACCGATCAACACGTTTGAGTTCACACACAAACACACACGAAGTTGACAAAACAGAACAAGAACACAAGAGTTTTGTGCTGTTGGTAAACTGGTAGCTTTTTTCAGTTGTATTAGACTGCTATTTTAAAAATCCTAGTCTAACTTTAGTGGTTAAGCCACCCTTATTATGCATCACTACCTGCATGATCCCACGGACCTAGGCCATGCCGCACACGATGTTAATAGACAATGAAAAACACGTTCTCGCGTGAACTGAGTACAGTGATTCCACGATCACACCTGCTACGACTACTACAATGATCTTTTGATCACACCCACTACGACCACTACAATAACTCTACGACCACGATGAGCGTGCTAGATTATTCAACATTCACCCCCTTAATCCTTGTCATATTCACCTGTGATCTTGATAACGCCAATCCTTGCGTGCTGGTCCTAGAACTTGACACGTTCGAGTGGCTTCGTGAGAATGTCCGCGAGTTGCTCCTTTGTGCATGTATGCTCGAGGATGATCTTCCTCCATCAACACACTCCCGGATGAAGTGAAAGCGAGTGTCGATGTGCTTGCTCTAGTCGTGGAATACATGATTCTTGGTTAAAGCAATGTCGGACTTGTTGTCCACCTTAAGCACTGGCGCGCTGGGCTCTAAGCAGAGAAGTTCGCCCAACAGTAGAGCTAGCCAGATACCTTGACACGCCGTAGTCGTTGCGGCGATGTACTTTGCCTCGCAGGACGATAGCGCCACCACCCTCTGCTTTTGCGACTGCTAGGAAATGGGATTGCTTTCGAGGAAGAAGAGCACTCCAGTGGTACTTCTGCGGTTGTCGATGTCGCCGGCGCCACCGCTATTAGCCCTTCGTCACGGTGGCTTGTGTCGCCGGTTGCCAGACTTGGAGCTACTAGAGGATCCCTTCCCCTGCTGCCGCTCTCTCATCCACGTAGACCATTCCTCCTTCATGAGGAGCAACTTTTCACTAGCTCCGGGGATAGACGCCGGGTCTAGCCGATCTTCCACCGCCTTGAGTCTTCTAGTTACCTCCTCCATTGAGAGCGTCAAGAGATCAAGGAGAGTTTCAATTGAAAGAGCGATTTGGTAGAACCTGGAGGGGACGACACGCATGTACTTCTCAATGACCTTGTGTGGCAGCTCCGAATCGCCGAGGGTGCTAAGCTGGTTTACCAGCCTGGTGAGCCGTAACGCAAAGTCGTCGACAGACTCCCGTTACGGAAAGCAATGCTCTCAAGCTCCTTGCGGAGCTTCTAAGCATTCGCTTTGCACACTCGATCAATGCCAACGTTCATGGTCTTCAGGGTATCCCACGCCTCCTTGACGGTTGCCTTGACGACAAGCGTGGAGATCATGTCCAGCGGAACAGCGCGTGGGATGGCCTCCAGTGCCATCCTGTCCTCCTGGAATTCAGCCCTGCCGGTATCGACGACGTCCCAGAGCCCGCGCACCTAGAGCATGACTTTCATCATCAAGACCCAATCACCATAGTTCGTTTTCATGAGAGTCGGATACGCTGCTGATCTCCCAACCTCCTTCACTACCCTTTGTACCACCAGAGCACTGTCGATGTTGTCGGCGTGGTCTCTGGGACGTGGCGATGAAGATTGAGCGGCGGAGCATCGTGGATGGATCATGGATCGCGTTGGCTCGATACCAAATGTTAGGAACTTCAGCCGATCAACACCCTGAGCTCACACATGAACACACACGAAGTTGACAAAATAAAACAAGAACATAAGAGTTTTGTGCTGCTGGTAAACCGGGTAGCCTTTTCAGTTATATTAGACTGCTCTTTGAAGGAATTTCTAGTCCAACTCTGGTGGTAAGATACCCTTATTATGCGCCACTACCTGCAAGATCCCACGGATCTAGGCCATGCCGCACGCGATGTTATCAGACAACAAAAAACACATTCTTGCGTGGACCGAGCACACGTGGAATGACTGCTACAGTGATTCCACGACCACACCTGCTACGACTGCTACAATGATCTTTTGATGATACCCACTACGACCACTACAGTAACTCTACAACCATGATGAGCGTGCTAGATTATTCCACATGGTAGCTTACATTCTTTCCATATTAATGCCTTCTTTTATCCTCATTCATGCAAGAGACGCAAGACCTCCTCTTTTCAGCTTTTAAAAATAGTTTTTCAATTTTTCTATAGCAACTTACTTTTAAATGAAATGTTTTTAAAATAGGGTCTATAAATTGATTGTAGTATATACTATAGTTTATTTATATCAATCAAAATTATTATAAATTTCTATTACTATATATTCTCTATTATAAACAATCTAAAAGTCGGTGCTAAAAATTAAAGCCAAAAAAGCGCATGAGAGTTAGGGCTGTTTGGGACTGCTCGCTCCATTTTTCCATTTCTGCTCCAAACTTGTCTAGCCAAGCGGGTCCAACTCCAAAACTCGCTCCAAGAAAAGGTGGAGTTGAAGGCACTGCTCCACGTTTTTTGGAGCTCCTCAGGGTACTCAGGCGAAGTTTTGTATCTCCTCATGGAGTTGGGGAAAATTACCACCACCGCCATTACAACATCTGATTCGATTATTTTCTATTCCCCCCACCCCTTGTTGCTCCTCCCCACGCTCCTCTCCTCCCACGCCCATGCCGCCCTCCCGCCTGGCTCCTCCTCCCCCACGCCTGCGCCTCCTCTTCTCCGCCTCGCCACCCCCCGCCCGCCACGCCTCCTCTCCTCCGCCCCCCCCGTGCTGCTCCTCTCCTCCCCACGCCTGGCGCCTCCTCTTCTCCGCCCCACCGCCCGCCCGCGCCTCCGCTGCTCGGCCCCCCGCGCCGCCGCGCGCCAGCTCCTCGCCCCCTGGTCTGCTCCTCTCCCGCCCCTTGCCCATGACCTCGTGCGTCTGACTTCCTCTCCGTGCGCCCCACAGGCGACCACGAGACTACGGTCGCCGTGGTCATGGCGGCAACCACCTCATCGGCGAGATCTCCCCTCTCTCGTTCTCCCTCTCCTCCTCGCCTCATGAGCTACTGTGGGTGCTCGGCGAGGAGGACGACTGCCGGTGGCCGGGATCGTCACGTTCGTGGACGTCTTGAGGTGTTCCGGGGCAGTTGCGGTGGCCATGGCGGCCGCCATTGCCGCCGAAAGGCGGCGAAGAAAAGCTTCGACTTTGCGGTGATCCGAACTTGAAGAGGATTTGGTTCATTGGATCGATGAATTAAATCGCCTTGCTTGTTTCTGTAAAGCGGATTGAGTTCTTGTTATGCTATGCATTGGGTTCCTTTGCTTTGAACATTTTCAAGCTGCTTTGTTTGTTAAGACATTTCAAGTGTCTGGACTATGTGTGTGTGTGTGTTCACGATGAACAACAAGACTTGGTTATGCAACTTATGCTTTCATAATAAAGCGACATTGTGGTTTTATCTTTGTAAGTTTAGGATGGCTAATCTATAAATTAAGTCATTTAAATTCATTCCATGGTGCATTGCTCGGTCTTACATGTGGGATAAGTTGTTTCGAACCGGGGCTAGCAACTACTGAGCTAGAGAACATGTTGTGCATTGTTCGGTGTTGATGTTGTATATTTGTTTCAACCGCTTGGGAACTTGGGAATGTTATAACTTTGAGAGGTTATAACTTAGAAATTAAAATTGTGTAAGACTATATTTGGTTCAATGAAAGTGGTATTGCTATACTATTTGAATTGTTTACTCGATTAAATTGAAATTAATTTGTCATCATTCGGAAAAATGAAAATGTTTAACATTTAAAATTGGTTCAATTATGATATTTTACATCATATTTAAATTGGCAAAAAATATTCGATTACATATGCTCGCATACATCAAAACATACACCAAACATCATTCGGGGCATATTGGACCTTTCTCAGTGAAACCTCATATTCACGGGCTGGAGCTAGCTGCGTGCCAAGCAGGACCACTGCTCCGGGAACTCCACGGTGGAGCTGCTCCATGGTGGAGTTAGTGGGCAGCTGGAAAAAGCTGGGCAGAAGCCCGTCCCAAAGCAGGCCCTTAGTAGCAAATAGAGCTACTCCATCCCCACGCGTGAATGAAAAGGACAAACAACGCGACCACCAGCAGCGGCAGCCGGTGAGACCGAAAACCGCGACCATAAAATTCTCGTCGGCCGTGGGCGCGGCGCCGGGACTTGTACGCAGCCACACGCCCGCGCACCGTTAGATTCCATTTTCCACCTCTCACAAGACGAAAAAACAAAAACATCTCCGCTTCTCCGAGAAGCCTTGTCGACTTTTCTCTCCCTGCGTGGCCAGCGCGCGGCGGCGTTGGCAATGGCCGCCACCTCCACGGCCTGCCTCCGGCTCCCCTTCCTCCCCGTCCGGACCCGCTCAGCCGCCCCCTGCTCATCATCATCACCCCGCCTCCCCTCCCTCAAATGCAGCAGCATCGACGTTAATGGCCTCCCGGGCCCGCCTGCGCCTGTCACCGACTCCCGCGATCCCCACTGGCTGCCTCGTAAGTCACGCGGCGGCGCTCTTTCTAGTCGATTTCGAGTCGGGTTTTGGGTTTAATCGCCTGGTGGTGCTAATCTGTGGCGTGTGGTTTTGTACCGGGTTTATTAGGGCCGCTCACCAGCGCGGACCTGATGGAGGCGGGCGGGGAGGGGCTCAAGGTTGCTTACCAGGTGCGCGACGGAACGTGTGCGGAGTTTCAGTTTCACATCAGTCTCCGTGTTTGTGTGTGCGCTTTTCGTTGTAAATATAATCGGAGGTTGGTTTTGGTGATCAATTCAGGGTTTCCCTGGAGCGTACAGCGAGGCGGCAGCGAAGAAGGCGTACCCCAATTGCCAAACCGTGCCCTGCGAGCACTTTGATACCGCATTTCAGGTATCGAAGTGGGAAATTTTGCTTGTGTTAGGCTGTTTGTCTATGCTGTAGGTGGTGCAAATGGACCACGTTTTTTAGTTGCTTGGTTCATGTCGTGGTTTCGGATGACGGGCATCGAATTGAAAAATGTTAGATGTTTGCTTTATAAGCTTTGTTGAGAATTTGAAATTTTAACACTGAATTGGATGGGCTCCATGTTGCTTCATTTAAATGCATTATGACAAAGAAATACTCATTTGTCCAAAGAACCTATAAATAGCACATGTCATTTGTACATAAAAGCTTCTTCTTTTTTTGAGATAGAATTGTCAATGTTGTTTGGCATGTCGAGTTGTGGGAATAAGCTATTAGGGGGAGGACTTTTATAACTACCAGCTCTCAATAAGTTATTGTATTGAGAACTAGTTTTTTCAAAATCTTCTTTTCAAAAACTAGTTTTTTTACAGGTGTGGATCAAACAGAACAATACTACTACAAAATTTGGCGTTCATTTTCTTTCTCTTTTACCTTTTGGACACTAAGATTTGTGACGTTGGTACTCCATATACGTTACTTGCATGGCGTATTGGTAATACATAGTCGAAGGTGTTTGAAGCACAAACAAATAAACGTGATGGAACTTTGATGTCCTTTTACAGGCTGTTGAAAACTGGTTAGCTGACAGGGCAGTACTGCCACTTGAGAATTCATTGGGTGGTAGCATACATCGGAACTATGACCTTTTACTTCGGCATAGATTGCACATTGTTGGAGAGGTTCGCATTGCAGTTCAGCATTGCTTGTTAGCCAATCATGGTGTGAAGATTGAAAACTTGAGCAGTGCCATGAGTCATTCCCAGGTGATTCTCTTGGATAATATGCCCTTAGTATTTCCTTTTTCCTTTCTGTGTATTAATCTTGCGAACACATCATTTTTAAATTCTTAGGCTCTTGCACAATGTGAGCACACACTGACAGAGTTAGGAATTGAACATAGAGAAGCTGTTGATGACACTGCTGGTGCAGCAAAGGTAGAATGATGCTTCCTTCTACCTGGAATTCACCTTCTTATGGAGATCTCTAGCTCAATCTTTTTGAGCAAATCTCTATTGATTTTTTAATAGATGGGATTCAAGTGACCCATCAAGTGAATTTTCTGTTATTAATCATAATACAAATATACGATGCTTCTTTCCTAGCTTATTGCAGAACAAATGCTCCGAGACACTGGTGCTATTGCCAGTTCATTGGCTGCTGAACTTTATGGACTGGATATTCTTGCTGAAAATATTCAGGTATAGTGATTTCATGCTAAACTGGGAGAACATGTTCTGTTCGTTATCCTCAACATTAGTGCATCTCTTTCCTTAGGATGACAAAGATAATGTCACCCGTTTTATGATGCTGGCTCGAGAACCCATTATACCTCGCACTGATAAACCATACAAGGTACAAATCACAGCGGAAACTCTTTTACATTGTCCTTCCTGTTTTTCATTCCCTCCCAAAGGGAAAAACAAACCCGGTTGACTTGTATAATCATTTGATTTTCAGACTAGCATAGTCTTTTCACTTGAAGAAGGACCTGGACAACTCTTCAAGGCACTTGCAGTTTTTGCACTGAGGGAAATCAACCTCACCAAGGTATATCAAACAACTTTGCGTTGTCACTTGCATGCATTTTGTAGTAATAATTCACTATCAGTATGTTTTGCTTTTGAATGGATGTGCAGATAGAAAGCCGTCCACACAAGAAAAGGCCTCTTCATGTAGCTGATGACAACTTTTCCACACCCTTAAAGTTAGATAAACAACCGTATGACCCCCACATTTATTCAATTTGGTTTCCTGCAGTTCTACACAAATATGAGAGGTACTTGTGCTGTTTATTTCTTCTTAACCCATTTGATCCTGGGTTGCACCAGGTACTTTGACTACCTCTTTTATGTTGACCTTGAGGCATCGATGGCCGATCCAAAAACTCAGAACACTCTTGAAAATTTGAAGGTACACTTTCTTGGTTAGTATGATCTGGTGCAAGTGAACAGTGACTCATGCTGCTTTATTTGCAGGAGTTTGCAAACTTTTTAAGAGTCCTGGGGAGCTATCCTACAGATGTGAGCAAAGTTTGAATAGCAAGTACCTGCTGCAGATCACATGCTCGGGAGTATAAATGTCTGCCTTTTGGTAGCTATTGTTTGGTGTAGGAAAATACAGTTTTTTTAGTGTAAAAGGGTCAACATGCAACTCTTTAGGGCCTATTTGGTTGGGGTTTGATTAGGCCGACTTGCTCGAAAAATGTACCTAGGCGGAGGTCGAGTAGAATTAGAATACTCAACTCCTATGCGGAGGTCAACTAAGGGAGACTAAGATGATTGGGAAAATTTCACCATGAGGTTTTCTAATCTTTTATATTTGGCTGTGCCAAACTTATTCAAATATCCTAAATAAGGTTTTCTAGAAAAGGAAAAGATCAGTTCATAAATTAAACAAGAGAGGAACTGGAGTTCTGAAATTCGAATTAGCCCAATGTGTGTGTAAAGCTTGATTAAACCATATCAGTGTTATGGCCTTATGTGTTAAGGTCTGTTGACATGACAAATTTTTTTTTCCATTTGCATAACCTCATATATTTCCTGTTGATGCTTTACTCTGGAGATCGTGTTCAATGAATATCAGCGCTGAAAGAGCGGCAAAGGTCAAGGGAGGACTGATATAGAGCCTGCAGTAAAGTTCACGGGAAGAATTGGGTTTTAAAGAGGAGGTGGAGGAAGAAACAGCGCACTGCATTTCAAATAGAGGCATTCTGGGTATGCTGAAGAACTCGAGAATTACTTCTTTTCAAACAAGAAAGGAATCTACCAGAATGCCATGATAGTCGAGTAGCCACTGAAAAAGAAAACTAAATGAAACAACTTACAATTTGGCATTTGCTAAGGCCAAATGTTTTAGTTGCATCTTGTGAGCATGCAGAGTTGTCGTGCCCCTGTGGCTTACGGCGGCCATGGAATTCACAGTGTGGGGGCTCCGGCTGTACTAATCTCTGGCCAAACCTTCGCCGAACTTTCTGCCTTACGAAGAAAATTGTGCTCCTTTGTTGCCTTGATATGTGACAAATTGACAGGTCAATCAGGTTGCTTTCTAATAGTAACCTCGCTAGGTGACTGCCGAGCCGTTGAGTCGACTGTGTTCTTGTGTAGCGCTGGATGTTAAGTATTGTTGGAGCGTAGGGGGGATACTCTTCTCTGGAGGCATTTGTTCGGGGATTTTGTACTGTTTCGGCCCCTTGAGGTATTTTTTTTTTTCAAATGTAGCCCCCTTGGCCCGTTTTTTGCGCATTTGATCCCCTTCCGAGCATAGGTGGACTGGCCGCATGGCATCTCGCTCTGCTAAGCCCTGCCCACGAGCCGCGTCAGCCATGCTCGCGTGTTGTTGCCCCCCCCATGCGCGGTGCGTTTCCTACCCAATAAAATGGTGACCTTCCCATGTTCAGTTGTTTCACCCGGCGAAAGAGAGGCACTCAAAGAGACCGAGAGAGAGAGAGGAAGAGAAGGGAGGCCGTCAAGATTTCGTTATTTTGGTTTGGAATTTGAAGTTCGCACGATTACGAAAGTTGTACATCTGCTTGTGACAATCAAGGCAAGGTAACTTTCATCTAGATTGGACTACAATTTGAATACTTTGACTAGCATGTAATTAGCATAATGGTAGGCTCTTAGTACAGAAAACTGAAAATAATGTGGTACTAAAAGGACAATGTGTTATGTACGTAATTAGCCTTACTCAATATATGCGGTGCGTGCATATGGTTAGTTGAGACATGATTCTATGGTAAGTTGAGACATGATTCTATGGTAGCTAGCTGCAGCTCGAAAGAAAATTAAAGAGACCTAGGCATGCACGCATGGTTAATAATGGTTTGGGTAAATCAAGTAATGTAGATGACAGATGCTCTTGGACATGTTTTGATTGTATAAATCACGTAATATAGATGACAGATGCTCTTGGATATGTTTTGATTGTTTAAATCACGTACTGGAAATAATTACCTTTGTATTTGTAGTACATTTATGACCAAATGATACAACAATGAAATGATAGCAAATTGTTCAAATAATGTCAGTAAAATATTTATTTTTATTCCTTGATCCTTATATTTATTTCCAAATTGAAGTAGGGTTATTTTTACCCTAGAGTTGGAGAAAACAAAAGTTGTACGAGCAGATGAGTGCAAATGTTATCATAAAGCTAGTTTTATTTTACAAAACCTTTATATGTATAGAACGTACGTAATTATTAACTATAGCCACACCTGTAAATTTATGTTTGGTGCTCATGCATTATTAGCTTCGTATTTGTAGTATATTTACGGCCAAATCGTACACCAATGAATTAATAGCAAATTGTTCAAATAATGTCAGTAAAATATTTTTTATTTTCATGAGTTTACTTATTTTGATATTGCAGTAGGGTTATTTTTACCCTGGAGTTGGAGGAGAGAAAAAACGTACGAGCAAATGAGCGCAAATGTTATCATAAAGCCAGTTTTATTTGACCAAACCTTTATATGTATCGAACCTACGTAGTTATTAACTAGAGCCACACCTATAAATTTGTATTTGGTGCTCATGCATTATTAGCTTCGTATTTGTAGTACATTTATGACCAAATCATACACCAATGAATTAATAGCATGTTGTTCAAATACTGTAAGTAAAATTTTTTATTATTTTCATAAGTATATTTATTTTGATATTGTAGTAGGGTTATTTTTACCGTAGAGTTGGAGAACAGAAAAGTCGTACGAGTAGATGGGCACAAATGTTATCATAAGCCTATTTTGTTTTACCAAACCTTTATATGTATAGTAATAGAACCTTCATAGTTATTAAGTAGAGCCACACCTGTAAATTTATATTTGGTGCTCATGCATTCTTAGCTTCGTATTTATAGTATATTTGTGACCAAATCATACAGCAATGAAGTAATAGCAAATTGTTCAAACAATGTCAATGAAATATATTTTTTTATTTTCCTAAGTATATTTATGTTGATATTGCAGTAGGGTTATTTTTACCCTGGAGTTGGAGAAAAGAAAAGTCGTACGTGTGGATGAGCGCAAACATTATCATAAAGCTGATTTTATTTTACCAAACCTTTATATGTATAGGCCTACGTAGTTATTAACTAGAGCCACACCTGTAAATTTATATTTGGTGCTCATGCATTGTTAACTTCGTATTTGTAGTATAATTATGACCAAGTCATACACCAATGAATTAATAGCAAATTGTTCAAATAATGTCAGTAAAATATATTTTTTAATTTTCGTAAGTATATTTATTTTGATATTGCAGTAGGGTTATTTTTATCCTAGAGTTGGGGAAAGGAAAAGTCGTATGAGCAAATGAGCATACATGTTATCATGAAGCCAGTTTTATTTTACCAAACCTTTGTACGTATGGAACCTACGTAGTTATTAACTAGAGCCACTCCTAAAAATTTATATTTGGTGCTCATGCATTTAATGAATATAATTCCGGTTGGCGTATGATAAGAGCTCATAGATGGTGCATGTCGTGTGCTAAGTGGGTTTTGTACGCACTTGTGTTAGGTACGTCATATCAGACATTCAAGATTTGCTCCTGTTATACGGGGATCTTCTGGTGTGCGACGGACCATACGGGGTAGACCTATCAAATTGTGATAGGACCATGATCCAAGCGTTGGGTTTAAAGGACATGGGGCTGTCGGAGCTAAGGCGGTGTGTGCTTTCCGCGTTCGATCGGTCCACTGCAAGCAAGAAGCTATGCATCGAGTCGTTGTATGCCTTAGCGGTAGGTGGTGCAAGGGAGACCTTTTGGTAACTTGTGGAGGTGACAAGTGACGCGTCATGGGCCAATTACATGGAGGTTGTGTGCAACTCTGTTGCCACGATATATGCGAGGCTGATGGTCTATGTTCACTTTGTTGAGAGGACGGAATCATCCAACATGGGTGGTTCCAGTGGAGCTACTGCTAATGAAGTGTTTGGATTGGTCTCCGGTGGTGATGGACATGCTGGTGTTGGCCCAGATGTGGCGGAGGAAGTGGGTGACAAAGGCCTGAGGAAGTGTGCTGAGGATTTCAAGCGAATGAAGGCGTGGACAGATGGTGGGCAGCCTGTATTAACTGCCACGAGTACCTTGGCGACTAGGTGGTAGAGGTGGAAAGCGAGGAGGAGGATGTGCAAACAGATAGTTCCAAAAACGAGGAAGATGGATAAGCTGCTACAGGAGGTGTACTAGGTACTAGTTCTAGAGATGTCTCCTCTAGAGTGGACGACATCGCAGCGATCTCTGTGGTTCTGCCATAGCAAGAGGGGGTACAATGGGGCTTCAATGAAGACACATTGTGAGACTAATATATTCCAAAAAAGAAAAGATTGAAGAATCAAGAGGATGTTCAAGGCAAAGATATAACTAGATAGGGCTAAGAATGTGTTTTTAGTCTTTTACCGGTCTTGGTGTTTAATTGGAAGACCAGATTACTAGTATAGATTTGTTGTACTATTAAGACGGATCTTATCTAGTAACTTGAGTCTCATCATGTGTTGATAGCTCAATTCTGCTTGCTCTAGCTCTCCATGGCATGATGTTATTATTTGTGAATATATTTTGAAAATAGTTAAGACTTATACATGTAATCCTTGCAATATGTGACTATAGTTTGTGAATGTGTTTTGCAAATGGTTGAAGTCTATATGCCTACTCCTTGTGATATGATCTAAGTTTGCAAATGTGATTTATAAATTATTAAAATTTATGCATTTTCCTTGGAATGGTTTAAGACTACTTGTCGCTATTTCCTTGAACTTAGACCATGATAGTGACTCTTTAGATTTATTTTGCTTTCTGCATTAATCTAATGTGTTTGAGATCATACAAATACGTGAGTTGTGTGTATGAGATCATGCAAACAGGTGGGTTGTATAACTCTCTGAATAAGTTTTTCATAGAGTTTAAGATCACTCAATTCTGATATCGGAGCCAAACATTATGGCCTTTTTAGTGTTATTTGTGCTTAACCTGAAAAATCAGTATGACCGCATGTATAACGGTGGTGCTACCACCATACGGTATGACTGCAAATGAGGTGCGGTAGTCCCGTAGTACGGTAGCTCCGATTTCTTGTTGACGGTACCTTATTTTCAGAGAACATGTTTTGAGAGATTTCCCCGTAGAAATCAGTGGTTCTGCATGAGAGGAGTGGTACTATCGTGGAGCAGTAGTATCGGCCCCTATGAGTGCAGTAGTACTACACTAAAACTTTATTGACTAGTTCAGAAGCATTTAATGAACCCCATATAACTATTGAAAGGTAAATATGGTAGTACCAGTCGGTACATGCCGGTTGTACCACACCTGCTAAAATTTTGGGGATTTTTGCGTCAACGGTCGAAATTTTGGTTGGGGGCTATAAATACCCCTTGGCTAATTGGGATACCATCTTTTAGTATTCCATTTTATTCTCTTGAGCTAGTGTGAGCTTTTGCTCCCAATTATATATGTGTTGCACCTTGTGAGCAAAGAGAGAGGTCTCTAGTTGCATATGTTACATCTAGAGGTGGATTTCATATCTACTTGAGTTTGTGCATTCGTTGCACGTGGTGAGAGTCAAGCAAGAGATTTGACTTGTTACCCTTAGATGTTGCTGACTCTTAAACGACGTTGGATGCGCCGTGTCTAGTGATATCTTCAAAGAAGATCATGAAGAGACTCAGCGGGTTGTGAAGGTTCGAACTCACCTACTCGGAGGGGGAAAGAGCTACCACTACTTTAGTTGAGCTGTTTGCCTTAATTCATGGAGCTGGTCCAATTCATTTAGGTTTACCTCAATGTGGACTAGAGTAGACCGGCAAGTCTCCAAACACCACAGTAAAACATCGTGTGTCAATTGTGATTTGTTCTCTTGTGTTCAATCTATATTCAAGCAATTTACATTCATAGAATACTTAGAATGTTGGTGTACTTAGGTGAAACTAATTGATTTAGACCTTATTTGCGGAAAATCGATTTGAGTTACATTTTCGCATTATAAACTTGATTTAGCCAAAGAAAATTTAAAACACCTATTCATCCCCCTCTAGTCGGCATCCTCGATCTTAGACCGTGGCTAGGCATTTACTCCAGCGCAACATAGCCCACCGTCTCCTTCAGCTACAACATCGCTGACGTCACTCTAACCAGTTGCCACGTCTTGTGCTAGGGTTTCGACAAAGATGAGAGTATGGGATGCATGGTGAAGACATATTAGAGAGGGCAGTGGAGACCTCCTTGCTAGGGGCCACGCTGCCACAGTGGGCGGGTTGAGCGGCGCGACGAGCGTAGTGTGCGGGTGAGGTGAGGCGGTGGCAAGTGTCGTGTGGGGCACGCAAATCGGGTGGGGAAGATGGGGCGAGGCGACGCGACAACGAGTTGGAAGGGGAACAGTTAGTGAATTCATCGCGCGATGGCTGCTGGCCCCACATGTTGGCGTACGTTATTTTATCGTAGATGGGAGGGATGCGTACAGGGAGGGACAAATGAATGACCACCATCAATTTTTTCTCTTAAACAGTAGAGATTTTTTCTAGTTGCAAAAATTCTAATTAATAATGGAGTTGGGTTGGGTTTTAGAGCGGTTGCTTTTATGCTCTGCTGCCAAATTTAAGGTTGTTGCCAACTAGGGTTCCCTCCCAAACTTTTGACCAAACACGCCTGCTGATTTTGTACTAGTGATATCATTAATACCATACTACGGAAGTGCATTATAACCGATGCCACTAAATTATCACACCATATCGTTGCTAAAAACACATAATTACCATGTAACGGCCTTTTAAAAAGGAAAACAAATTTATGTGCTTGTTTGTGTAGCGATGTATCTTAAAAAGGAAAAACATTTTTAATACGCGATAATCATGCTAAAAGAAGAAAATTGGTGAAAAGATGGTTACAAGTGTGCTCTCATAACACATGTTGTACTAATGGTAGGTGCGACTAACATGCTATCGCTAGCGCAACCTCAATGTCGGTGTTTCCTTCTGGTTTAGATGCCTCCAAGTCCATTGTTGCCCCCATTTAGCTAGTCCACTTCACCCTTGTGGATGGCACCTTTGCCGTCTCGCCACACCACCTCCTCTCCCTTGCTTTACCACGATGGACTCAACACCTAAACCACCAGTCAACCTTATCATCTTTATCCATCACTAGTCGCTAAACCTATGGGTTGACGGTCACCTCGCCGCAATATCTCGATGAACCTAAAAATCTAACCCATTGAACCCAAACTCTACCTTGTCACCGCTAGCCATGGACCCACCGTCATCCGGATGCGCTAGCAGTTTTTCTAAAAAAGTTCTGCACAGTAGAAAATTCCAACCAAACAACTCGTTGGCAATGGCTAACAAGGGATCTATCTAACCTTATGGGTTTGTCTTCGCATGGTAGCGTTTTAGTTGGAAATTTAGAAAAAGATCCCCACGTGCCACATGGATTGGTTTTTTTAATTGAAGGTTAACATTTAACATGAAATTTTAGAAGAAGAAAAACGTAGTGCAATTTGCAAACCGCTCAACCTGAAAGCCGAGCCACCCTCCTGATAAAAAACAAAGCCAACCTCCATGAAAAGCACGGCAAAAAGGGTGAGGGAAAAAAACTCTTCCCTGCGTCCCGTCCGTTCTCCCTCCCTCCACCGACAGAGCCGCCGCCTCCCGTAAACACAGGCTCACACGCCTCCGCTCCGAGCCCAAACCCACCACCAATTCACCCGCAACCCAACACAACGCCCCCATTCCCACCACCGCCACCACCTTTCCCTCGTCCTCAGATCCACGCGCGCGCGCGCGTGACCAGCCTCGATGACGGCGAAGGGCGGCGCCTCGCCGTCGGCGGGCGGGGCGGGCGCGGCGGGGAACGGGCGACTCTTCACCGTGGGGCTTGTCACCGCGTGGTACTCCTCCAACATCGGCGTGCTCCTCCTCAACAAGTATCTCCTCAGCAACTACGGCTTCAAGTACCCAATCTTCCTCACCATGTGCCACATGTCCGCCTGCGCCCTCCTCTCCTACGCCGCCATCGCCTGGCTTCGCGTCGTGCCCATGCAGCTCGTCCGCTCCCGCGTCCAGCTCGCGAAGATTGCCGCGCTCAGCCTCGTCTTCTGTGGCTCCGTCGTCTCCGGCAACGTCTCGCTGCGCTACCTCCCCGTTTCCTTCAACCAGGCCGTCGGCGCCACCACCCCCTTCTTCACCGCCGTCTTCGCCTACATCATGACCGTCAAGCGGGAGTCCTGGGTCACGTACCTCACCCTCGTCCCCGTCGTCACCGGCGTCGTCATCGCCAGCGGCGTAAGTTATTGCCTATTCCTTGTCCATCTCTCGCTTCGATAGATCTGGCGGTGTTTGGGTTGGATCTGGGGGAATTCGGGTTTGGCTATCTTCGGACTCAGGAGTGATGAGATCTAGCTGACGAGGAGAGGGGTGTTGTTGTTTGGTGCCAAACAGTAGGAGATGGATACCCGAGCCTAAAAGTCAACAGAGAAGAGAGCGGAGATGTGTAGAATGGATGTACTGTACTTAATCCGAAAATAGTCTCTCTTTTTCCTCTTAGTGTTTTTCTCCTCCTCTCTCATGGTGCCCTATGATTCATATTTATAGCCATAGGTAAGTATATTTATACAAATGTCCCTCTTAGGGTCGTCAACGGGTATGCAAATCTTTTCCTTGGCATGCCCTATATGTATGGACTTGCCTTTTGGTCACGTGTACTTGGGCTTATGTGGTATGCAAATCTTTCCTTGGTATGCCCTATATGGACTTGCCTTTTGGTCACGTGTACTTGGGATTATGTACGGTTGAGCCGACAGGCAGCCCTTGTCCTCGAGCAAAGGGAGGCTTCGACCTCGAAATCCTCGAGCCGTCTGCTGGCTCCGTTTTGGAGCTCTGCTCCATGCCGCGTGTAGGCGTAAAACTTTCGCCGCTTGGGATACCGCATCAACCTCGTTACCTAGGCCGAGTGGTGGCGGTTTTGGGTACGTGCCGTTGAGCGTGGCCACGTGGCCATGATCTAGCGGTGAGGACATGGGCAATCATGTCGGTATAGGGGTGTGCACAACCCCTAAAAAGGCACGTTCGTTGTACTACTATAAAAGCGCACCGGTCCCATTGTTTTTATTACTTTAGACACTTTCGTCATCTTCCTTTTCGCCACCCCTTGGCGATCCTTGTCGTGGCCGTGAGTTTGTTCTTGTTCGTTCTCGGCGCACATCTCCTCTGACGATCCTGTCGCACCATTCCCTTTTCGCCTCCCTGCTGCCTAAGCGTGCTCCCTAGAGACATCATGATCCGTGGAGGACAACGCGCGTGGTAGGCTAGCTAAGACGACCACTCTGGCCGTTCTGCACCACACGACAACTCCGGCGAGGGCTTTTGTGAAGCGTGGGAGGGTTGACGTGGTTGCCACCTCGTTGAGCTGCGCTGGTGGTGTGCACGACGCCGGGTCCCTCGAGGGCGCGTGGTCTGAGGTCCCCGCGGGGAAGCGCTGGAGGGGGCCGAGCGCGTTGGCGAGTTCATGAACACGCTCGGGAGGTCCCTGGTGACCGACGAGTTCCTAGATGCATTGGTGCGAGACGGCAAGGTTGCCGACCAACAGGCAGTTCGCCCTCTAGGAGAGGGCGAGGTGGTCCCCCAACCGAAGGACGACGAGTGTCGTTTTCGCGGCCTACCGACACCGCCTCCGCCGCCTCCGTGATGATACCTTGCGTGCGCCGTGGCGACATCCTTTAGTTGTACGACTTGGAGCTAGCGCAACTGACGACCAATGCCATCACACGGCTAGCTGTGTTCTCCTGGGCCACGTGCTTGAAGACCATCGTGCCGAGTGTTGCGCTGTTCGCGTCTCTGCACGACGCCCGTTGCCAACCGAAGAGGCTAGGTGACTTGCAGGTTCTCTAACTTGGCCAGTGTTAGCTTCCAGGTTTGGTCAGGTTGCTCAAAGGACTTCCTTCCAACTCCACGTGTTTGAAGTGGGAGTCAAACTGGGTGAGGCGGTGTTTCTACCACTGCGTCAAGCTTGGGACTAGGCTTCGCTGGACAAGGCGAAGTATGGAGTTCATCCCCTCGCCGCGTGTCAAGCTGGACCAAGACAACGAGCTCCATGCGAAGAGGCTTTGCGGGGTGGTGCGGCGCATGAACATGCGGAGCCTCGCGGAGGAGCTCTGCATGCTTCGTGTGGCACTACTAGCCCGGAGCTGGATGGTGAACACTGGCCCACCACCCCCTGATGATGAGTTCATGGGTCACATCTACCAGTTTGGGAGACCCACCATCCTAGGTAAGCTGCAAACCAAGCCCCACAACTATGCTACAACTCGTGGTTCACTATCTGTGCTGTTTGATTGGCCGGAGAGTAATCCATTTGATTGAGTGTTTGTGTGATCATACAGTCATTGAGGGAGATGGGTTCCTTAGGAGATATAATTGTTCTGCCGCAAAACTTTGCATGATATAGAGCATCTATGCTCTTGTTTGAGATCGTCATGAAGTTTTTTGGTGCATTCATTGAACATTGTGGTGTTAATTGTGCTATTATTAAGCTGATTCTTGTGCAACAAATACTGCATTGTGTAGTTGTTATTACATGCAACACAACATACTAGGTTAGAAGTTTGTGGGATGACAACTAGGACTATGTGAATTTACATGTAACTTCTCAATTTAGCAAGCTGTTGCTATTCATGCTCGCTATGAGAAAGGTTTAGGATTTGCGTATTCCTATCATCAACTAGTATGGATCACACAAAATCAAACTTACAGGGAGAGCCTAGCTTTCATCTGTTTGGATTCATCATGTGCATTGGAGCCACTGCTGCAAGGGCGTTGAAGACAGTGTTGCAAGGAATTCTTCTGTCATCTGAGGGGTAATCCATTCTTCTTTGCATTTCTGTATATATGACCTATTTTGTATGCATGATCTTATATTCAAATATTCTTTCATGGACATATGGTCATTTCTCATTTGTTTGGATGCTGTATGGATTTTGAGGGTTTGCTTTTTTTAGGTTAATTTTGACGCCTTGTGTATTCGGCCAACTTGCAGGGAGAAGCTTAATTCTATGAATCTGCTCTTGTACATGGCTCCAATTGCCGTTATTCTCTTGCTTCCTGCTACTATCTTTATGGAGGACAATGTTGTTGGCGTTACAATACAACTGGCCAAAAATGATTTCACGATTGTTTGGTTACTATTGTTCAATTCTTGCTTGGCATATTTTGTCAATTTGACCAATTTCTTGGTGACCAAACATACTAGTGCATTGACTCTACAGGTATGTCATGCTATCTTACTCTTTAATTCATCCCCATTAATTATAATTTTTTATAATTATAATTGCAGGAAGTTGTTTACATTTGGTCTTTCTTGCTGAAAACTTTACATTTGACCCACCCCTTGTAGACATGGTTTTAAAAATCAAGTAACATCAATTAGTAATCCACTAATCCATGATCCTGCCCCTGCATTATTCACATGCCGCAGCAATATATTTTTAAGTGATGCACTGGAGCTTCTTGAGGTGACAATATTAAAAATCCTCATTCCGAATGTGGGTGGTAGATACTAGTGTTTTGAACTTGAAATGTGGGTGGTAGCAGGGAAAAATGTGTTGGTTTGAAATTTTTACCGGAGGTCAGCGATACATCTGATAACCACTGGTTACTGGAATTTTCGGTGAATTTCCATCCGAAAGTTTCACATAAAACTTGAATTTCAAATTTCAAAAGTAGGAATGAAAGGGTTTTCAACCACAAAATCTTCATTAGAATGGAGCTAGCCTAGTGGCCAAATGCGCGTCATGGGTTCGACTCCCATCCTTGCAAGATGTCATTTTCCTATATTTTTAACTGTGGGAACCACATGTCAGAGCAATATTCTCTAAAAATGAGGAGGGTAAAGCTGGGATTCTATCCCAAGACCTAGCGCACGTAAGCCATGACTTTGTTGTTGGGCTAGACGGTGTATTTGATTTACATGTGGGCTTTCCATTATATTTGTACTATTTAATTTCAAACTTCAACAAAAATTTTGACTGGTTCAAGTTTTACCGGGACCCTATGGTAATTCCGATAATCGTGGATTTTCACTGAAATTTCGTCGATAAGTTTTTCCCTAGGTGGTAGAGCTCACTGCTGCTGTCTCGTATAACTAGAAATGCTTAAATAGTTCCCGTTTAAAATGTACATAATTCCAATGTGGTACCTAACTTCACGTTTTGTAGAATATTTTGGTTATATGTTGAGTGCCTTTTGCGTCCAGTGGGTGAATAGGATAAAGGTTTCTTATTTTTTTTAAAAAAAAATCTGCTATAGGATACAGTATGAACCTGCCTGTGTCAGCAATACTGGGATGTGTGTGCGTGACAAGTAATTGGCAGTAGCCATCAGTAACTGTAGCATGTATCAAACTGAATGAGATTGTATTGTGATCTACCTTTCTGTTCTGCTGCACTGCTATTATTGTGATCATGAAGAGGTCAGTAGCCCATTTGATAATCTAGTTGCAGAATGTAACTTAAATGCCCTATTGAACGCCTATTGGCCTACGATATTGATAATGTGGAATAAGTATTATCTATTCGTCTTCGTCTTTTAATCACAAAGCATCATCATAATTGCTGTATTTTGTCCACTTTCTAGTACCTAACTGCACACTGGGTCTTTGTTTGCCATTTTGTCTTAGTTTGTTCAAGAGGTAGACATTAAATCCTTAGTTCATTTACGAAATGGATTTCAAATTAATGAACAAGTTTCAGCAATAGATTGACAATTGCGGTTCAAAGATTTGACATCCATTGTTGTATCCAGGTCCTCGGGAATGCAAAAGGTGCTGTTGCAGTTGTCGTCTCAATTCTGATATTCAGGAATCCTGTGTCTGTAACCGGAATGCTTGGTTACACTCTCACAGTTATAGGCGTTATTCTTTACAGTGAATCCAAAAAGCACAACAAACCCTGAATGCCCTAGAAAATCGTAAATATGGCCGTCCTTTCTCAGTCCGGTCGGTGCCCAGAACTAATATTTGACGGGGAACTGCATCGGGGGCAATTGCAACAAATCCTACTGCTGTATGGAGCCTCTGATTGGACAGCGAGGATATAAGTCCAATAATACCTGTAGTTTTCCCTTGTGACCGAGGCATTTTGTTTGACTAATGGGGATGATCAATAGATATATATATATATATATATATATATATATATATATATATATATATATATATATATATATATTTGTGTTTAGAGAATTGTGGCTCACACTGCCAGCATTGGTTAATACGTTTAGTTCTTGGAAATTGTTTTCTGTTATTCATCTGTTATTGTAAGTTCATGTTCTCCGATTTTCTTTTATTGTAAGTTCATGCTCTCCGGTTTTCTTTCTTCTGAAGATTGCTTGTACTAAACTTTGCTCCGGGACCTCCTAATGTGTTATGACATTGAATTTAATCACACAGTTAACTGTTGGTGATACTGTTTTTCTCTATTATAGCGTGCCTTATCAAATGACTGTCAGCGCAAATTAAATTTATTGCTGACCTCAAATTACACGAATCAATGCTTAAGCGTGCAGCTTTTGATGGTGAGCAATGTTGTTGCTTGATAATTTTGTGTCATCTCTCGGATATATAATCAGTTTTACTGATGCGGATTTTGGTCGTGGACCAGGTTTACAAGAAAGATGCGGATTTGTGTTCTAGTGAAACTTGTGCAAGAACTTTGCCATTTATGGCACATTGGCCATTATATCCATCTTTGGACTTTTGTGCAGATTTTGCAAAACTAAAACTCCGTCTGCAACGCATTCTTGTGGAGGTTGTGCAGGAACTTCGCGGTGCATGTTAAATTACACAAGAGAATGGAAGCATAGCTTGGGACATTTCAGACTTCAGTAACATAACTTTTGGCTTCTTTAGAACGTAGGAATTTAAAAACACAGGAATAGAAAGAATGAAGGATTGGAATGCCATGACTTATTAAATCTTACAAGAAAAAACACATGAATTACTCAAAAGAAGTGTTTGGATGCCTTACAGGAAAAATACAAAAATTTTGATATTACATGTTACTTAACTAGAGTGGGGAGAGAGAAAGAAGTTGCATTATTAGACTTCTCGGAGGAAAACTAACATGAGGTTTAAGCTTATGTTTTTTTTTCTGTGGAATTGGATGCATAGGAATATATTCCAAAATATGTCTACAACCTTAATCCTATGTTCTAAACAGTCTATATAGGAATTTTTTCTCTCTCTTACATATGCAGGAATGGTCAAGGTTATTTCCAAATTGGTGAAGTGTTTTTTTTTTGAGGTAATAAGTTGGTGAAGTGTTAGATAGATCAAGATTTAGCCAGAAGAATAAGTCGATTACCTGTTATTTCTGGTCATTCTAACCATTTGCAATCTATTAACACTGTCACTGAATCTCTCTCACAGTTCTGTTGTCGCAGTAGAGACACCAAATGAACAGCAAGTAGCTAGGCAGTTCAGCAATGTGAGGCTAAGTCATTACGCTCATACATACATAGCAGAGTTCTTTAGAAAAAAAAAGGAAAAGTAACAGACATAATCTGGTTTCACCGAGAACTCAAGAGAATGACGAAAGATTATGACAATTTTATTCAGGTTCACTGTCCCCTGCAGCGATTGGACTACAGACACTGGAAAAAGGGTTTACCATTGAAAATACGTTGATAAACGAGAGACGAATTGAATATTTGTTACAGATTTTGCTGGGCATATGCACCCCCATGGGCGCACGAGTTAGAGGGAATTGAACGAATGTAATAGGGAGCAGACTAGTCCGGCAATTGGACGAACCCTTCATGTGCAGCCTGTTAATCAGAGAGAGAGAGCACCTTTGGCCTCCTTTTAATTCCATGCACCGTCACCATGCGTTCAGCTGCACCTCGTCACCTGCTCCACTGCGGTACATGTACAGTACAAGATTCTGCCATTAGTTAGGTTAGATCGTTGATGGCTGTTAAGGCATGCCTAGTAATAGTATTCGTGTAGCTGTCCTAGGAGAGATTTAGCTTTCTCGTCCTGTGTTTACGAACTGCCTTTGGAACTTACTGAAAGAACAGCCAAATTGTAGAATGGATTCTCGAGTTGTTCATTTCATTCTTCCTACTTCAATTCTAGCTATCTAGTAACTAGAGAAATTGTCAAATTGTGGTGAGGGCATCGACTTAAATTAAGAACTACTTCTCACGATCTTGGCAAGAAGCTATACCTTTGGGAGGGGCCATGACGGTGGGCTTCGAGATGATGGCGGGGACGGTGGCGACGGCCGCGGCGGAGACCGGCGGGAAGAAGTGTGCGGCGGGGACGCCCAGCCCCTGCAAGCCATGGTAGTGGTAGTGGTAGAACGGGTACACGGGCATCATGCCGTTGGGCGCGAGCATGCCTCCCTGCGCCGCCGCCGCCGCCGGGTACGAGAAGTGCCCCTGCAGGTAGGATCCTGCCGTGGCAGGCGCCGCTGCAGCTTGGCCTAGCTTCTGCTCCCACATCCCAAAGCAAAAACACAGTTGTTAATTCCCAATCTATGAATTGATATAGCAGTAACATTTTGATGGAGAGATGCACGAGTTAAAAAAAGACGTAAGATGAGATGATTTACCGCGTTGTAGCTCAAGTCAGCGACGTAATTTGGGGGATACCTGAACACAATGCATTCCACGCACAAAGCAAACCAATCGGTCAGTACAAATTAAATTACCACCCTGATGAATAAAGGCAGATCGTGTAGTTAACTACGGTGCTCCTTCAGCAACGCAATCGATTTTCTTTTCCTTTAGTGTTCTTTTTTTCTGCTGCCGTGCAGGCCGGCACGTGCGAGCACGTGCGAGCACGAGGCAGCTGGCCGGCCGGGGCGCGGTCCGGTCCGGTCCGGTCCAGGTCCAGGCTGTGCCTGTGCCCCCGTTGTCGCGTCGCGTGCTCCAAGCCATTGCCACGCATGTGCCCACGCTACCTGGTCCCGCGCCCTCTGACGCGGCCCGCCTCGCCTCGCCCGCCGCGTGCGCGCCGCGCCGTGCCAGCAACGGCGCGCCCGGACACGAATCCTCGAACGTATACAGAGAATTCGCGCGCGCGCGCGCGCGCGCCGGATGGCCGAATCATTGTGCCGTGGCGTAAATTTCGTTCGATCTCTGGAGTTGTTAGAAATGATGTAGGAGCAGCGTGTAATGTGCGTACCCGTAGGTGGTGGCGGCGGCGGTGTAGAAGGGGAGCACGCCGTGGTACTGCTGGTGAGCGCCGTGGGCGTAGTGCGCGGCCGCCGGCGGCGGGGGCGTGGAGGGGTGGTAGTACCATGGCACCGGCGACACGCCCCTGGACCCCACCGCGATGGCTGCTAGGTAATTCCCGCGCGCGCGCGACGCGCCAGAAACATGTGATCGCTCGTCAGTACGCACGTTAGCGGCAGTAAACTAGTCTGTGTGAAGCTGCGTAAAGAGTTAGCTGCATGCGTACCTGGCGCGGGCTGGTGGACCTGGTGGTGAGGGGAGGGAAGCGCGGGAGCGGGCGGCGCCGGGGTGGCCGGCGGCGAGGGGCGGAGGAGGTGCGGCGGCTGGGGCCGTGGCTTGGCGCCGAGGGAGGCGAGGTTGCAGTTGGCGCGGCGGCCGTTGATGACCGGGGTGGCGTCCTCGCACGCCTTCTTGGCCGCAACCGCCTCCTTGAACGTCACCTGTTGCATTGCATGCATGCGAGTTGCGAACGCTTCAGATGAATGCCGTATATGCATGCGCTGTGAGACTAGCGAGTAGCAAGGAGACATAAGAGGGGAGGGGACCGACGAAGCCGTAGCCCTTGGAGCGGCCGGTGAGCTTGTCGGAGATGATGACGGCCTCGAGGATGTCGCCGAAGCGCTCGAAGTGCTCGCGGAGGGTGTCCTTGTGCGTCTCCCACGCCAACCCGCCCACGAACACCTTGGTCAGCGTCGTGTCCCCGAACGCCGCCGCCGGTTGCACCTGCGGCTGCCCCATCATCGTCATGGCCGGCCGCGCGCGCGCTACCTTCGTGCCAACCTCAACGACACAACAATGAGCCAGGCGTGGAAATGGGAATGCACGACGGGCGATTGGTGGGGAGGCGAGCTCGCTACGGGGAGTTTTATATACACCGGAGTTTATAATTCGGAGGGAGGGAGAGTGGTGGTTGGTTGGGTGGATAACGGAAATAGGAGCGCAACTACCAGTCTGTCGGACTGGTCCTCTAGCCTGGCAGCTCTGTCCTCTGCCTCAGCGCTTGTGCCTGTGGAGAGAGAGAGAAGATTCCCAGTCCTCACCTCTCCTCTCCTACCAACAAGTGTAACTAACAGAACAAGGCCTGCCTGTCTTCTCTCTCTAGCTCTCTCTCCTTCCCTTCTCCGCTTAAACTCATTAAGGTAGTATAGGTCCACTCGTTTCGGTTTGAACTTCTGATTTTTGGTTTATTTTTTTTATTTCTAAATTTTATCTTTTTTGTTTTTTTGGCTTTTTAAGCTTTTTCGCTGTTTTTTTGTATTCACTTGCATTATCCATGATGGGCTAACGTATTTTTTCTATTTTTAATTTTTTAAAATTTAGTTACACCAAATAAATCATCATCAGTTACAGTATAATTTTAATCAGTTACAACGTAATTTTAGCCATAAACCAACTTATTTCAGTCCAACCGTACGGCACCAACACAGTTAAGTAGCTGGCGAAATAGGAGTGTTTATTTGGGGGTGATTGTCTTGTATATAGACACTTTCACTTTTAGCAAGTAATTTTGCGCAATAGAGTAGAATCCGTACAGAAATGTTCTGTTTTCGTTAATACCCTACATTCGTCATTCATTTTCAGCCGGCCCAGATAAACTATTAACACGTGGATGATTGGCCAAATGGGGAGGGGGAGAGCTGTGAGAGATGGGAACAGAAAAGCTGGCTTTCCAGCTTGCCTTCACCACAGAACGTGCATGCACCTTTCTTCCTTGGCTACCTAGCTCGCTCTACGTGTCCCCCCACCCCCCCTGCATTATGATAATCTTACTGCAATCTTTAACAAATTAATTAACAATCGCGTTAGTTTAACAGTTTAATTCTCAAAAGAAGCCTTTCCCATCTCCTTTCTTCGTATCGTACCAGTGTGTAGCCTGCCAATAAAGCACAAGGGAATACAGGGCTTGTTCTTTTTGACTACAACATGTGCTTTTGGTGCACAGTTTGTGGTTTTAATTGTTTTGCGAGAGATTACAGAAGAATGTAAACTCACATACGATTTTGCCAATATAAATGAAGTCAATAAAGTATGTACTATAATTAATTAGTAGATCCTATCTTAAAAAAATACTCTATTTAAAAACTAGTTATTATAGAAAAGCTAAAAAATCAGTTTTTAGAAGCTGAAAAGAATAGGACAGTTACTAGGGGGACTATACGTACACGGTACACCTGAGAGACATCTGTAGCTAGCTAGGTAGCTAGCACGTGATGAGGGCTACAAGCAAGGATCATTTGCTGACAAGAAAACACGAGACTGTCCGACCCAAAAGTACTCGTATAAATACTGGAAAGACAGTATATACAATTAACAACATGCAACGCAAGCACACCGAGTCATCATGTCATTATACTCGGTCGTGTCGTCACAGATGCACACATTTACAGTTACTGAGTACGGACAAAACCAGTATACACAGTACGTACTCCTACCTATGTCTTAACCAAGAATGAATGAATACTTAGCTTGTACTATACTACCAGCAAAGATCGTCCTAGCTCGCCCTTGTCCAGCTATCTCACGTATACATAGGGGTACAATGGAATCATATTCGAACAAATATTATCTATATCGCATCCTAATTCATATTTTTTTCGGATTCGAAATCGAATACAGAAAGAGCAGATATGAATACGAATTCAAAGTATTCGGATTCAAAGTCGGATACAGTAAAAACGGATATGAATACGAATTCAGAGTATTCGAAGTTTCGAATATGGTACCATCAGAACGAATACATAACGATTTCAGATCGAAAACAGATAATATAGACGGATAGTATGTGTATATATAAAGAAATATGTAGGATCGAAGACAGTAATTAAAGGGTGTGTGTGAATGATTGTCGCTGCTTTCTTAGAGTCTTTCAGCGGTCAGAGAAGATTTCGACCACTCAAAACCGAACTACCTAATCATTCGCTCAGCTTATGACTGCGTACCCGATCTCTCTATACGACTGCTCGCCTGATCGCTTTAAACGTTGTCTTAAGATCCACAACACCTGCAATCACAACCAATCTATAAGCAAAACAAGAACCGGATTGATTCAAGACTTATCTTTATTGCAGGATCTCCATAGAGTTACAAAGTGCCCTTACTAGCACTCCTAAAAACCTTCTCAACGAAAGCCCTACCAGAACTGCACTAAAAACTTTCTCAAATGCCACATATTAGCCCTTAGCCTCCCCTGCTTTTATAAGCTAATGTCCAAACCATGTCCGCCTCAAACATGAACACAAAACTCTATCTCTTCATCAAATCAAGGGACCCGATACTCTTCCTAACACATGTTTTATTCAAATCTCTATCTCTTCCATGTTACGAACTCTATCCGTAACTCTTTCAATCTTCTCAGTTACGGACTCCATCCACAACTCTCAATCCAACACGTGGCAAGCCTCCGAATAGCACCTCCTGTATCTTCATCACGCACCATCATCGCTCGTGTCGAAGCCTCCTGGACCGCACCGCCCGTAGCTTCGTCGCGAATCACCACATTTGATCTCCACGTGCTCTAGCGTGAGCCTGACCACCTCGCGGATATCCGCAATTACCTGGACCTTAGACTTCCCAATCCTAGTCCCGATTCTCCTCGTCACTGACCATGATTGTCTCCATGCTCACCTGCACATGCAAAGACCAAAGAACGTTTTCTCGGTGTAAGTTCTTCACAACTTGACCGACATCAGCACACACACACACTCAAAGCATACTCTCATCTATCCATAGACAAGAACCAAACCATCCACGACCACCAACCAAGTCATCCACGACCACACTTTCTATCACTATCCAGAAAACAGCCTCAGAGCACCCATTATGACCGCTAGCTCAACGAGTACTTGAAAAACAATAAGTACTCAGAAATTACCATCACTCCGCTCAAAACACTCGGGAAATCATTTGCATCGCTACCGACTACAGAGCCACTGAGTACCGACTACCGACTAACGATCACTACCTCTAAAGCACCAGATCGCTAAGCTCACGACTACCGATCTCAAAGTCTAAGACCACTGACCAATAAAGTCCACGACTACCGACTAGTAAAATATGCAACTATTGAGTACCACCAGTAAAGTCCACGAGTATCGACCAGAAAAGTTCACGAGTATCGACCGGACACTGTAACTACGACCATCGAAAAGTACTATAACTTACCATCTTTAACCAGGTATGATCGTTCTGCCGTAGACGATGTTCCGTGATCGAAATATCATAATCAAAAAATGAAAAGGTCGAAATACCATGGTTGGATTGTCGTGGTCGAAATTTGACGTGGTCGTAGTCAATGTGGTCGAAACCGGACGTGATCGTAGTCAATATGGTCAAAGCTGGACGTGGTCGAAGACAGCTGATCGAACAAAGCTGTTCGGACCACCGACTACCAAACGTGATCATTTTGCCACCCTGAAAACTCAAGCATAGAAGCGCATCGACTAGAACTTTTACAAAAGCAAATTTCAATAAAACCAAATATCAATTATTCATCATCAACAGTATGCACGACCATTGTATGGTCTCACAAAATATACATTGAACGACACCACCATCACTTCAAGCCTTCAACTAGCAATAAATTCATCTAGATTACTTAAATGCGATAGCCGATACAATAAAAGTTCAACATAAGCGACAAATTCATATATAAATTCAAAAACCGACAAATTCATTCATTAGTTCGAAAACCAATAAATTCATATGCATGCTCAACATAAGCGGCGAAGATTGGTGGCGATTGGCTAGAGTGGTGGACTCTGGAGTTAGGTTAAGACTTGGGTAAAATCGAGGCCGGTTGGTATCAATGATGGTTGATAGGCTAGACTGGTTGGGGTACTAACTTACTTGCCGGAATCCGGTCAGATAGTATCAGGTTTACCGTTTATCAACGTTATTTGATCGGATTTTAGCACTTCCGTTTTCGCTACCGTATCCGGCAATAACTATCCGGTACCGATCGGATTCGGTGCCAGATACTAAATTACATTCTCGTATTCGGTACCGACCGTTTTAGTATCGGATCGGTCAGAATTAACCCATACTATTTGCACCTCTGCATATGCATAACTTAGATGCAGGTCTCTTAATTTGTTCAACCACACAGATCACACTCTTAATTAGATGGATCCATACATCGCTTCACTGTGTACCATAAAATAGCAACACCACGACATGGGCAACTGACCCCAAACAGAAGCTGTTTATATGCATGCACGGATGGGATCTCGCATCATCGATCATGGCATTGTGTGGCAAAAGTAGATCGATCGATCGATCGAGTGTATATTTCCGGTGACGCCAACGCCGGGGCCTACGACGTACACGCAGCTGATGCACGGCGGTCCCGAATCGCACGTGAGGAGGGGCCCCAAACACGGCGTGGCGATCCACGGATCGATCGCCCAGTTTCCCACTTGCGCGCCGGCCGCCGCCCGCTGATCGATCGACAGAGTTTCCCTTTTTCTCGTGAGACGGCGTCATTTCACGGCCGGACGCGCGCGCGCGCGCACCACCGGCTAGCAGCCTGGATCGATCGTGTCTCCAGTCGCGCGCGCAGTCTTCGTTAAATTCCTTGGATAGTTCCGTACACGGCAACACTACTAGCCAGTGGCTCGCATCGATGGACTGTGCCGTCGACGATGCCTGGGATACCATGCCTAGCCTTCCAAATTGGGCATACGGAGAAGGTAGCAAACGTGTCTTGAAACCTGACAAGTACGTACTCCTCACGTGAGCACAGATATACAAGGACATGCGTGTACTACTTCAGCAGTCAAAATATAACCGTGTAAATACTAATCCACTAAATGCATATCGAAGGATCGTTGATCAAGATGTTTATTTTGAGGTGCCTCAAAAGTGAAAAGCACAAACTCTAAAGCACACGGAGGTCTAATTTTTGCAACCAGTCACTACGCTACTAGCTGCATTGCTTCAACATTACGCACACGGCCAAATAAACTCCAAATTGCTGTTTTTTTTTTGGCAAGGGAACTCCAAATTAATTAATCGAGGTCAAGAACCGACAAGCTGTCAAGGGATCATGCATATATACTCAGAATCTCGAATTGCTCAAACAAATGCGGTGCTATTATGTTGAATAAAATGTCACCAACTGATCACTGCTGTTGTATAGAAAAGAGTTACATCGTACTATACAAACAATCCAGGATGAAATGGTACGTACATTGATTCAGATTGCAGAGTTGCATGTGGTACTTGTTGTTTCTCTTAATGGGTGGGCTATTTTGGGTCTATGGTTTGATTTTCTAAAATAACTAACTTTTAAATAGAGTGTCTTTTTAAGACGGAGTCTATAAATTAATTATAGTAGATATTTTTCTGACTTTATGTATATCGGTCAAAATCGCACGCGATTATCTTTCTGTACTCTCTTTCGCGAACAGGTAGAATTAAAAATTTCAAGCCAAAAAACACAGTAAAAAAATCCATTCATTATATATGTTGCATTTTTTTGGCAACAAATGTGGTACTAGTATGTTGCATTTTTTTATGCACAGTTTTTGATTATCACTCTAAACATTCTTTTTCAAAAGATGATTAAACGTTTTGCAGTAACCTACTCACTATACTAGTATATCAAATCCAAACACCTGATCATGTATATTTAAGAAGCCCCTGGTGCATGCCGCCGCTCCAAACAAAAAAGCTAGTAGCATTTGCCATCCTCCGGCGTGACATTGTAGCATCGAAGTATCAAGTCGACAGCATCAGTAACCAACCGAAAACAATGCAAATCTCAAGCTAGCAATGGCCACTTGTACCATCATGCCCCAATGGCCCCGCGACATCAGCGCAGCAATAGCAGGTAGCAGCGCATGACACCAGTGGCTGCGCAGGCAGTCCAGACTATGACCAGATCCCGGAGGCAGGGGCGGAGCCACATCCTAAATAGAATAGATTTTAGCTCGAGGTATGAAAAAACATCCAGTATACAGTTCGGTTAAATTCAATTCAGTCTAGGTAATATTTTTATGATCCAACCCAAATAACCTAGATCATTATACCACCGAGCCTGATGTGTAACTAAATTCTAGCTCCGGCACCGTCGTATTTCCACTCCTCCCAATGGGGCTGAACGGACGGACGGATCGGGCGATCCACACGAGTAAATGGGCGTGACCACGGCGATCCACCCGTCCGCACACCGCAGCAGGCGGGGCCAAGCACATGCTCACCCCTTCAGATCAACCAGAATCTCCTCTCCATCTTCGTGCTCGCCCACTGCGCCTGCCCGCGTGCCCGCAACGTGGAGAACTGCAACTCCTGTCTGCATGCCTGCCTGCACATTGCATCCAGCATTGCACCGCAGAGTATGAGAGAGAGGAAGTGAGAGATCAAGCTCAGGTTTGACTGGACCGAGCAGGAGCTCGCGAGGGACAAGGGTGGGCTGGGCGCTAGCTGTAAGACCAGAGGCGTGAGCTGGCTGGCTGGCTGGCTGAAAGGGGCAAAGGGGAATAAAAAAGAATCGGTGGAGTAAACAGCATCAGCGTAATCATCATCATCAGATGGGGTCAGAAAGCTGAGAGAGCTGAGGCTGGCTGGGTTCGGAGAGAGAGAGAGATGGCAGAATGGCAGTGCTGGCTTTGTCTAGATTATTATAATAGATAGACAGCTGAACTGATGGCCCATCCATATTCTTAGGCTGTGTTCAATATGATTTAAGCTTATGGTTTAAGTTTATTTTTGCACTATTTATAATTTCGTTTTTTTTTGAATTTTTGATTTTTTTTTGAGCTTTTTTGTCGGTTCTTTTTTTCTCGTATTCGTTTGCGTTGTCTGTGATGGGCTAACATATTTTTATATTTTTAATTTTTAAATTTAATTATGTTAAATAAGCCTCTGTTAGCTACAGTGTTTTTCAACCAATTCACAGTGTTTTCACCATGTTTATCAGCTTTCAGTCGAACCGATCACCACCTTATATATCTGGGTAACTTTTGTGGTCCTTAATTTGCGTGGACAACCCTGTGCGAACCATTTTCAATCGCTCGTCTGCTAACTGCTAAGCTTCTGGATGTCAGTTTCTTGAGGCAAACAAAAGAATGGAAGAGATGAAAAAGGCTCCGGTTCTGGAGACGGGGGCTAATAGCCTATTATAGCTCAAAAACTGAACATTATTGTGTTTTGAGCCTCTGAAACTTTTGAGGCTTATGAATGGCGTGCGTACGTGTAAGAAACAAAGAAGCTTGACAAGGAAGGGATGGATGGACTGTAACGCCTCTATTTTTGAGAACAGGGACGTCTTACCATCCGCAACCGCCCAGGAGTTCAGTTACGGATAACAGGAGTATCATGCCTGCTCACAAACATTTAAAAGAAGTTAATTTAACTGAAATAAGACCTAATGGCCAATTTTGAATAACAATACGGACGTCCAAGCCCAAACTTTACTTACATGCAGAAGAGCCGAAGAAAACTCTACAGGAACGCTTGAGTGCGATCGTAACGCTAACACGTAATCTTGACTTGCCTTCTTTTCTTCTAGTATCTGTTGGGGGGAAAATTATGCAAGCACGAGTACTCAGGCCCGTGCTCGACCAAATCACATGTGGAAACCCTATATAACTACTTGTCAAGATTCCCTAAAGAAGGGTGTATAGTTGTTTTATTATGAGGTGGATGCACTTTTATTTGCAAACAAATAAAAGTTTAAAACATTTCTCCTTAAGATCGGGGGTTTTTCGTTATCGATAAAGTTTCATCATTACTCGATTAACAACATCGAAACACTACTTATGCCTCATTGATGGAATCACCCAATTAACACAGCTTCATTAACCGGAAGCACGGCGTATTCGAATACCATTATTTCACTCTGCAGAGCTGCCCTGCTTTACCCACAAGATCTCTTAATTCCACGTCTAGTTTTAAGAAAACAAGGCTTTTCACTGCTCAATTCTTTATATAGCCTCTACCTAGTAGGCCTCCCAATAAGCTCAGGCAACTCCTGACTTATCTTAGCCTACTATTGTGCGGTTCACATAACACATAATCGAAGTTCAATTCGATTGATCAGATTGTTCACATAAAATAACCAACCTCCATACTACCGCTTAACCCCTTCCGTATGGACTCGCACCCAACCTTCCTCTGCTTTGCTTTGTAGGGGTTCAATCGAACTTGAGCAGTTACTAGACCAGGGTTGACATATCAACGCTTGTGGTTGGGCGATCACTGTGTCTTTTACTTGGCACAAGGTTCTTGTCCTCACATTTTTCACCAGGCTGAACCAGCCTTCATCCCCGGGGTTTGGTCGTGACACAACCACATCGTGATGTGCCACATACAGACCCTCGCCCCGTTCCCTAGGGTTTGGTCGTGAGTACAACCACATCGTGATGTCTCACATTCTGACCCCTACCCTGTTTTTCCTAAGGTTTGGTCGTGAGTACAACCACATCGTGATGCCTCACATTCTGACCCCTACCTTAGTAGAAGTTTCTCCAAGCATCACCAGCCTAGGGTACGGTGTCCCATACCACCCTACCCTAGCTCTGGGTTTTCCAAATCTACCGGCCCACGGCCAAGCCACTTAGTAGTACAAAATGCTGAATGAGATGATCTATAAATCTTAATACAGTATTTCCATAGTTACTATGGTTGTCAAGGTGAATATGGCCATCAATCAAGACAGAGCATTTTTCAGTGGTAGGAATAACTAAATAGCATGCCATTCTAAACATTTTATTTTAATCAATTAATATTTCAAAACTATCGATAATGCAAATACATTAAGTAAATAATATAATTTCATGGGATTCAGTATGATCAAAAACATGTGACTTGCCTCCTTTCTGTTGCTCTTGATCTTCTTGACCGGCTTCAATCTTTCTTCGTTTGCCTTTGCAGCTCTTCAATTGACCAACTCGCTTGGCCCGTTCACTAGCGCGGAAGACGAGGTCAACCAGGTTCCTATCTTGCGAGATGCAAGCTGGGAACAAAATGCAATTAAAAACAAGGAAGAACATAAAAAGAAATGGGTTGGGTTGGAGTTTGGTAAAGCTTGGTTAGCTAACTGAGCGAGAATTGGATTAGATAGGTTTAGATCGATCGAAAGATAATATGTGTGTTGGACAGATTTTAGGAACAAGATATGAACATTTAAAAATAGATGGTCGATCTTTGAATTGGGTAAATTTGGATTTTGTCGAGATTTAATTTGGCAAAACGGAGGGATTTAAGTTTATTTGGAGATGAATATGATGGAATGGTGAAATTTGAATTATTAAAATTTGAACTTGCAGGAATGAAGGTCAAATTTGAATTCAGGGTTTTAAACTAGTCTAAATGGTGTATTTTCGAATTTTTGGGAATTTTGGGAATTTTTTGGATTTTCTGGGATTTTTAATGATTTTTCTAAATTTTCTAAATCGGGTGAACATTGTGCTACTGATGTTGGGTACCGATGTGAATAAAGGCCTGCTACTGGTTTTAAAACCCAACGGGCGGGTGGGCCGACCGCCTTACCCGGATCGCGGCCAAAACGGCCCAGCGGCAAGATGGCGTTCGCCGATGGGCGGCAGCGTGCGTGGCGGCTCAGATGCGAAAAGAGGCGGACGGCTCGGATGGGTAAGCGGTAACGAGGCCAAGGGCCCAGATGCGGCCACGCCACCTCCTCCTGGTCGTCTTCTACCTCGGTCGTCCCTCCCGTGGAAAAAACAGGCGGCGCCCACTTTGATTCAACACTAGCGAAGCCTTGGCCGAGAGTGAGTGGTGCAGACGGCTCCACGGGATGGCGGGGATTCCATTTTGGCGGTTTGGGGAAAGTGAAAATGAATGGTGGTGGCCGTGAAGAAACAAGGTGCGGGGTCCTAAACGAAATTAGGGCTTCCGCGACTATTTAGCGAGTTCGAGGAAATTTAACCATCTAGGAGTGAAAGACCCCAAAATTTCAAACCAAATTTTTTTCCTGGATTTTTCCTGAATTTTGGTGAATTTTGAAAACTTTCCCAATTCGGAAGTTCTCCGAATCGCTTTCCTTTTCTGCAAACCCGCCTCCCCTCCTCCTGGCGCCCCTCCCTTCCGCCTCCCTCCATGGCGCCGCTCCTCCGTTTCCGCCTTCCCTCCTCCTCCTGGGCGCCTCGCGTCTTCCCTCGCAGCTTCCTCTCCTCCGCTTTCTCCCTTTGCTGCGTGCGCGCCTGCCCCCGCACCGCCCGCCCGTTCGGACAGCCGCACCCCAGCCGCCCGCGGTCCGGCCGCCTGCGCCCGCCACGCCGCCTCCTTCCCGTGGACCCCTGCCGCCAGCCGTTTCTCCCTTCTCGCCGCGACGCCCTCCGCCCATGCCGCCACCCCACGCCCACTCCCGCCATTACTCCCTGCGGGCCGGTCGTCACCCTGCGGAGAAGACCCCACCGGCTCCCATCACCTCCGGTTGACTCCCCACGTGCGCCCGAGCCTTCTCCTCCACGCCTTCTTCTTCTCCCCGCGCGGGCATAAATACCCCCTTCTGCCTCCCCACCTCTCCTTTGCTCCCCGAACTCCCCAACCACCTCCATTCGCCTCCCACCACTCCCCTGCACCTCCCCGAGCAGCCGATTGGGCTCCCATCGCCTCCAGCTCCGTCGCCGTCTTCCCCTGCGCCGGCGACCCCCGTGAGCTGATCTTCCTCCCCTCTCCCTCATTCTTCAATTCTTTGCTCCCAGAGCACCTCTGCTACTCCCTAATCACAATGCCGCACTTCCACGGCGGTAATCGCTGTGGAGTCCCAAGACCAAGCTCGCCACGGCCAATTCACCCTCTCCGTGGCCGGCTCGCCAGAAGGCTCGAGCCGGCCACGGTGCAGTGTGAGCCGGGACCCATCGACCATAAATCCACCGCCGATTTGGCTCGATCGCCACGGTGACCCTCCATCACCGCCGGGAAGCCATTTCTTCCTTGGTCTCCTACCTCCCTAGTGGTTCTCCGGCCTTCAAGGGCCGAAATGGGTTCCCGTCTTGAAACCTACCCGGTGGTGCCCTCACGGCATGGGGACCTCGCCGTCACGGGAGCCAAAGCTCCCTTTCTCGTCCCTCTGCGCATGCGGCGAGAGGTGACGACGACAAGCGTGGCGCATCCACGCCGCCCCTCCAAGCGTTATCGTTTAAAACCGGGGCGTCGGATGGCACTCCTCTCGTCACCGTCCGATCTTCGAACGCAACCCTCCTCATCCGTCCGATCACCCCATACCGCTTCACCCGCCCGCTCTGTTCTCAGCCGTCCGATCTCACTTAAACCCCCTTCATCCGAGCCGTCCGCCCTCCCCGCATCGCAGCCGCCCGCCCGCCACGCGTGGACCATCGGCCGGGCGGCGCTGCGAGCGCTGGGCAGGTTGGCCTTCTACAAGACGGGCCGCAGCGGGGCCGGGGCATGACTGTAGCCATGGGCGGCCCAAGATCGTTTCATCGAATTTCGAGATTTATTCTTTTCCAAAATCCGAAAGTCTAAATAAATCCCAGAAAATCACAGAAAATCCCAAAAATTCCCAAATTTCACCACATTGCTCCTTTCATTATCCTGAACCCAGTGGTGAACTCCAATTTCCAAAATTCTTCTCCAGCAAGATCTGAAAATTCAAAGAATCCTTTTCATTTGATATCTTATGCAATTTTATTTCTTTTTAATTCTTTTTATAGATTGTTTTTCCTTGCTTGATTAATATCAAGCTGGATTTAATTATTTTATGTGTTTGCGCTAGTTTGGAGATCCCGAGCTCGGGTGCAATCTCGGGATCGAGCGTCGACGTTCGAGCTCACGAGATCGTTCAGTTCACTGACAAGTCGCAAAACCTTGATCATGTTGAATCCCATGCTTTACATATTATGTTATTATGCTATTTGCATTATGCTAGTTGTGAAATGCTAGTTTAAAGTAAAATAAAAATGTTTAGAATGACATGTGATATAGATACATCCTACCACCGAAAAATGCCCTGCTTAATTTGTAGCCATGCCTTGTAACCCTAGAAATAATTATCTGTTAATCTAGATCACTATAGGTTACTATTATCATACAAAGTCTTACACTGATAAGGTCGTGGCTGCGGGCCAGTAGATTTGAAAACCCGACCCTAGGGTGGGGTGGTATGGGACACCGCATCCTAGGGCGGAGAGTGTCGGTCTTGTTGGAAAGGGTAAGGCGTTGTGGAAACCGCATGGTCGGTCTTCGCCCACCGTTTACCCTAGGTTGTGGTCGCGGACCTGGAGAGGTTGCGGGCCATGTGAAAATATAAGGACTGAAACCCTTATGCTGAGCAACTGTCATAGCAATCGCTCAACCACAGGAGTTGACTCGTCAACACTGGTTTAGTAGCTGCTCAACTCATTTGAAACTCTACAGGTGTTGAGGAGACCGGAGGTTGGGTAGTTGAATTAGGTATGCCGTGCTGCGGATACCTAATAACGGTAGGGTTCACTCGAAGCGGACGGGAGTTTCCATGTGCCAGACCCGAGTGAACTCTACCGGGTAGAGACTATATAAAGATTTGAGCGGTGAAGCGACCGGCTTTCTTAACTCGTCGCGGGAGTTAAGAGATCGTGTGGGTAAAGTTGAGCAAACTCTGCAGGTCAATTAAATGGTATTCGGATCTGCGTGCTCCGGTTATTGGGCTGTGTCACTTGGGTGATTCCATCGACAAAGCTTAAGTAGTTTTCTGAATGTTTTAATCTGGTTAGATGGTTAATTTACTCTTCATGAAAACCCCTATTGATTAAGAAGTAGTTTTATCAGCAAGTTTTACAAAAAGGTTTGCAAAGAAAACTGCATCCACTCAAAAGATAATAAACCAAGTATACTACATTCCTTTGTTAATCCGTGCATATAGTAAAGTAAGCTTCCTTTGCGATTTGTTGAGTAGGATGTTGGCTCACGACTTGCTAAATCAATTCTTTAGAAGATCAAGACGAAGGTGAAAGTCTCCCGTTGAGGAAGTCCCCGAGGGCCTCTTCTTGACGAGGATCCGTGGTTGTGGGTCTTCGCCGCGCTCAGCGGATTCGGAGCTTTTGTGATGTAATTATACTTTGGGCTTGCACGCCTATTGTCAAAACTCGGATGTTAATCCATATATGAAATATATGTTGGTTTTGTTGTAAGCATGCAATGGTATACTCTTGCGACACTCCATAGCTGTTCATGCGTGAATAGTTGCGGGTTGTCGTGTCCGATTCGCGCCCGGAAGCGGGCGTGACAAAGTGGTATCGAGCGAGCTCTTTGACCGTAGGATAAGACCTAAAGCTGCCTAGGAAGCGATTTTATCGCAAAACCTAATTTAAAGATATAAAAAGGGTTTATGAAAAATATAAGTATTACTGCTGTCTTTACCCTCTTGTTGCTACCTTATCATCTTAGTTTATACGCTTAAGTTTTGATTTATGCAAATGTTTACTGCTTCACTTGTCTAACTTCAAAATTTTCGTTTCCGGCAGATGGTGCACCACATCTTTTCCCGCCCCGACCGTATGGACGGTTGGGCCCGTAAGGTGTGGGAGATGCGGAAGCATCTTGGAGCGAGAGGCAACTTCAACCCGGTGTTCCATGCTGTGGGACAGTTTCGCCAGGACCAGTTCTACGAGTACGAGGCTTGGGTGGTTCTTGATCCGTTGCTGTCGCCCAGACAGAAGCGGAGGTTCACCGCCGTAGGGTGAGCGAGGCGGCTGCTCGAGATGTGGCTCGAGGCCGCACTCTACCTCGAGACTACTACCACCGGAGCTAGCAGGGACACCCTTTGACACGGTGTGCGTCCGCACTTTGGGGACTTTTTAGTCCCTGGGTTCGGTGAGGATGACGATCCCCGCCTGGCGGGCATCGCCACCCTCATGACGCTGCAGGTCGTCCGCCACGACGGAGCAGTCAGTGAGGCCAGAGTTCTACGGAGGCAGCTTTGGGACGCCCGTGAGGAGGTCCAGCGCCTCCGGGAGTCCCTTCTTCGCTTTGAGGCCCAGGAGGCAGCAGAGGGCTCAGATAGTGCAGAGTCGCCCAGCGTCCATTCCTCTTGTGCTTCAGTGCAGTCTAGGCCCAAGCGCCGGATGATCATGCGCGCAGATCTGCGTGCTCGGTTCCGCCCATGACCCGCTTGGCCCTCCCAGTAACGAGGATATGGAGGAGTAGACGACCGCTAGCGTAGCTTGACCTTTTGTTTTAGTAGTGTACTTTTGCTTTGTAATGCAAGTGTAACCATGAACCCTAAGTGGTCTGTGTACCACCTGCATATTGTAAAATTATGTTCATTAATCTTTATGTTGTTTGCTTAATTATCAGTATTTCTGTCTGTGTTCAAAGCTTCCTCCTGTCCCCTTCGCTCTTGTTCTTACCTTTTTCGTCCTATACTTACCTTGAAAAATTCGAAATCTTACTTATCTACTCTTGGTTACCAAGATCGCTGCAAAGCTAATTCCCAGTTCCCAATTGGCAGATGGATCCGACACGCAGAGACAGGCGGACCCGGTGGGCAGGGTGCACCTGCCACAGATCAAGCGATGCTAGTCAGCATAATAACAATGTTAGAGCAAAACCGCCAGCAAGGAGAACAGAACATCCTACGAGTGCTTGATCAGCAAGCCCGTATGCTTGAGCAGATAGCAGCTAGATCTCCGGGCCTTTGGTGGAGGCAATATCCCTCGGGATGGTGCACGATTTCCACCGATGGGCGAGACTTCACGAAACCCGTCCACGACCTTTACCACCTCGGCTGACCCCTTAGTAGCCGAGGACTGGCTGGTGGACGTGGAAAGGAAGCTTCAGACCGTACAGTGCGATGACAAAGAGAAGGTGCTATATGCATCCCATCAGTTGCAGGGTGCTGCTGCAACATGGTGGATCAACTACCGCACGTACCGAGAGACCGAGAGATTGATTGGGAAGAATTCTCCAAGGCTTTCCGCAAAGCCCATATTCCTGATGGCATTATGGAGGCGAAACGCCGAGAATTTTTGGCGCTCAAACAAGGAGGTCGCACAATTATGGAATACCTACACCAATTCAACCATCTTTCCCGGTTCGCCCCAGAAGATGTTGATAAAGAAGAGAAGAAAATGAGCAGATTGTATCGGACTACATGATCCTTGAAATTCCACATTTCAGCTATCAAATTCCAAGACCTGAATGACATGGTGGATAGCCTCATCACCTCAGAAGAAGCCCGTAGTGAGATGGAGGATTACAGAAAGCGTAAAGCAACGCACAAATCACAGTCCTCCTCCCACCAAAGCCAGCGAAGCAAGACTATGGGGTCGTCGTCTTTTCGATCCCAACCTTCTCGGCAGTTTGTGATGCTGCCGAAAAGTCGATCGAGACGGTCCGGCAATACAACTCCCCTTCGCCTTTGGCAATCAGATGCCCCACTTGTGGAGGAAACCACCTCGCTAGCGATTGCCCCCGCAGATCAATGCTTGCTTCCTTTGTGGCGAAATAGGGCACTCTGAGATCGGTGTCCCGGAAGAACTTGCCCTCCGTCTTTGCAAAGCTTCAAGTACGTAAGAATCAAACAGGAGTCAAAATCACAAGCGGGCCCCAGCACCCCAAGGAGGATACCTCCGGATCAAAGCGGCGGACGCAATCGCTCATGGAACGGCGAATTTTACTGCAGGCGAGGCGAGGCCGTGCTAGGCCTACATTTTATGCAAGAGTGAATCACGTGTCGCAGAAGAAGATCATTGAGCAGCCGATATCATTGCGGTATGTTCCCAATCAACTCCATACCGCATTGATTTTATTTGATCTGGAGCAACACATTCATTTATCTCAAGAGTTTTGTCTGAAAAATCGTTACCCTCGGTTTCTTTGCCAAGACCTTATGTGGTTGAAACCCCTAGGGTTAGAATGGAGTCCCACGGTGGGTGTGCGGGACTCAGTATAAACATCCATGGGGTAGAATTTAAAGCGATTCTTTGCAATTAGATATGTCGGTCTAGATGCCATTTTGGGCATGGCGGCTAGCTAAAACAAAGGCAAGGTAGGCTGTGAGGACAAAACGATATCTTTGGTCAGTCGAAGATCGAAAGTGGTGATAAAAAGCAGATGAGAGAGGTCTTTGAAAAGTGCAAGGAAACGCATGATCAACATGTTGGCGGTCACACGAGCAAGTGCTTGGGTAGTACAAGACTATCCGGATGTGTTTCGGAGGAATTGCCAGCGAGACCCCGACAGGCGGTAGAGCTGCTATAGAATTGGTCCCAGGCACAAAACCAATCGCCAAGCATCAATACCGGATGTCAGCCAGTGAGCTAAAAGAACTCAAGAAACAGCTAGATGAATTGCAAGAGAAAGAATTCATAAGACCAAGCGTTTCACCTTGGTCGGCCCCAGTTTTATTTGTAAAGAAGAAGAATGGAGAATTAAGAATGTGTGTAGATTACAGAGGATTGAATGTTGTTACCATCAAAAACAAGTACCCATTGCCCAGAATTGATGATTTGTTTGATCAACTCAAGGGTGCCAAAGTATTCTCCAAGATCGACTTGCGCTCGGGTTATCATCAACTCAAAATCCGAAAGCAAGATCGAGAGAAAACAGCATTCATCACCCGATATGGACTATACGAGTTCACGGTCGTGCCCTTTGGTTTAACCAATGCACGACTTATTTCATGAACCTTATGAATCTGGTGCATATGGACCAACTGGACCGATTCGTGATAATCTTTATCGATGATATTCTGATATATTCAAAGAGTGAAGAAGAACACAAAGAGCATTTGCACATGGCATTGACCCGATTGAGAGAGCATCAGTTGTATGCCAAGTTCGATAAATGTAGTTTACGGCTAAAAGTTGCTTTCTTGGGTCATATTATATCGAAGATGGAGTCAAGGTTGATCCGAGAAAAGATTGCCTTGATCATGGAATGGCAATGACCAAGACAAGAATGAAATAAGGAGCTTCCTTGGATTGGCGGGCTATTATCGTCGATTCATAGAAGGATTCTCAAAAATTTCTCGTCCACTTACTCAATTGCTGAAGAAAGACAAACCTTTCCTGTGGACAGATGCATGCGAAGAAAATTTTCAGTTGCTAAAGACCAAGCTAACCACAACACCAGTGCTGATCTTGCCAAACCCAGAGAAAGAATTTCAAGTCTATTGTGATGCATCAAAACAGGGTTTGGGATGTGTGCTCATGCAAGATAGGAAAGTGGTTGCTTATGCCTCAAGACAGCTGAAGCCACACGAAGAAAATTATCCCACACACGATTTAGAACTAGCGGTAGTGGTGCATGCACTAAAAATTTGGAGGCACTACCTGCTAGGAAATCGTTGTGAGATATTCTCAGATCACAAGAGTCTCAAGTACCTCTTTACACAGCCAGAGTTGAACATGAGACAACGAAGATGGCTAGAACTGATCAAAGACTATGATGTCGATCTTCAATATCATCCCGGCAAGGCCAATGTGGTTGCCGATGCCCTTAGTCGAAAGGTTCGACAAGGCAGACCTGACACCGCAGAATATCCGCCAGAATTACAAAAAGATATACTACGGTGAATTTGGTGATCATCGAACAAAGCGACTGACACTAGAACTAGAACTTCTTGTCGACGATCGATTAAGGCGACCCAAGATAACGATGAAGAGATTCAAAAACTGAAAAAGAGAGCCCAAGAAGAAGATTCATCGAGTATCGCATTTGGACGAACATGGAATCCTTACTTTCGTGGTCGCTATTGCATACCAACAAGAAAGAGTTGAGAGAATTGATCTTGTCCGAAGCTCATTCTTCTCAATTCTCGATCCATCCAGGAGGCACAAAAATGTATCAAGACTTGAGGAAGAAGTATTGGTGGAACGGATGAAGAAAGAAGTGGCGAATATGTAGCCAAATGCGGCGTGCGCGGCAGATCAAAATTGACCACCGAAACCCTCAGATTATTCTGACCCTTACCGATTCGAATGGAAATGGGATAGTATCGGCATGGACTTCATTCTTGGACTTCCCAAGACTCGTGAAGGATATGATGCTATCTGGGTCATCATTGATAGACTGACCAAAGTGGCTCATTTCCTCCCGATCAAGCAGACATATGGGAAGGATAAACTTGTTGAACTATATTTGACACGAATTGTGACACTTCATGGAGTACCTAAGAAGATTGTGTCGATAGAGGAGCCAGTTCACATCCAAGTTCGGGAAAAGTTGCACGCAAACAATGGGCACCGATCTCAATTTATTTCAACATATCACCCGCAGACGGATGGGCGACGGAAAGAACAAATCGATTTTAGAAGATATGTTGAGAGCTGCGCTATTGTGTATGGGCGACATGGAATACTTGCTCGCCATTTGCTCAATTCTCCTACAACAACGACTATCAAGCTAGCATTCGAGATGGCCCCATTTGAAGCTTTATATGGCGAAAATGTAGAACACCCACGAATTGGTCGAGAGGCGGAGAACGACCCTCGTTGGACCCCAAATTGCTCAAGATGCAGAAGCACATATCAAAATCATCAGAGACAGACTGAAGATTGCACAAGACCGACAGAAGAGCTATGCAGACAACCGCAGAAGGATTTGAGCTTTGAAGTGGGAGATTTCGTCTACATCAAAGTCACTCCATTCAAAATAGTTAAGAGGTTTCAAGTTAAAGGCAAATTAGCACCAAGATATGTGGGACCGTTTCAAATTATCGGAAGAGTGGGAGAAGTAGCTTATCGAGTGCGCTTCGCCCAACTTGCCAAGAATGCACAATGTGTTCCACGTATCTCACTTGAAAGTGTCTGCGACAACCAGCGGATGAAGTGCGTTGTCGGATATTGAATTGCGGGATGACTACGTATATTTGAAGAACCACTACAAATACTTGAAACATCGAGAGGCAGCTCGGGAACAAGAATGTCGATTTTGCGAGTGCGGTGGAAGAATCACACGCATGAGACGAGGCCACTTGGGAAAGAGAATCGGATTTGCAGCGGGATTTTCCCAACTTACTCCCTGGACCAAGTTAATCTCGGGGTCGAGATTCTTTTAAGGGGTAGGTTGAAAGACCCCAAAATTTCAAACCAAATTTTTTTCTGGATTTTCCTGAATTTTGGTGAATTTTGAAAACTTTCCCAATTCGGAAGTTCTCCGAAATCGCTTTCCTTTTCTGCAAACCCGCCTCCCCTCCTCCTGGCGCCCCTCCTTTCCGCCTCCCTCCATGGCGCCGCTCCCTCCGTTTCCGCCTTCCCTCCTCCCTGCGCGCCTCGCGTCTTCCCTCCCAGCGCTTCCTCTCCTCCGCTTTCTCCCACCCGCGCGTCTTGCGCCCGCGTCCCCGCACCGCCCCCGTTCGGACAGACAGCACCCCAGCCGCCCAGCGGTCCGGCCGGCCTCGCCTGCGCCAGCGTCGCCGCCTCCTTCCCGTGGACCCCACTGCCGTGCCGTTTCTCCCTTCTCGCGGCGCCGCCCGCCCATCCCACCCACGCGCCCACTCCCACCGCCATTACTCCCTGCGGAGCCGGTCGTCACCTGCGCGGAGAAGACCCCCACCGGCTCCCATCACCTCCGGTTGACTCCCACGTCTTGAGCCTTCTCCTCCGCCTTCTTCTTCTCGCGGGCATAAATACCCCTACGCCTCCCCACCTCTCCTTTGCTCCCGAACTCCCCAACCACCTCCATTCGCCTCCCACCACTCCCTGCACCTCCCCGAAGCGGAGATTGGGCTCCCATCGCCTCCAGCTCCGCCGTCTTCCCTGGCGGCGACCCCGTGGTGATCTTCCTCCCTCCCTCATTCTTCAATTCTTTGCTCCCAGAGCACCTCTGCTACTCCCTAATCACAATGCCACACTTCCACGGCGGGTAATCGCTGTGGAGTCCCAAGACTTCATCGCCGGCCAATTCACCCTCTCCGTGGCCAGCTCGCCAGGAAGGCTCTGAGCTTCGGCCACCAGTACCAATGTGAGCCGGGACCCACTGACCATAAATCCACCGCCGATTTGGCCTGATCGCCGCCGGTGACCCTCCATCACCGCCGGGAAGCCATTTCTTCCCTTCGGTCTCCTACCTCCCCTAGTGGTTCTCCGGTCTTCCAAGGGCCCGAAATGGGTTCCCGTCTGCCGAAACCTACCCGTGGTGCCTCCACGGCCATGGGGACCTCGCCGTCGCCGGGAGCCAAAGCTCCCCTTCGTCTGTCCGCTCCAAGACGCCGGTGAGAGGTGAGCGACGACCGACGTGCCGCATCCACGCCGTCCCTCCAAGCGTTATCGTTTAAAACCGTGCGTCGGATGGCACTCCCCCTCAGCCGTCCGATCTTCGTAAACGCAACCCTCCTCATCCGTCCGATCACCCCCATACCGCTTCACCCGCCCGCTCTGTTCTCAGCCGTCCGATCTCACTTAAACTCCCTTCATCCGAGCCATCCGCCTCCCGCATCATGATAGCCGCCTACCGCCACGCGTGGACCATCGGTAGGCGGTAGCGCGCGAAGGCATGGCATGGCCTTGCCTTCTGCCGCACAGACGGCGGTGGTGGTGGGCCATGCTGTAGCCATGGGCGGCCCAAGGCCTTGTTCACCGAATTTCCAGGGATTTATTCTTTTCCAAAAATCCAGAAAGTCTAAATAAATCCCAGAAAATCACAGAAAATCCCAAAAATTCCCAAATTTCACCACATTGCTCCTTTCATTATCCACGAACCCGGTGGTGAACTCAATTTCAAAATTCTTCTCCAAAGCAAGATCCGAAAATTCAAAGAATCCTTTTCATTTGATATCTTATGCAATTTTATTTCTTTTAATTCTTTTTATAGATTGTTTTCCTTGCTTGATTAATATCAAGTGGATTTAGTATTTTATGTGTTTGCGCTAGTTTGGAGATCCCGAAGCTCGGGTGCAATCTCGGGATCGAAGCGTCGGCGTTCGAGCTCGCCGAGATCGTTCCAGTTCACGGCAAGTCGCAAAACCTTGATCATGTTGAATCCCATGCTTTACATATTATGTTATTATGCTATTTGCATTATGCTAGTTGTGAAATGCTAGTTTAAAGTAAAATAAAATGTTTAGAATGACATGTGATATAGATACATCTTACCATAGAAAAATGCCTCGCTTAATTTGTAGCCATGCCTTGTAACCCTAGAAATAATTATCATTAATCTAGATCACTATAGATTACTATTATCATACAAAGTCTTACACGATAAGGTCGTGGTCTGCGGGCGAGAGATTTGAAAACCCGACCCTAGGGTGGGGTGGTATGGGACACCGCATCCTAGGGCGGAGAGTGTCGGTCTTGTTGGAAAGGGTAAGGCGTTGTGGGAAACCATGGTCGGTCTTCGCCCACCGTTTACCCTAGGTTGTGGTCGCGGACCGGAGAGGTTGCGGGCCATGTGAAAATATAAGGATCGAAACCCTTATCTTGAGCAAGCTGTCATAGCAATCGCTCAACCACGTGAGTTGACTCGTCAACACTGGTTTAGTAGCTGCTCAACTCATTTGAAACTCTACAGGTGTTGAGGAGACCGGAGGTTGGGTAGTTGAATTAGGTATGCCGTGTCATGGATACCTAATAACGGTAGGGTTCACTCGAAGCGGACGGGAGTTTCCATGTGCCAGACCCGAGTGAACTCTACCGGGTAGAGACTATATAAAGATTTGAGCAGTGAAACGACCTGGCTTTCTTAACTCTGTCGCGGGAGTTAAGAGATCGTGTGGGTAAAGTTGAGCAAACTCTGCAGGGTCAATTAAATGGTATTCGGATACGCCGTGCTCCCGGTTATTGGAGCTGTGTCACTTGGGTGATTCCATCAGCAAAGCTTAAGTAGTTTTCTGAATGTTTTAATCTGGTTAGATGGTTAATTTACTCTTCATGAAAACCCCTATTGATTAAGAAGTAGTTTTATCAGCAAGTTTTACAAAAAGGTTTGCAAAGAAAACTGCATCCACTCAAAAGATAATAAACCAAGTATACTACATTCCTTTGTTAATCCGTGCATATAGTAAAGTAAGCTTCCTTTGCGATTTGCTGAGCCGGATGTTGGCTCACGGCTTGCTAAATCAATTCTTTAGAAGATCAAGACGAAGGTGAAAGTCTCCCCGTTGAGGAAGTCCCTGAGGGCCTCTTCTTCGACGAGGATCCGTGGCTGTAGGTCTTCGCCGCGCTCAAGCGGATTGGAGCTTTGTGATGTAATTATACTTTGGGCTTGCACGCCCATTGTCAAAACTCGGATGTTAATCCATATATGAAATATATCTTTGGTTTTGTTGTAAGCATGCAATGGTATACTCTTGTGACACTCCATAGCTGTTCATGCGTGAATAGTTGCGGGTTCTGCGTGTCAGTTCGCGCCCGGAAGCGGGCGTGACAGGAGTGCTAGGGTTCCAGTAGAAGTGCCGGTTTAAGCTAGGAAGGACTCAGGACGGCTGGCCACGAGAGGGGTGTCACGGTCAATGGCGATCTCAGCCGCCCGGGCTTTAGACTAATGCTCACGTTCGATTGAGTTTACCAGTATGTTTGGCATGCAAAGGAGGTGCTATGGCTAAAAGCAATTGAAGTATGGCGGTGAAACAAGGGAGATAGGGTGAGCGGCTTACCGAGCTCAGGGGCGACGATCGACGGCGACACGACGAAGCTCAGCTAAAATTGGTGGCTTCGGAGGGTATTTGCGAGTGTTGTAAGGCGCTCTGCAGGGGCCAACAAGCTTATAGCGCCAGAGAACACCGTGGCAGCGGGGAGGCGGTTCGGGAGTGGGTTTCTAGGGCAAGGAGAGGAGAGCAGGCGGTCTCATTGTTGCTCGATGGATAGAGGGAGAGGTGGCGCGTCTCTTCTGCAGCTCTCTGCCCACGGGTTGGCTCTGTAAGGAGAAGCCGCAAGAAGGGTGCGAGGCGTGCGGCAGCGGAGTGAACGCGTAGGCGACGGCGCGTCTGCGAGGGAGGAGCAAGGTGGCGTGCGGCTGGCTTGTGGACACGCGGCACAGGGTGACGTTGGGTAAGGAAGGGCGGCGTCGCAATTCCACGTGAGGGAGAGGCGACGCGCGCAACGGCGTTCGGGCGAAGACGGAGGAGAGGTGTCGCGCGCGAGGGAGCGCCAGAGAGAGGAGAAAGCGTATTTGCCAAAAAGGGAAGGCGTAATTTTATTGAGACTTGCTAAATTGGGAAAGAAATCAAATTCAATAGGAATTCAAGAATTTTGAAAATTTCTGGGTCGTTTCAGGATCATGCAAGCATATGTGTTAAATATGATGATCGATCCCATGGCCGGGCACATGACACAACGAGGGGCGTTTAAAATGGCCGTAAATTTTAGCTTTTGGCTGAAGCTATTAAAGTTTGATCCGAAATTTGTACCATGTTTATGTAGGATACTATATCATATCATACCAGACGTAGCATGATCGATGTCAGGGCCATGTGCAGGTTGTATCAGACGTAATGTCAATCTATAGCAATCAACTCTGATTCGAAAGAGTGAAAGTATCATTGTAATCTCTCATTGTATAGGAAATTTCGTATTTGTACGTCCGTATTTTCCCGCAATGGTTTTTCACACTAAATCCTCGTCTCTTATTTTTTTATTCTCTATTTTTACTGTATATTTTATAACAAATGGTATAAGAGCTCTGGGTTAAAAAATCTACCCGCTGCCCTTGAGGAGGCAACTCCCGGAGCCACTGCGCAGCATCCGTACATCACCGTGGAGGCAACATCCATGGCGACACCTGAGCAGCATCGAGGAGCGATGGGAAGTTGCGAAGAAAAAAATCGTCATGACACTCGGTGATTCTTTCATCGACTTGTCATCCGCGACCGAGGGTCTTGTCTGCTCGTCGAATCTGAAGTGGGCTTGAAGATGTTGTTCCGAAGCGGTCAGGCCGAAGTCCAGTCGAAATCCAACCTGAAGCACTTTGCATCGGGTCTCGTGGAATTAAGGGTATGCTTGGTAATAGCTGCGACTTATGGTTTTTGTTGAAAATTTTGAATTTTGACTGTTTATAATACAGATTACGAAGAGAGAAATACTCACTTACGATTTTGGATGGTATATATGTTGGGTTTTTAACATATACATCGTTTAACTTGTAGACCTCGTCTTAAGAAAATACCCCGTTTAAAAGTTAGATACTATAGTAAAAATCAAAAATCGCCCGACTTAAAAAAAAAAGGCCCTAAAAGCAAACCGCATGTCGCATGAATCAGAGAGGAGGCAGCTTCAGTCCATGCATCGGATAAAAGGGTCGTATCAAGCTGTCAACCGAGGAGCAGCAGTAGTCGTCGCAAGCCGAGAAGAGGCGAAGATGTCGACCGACCACATCAATTTTTCTTGCTGAAACCTGAGAGGCCAAGCTGCGTGTCACCAAGTGCAGAGAATCAGACGCGTGAAAAGATGAGAGCCACCGTTCGTGTCGGACACGACACACGATCCCGTTCGTGACTTCCAATTGAGCTGTTTTTTGCAAGACGCACATGACAGTGTACCTAGACGACCCAGCAATTGCTAGGTGCACATGAACCAGTGTACCAGTGTACGAGCGTACCAGGATTCAACTCTAACTTGGCGATTTCGATTCGTCTCAACTCTATTCCACGACTCGATTTCATACTGAGCGTCGATCCACACTCTACCTCGGTAACTGTTCTAGCGCTAGGTTCGCCAACAACATTGCCCGCATTGTTTGACGTCATGCCATGACGTCGTACTGCACCATCTCCATCGATAATCTTTTACCTCAATCGATCATCATCTATCATGAAAAAGTTGTGTCGTCAACTCTACACGTTTTTTGTTGGAGGTAGGGTTCATTTTAATTCAGGTCGTTGTGCTTATTATTGGCGGTATTTATGCGGGATTAATCATTAGCGATTTCATCGACGATCCATTGTCTTCTATAGGTTACTGCGGTAAGATCCATAGATAAGGAGTCCAAGGTGGAGTTGCATATTTTCAACACAATGAGTTAATTTGAGCTATGCTTGATCAAAGAGACTTAAAAAATAATATCAATTGTCGGAACAATTGAATTTAGTGTTTTAATCACCGTTTAAATATGTTGCAATTTGGATTACTTGTGCGACCATTATGGAGGCTTTGGCGACATTCAAATTTAGAAGTTTGATAACACCCTGATGGCAGCTAGCATGATGCTCTCTGCAGTTTTGCTATTTAAAAGTGAAGATTTTGCTCCAAATTTCAGTTTGAGATGAAGAATTTAAGTATAAGAAGGAGTTTATTTTTGTTTGGATACCACAATGTTTGTTCAGTTATCATAGCTCGGTATGATGGGTCTACTAGAGTTTTACTCTATTGATGGCACAAGAGTTTCTTTTATCTGGACAGTTTTACAAGAGCAGTTTCAACCCTGTCATAGAAATTAATTACTATTGAAGTTAGCAATTTAATGTACCTGATGGCCACATGTGCAAGCTGCTCTTTTAATAAGCGTTATTTATCGAGTTTTGTGTTCCATGTGGAGCATGTCATATTCTATGATATGAGTTATCCACTATCTATATAGCGTCACAGGTAATGTTTTAGTTTATACCATTTGATGATTGAGCATTTGTTTTAGAAAGTCAGTTACATAGACTCAGAATTTTGCTGGGGTTATGAATTGTTGAAGACCTAGATTTGTTCATCTACTTTGTTGAAAGCCGTGTGTTTAGACCTGCTGATGGTTTGCTCAATTTTGCTTTGCGAGAAGCATTTGGATAAGACTGTTTCAGTCTATCTTGTTGAAGATTAGTCTGATGGACTTTCGACGCATAAGGTGTTTATCCTAATTTAATTGAAAGAGTTTATTGTGTTTTTCGACTACTAGAGGAAATTCGGCTCAAGGAGAACGATGATGAAGTTTGATCTGAATTCGTACTTTGACTGTGTAGAACACTGCATTGCCTTATGCTAGACATGGCATGACCTGTGCCAATGCCAGCGCTATGTGCAGTCATGTCGATGTGGTGTCAAGCGTAGCATCGACTACGATTGATGTTTTCTTCATGTGGGACTCATTTTTTTGCCCTATATATGTACCCTAGTAGTCTATAGAAAGAGTAAGAGCCTCCTTGTAATCTCTCTCGTATAGTGAATTTCACCTTCACGTATCCATGGGTTTTCCATAAGGATTTTCCACGTTAAGTCCTCATCTCTCATTCTTTTGATCTTTTATTTTTGCCATGCGTTTTATAACAGAAGCTTTTGGTTTTAGAATAGTAGTGGTTGGAAGTAGAAGTGGTTGAAAGTGAGAGGTATTTGATTTGACTGGAGGCTTTGACTTTTGGCTAGCTAACTAGATTGTGCCCTGTTTCAACAAGTTGCAAGAAGAAATAAAAAATCACAGCAATTGTCGCTGCCATTGTCACCCGGTGGCATGCTATCCACGGCCTCCTAGGCCACCAGGATGACAGATCTGGCCTCTCCCTTGCCAGATCCGGTGTAGAGGTTGCTGAATCTAATGCAGGAGGCTAGCACAGAGGAGAACAATGGCGGGGGAGGAGGAGGATGCCCAGGTCATGATGGAGGTGGAGCTCATGGCAGCGCTGTCGAGGTGAATACAGAACGTGTGGCAGCGCTAATGGTGCAGAGGCAGAGCTCGTGATAGCGTCGTTGGGGCGAATGTGAAGCTAGATCCAGCCAAAACCGCTTCCAAAAATCCATTTGATTCAACCAGAAGCCAAAAGCCGAAGATATTTCAAATGTCTCCAATGTTCTGCCTGCCTTTTTTTATCCCATGACTATAGGTTGTGTACATGGGTGAGCAAGCTGGCCGACGGGCATGGTGGAAGGGGAAGGATTGGCAATTTAGCATCGACGATCTGTCGTCTCCTTAATTTCATCTCCCCATGTCATGTACGTCTGCACGTGTAGTATCAATGGATTCATGCAACCTTGTCGTTGGATATGAACGTCATTTTGAGGCCTCCCACCTATGTTAGCGGTTAGTACCCCCTGCCACGTTCGCCCAGTACATATATGCTGCATGGATGCACGCTTCTACATGATAATCAAAGTGGAAGAATAAACTAGTGCTATGTGCATGTTCATGGCGGAGCTTAACAGCAGCTAATGTGCTTCTGAAACTTCAATATGTGGGAAGATAGAATAGTCAGAATAATTATCGGATATATTACTTGAGCCTAGGAGGGCGTATATATAGAGTACAATATAACTTGAGATCAAGTCAATCTAATACAGATATGGAAGGAACCATATCGGATACAAATCATCCTAATTGATTCTATTCTCTCTTATAATATTGCCAAATATGTACTCTAATATCCCCCGTAGTCAGAGCGGGAGTGTCGCGGACGCTCAGGCTGGAGAAGAAGCCGACGGGGATGCTCAAGTTGAAGTAGAAGCCAACGAGGAGTACCATGCGAAGAGCCGGTTGTGAAGTTTGCCGTAGAGGTAGTCGTCGAAGGAGTAGAGGACGGTTGTGGAGAGAGGGAAAACAGTAGAAGGGGCGGCGCACGAAAGGAATGTAGCCATGGGAGAAGATGAAGCAGAGGATATAGAGGTCGGGGAAGTGAAGTTGATGCAGAGGTGGTCATGGCCGAGGTTGGTGAAGAGGTCGCTGGCGTCGAGATCGAAGGTGAGAGAAGATATCTGCATACGACCATCGACCACGGCAGGTGTACAGTAAATCAATCGTAGCTACAGTGAACCTGTCGCAGGGTCCGTGGTCGATCTGCCATGGTCAACATCAATGATGAGAGAAAGGAGCAGAGAGGCAATAGAGTTGGGGGGCCACGCCGGTGGAGGGAGCAGTGGGAGTTGGCAACGGCGTTGCCGGTGGAGGAGGAGACGCTGCGGCGGCTACGAGGAAGAAGAAGATGTCGGCGGAGCAGTTGGCATCACCGACGGTAGAGGGGGAGGAGAAGATGCCGGAGGAGCAGTTGGCGTTACCGGCTGCTGTGGGGGAGAAGAGGAAGAGCAAGCCGGTAGGCAAGGGACGCCGAAGAGGTGGGAAAGGCAACACCTTGTAAGCGTAGAGGAAGAAGTACAAGCAAAGGATCGGCTTAGTGTGGTGGATGCTGGCAAAGTGCGCAGTGGCTAGGGAAATACAAGAAGAGACGATGAAGTGGCAGTCAATCACAATGGCAAACATGGTTGGCAGTTGGGGGGGATGATCTGGGGCGAGGAGGGCCGCTCATCGGGAGCTCGGATCTAGGGCCATGGAGCTGGTCGATTCGGACTTGGCGTGGAGCTCTACGGCGCTAGAACCAACAAAGACGAGCGGCGGAGAGAACCGGCTCTAGATCCAGGCGGAGAGACCACCGAGGAGAGCAGAGGGGCCGACTGGATCCAGCGTGGAGGAGACCGGATCACAGGTTGGCGGCGGCCGGGAGCAAGTTTAGGCGCGATGGCGTCGGTGGGGCGGCTCAAAACGATGGTGGCGGTGCTAGGCCGGATCCGACAGGGTGGTCGGATCCGCGAGGGAGCCCGGATAGGCGGCGTGGAGGTGGATCGAGGGCCTAGCGCCGGCTACGCGATGACAATGCGAGCACACGCTGGTGGCCAATGAAGGCAACCGACGGTGGCGCGAAGTGCGTGCGTGGTCTGGCGCAGCGATGGGGCTAGGAGGAGGTGCCGCTTGTCGGGAGGAGCTCGTCGATGGGAAGCCGAGGAGAACACGATGGCGCCTTGTCTAATCACCTCCAAATACTTTCCTCTTCTTTCTATTGATTTGGGAAGAAAATTTTGATCCTCATTCGCACCCTTACTCCAAAAATTCAAGGTTAGGAACGTTGAAGATCGCCATGAAGATAAAGTGGTTTCGTTCTAAACAAACCACGTAGATGAACCATACGCCCCTTATGTGTGCTCCCGAATAGACGTGGTATTGTCGCAAGATTTCACTTTGGCCCCTGCACCGCCTCCTTGCCCCGGGCCCTATTTCGATCACAGAAAAGCTTGCTTTCAAAATTTGTGTGGTTCGGTATCACCCCACCTGGGTATACTCTCTAGAATTTTAATGGGTTAGAGTATCTTATCTCACGATGTGACACTCGTCTCATGCTTGCTCCCTCTCACCTTTTACGGAAAATCCTATCGGGCCCAATGGATAGAAGGTGACCACCGCCACGATCGGGAGTAAGGAGGGAAGAATAATAGTTGATGCTCGCAATAGCCCCAACTATGTGTACCAGCCATCACAAGAGTTCATTCTACGAGAAAAGTCAAAGAAAGGTCATCATCATGAAAATAACAGTAGCCCTGCAGTAAGCAGAGGTGCTCAGAAGAAGAAAAGCAAGTGTTTCAGATGTGGCGACCAGGGACATTATGCGAAGGTCTGTCCCATGAAGAGGAAAGACAAGCAAATAATAGATGCCGTCACCATCAGCCTCAACTCCGACGAAGAAGAACAAGTTGCAGGAATTTTGTCACTAGACCAGAGGCTACAATGAATAATATATGCGTGAGTGTGGCAAAGAAGGACATATCGCACAACACCGCCTCCACTACGACAAATTGGACAAGGAGCTGTTTCACTTTAGGCAAACCGGACATATTTGCTACAATTGCCCGGTCTCCATCTGCGTATCTTGCAAGAAACATCATTACCCCACGATCGCCTCATCAATCTAGTAGCATGCGGCTTGGAGAAAAGGGACATGAGAAAAGTCAATGTACAACTAGTCGCCCTAACTGTGAAGGAGACCACCTCCGTGAGCATGCCCAACAAGCAAGATCACATGATTTATCTGCAAGGACAAGACCATCGCCCAAGGATCGCCCCATGAGCTGTTCTTGACCAAGACGATCGAGATACAACGGACAAGTCTCCAAATCGCCAAAGGACTTATCGGGCCGGGTTAGGAAGAATAACTAATATCGTAACTATTTATTTTAAGGGGGGTAGCAAGAGTAGACCAAATGTTGGAAGGCTACTATGACGTGTAATCACTTTTGGGAGTATCGATATGATGTATGCCTACCCGGAGATGCAACAGCTTGTGTTTGGCCAAATCAAACCGTAACACGAGATCGCAAAGCCAAAAAAAAATCTTTGCATGTAAGGATTACGAGATGTACCCTTAGCTAAAATCATCGACTTGTCAAAACCCTAGAGTAAGGGCAAGACCCAAAGAAAAGTGAAAGACCTCCTTATAGAAATACCCATCGTCACCTCTCGTATTCCTAAGGCCCTCTACCCCTAAGACACAGACCATTGCTACCCACCTATCAGTGTAAAACTCTACAACCGTATGTCCACCAAACAATGCGACTACTTCATTCGACGACGAAGTGAAGACCACAATGTCGAAGAACAAGTATTTGAAAGTCTACGACCTACCCAAGAGGACAAGGTTTCTCTCTCCCCTTTCGACTTCTCCAAGTGCTAACCCCTATTGTGCAGATTTCACCTCCCTATGAAATCAAGAACTATCGTCAAGCAACACCCGAAACCCATTGCTAGCCAATATAACCTCACCCCTTTTCTTTCTACTCACTGGAATCTCGGGGTCGAGATTAAGCAAGGGGTAGATTTGTAACATCCTGAAAATTTTAAATTGAAAATCTAAGCTCTTGAATTATTTTGCAATATATTTTTATTGGAATTTGGATTTTAATGATGTTTCCTCTAAATTTTGGTTGAGTTTCCAATAGTAAGAGGGCAAAATTAAATAAAATAGAAAATAAAGAAATATTAAATTTTGTATCTAGATAATTGAACCAAGATGTGAATTAAAATTTCAACAATTGAAATCAATAATCTTAAACATGGAATAGAAATTAAAATTAAAAATTCAGATTCTCGAATTGCGCTTAAACTGCTCCCTCATCTTCCCTCTTCTCTTCCTTCTCTATGGCATGTGGGCCCCACCTTCTTTTCTCTCTCCTTCCTTTCTTTCCTTCTGCTCGCGGCCGAGCGCCTTTCTTCTTCTTCTTCTCTTTCCTCCGTGCGTCCGCTCTGTTTCTTTCCCACGCGCCTCGCTCCTTCTTTTCTCCTCCTCCTTTCTTCTCGGTGGCCGAGTGACCTCCACGCTCGTCCCTGCCTGCCTGCCCCTCTCACAAGACCGAGCCCCGCCGCTCGGCCCGTCCCCCCCGCCGCCCCATCACCTCACCACAGCCACTGCCGAGCCCAACGCCCTGGCCTTGCCGGTAGCTCCTTCCCCGCCCGGTCCGTCCCCGCCACCCGGCCCCCCGCCGGCAGCCTCCCGCCCCCTCTGCCGCTATAAGGGTCTCCGGTCCTCCTTTTCCCTCCTCGCGCCATCTCCTCTTCCTTCCCACCTTTTTCCCTTCTTTCCCGAGCCCGCCGCCGCCATTTCCTACCGCCACCTCCTCCTGGCCGCCTCTTCTCGATTCCGCGGTGGGAGGATCTACTCGTGTCCCGAACCTCCTCCAAGCGACGCTGAGGCTCCTCGACGCCCGAGTTCGTCCTCCTCGGTGAGCTCCATTGCGCCTTCAGCTGCTTGCGCCATGGGGCGCCTCGAGCTCCTCGGTCCCTCACGAACATCCTCGACTTCCCTCGGCACTGGAACCTATTTTGGTCATCGCCGCCCTCCTCGACCTCCCTCACGGCAACCTCCGCCCGCCACGCCCGAGCTTCCCTACTTCGCCCGCACGTTCTACTCAACAAGATTTCTCCGCCACCTGGGTCGGTAACATCCGAGCCCGAGTGGCTAGCCCCGCCAGGCCACCAGACTACCTGTTCGATCCCCTCGGCGCATTTCTTTCTCCCTTTTGTTTTGTTTTGCTAATCACCTCACTTAGGGAAAAGCTAAGGAAAATTTAGAAACAGTTATGGAAGTTTAATGAATTAAATAGAATGTAAAATAATATCACTTAAGAATTAACATTTGATTATTTAATGTATGAGCAACTATTACAACTTAAATATTTATTTGAGGTCTAATTATCAACTAAAGGCATTTATAAAGTATGGTTCTATTTAATGTCCAAATTTAATAAGGACCCTAATTAAAGATACATCCAGTTCAAGTTAAGAAAAAATAAATTTGGTACTATGTTTAACTATATATATATATATATATATATATATATATATATATATATATATATATATATATATATATATATATATATATATATATAAAAGAAAGGATTTAAGATTACTCTAAATAATACTAAAGATGCATCAAATATCACACCTTAAAATGCTAAAACATAAACTATGAGATTAACTCGATAAGCTAAAATTTGCAAACATTACTTATGTATATAGATGTGTATATATAAGTATATATCACATGCCCCGAACATTAGCTTTTGACAAAATACACCAACTCATGGGTCTAACCTACCTCATGGAACTTCCTAAATAAATGTAAAATAATAAAAGAGATTGCTAATAAAAAGATCAAATCATCATATACTACTACCGACCTTGCCTCAAGACACCTATTAACTCATAATAAGAATAAAATCGAGTTTATTTGGATTTATTCGGATCTTTTGAGTTATTTGCATTTATTTGGATTCAGGTTGTTACGCAGAACTAGAAATCGTCATCAAGATTTAATGGATCGAGCGTGATCAAGAGCGAAGTGAAGATAAAGATCGGAGGCTCAAAAGAAAGCATTGTGTGAGCTCAAGATCGCGGTAAAACCGCAAGGCGAGTCAATACTTTGATCATGTTGAACCTACATTTTATGCAAATTACTTTTGTTTAACTTATCGAATTGCATGCTGATATTTTATGTACAAATACATGCTTAATTCAAGAATCTAGTTATATGCCCATTGTTTACCTTGATTAATATTACACCCCCTTGTTGAATATTTGAATATGTGATCCTTGTTGCCCTAGCGAAATTATGATAGTAACCTTTTGAAAATAAGTCCGTAATTTATTACGCCATGCGTAGTGTTGCATAGATATTCATGGGCGGAAACGCCCAAGCATCACTTTCAATCATGAGAAAATTTGGTTGGGCGGTCATGGTGGTAATGACGGTATATGTTCGATATGATTATTTTGTGATCCCAAACCCTACTTGCTTGAATATCCGGGCGAATGGTTCGATGGTGTGTGAGTGAATGGTGCAGTGGAGGCACAAAGTGGGTTGTGGTAGAATCGCCCAGATACCGCTAAGGACCGAATCTTGTCATGATCTCCCACGTAAAACAAGGCAACCACAAGTCCGTAAGTACAACTTGGCTAAGTAGTTGTATCGAAACTCTGGACTCATCTCACTTGGTAGTGGATTGAAGTGGATAAGCAAGGCAAGGGAGGCCTAAAGGGACACCAAGGGAGGGTGAAGTTTTCCACTGTTCTAAGCGTTGCGGGAAGTGGAGCCCACTGCGTTAGTAATCGTGGAGAACATCCCGCATAGATGGGACCCACCGCAAGTGGGAGAAGCCCATAAGGTGAGATGATAAAGGAACTAGATACTCGAGCAGTCCACCGTGATGGTCCGCTCAACCACATGACTAAGGAATCGTGTGGGGCAAAGAGTTGATTGTCTCTTGTGGTGAAAGTGTACAAACTCGCAGAGTCAAAACTATTCGAATAGCCGTGCCTACGGTCATGGGCTGACATGGGAAACTTAACGAGATATAGTTCTGCTTCAAAATGATTTGTGGGTGGGAATGGAAAAGTGAAAGGCGATGTAAGGCCACGGTTTGAGTTGTCTGGGTGTCGCCCCAAAGTGGTAAGTTGCGGCTATAACGCTAAAGGATTAAGCATATGGTGCAGATGACATGTAACGGTGGATGGAATCAATCGCCATCGTTATTACATTCCCATATATATTACGCTTTGTTCAAACTGCTAAGTCTCAGGAGGTTTTTCTATGTATTATATTTCAAAAGCTAAACGATGATAAAGCTCCTTCTTTTACAAAGACAGGAAAAATAAATAGAGTCGTAGGAAAAGAGGATGACCGTGGTGGTAAATACATGACGATGATTGGTGGATTCTCATCGATTATAAAAGAGAATATTAGAAAGGGGTTTAGGGGAAATAAATCGGTGGAGTCTATATGGGGTTAGAAAGACGATTTAAATGATTTTTGGAAGATTAGAGAGTGCAAAAGAAATTGTTGGATTACGACATTAATATAAATTCTCGAGAGATGTTAGTAATAATGTGATTGATAGGATTTGATCAAAAAAAAAACTGGAAGGATGAATTGAATTTTTGGGTATATCGGAGGAATAATAATAATTACCGGAGTATAATCTGGATCAATGATTTTGGAGAATTAGAAGAGTGTAAAGGTAATTGTTGGATTTAATGGGATTAACAGGAATTGATCTAGATAGATGATTTGAATTTGAGGAAATTTGGAGATATGATCATTGAAGCATAAACTAGATTAATGATATTCTTGGTGCAGAAGTATTGATGAATTAGTTAGAGATAAATAATGAAAATAAGGGTGATTATGGAAAGAGCAATTTATGGTTTTGGATCATTAGCAGAAAGGATTGATTTGTTAGAAAGTTCTGATATGAATGATGTCGGTGGATTAAAAAGTAATCCTATTAGGGAATCATTGGAATTCGTATAGGAGTTGGTGAATATTGATTACAAGATTGGACTAGTATGAATTGAATACGTGAAGACATTGGTGGATTCAAAATGAATGTATACATATAAAGAGTTTGATCGGTGGATTAGCTAATTGATGCCACTCATTGTTTGGAGTCTTAGACGACATTTAGTAAGAAAATTGTGTCTTTGGAGAATTAAGTCAGTTATGGCATTTGGGGGAGTGAGTCAATTTGGCAATCGCCGTGGGAAGTTTTAGGTAGCAGTAATAACACTATGGTTTAATAATAACAATGCTACCAAAAGCGATTTCTGGCAAATAAAATAACCCGAGCCTTTCCTTTGATAAGCCATGCATACTATATATTTGCATTCTCAGGTATTGGCTCATGAGCACGGTGGTTAGTGTGCTCACACTCGCTCTCATAACAAAATCCGAATCGTGAATCGATCACTACGCATCGCCAATACTTGGGTCTTGAAGGCAAAGAAGGTGAAGACGTCTAGGCTGGTCGCGAACCTCCGTTGGTGCCTGGGCAAGTCCCGAGGGTTCACCCGTGTGCTTCGTTCTTCACGCCGCAATTTTCGATTTCGGCCTAATCGCCCATGAGTAAGTTTACTATTTTATTTATGCTTCCGCATGGTATGTATTTGATATTCATTTTCTGTAACTGTGAGCACTATCTACTGATCCAGGGAATAGTGCATTAAATCACAGAGGATTCCAGATAGTAAAATCTGGGGCCCTACAGGGATGGTATCAGAGCATATCGACTGCAGGTCGTGACCTAGTTAGCCTGGCCGTTAGTTCCATGATTAGACATATTTCTTTAAAAACACTATCTCCAAAAATACAAGTTATATTGCTCGTTCTTATCTCTCTTAGATGATTCCCTCTCCTCTATATGCTGCCTTAGCCATTTCTACTTCTCATGCTCTCTTACCCTGAACTCAAAAGGATGAAAATCCAGTGCTCCTCTTGTAAACTCTCCTTGAAAACCTATTTTGGGCCAATAGTAATGACGCTTGAGTTTAAAGCTTTATTTCAAAAAAAAAAATTCCTTGGAGGACTATTTATCAAGTTGTTTACGAAATTCATTTTCAAACTCATTTTGACAAACCTGAACCTTCCGAGGAAATTTTCATAAGTTAAACTACTTACCAAAAATTTATTCAAAACTTTACCTTGGTTTCTCAAATAGTTCAAAACAAAGTTATTTCTTGAAAGCTTTCCCAACAAGGACTTTGTGTTTCAAAAATAGATCCTAAGGGTTAACACGGGTGTTACCTTCGAAGAGTTATGTTGGTGAAAACCTATTTCCCCTGTTTGGTTTTATCACCCCTAGTTAAAAGAAAGATCTTCATTTTGCTACAAGTTTCATTAAAATGGTAATATTAATAATGATAGTACTGGAATAAGAAATGATATCAAGCCAATCACCTCCAAATACTTTCCTCTTCTTTCTATTGATTTGGGAAGAAAAATTTTGATCCTCATTCGTACCCTTACTCCAAAAATTCAAGGTTAGGAACGTTGAAGATCGTCATGAAGATAAAGTGGTTTCGTTCTAAACAAACTACGTAGATGAACCATACGCCCCCTTATGTGTGCTCCCCGAATAGACGTGGTATTGTCGCAAGATTTCACTTTGGCCCTGTGCACTGCCTCCTTGCCCTCGGGCGTCCTATTTCGATCACTGTGAAAAGCTTGCTTTCAAAATTTGTGTGGTTCGGTATCACCCCACTGGGTATACTCTTAGAATTTTAATGGGTTAGAGTATCTTATCTCTACGATGTGACACTCGTCTCATGCTGTTCCCTCTCACCTTTTCTGGAAAATCCTATCAGGCCCAATGGATAGAAGCAGGACCACTGCCACAGTCAGGAGTAAGGAGGGAAGAATAATAGTTGATGCTCGCAATAGCCCCAACTATGTGTACCAGCCATCACAAGAGTTCATTCTACGAGAAAAGTCAAAGAAAGGTCATCATCATGAAAATAACAAGAGCCTGCGAAGAAGCGAGAGGTGCTCAAGAAGAAAAGCAAGTGTTTGAGATGTGGCGACCGAGGACATTATGCGAAGGTCCGTCCCATGAAGAGGAAAGACAAGCAAATAATAGATGCCAGTCACCATCGCCTCAACTCGACGAAGAAGAACAAGTTGCGTGAATTTTGTCACTAGACCAGAGGCTACAATGAATAATATATGCGATGAGTGTGGCAAAGAAGGACATATCGCACAACACCGCCCTCCACTACGACAAATTGGACAAGGAGCTGTTTCACTTGCGGGCAAACCGGACATATTTGCTACAATTGCCGATCTCTCTCTGCAGATATCGAAGAAACATCATTACCCCACGATCGCCTCATCAATCTAGTAGCATGCGAGCGTTGTGGAGAAAAGGACATGAGAAAAGTCAATGTCGCCTAGGCGCCCCAACTGTGAAGGAGACCACCCTCCAGGAGCATGCCCAACAAGCAAGATCACATGATTTATCTGCGAAGGACAAGACCACTGCCCCAAGGACTGCCCCATGAGCCTGTTGCTGACCAAGACGACTGAGATACAACGGACAAGTCTCCAAATCGCCAAAGGACTTATCGGGCCCGGGTTAGGAAGAATAACTAATATCGTAACTATTTATTTTAAGGGGGTAGCAAGAGTAGACCAAATGTTGGAAGGCTACTATGACGTGTAATCACTTTTGGGAGTATCGATATGATGTATGCCTACCACGGAGATGCAACAGCTTGTGTTTGGCCAAATCAAACCGAACACGTAGATCCAAAGCCAAAAAAAATCTTTGCATGTAAGGATTACGAGATGTACCCTTAGCTAAAATCATCAGCTTGTCAAAACCCTAGAGTAAGGGCAAGACCCCAGCAAAAGTGAAAGACCTCCTTATAGAAATACCCATCGTCACCTCTGTATTCCTAAGGCCCTCTACCCCCTAAGACACAGACCATTGCTACCCACCTATCAGTGTAAAACTCTACAACCGTATGTCCACCAAACAATGCGACTACTTCATTCGACGACGAAGTGAAGACCACAATGTCGAAGAACAAGTATTTGAAAGTCTACGACCTACCCAAGAGGACAAGGTTTCTCTCTCCCCTTTCGACTTCTCCAAGTGCTAACCCCTATTGTGCAGATTTCACCTCCCTATGAAACTGAAGAACTATGCGTCAAGCAACACCCGGAAACCCATTGCTAGCCAATATAACCTCACCCCTTTTCTTTCTACTCTACCGGAATCTCGGGGTCGAGATTCGCTTAAGGGGGGTAGATTTGTAACATCCTGAAAAATTTTAAATTGAAAATACGAAGCTCTTGAATTATTTTGCAATATATTTTTATTGGAATTTGGATTTTAATGATGTTTCCTCTAAATTTTGGTTGAGTTTCCAATAGTAAGAGGGCAAAATTAAATAAAATAGAAAATAAAGAAATATTAAATTTTGTATCTAGATAATTGAACCAAGATGTGAATTAAAATTTCAACAATTGAAATCAATAATCTTAAACATGGAATAGAAATTAAAAATTAAAAATTCAGATTCTGCAATTGCGCTTAAATCTGTTCCCCTCTATCTTCCCCTCTTCTCTTCCTTCTCTATGGCATGTGGGCCCCACCTTTCTTTTTCTCTCTCCCTTCCTTTCTTTCCTTCTGCTGGCCCGAGGCCTTTCTTCTTCTTTCTTCTCTTTCCTCCGTGCGTCCGCGCTCTGTTTCTTTCCCCCACGCGCGCCTCGCTCCTTCTTTTCTCCTCCTCCTTTTCTTCTCTGGTGGCCGAGTGACCTCCACGTCGTCTCCTTGCGCCGCCCCTCTCACAGCCCGAGCCTCAAGCCGGCCCCTCCCTCCGCTCGCCCCATCACCTCACCACAGCCACCCCCTGCCGAGCCCAACGCCTCGGTCCTTGCCGGTAGCTCCTTCCCGCCGCCCGGTCCGTCCCGCCACCCGGTCCCCCCCCGCTCTCCCCCCCTCTGCCGCTATAAGGGTCTCGGTCCTCCTTTTCCCTCCTGCGCCATCTCCTCTTCCTTCCCACCCTTTTCCCCTTCTTTCCCGAGCCGCCGCCGCCATTTCCCTACCGCCACCTCCTCCTCGGTGCCTCTTCTCGATTCAGCGGTGGGAGGATCTACTCTGTCTGAACCTCCTCCAAGCGACGGCGAGGCTCCTCGGCCCGAGTTCTTCCCTCCTCGGTGAGCTCCATTGCTTGCATGCTTTGTGCTCGCCACGTAGGCTGTCTCGGAGCTCCTCGGTCCTCACGGAACATCCTCGACTTCCCTCAGACCAGAACCTATTTTGGTCATCGGCCCTCCTCGACCTCCCTCGCCAAGCAACCTCGCCGCCCGCCCAGAGCTTCCCTACTTCCGCCCGCACGTTCTACTCAACAACATTTCTCGCCACCCGGTCAGTAACATCCGAGCCCGAGTGGCTAGCCCTTGGCGCTCACCCAGACGGCCGTGTTCGATCCTCTCAGCGCATTTCTTTCTCCCTTTTGTTTTGTTTTGCTAATCACCTCACTTAGGGAAAAGCTAAGGAAAAATTTAGAAACAGTCTATGGAAGCGAATGAATTAAATAGAATGTAAAATAATATCACTTAAGAATTAACATTTGATTATTTAATGTATGAGCAACTATTACAACTTAAATATTTATTTGAGGTCTAATTATCAACTAAAGGCATTTATAAAGTATGGTTCTATTTAATGTCCAAATTTAATAAGGACCCTAATTAAAGATACATCCCAGTTCAAGTTAAGAAAAAATAAATTTGGTACTATGTTTAACTATATATATATATATATATATATATATATATATATATATATATATATATATATATATATATATATATATATATATATATATATATAAAAGAAAGGATTTAAGATTACTCTAAATAATACTAAAGATGCATCAAATATCACACCTTAAAATGCTAAAAACATAAACTATGAGATTAACTCGATAAGCTAAAATTTGCAAACATTACTTATGTATATAGATGTGTATATATAAGTATATATCACATGCCCTGAACATTAGCACCCGACAAAATACACCAACTCATGGGTCTAACCTACCTCATGGAACTTCCTAAATAAATGTAAAATAATAAAAGAGATTGCTAATAAAAAGATCAAATCATCATATACTACTACCGACCTTGCCTCAAGACACCTATTAACTCATAATAAGAATAAAATCGAGTTTATTTGGATTTATTCGGATCTTTTGAGTTATTTGCATTTATTTGGATTCAGTTGTTACGCGTAACTAGAAATCGGCGTACTGAAGATTTAATGGATCGAGCGTGATCAAGAGCGAAGTGAAGATAAAGATCGGAGGCTCAAAAGAAAGCATTGTGTGAGCTCAAGATCGCGGTAAAACCGCGCAAGGCGAGTCAATACTTTGATCATGTTGAACCTACATTTTATGCAAATTACTTTTGTTTAACTTATCGAATTGCATGCTGATATTTTATGTACAAATACATGCTTAATTCAAGAATCTAGTTATATGCCCATTGTTTACCTTGATTAATATTACACCCCTTGTTGAATATTTGAATATGTGATCCTTGTTGCCCTAGCGAAATTATGATAGTAACCTTTTGAAAATAAGTCCGTAATTTATTACGCCATGCGTAGTGTTGCATAGATATTCATGGGCGTGAAAACGCCCAAGCATCACTTTCAATCATGAGAAAATTTGGTTGGGCAGTCATGGTGGTAATGACTGGTATATGTTCGATATGATTATTTTGTGATCCCAAAACCCTACTTGCTTGAATATCTGGGCGAATGGTTCGATGGTGTGTGAGTGAATGGTGCAGTGGAGGCACAAAGTGGGTTGTGGTAGAATCGCCCGAGATACCGCTAAGGACCGAATCTTGTCATGATCTCCCACGTAAAACAGGTGCAACCACAAGTCCGTAAGTACAACTTGGCTAAGTAGTTGTATCGAAACTCCTGGACTCATCTCACTGGTAGTGGATTGAAGTGGATAAGCAAGGGCAAGGGGAGGCCTAAAGGGACACCAAGGGGAGGGTGAAGTTTTCCAGCTGTTCTAAGCGTTGCGGGAAGTGGAGCCCGGCTGCGTTAGTAACTGTGGAGAACATCCCGTGCATAGATGGGACCCACCGCAAGTGGGAGAAGCCCATAAGGTGAGATGATAAAAGGAACTAGATACTCTGAACAGTCACTGTGATGGTCTGCTCAACCACATGACTAAGGAATCGTGTGGGGCAAAGAGTTGATTGTCTCTTGTGGTGAAAGTGTACAAACTCTGCAGAGTCAAAACTATTCGAATAGCCGTGCCCACGGTCATGGGCGGACATGGGAAACTTAACCAGATATAGTTCTGTTTCAAAATGATTTGTGGGTGGGAATGGAAAAGTGAAGGGCAGTGTAAGGCCCTGGTTTGAGTTGTCCTGGGTGTCGTCCCAGTGGTAAGTTAAGCGGCTATAACGCTAAAGGATTAAGCATATGGTGCAGATGCCATGTAACGGTGGATGGAATCTGAATCGCTACTGTTATTACATTCCCATATATATTACGTTTTGTTCAAACTGCTAAGTCTCAGGAGGTTTTTCTATGTATTATATTTCAAAAGCTAAACGATGATAAAGCTCCTTCTTTTACAAAGACAGGAAAAATAAATAGAGTCGTAGGAAAAGAGGATGACTGTGGTGGTAAATACATGACGATGATTGGTGGATTCCTGTCGATTATAAAAAGAGAATATTAGAAAGGGGTTTAGGGGAAATAAATCGGTGGAGTCTATATGGGGTTAGAAAGACGATTTAAATGATTTTTGGAAGATTAGAGAGTGCAAAAGAAATTGTTGGATTACGACATTAATATAAATTCTCGAGAGATGTTAGTAATAATGTGATTGATAGGATTTGATCAAAAAAAAAACTGGAAGGATGAATTGAATTTTGGGTATATCGAGGAATAATAATAATTAATGGAGTATAACTGGATCAATGATTTTGGAGAATTAGAAGAGTGTAAAGGTAATTGTTGGATTTAATGGGATTAACAGGAATTGATCTAGATAGATGATTTGAATTTGAGGAAATTTGGAGATATGATCATTGAAGCATAAACTAGATTAATGATATTCTTGGTGCGAGTATATTGATGAATTAGTTAGAGATAAATAATGAAAATAAGGGTGATTATGGAAAGAGCAATTTATGGTTTTGGATCATTAGCATAAAGGATTGATTTGTTAGAAAGTTCTGATATGAATGATGTCGGTGGATTAAAAGTAATCCTATTAGGGAATCATTGGAATTGTATAGGGAGTTGGTGAATATTGATTACAAGATTGGACTAGTATGAATTGAATACGTGAAGACATTGGTGGATTCAAAATGAATGTATACATATAAAGAGTTTGATCGATTGGATTAGCTAATTGATGCCACTCATTGTTTGGAGTCTTAGACGACATTTAGTAAGAAAATTGTGTCTTTGGAGAATTAAGTCGGTTATGGCATTTGGGGAGTGAGTCAATTTGGCAATCGCAGTGGGAAGTTTTAGGTAGCGATAATAACACTATGGTTTAATAATAACAATGCTACCAAAAGCGATTTCTGGCAAATAAAATAACCCGAGCCTTTCCTTTGATAAGCCATGCATACTATATATTTGCATTACGTGTATTGGCTCGCATGAGCACGGTGGTTAGTGTGCTCACACTCGCTCTCATAACAAAATCCGAATCGTGAATCGATCACTACGCATCGCCAATACTTGGGTCTTGAAGGCAAAGAAGGTGAAGACGTCAAGGGCTGGGTCGCGAACCTCCGGTTGGTCGCCTGTGGGCAAGTCCCGAGGGTTCACCTGTGCTTCGTTCTTCCGCCGCATTTTTCGATTTCGGCCTAATCGCCCATGAGTAAGTTTACTATTTTATTTATGCTTCGCATGGTATGTATTTGATATTCATTTTACAGAAGCGTGAGCACTATCTACCGATCCGTGGAATAGTGCATTAAATCACGAGGATTCGGATAGTAAAATGGGGCCCTACAGTCGTAGTCAACATGGTCAAAGCTAGACGTGGTCGAAGATAGCTGATCAAACAAAGCTGTTCGGACCACCGACTACCAAATGTGGTCATTTTGCCACCTTGGAAACTCAAGCATAGAAGCGCATCGACTAGAACTTTTACAAAGCAAATTCCAATAAACCAAATGTCAATTATTCATCATCAACAGTATGCACGACCATCATATGGTCTCACAAAATATACATTGAACCATACCACCATCACTTCAAGCCTTCAACTAGCAATAAATTCGTCTAGATTACTTAAGTACGATAGCCGACACAATACAATTTCAACATAAGCGATAAATTCATATATAAATTCAAAAACCGACAAATTCATTCATTAGTTCGAAAACCAATAAATTCATATGCAAGCTCAACATAAGCGGCGAAAATTGGTGGCGACTGGCTAGAGTGGTGGACCCTGGAGTTAGATTAAGACTTGGGTAAAATCAAGGCCGGTTGGTATCAATGATGGTTGATGGGTTAGGCTGGTTGGGGTACTAACTTACTTGCCGGAATCCGATCAGATAGTATCAGGTTTACCGTTTTCGACGTTATTTGATCAGATTTTAGCACTCCCGTTTTCGCTACCATATCCGGTAACAACTATCTAGTACCAATCGGATTCGATGCCAAATACTAAATTACATTCTCGTATTCGGTACCGACCGGATTTAGTATCGGATCGGTCAGAATTAACCCGTACTATTTGCACCTCTACATGTGCATAACTTAGATGCAGGACTCTTAATTTGTTCAACCACACATATCACACTCTTAATCAGATGGATCCATACATCGCTTCACTGTGTACCACAAATAGCAACACCACGACATGGGCAACTGACCCCAAACAGAAGCTGTTTATATGCATGCACGGATGGGATCTCGCACCATCGATCATGGCATTGTGTGGCAAAGTAGATCGATCGATCGATCGAGTGTATATTTCCGGTGACGCCAACGCCGGGGCCTACGACGTACACGCAGCTGATGCACGGCGGTCCCGAATCGCACGTGAGGAGGGGCCCCAAACACGGCGTGGCGATCCACGGATCGATCGCCCAGTTTCCCACTTGCGCGCCGGCCGCCGCCCGCTGATCGATCGACAGAGAGTTTCCCTTTTTCTCGTGAGACGGCGTCATTTCACGGCCGGACGCGCGCGCGCGCGCACCACCGGCTAGCAGCCTGGATCGATCGTGTCTCCAGTCGCGCGCGCAGTCTTCGTTAAATTCCTTGGATAGTTCCGTACACGGCAACACTACTAGCCAGTGGCTCGCATCGATGGACTGTGCCGTCGACGATGCCTGGGATACCATGCCTAGCCTTCCAAATTGGGCATACGGAGAAGGTAGCAAACGTGTCTTGAAACCTGACAAGTACGTACTCCTCACGTGAGCACAGATATACAAGGACATGCGTGTACTACTTCAGCAGTCAAAATATAACCGTGTAAATACTAATCCACTAAATGCATATCGAAGGATCGTTGATCAAGATGTTTATTTTGAGGTGCCTCAAAAGTGAAAAGCACAAACTCTAAAGCACACGGAGGTCTAATTTTTGCAACCAGTCACTACGCTACTAGCAGCATTGCTTCAACATTACGCACACGGCCAAATAAACTCCAAATTGCTGTTTTTTTTTTGGCAAGGGAACTCCAAATTAATTAATCGAGGTCAAGAACCGACAAGCTGTCAAGGGATCATGCATATATACTCAGAATCTCGAATTGCTCAAACAAATGCGGTGCTATTATGTTGAATAAAATGTATAGAAAAGAGTTACATCGTACTATACAAACAATCCAGGATGAAATGGTACGTACATTGATTCAGATTGCAGAGTTGCATGTGGTACTTGTTGTTTCTCTTAATGGGTGGGCTATTTTGGGTCTATGGTTTGATTTTCTAAAATAACTAACTTTTAAATAGAGTGTCTTTTAAGACGGAGTCTATAAATTAATTATAGTAGATATTTTTCTGACTTTATGTATATCGGTCAAAATCGCACGCGATTATCTCTCCACTCTCTTCGCGAATGTGTAGAATTAAAATTTCAAGCCAAAAACACAAAGAAAAATCCATTCATTATATATGTTGCATTTTTGGCAACAAATGTGGTACTAGTATGTTGCATTTTTTATGCACAGTTTTTGATTATCACTCTAAACATTCTTTTTCAAAAGATGATTAAACGTTTTGCAGTAACCTACTTACTATACTAGTATATCAAATCCAAACACCTGATCATGTATATTTAAGAAGCCCCTGGTGCATGCCGCCGCTCCAAACAAAAAAGCTAGTAGCATTTGCCATCCTCCGGCGTGACATTGTAGTATCGAAGTATCAAGTCGACAGCATCAGTAACCAACCGAAAACAATGCAAATCTCAAGCTAGCAATGGCCACTTGTACCATCATGCCCCAATGGCCCCGCGACATCAGCGCAGCAATAGCAGGTAGCAGCGCATGACACCAGTGGCTGCGCAGGCAGTCCAGACTATGACCAGATCCCGAAGGTAGGGGCGGAGCCACACCTCAAATAAGATATGCTTCAGTCCGGAGTATAAAAAAGCATCTAGTGTACAACTAGCTCGGTTAAATTCAATTCAGTTTAGGTAATATTTTTATGGTCCAGTCCAGATAGCTTATAATTATATCACTGAGCCTGATATGTAACTAAATTCTGGCTCCGGCACCGTCGTATTTCCACTCCTCCCAATGGGGCTGAACGGACGGACGGATCGGGCGATCCACACGAGTAAATGGGCGTGACCACGGCGATCCACCCGTCCGCACACCGCAGCAGGCGGGGCCAAGCACATGCTCACCCTTCAGATCAACCAGAATCTCCTCTCCATCTTCGTGCTCGCCCACTGCGCCTGCCCGCGTGCCCGCAACGTGGAGAACTGCAACTCCTGTCTGCATGCCTGCCTGCACATTGCATCCAGCATTGCACCGCAGAGCATGAGAGAGAGGAAGTGAGAGATCAAGCTCAGGTTTGACTGGACCGAGCAGGAGCTCGCAAGGGACAAGGGTGGGCTGGGCGCTAGCTGTAAGACCAGAGGCGTGAGCTGGCTGGCTGGCTGAAAGGGGCAAAGGGGAATAAAAAAGAATCGGTGGAGTAAACAGCATCAGCGTAATCATCATCATCAGATGGGGTTAGAAAGCTGAGAGAGCTGAGGCTGGCTGGGTTCAGAGAGAGAGAGAGATGGCAGAATGGCAGCGCTGGCTTTGTCTAGATTATTATAATAGATAGACAGCTGAACTGATGGCCCATCCATGTTCTTATTATATCTGGGTAACTTTTGCGGTCCTTAATTTGCATGGACAACCCTGTGTGAACCATTTTCAATCGCTCGTCTGCTAACTGCTAAGCTTCTGGATGTCAGTTTCTTGAGGCAAACAAAAGAATGGAAGAGATGAAAAAGGCTCCGGTTCTGGAGACGGGGGCTAATAGCCTATTATAGCTCAAAAACTGAACATTATTGTGTTTTGAGCCTCTGAAACTTTTGAGGCTTGTGAATGGCGTGCGTACGTGTAAGAAACAAAGAAGCTTGACAAGGAAGGGATGGATGGATCATGCAAGCATATGTGTTAAATATGATGATCGATCCCATGGACGGGCACATGACAGAATGAGGGGCGTTTAAATGGCCGTAACTTTTAGCTTTTGGTTGAAACTATTAAAGTTTGATCTGAAATTTATATTATGTTCGTGTAGGACACTGTACCGTATCATACTAGACGTAGCATGATCGATGTCAGGGTCATATGCAAACTGTATCATATGTTATATCAACATATAACAATCAACTCTGATTCGATTTTCTATCTATGTGTGACTCGTTTTTCTTGTCCTATATATGTATCCTAGTAGTCCACAGAAAAAATAAAAGCATCATTGTAATCTCTTATTGCATAGGGGATTTCGTGTTACGTCCATGGTTTCCTGCAATGGTTTTTTATATTAAATCATCGTCTCTCATTTTTTTATCCTCTATTTTTACTGTATATTTTATAACAAGTGATATAAAAGCTTTGGGTTCAAAAATCTACCCGCTACCTAGGAGGAGGCAACTCCTGAGCCATCACAAGATAGAGATGGCACGGCACAAACCCGCTGGGTTTTGCTATCCTAAACCTGTGCCCATGAAAGTTAGGCGTGCCGCTAAAAACCCATGCCCGTGACGGTGCAGATTTTGCCTGCACCATGCCCACTCTGCACGGGTACCCACGGTCGCCTGCACTCGACAACAAATGTGCAGATTGCAGATAGTGCAGTGCTTAGCAGGTCAACAATAAGTTCAATTTATATGCTACTTTGCATGAAACAAGCAACGACAAATCCACATGCACATCACTAGTTCACTCCATCAATTCTCAGTTCAAAGTTCACTAGCATAGCATATCATTACAAGTTCACAACTCAGTTAAAACCAAAAGGAGAGACACCAACTGCTCTTTGTACTTGACTAATGGGCTATGGGCTGAGCTGGTTTGCCTGGGAGGCTGGGAGTCTAGGTTTATAACTCTTATGGATCGAGTTTATATTATCCATGGGTTTACGGATTTGGGTACTATAGGAACATACTCGAACCTGACAGACCCGATGGGTTGGACTTTTTGCCCATTAAGAGATCCATGGGTTAGAAAATTGACTTAGACCCATGCCCTAATAGAGTAAAAACCCACCGGGTATCGGATTTCAGGTACACATTACCATCTCTAACTGCGCAGCATCCATACATCACCTTGGAGGCAACATCCATGGCGACACCTGAGCAGCATCGAGGAGCGATGGGAAGTTGCGAAGAAAAAAATCGTCATGACACTCGTTGAGTTTTTTCATCGACTTGTCGTCCGCGACCAAGGGTCTTGTCTGCTCGTCGAATCTGAAGTGGGCTTGAAGATGTTGTTCCGAAGCGGTCAGGCCGAAGTCCAGTCGAAATCCAACCTCAAGCACTTTGCATCGGGTCTCGTGGAATTAAAGGTCTGTTTGGCAACAGCTGTGGTTTATGATTTTTGATTGAAAATTTTGAATTTTGATTGTTTACAATACAGATTACGAAGAGCGACAATCTTCTACCTCAATCGATCATCATCTATCATGAAAAAGTTGTGGAGGAGCTCGTCGATGGGAAGCCGAGGAGAACACGATGGCGCCCGTCTCGTCTCTCGCAATGGCACTCGTGGGTGTGGACAATGCACACAGCGACGGGTAGCAGCGGCTAGACCAGACCTGATCTAGTGTAGGAAGATAGGAGGCCATCTATCTACAATGTTTTGTATAGCCCCAGGAGATTAAATCATGGAGATTGAATCATCTCTTCCAGCGACGGTGTGCTGCGGAATTTGGTGGTGGCTAGGAACATGCCAAGATACGAACCCGCTCTGATACCGAACCCGCTTTGATACCATGTGGAAAGATAGAATAACCGGAATAATTGTCGGATTTATTGCTTGAGTCTCGGAGGGCATATATATAATACAATATGGCTTGAAGATCAAGTCAATCTAATATAGATATGAAAAGTTACTAGAGATATGAAAGAAACCATATCGAATATAAATCATTCTAATTGATTCTATTCTATTTTTTACAATTTTGCCAAACATTTACTCTTAACACAATCCAAAGAGAGAAGAGCAACTAGCTACTAGTGCCTGTCTGTGTTTTGTGCCAATGTTCTCACCACTTGCTTATGCCAATCTGTACGTTCACCGACCGGCTTTCGTGGGTGACATGATGGATCGGTAGACCAACCAGCGTGAGATTTATCCGGAGCTGTCAGGGCAGCCACTGCTTAATCTGATACGATAAACTACACCTCAGCATAATACATCGAAAACTGAAGCTGCAAAGGTTCGAGTTCACATATGTATACAGTACGTCTGAAATCTGAATTCCACACGAAGTACGCAGTACACCAACAGTACTGTATGCTTGTGTCAGTCAAACCGGGCAAGGCGTGTTGGATGCCAACCGAAAGGGACCAACTCGACGCAAAAGCAAGGCCGGCCCCGCCTGTCTGCCTGCCTGATTTGAGGCTGGAGCTAGAGCTCCGTCCTGCGAATGATTCGACTTATGCATGTTGCCCCGCTGCAAAAGAGGCTGCGTGCAATGGACGAACAAGAAGAATTCGTAGAGCATCGACGATCAATTAACGCGTCCAAGCTTATGACGACGACAGCGATGAGGATTGGCTAGCTGGAAGATCCGATGCGCTAGCGCTGCGCTAGCTCACCAGGCTGAGGATTCCATGCGTCGTGCGTGCATGCATGGGTCGCAAGTGCACGCCATAGAAAAGCTCATCTACGCTGTTTCCGTACAGGCTGTTCGATCGATTCGTCAGTCCTTGGAGGAATACAGAGATCGAGGTGTTCGGAGTCGTCGTGTGCTCGATGCGGCGCCGGGATTGCAGTTGAAGGGCTGTGAACTGCTTGGAAAAAAAATTGGCTTGCACGATCCAAACGACAGCACATACGCAAAGGTGGTGTATAAATACAGAAGAAGATCTACAAGCCACGTAACAAACAATTTCCGTCGTCAGTCCTCAATCATAATAGTTTCTGACATCGATCCTGCGACTAATTGTCTACTAATTCGTTACTAACCGTAGTCATGGCCGAGGCGCCGTCGAAATATCGGAGCCGAGCCGCTTCAAAATCTCATCTTTTCTTGGCCTGCATTAGCAGTCCTGCACTCAGGATCAGATCATACAGCCATACAGGTTACAGGATAACAGGACAGTAGGGTCAAGGTAGAGCAGGATGGGCGGGCACACACGATGCACTGAAGCTGCGGAGTAAAACGGAACCAACGCTATTATGAGACATGAAGGCGCTGAACCAACGCCTCTGATATCCCGATTCAGAACATTTTACGTCCGCTCCAAATGGATTCGAGCTTTTTAATTCGGCCTTTCGGCCTTTTTGGTTTTTCCTTTTCTTTTTATTTCTTTGTATCGTGGATACAACTGTGCTTTTTAATTTTTCCTATTTTCTTATTTTTCTATTTTTAAAATACTAATAGCCATTGCTGCAGTGTATTTACAGTCAAAATACATATAAAAAAAGCAAACACACCACGGTTTTAAGTCATTTGGTGCATTAGCTGTAGTTATTCCCATAGAATGATCAAGGCTGGAATATTGTTATTCCATTATCTAAAAAAAGTCATTTGGTGCAAGCACTAGCCATCATGGGACATGACATGGTAAAATTGTGGTGTGCTAGGATTGGAAGGCCTTACTGGGCTGTCTCAATTAAGGCTGGATTTCCTTCAGGATCCTATAGTCTATGCAAGTGTTAAAAACTAATACCACGGAGCGATTCAAAGGCAACTAGAAAGCGAGAACTATCATAACAAATAGCAAGAATAAAAGTAGATGGACAATTAACACAAAGATGGCAAAGAACAATATGGCGATCTTCTTTATTGATATTTATAGTCTAGAGTTCTTTTAGTTTTCGCCTACATCTCCTTTTGGGAGAAGAAAGAAACCACGGGCCCACCTAGCTAGCCGCACCCCTTGGGGGGGTTGGTTTCATAACATTTCCCTTAGACGAATATCGCAATATGCAAATACCTCATTAAAAACTCATTTCAAAAAACCCAGTGGAAAAAAGAAATAGAGAAAAGAATACATCACATATGCAAGTTGTATTGCTCTAGTTACATCACTAAAAACTTTCATGTGAGAAAATTCCTCGTAAAAAGTCACTAAGGGAAAAAGAGTGCAACAATTCAATCTGTGACCACCTTCTGGATTATTGTCCTTCCTGCATAATATTTGATCTTCTAGCTCAAAAAAATATATAGACTATTCTTCAGGGAGGTGCTCATGTGAACTATGCACATCTCTAAGTTGTCTCATTCCAATACCATGAATACATCTTTCAAAGCTAGATGTTGGTAGGGACCAAATAAATAAATCTGCAAGATTTTTATAAGACTTAGTGTGCAATACCTTCACTTCATCATTCTTTGAAGTTCATGAGTGTTGTGGGCACTCCCCCAGCAGTGACCTCTCATGGTAAAGGGCTCCGCCACCCATACGCTGAAAAAATGTTGTGTTCCCTTTTGTCCCTCCTCTGTCCCTTCGGCTCATAGGTTGGCAGGCCTGTGGGCCTTGTTGTCATGGTGCCAGGCGCTTCATTTTCTGGATTCGTGGGACACGCGTACCCCGGTCGTTGGTTGGTCGTACAGTGCAGCGTTGCATTAGTGTTAGGGTCGAGGGTCATGCGGTTTCGTCCTGCGCACCATCTTGGGTCTCGCATGAGCCTAAAAAGGTGCGCATATTAACTATTGATTCCCCTTTTAAGGCATCCGCTGGTTCGCTCACCATATCGCCAGACCTTTTGTCACCTCCCCTCCTCTCTTTGCTCTCCTGCGAAGGGGTGGTTGTCGCTGTCTCCTTTGGGTCCTACATGCACACTGTCATTAGTGTCACTATTTAAGGATGGTTCATGATGGCGATCAACAGTTAGTGCGTGCATTAACTATTGATTCCCCTTTTAAGGAATAGAATATAGGACGTATCCGCGATATCAATTGAACTGCTATCCGCTGGGCCGGTTACATTTTATTGGTATTGAATCTGCGCTCGGATTGCCACTCCATAAAGTTGAACTGATCAGATCGACCGATGGGCGCATGTGCCCAAAAGTTTAGAATGTATTGTGTGCGTACATAAAGGAAGTTCGTTAGTTTTGTTCTCGACTAGCCGCTCGTGTGTTTTCGGAAAAAAACCGACAAGTGTATTGTAAGCCTTTCTTTTCTGAGGGTGCTGAGCATGCAATTTTGCATCTGAGGAACAGTTTTGGCAGGGAAAATTGCAAGATTTAAGAATCACACTGGCAGTCACATGAATGCGCTATGTTATACTTTGATATCTTAGATCAGACTTTGTGAGATACAACATGAGTGTGCACGATATGAAGAATGAAGTATATGAATATCGTAGAGAGAACCAAATAACGACGACGAAACAATCACGACGATAGGGAAAAATTTAGCGAAACCGACCACAAATTTCTTAAGCACGATCTCAGAAGAGTAAGGGATTGTCACTCTTTCATAACCCTCTCTAACCTTTTAGGACTCGTGGATCCTTACTCTACAAAAATCAGTGCTAAAGAATAACCCAATCTCTAATCTCCTCGTGCGTCTTCTACTTTGGACGAGTTGGTTTGTGGGCCTTAGGCTTTCTATAGCCACCCCTCGTGATTTTATATAGTCTCCCTATAAAGTGAAGTAGGAATCATAATTAAATTAGTATTCATCTAGGAATCATTGTAGCACACTTTTTCAAGTTTTATGACCCCCTTAGAGCATGTACAATAGCCTGCCTCTTAAAATTGTCTTTAAGGTTTCCACATCACCTAAAGACAACATTATAGACAACCTCTCCAACAGTAAATCATTTCTCTAATTATTTTATACTATTTTCACCATAACTTCCTACTCGCATCCTCACTATTTGCGTTGGTTTACGAGTTTAAATCGTCTCTTGCATAAGAGACAACCATTATCTCACCTTACCTCCTCTCTCCTTCACATACGATTTTACTTATTTAATATAACTATGGGATAGCTGAAATAGTACTATTGAAGATGTCATTAATCTTCCTACGAAGTGAAGTAGAAATCCTAATCTAATTAGGATTTATCTGGAAATCCTTGTAACATACCTTTCTAAGTTTTATCGGAAAGAATACGAGTCATCTTACTTAACACGCTATATACAACATCGTCCGTGCACGCATATGTACAGTTCTTAATTTGCGAGATTTCGGTACATGCTGTTCATAGCAATCTTCCGGGATTAATAATTCCCATATACAACGTATTTGATTGCTGTGACCTTTGTGTGTTGAAGCCAGCATCGGTTCTAATCAATCACATATTCACATGTAGTGAGATTCATATAATTGAGCGTGCAGAGCCACCGGACTGAAAGAATCATCCTATGAAACCAGCACTATGTGCAGCTCCCGACAACTGCGATTTCATCCTTGAGAGTCTTCCTCTTGCCCTCGTGCTTGCTCCCGGCAATTGCAGGTTTTTTCAATGTCTGCAGTAACATCAGTGATTTCAAAGTGTCAGAGCCTCAGCACTGTATGGATAGCTGCGAAGTGCTCCATTGCTTGACAAATTTTACCTTTGCATACGGTGTAGGAACTTGACCTAGGCTAAGATTCAGATATATGAGTATAGAACTTGCAGTTGTTATTAGGAGCTTAAAATGTACTGACTTTTTTCAGAAGTAGGTCGGTCTGCCTCTCCATCTCTCGGATTTCCTCCATGGTCATGCCGTACCACTCGTCGATCCACGCGAAGCACAGCCGGTGGCACGCCAAGAACAGCGCCCTCTCCCCCTGCATGGACAAGACACACTGCGTTACTTTGCTCTGAACCTCTGAAAGCTGTGCCATTGTGCCAGGTGCAGACTAACTAAGTGATGCGAAAAAAAATTTAATCGAACAACAGGCGTGATCTCAGCGTACCGCGATGATGCAGTCTTCGAGCCGTTTGCCCAAACCCCAGATAGAAGCGTCCATGATCACTAGTTTGTATGTGGTCATGACGGGACGGCATGAATCCTGCAAGAATTATGATTTGCAAGCATATGTGAATAGAGGTACCGAAGCAGGCACAAAACAATTCAGTAGGACAACAGGAGCATCAGGCTTTCTGAAAATATGCATACCATCCATCCCTTCAAAAGAGGGCCTCGGTTCGTCCGTTGCGACCTGAAGGTTGTTAAGTCGCTACTTGGAGCACTGATCACCTTACTCCAGTAGTCCCGCGATATCGATGCGATGTCGATAATCTCAACCCCTCTTGCAGCTAATTGCTCCTTGGTTAAATTATGCACCTGATGTATAGTAGTACACTGTCAGTACCCTCTTTCCTTTCGCCTGAAAGACGGAAATATGATCGTCGGACTACTGCAACGTACTTACATTCTCCGAGCAGCCGTTGTCAGGTCTAATTACAGTGTCAATGGTCAGAGAAGACTTGACGAAAAGGGGGCACTGATGGCAAATGATCAAGAACAACTAAAGTTAGGTTGGAATTACTGAATGAACTATGGAGTATTAGATTTCAAGGACCAAAGAATTCTTTACTTCGTGGTACCTTGATCACTGATGGTGGTCAGAGCAGAATTCATGGCACATGTGAAAAAAGAAGGGAGATACGAATGGAAATAGTTTAGCAAGAATCATCAACTGGGGAAGTACGAGTAAATATACTTTATAAATGGGGAAACTGTTTCTGCTAACCTGTTCTGCTTTTCGGATACGCGCACCACGAGTCCTCGTGCACGGTGAGAGCACTAGAAGACGCGAAGCCCTTCATCCAAGATGGAATTTTGCTGCATAAATTTTACTTTCGGTCGTTAACAGCGAGTTTTTTCTGAAAAGGCAAGATAGTGCTCCTCCTTAGCACAATAGCTTAATTTTTCGTGAGACCATGATTGGAACGTTTGTACATTTTAATGCTTACTACTGCTGGTTAACCTCTTATCGGCTTTGTTTTCCTTGAACAAAGGCCTCTTATCTGCTTTCAGTTGCTTTGGTTCTAACCTCTTTTAACTGCCTACCACGGCTTGCCCATTCTTGTCAAGCCTACCTACAATATTTACGAACTTACGAAAGGCCTTAATCAGCATGTTTTCTGAAGCAACTTAACATTTCTTAACAGTATTAAATTTGTGAAATCCACCAATCAAACATAAACGAAACAGAACTAGATGGCCAGGTTAAGATACACACAAACCTCTGCAAATGATAAGCTTTTGAGGTGAATTGGCCCTTGCCAAGCTTCTCATCCTCAAATGGGACCTGCTGCAGCACCTCTACACCCTCCTTGCTGTTTGTGTTTTGCTGCTCCATCTTCATGGTGGTGTAGCTGAGCCCTATTTCATACTGTATCACAGCATTTGATCTTGATCAGTTCAATTATCAACTCAACCACAAGAATGCAAAACCTTCGTCTAGAGATTTTATTGTTAGTTCTCCATACCTCTTCCATCGACATAGGCATGACGATTCGGCTTGGTGCAAGATTGAAGTCAAGGTGTGCCAAATTCATGCAGACACGTGAGTACACACACACACAAAAAAAAAAACGATCGATCACAAGAAGCGATATTCCAAGAACACAAGAATTTTAGAAGGATACAATTCCTTGATCTGAACCATGGCTGAAGCAGTATCGAGATGGCCAAGTTTGATGCCCTGCTGAGTTTGCTGCTGAGAGGAAGGAAGAAGAGTTTTTGCCTGTTTCTCTCTTCTTCGGTGGTTGAAGAAGGCAATGGAGGACGCAGAGGAACGGTTCTTTATCCTTCAGATTGCCGTTTATACTTCTTCCACGCACTCCCTCCAACAAATAGAAATTTTCGGCATTGAATAACACTCATGGAAGTTCAGAGACGGCGGGAACGGTATTTCCTTGCAGTTGGTTAAATCTGAAGTTTTAGGTGGGCAGATATGCAAAGAATCCTAAAACGGGCAGGTCTACGTCGTGCTGGGTTGTGAGTAATTTGCTAACGTCACCGGTTGCCTTTATGTAACGTATCTTGCAACTTCCGGAAAAGATGCCGGTATCCGGGCCGCCCAAACAATCGTGCTCACCCATCTGCATCCTTGCGCTGCCGGCACGGCCAGGGAAAAACACTTGGCCAGGGGAAGTTATGGCCTGAAAAGACACCGTTCCATCATGCAAATCATGAATATATATTGGGTGTTCATTTCCTGAGCTAGTGGCCGAAGTTGGTTACACCCAGGGGCGAAGTCACATCCTAGGCATAAATAGGGTAAATTTTAGTTCGAGATATAAAAAAATATCTAGTGTATAGTCCGATTAAATTTAATCTAGACTGAGTAACATTTTCATGATCCAACCCAAATAGTTTAGATAATTTCACCACTAAACCTAGGGCGTAATTAAATCCTAACTCCGCCACTGATTACACCTAGGATTATCAAACGTCACCGATTATGTTACCCTAAACCGCTTGAACTCATGGCCCCTTATACACAACAGGCTGTTTTTAACTGATGAACTATTAGTATGATGCTCCTGCCTCTATTTCAAACTTTGAAGAAAAAAAAGCGAACTGAAAAAGAGGTGCACGGTGAGTATATAAAACCTGGAGTTCAAAACGGTTCACTCCAGGCGAAATGAAATTACCGAGCTACACGGCCGTGGTCGTGGAAGACGTGGTTGGCACAAGAGGCGACCAGATCAGCATCTGGTTTCTGAGAAGATGCTGCCAGAAACCATTTCTTCCTGAGGCAGGGGGGTGGGAAGAAGATTCTGATGGATATTCCATAATATACGGATGGGAGATCCTTGTACTATCTTGGCTGCTCCGTGCTCCATCACGCAATCTTGGCTTGGGGGTTGCTTATTGGCTTTCTTTCTTCTCATTTTATATTGCATATATACGCTCGTTTGTTTATTGCTTTCGGTTTCAATTGTTGTTATCATCTAGACTTTGCACATGTATTTATATTTCACTTAAACTTTCTCCCTTTTATTTCCTTTTTCTTAAAATGACGAGTTTAGCTTTCTCCTCGCGAAAGGAAACTAAGGGCCAATGTGGTCGTTGTGCTATGCTTATTTGCCAAAGCTGCTGTGAACAAACAAACGCGAAGAATATATTTATGTATTTTCTCTAGCACGGAAATTTTGTCTTAGTCAGCTGCTTTGATACCTTATGTTATTTCAAGCACACATTTAAAAAAAAAACAATTAGCCAAACACTTAAATATGTGAAAATAGTTCCACCAAGCGAGATTATCATAAACCATCTCGATGCCATAAGCTTGCGAAAGAGTATCTAGCAATGTTTGTGAAAATGTTCTGAATGGATCTTGTTACCGACACAAAAAAAAGGAAAAAGAAAAAGATTGTTGTCAAAAAGGAAAACCGAGATCCCTCAAAGAAAAAAAAAAGGAAAACCGAGATACAAACATACCATAACGAGCTCGTAATTAGGGGTAAAAATGGATCGGATAGTTTTCGTCAAATTCGAACAAATTTTTTTCCGAGAAAGAGAGATATATTAATTAGTCAAGGGAATCATTACAATCCGCGAGCACAATCTGCTCGATACAAGAAGGAAAACTGGCTAGCCGAATTGCAGAACTGGATACACGCATCGCATGTTGAGCTACCCTATTCTCATCTCTCTGAACTTTTACAATCTTAACCTCGCCTATTGCCATCGTTGACTCCTTAGCACCACGAATGTAGCTTGAGTGTAGCGATCGCTCAAAATCCTTGGATGACAGCCCGGTAAAGCAGGAGTTACCGAGTTACAGTCTATTTCCAATATGGTCATATTCTTTTCAGTTTCTAAAAACTGTTTTTTAACTTTTCTACAGTAACTAGCTTTTAAATGAAATATTTTTTTAAGATAGAGTCTACTAGTTAATTGTAGTATATACTTTACTGACTTCATTTATATCAACAAAAATTACACGTGACTTTCTGTTACTCTGTAATCTTTTGTACAAACAGCCAAAAACCACAAGCCGCAGTAAAAAAAAAACAGACCCATAACTGGTGCCAACACCAATTGCGGTGCCAACACCGAGTGTCAAGAGGAAATAAAGACACTATCCTTATCGTCTCCAATTGCGGTGCCAACACCAGCCTTTTTCGTTACATCCACAAAACCTCCATCAACATTAACCTTGATCCAGCCCAAATCAGGTGGATGCCACCAAGCAAAAGGAGGATTGTTAGACCTTGATCCAGCCCAAATCAGGTGGATGCCAGCAAGCAAAAGGAGGATTGTTAGTCCATGTGATGGTTATGGATTCATTGATGATAAATAATTGACATTTGGTTTTATTGAAATTTGCATTGTTCGGGTCGATGCACTTCTGTGCTTTAGTTTTCAGGTTGGCTTTTCGATCACGACTAGTTTCGACCACGTTCGGTAGTCGGTGGTCTGAACGGACTTGTATCGATGGTCCGAACGGACTTGTATCGTTAGTTCGAACAGCTCTGTGCTAGGTGGTCCGAACGGCAGACATCGACCATGTCAGACATCGACATCGGCAGATCTCTGGAGTTGAGGGGGAGTTTTCAGAGTGATATGTGTGCTTTTGGCTGTAGTCGGTTTCTCTCGCAAATTCTCTCATTAAAAGGTTTTTGAAATGTTGTTAATGTATTCATCAAGGGGAAGATTGTTAGATCATGTGGTGGTCGTGGATTCGTTGATGATGAATAATTGATATTTGGTTTTATTAGAATTTGCATTCGTGAATATTCAGGTCGATGCGCTTCTGTACTTGAGTTTTTAGGTTGGCTTTTCGATCATGACTGGGTTCGATCATGTTTGGTAGTCGGTGGTCCGAACGACCTTGTATCGGTGGTCCGAACAACCTTGTATCGCTAGTCCGAACAGCTCTATGCTAGGTGGTCTGAACGGCAAATTTCGACCACATCAGACTTCGACCACGGTAAGGCAGCAATACAGATTTTGACCACATTCAACTTCAACCACATGAGACTTCGACCACGTTCGATTTTGACCACGTCCGACTTTGACTGATTTCGACCACGTTCGGCTTTGACGATGGCATGTAATCGTAGATTTCAATCTCGAACAGTGAACCGGTCGTAAGCAATATTTAATTGGTCGTATGCGACAGTGAACCGATCTGAGCTACAATGAACCGATCGTAGGTCGTAAGGCCATATGATGTAGTAACCGGTCGATGGTCATAGTTATAGTACTTTTTCATGGTCGTAGCTACAGTACCTGGTCGGTACTTGATAGTCGTGGATTTTACTGGTTGATACTCAATAGTCGTGAACTTTACTGATCGTACTCGATAATCGTATTCGATAATCGTAGATTTTTCTGGTCGGTAGTCATAGACTTTACTGGTCGGTGGTCTTAGATTTTGTGATCAGTAGTCGTAGACTTTGCGGTCCGAAGTCAAAAACTTTGTGATAGGTTGCCATAGGCTTCATGGCCAGTACTCATAGACTTTATGGCCGGTACGAGTGCTTTAACTCTTGTTACCTTCGAGTACTTCGAGTACTCGTATTAGGTGATCGAGATGCTCTATTTCTGGATTGATATTTTCGAGTACGTTCAATCTGGCCAAAGATTGGAGTTAAGTAATCTGGCGAGCGATTGAGTGTCGAGTAGTCGATTAGGCTATCAAAACCTTCGTTGACTATTTAAAGATTTCAAAAAACAACAGTAATCATTCACTCTCTCTCATTATGTCATACTATCCTACAAGGAGCTAATGTTCTCTGGATTTGACTAGAGTAGCGTTCGCCCAGAGCCTTCTTTCCATTACATCAGTTGATTCCGGATGTCGAAATTGCAACAGTGAATTTCGGAGTTCCACCAGAGACTGAACCCTCTACATGGATATTAATAGTGGCGACATGGAGGACGCCTATTCCGCACTTGCAGAGTTACATATATGGACTTGTTCTTTTTAGCTTCTAAAAGTAGTTTTTGATTTTTGCTACAGTACCTAACTTTTAAATGAAATATTTTCTCAAGATAGGATCTACAAGTTAATTGTAGTACACGTTAAAAGTCTAACATCTGTATCAACAAAAATCGCAAGCGATAATCTCTCTCTGCGTAATCTCTGTCGCAAACAGCCAAAATTCAAAAATTTCAGCTAAAAATCATAAACCGTAGCCAAAAAGAACATGCCCATGTTGGATACGTACGTACCGTGCACTTCATGTACAACTTCGACGCATGACTTACGAAGGAAAGCTACTTTCTCGTGTCCCCTAAATCGTACAGAATAGCAGCAGATCGATGATAATTAAGCCACTACATACATTATCAGTCTTCTGGTTTTGGCTTTAGCTTCTGGCTTATTTTTCACTATTTATAATTTTATTTTTTTTTTCTGAATTTTTGGTTTTTTTGAGCTTTTTTGCCGGTTCTTTTTTTTTTGCCGTATTCGTTTGCGTTGTTTGTGATGTGCTAACATATTTTTTATATTTTTTAATTTTTTTTAAATTTAATTATGTTAAATAAGCCTCTGTCAGCTACAGTATTTTTTCAGCCAGCTACAGTGCTTTTTAGCCATAAGCCACCAAAAATAAACCAAAATGATCACCACCTTAAATTTCCCCTACCGAAGGAGAATTGAAACAGTACAATAACACGGTTTCTTCTAAGCCTTCATCGATATTCCACTACCGTATGCCGGCCATCACAATTCCAACAGGTAGGGAGGAGCAGCTTCTCTGGACATTTTAGGTTTGCTTGGACATTCCGCATGTGGAGCCAAAGGATGCGTTTGGATCCACGCGGCGTGATTTGAGACTAGAACACACTAGCTATATAGCTTAGTTAAACATGTCGGAAGCCATGATTAAACGAAGTCAGCACAGGCAACACCATATATATTAGCATGCAGATGACCGGTTAAAATTAAACAATGTTAGCTACCGGTTCAAATCGCCGGCGACGATGACCGCGCGTGCAGCAGAGCAGATCAGATCAGAGACGGGCCACCGTACGTCGTATCCTACATGGTTGGCATGCGAGACTTGGAAGCCGTACGTTAATAAGACGCGTCCAAGTAGTAAGGTGTGGAGATAGGGTTAGGCAGCCTTCTTTTGGTCGCTTTTGGGGCTGTGATGGTGATCAGTTGGTACTTCATGGGAACATCGCGTATCATTTCCGTCGCGCGTGCAGCGTGGTTTACACCTGTCAGGAATACACATCGCGGTGAGGTGATACAGACACGTTCCACACAAAACGACATGTTGATATGCTGTTGAAAAATCACAGGCTAGCTAGCTGTAACATGCTTGCTGCTATGTAATATAAGGCTCCTGCTGTGCCACGTTAACCAGACAGTACCTTGTCAAACCTGTCTCGAGCCAAAGTTTAGGGAGGGCTATTAGCATGTGATAGATGAGCTATGCAAACAAGCTAGGGATAGCCAAACCTGCTGTTTTTGCCCAAGGATTACGCAGATATAACTCATGGTGACGCATTATAGGCAGGTACGTACGCACTGCAGTTGTACGTGAGCTCGCAAATGAACCGTTCGTTCGAGTTCCATCGAGCCGCCTGAACTACTAGTACGGTACTGATATTGTCATCCTACTTGCCTAAAATCAGCTGATTTAGCAATAGCACAAATTCAGCAATGACCACTAACTCAGCTGATACGAAATTAATGTTAAGGGGGTACGAAACATATGTACATATCATAGAGTTTCATCGGCATTTCGTGCACCAGAACGTACTAGAATCTGTTCGTCGCAAGATATGAACTCAAGAACAGATCGCATTGAACGAGTAGGCGTAATTGCCAGCTACAGCGTCATCTTTACTGTTACATAGCTGCAGGCTTGCAGCACATGCACACGAGTGTGTTGCTAACCACTAGCGTCCAGCATGCTAAGCACTAGTAATACGCTACTAGCTGGTCCGCCTGCTCAAGTCCAGAGCCGGGCCTCGTCCCACGCCGCCGAGTCCAGGTCCGAGTCATAGAGCGGTTGGTACGCAGCTGCACCGACACCCCCGCCCCCGCCGTCAAGGTCTAGTGGCGGCGGCTTCTGCTGCTGGTCTCGGCGGTGGTGGGCGAACTCGACGCAGACGAGGGCGAGGAGGTTGGCGTGCTGCGCCTGGGCGTTGAGCAGGTCGGCCTGCGCGCGCGCGAGCTGCACCTTGAGCTCGTTGGCCTGCTTCTGCAGCCGGCACACCGCCCCCGCGCACCCGTACACGGGGTCCCGCAGCCGCGCCTCCGCCTCGTACACCATGCTGCTCACCGCGTCCGCCCGCGAGCTCTCCGGCAAATCCTACATGCATGCGCAGTCGTATCAGCACATTGTACGGTTGCACGTACCATGCATCGTGTATTCGTGTGTCTCTGCCCACGTACGTGTGTCACGTCTGTGGCACGTATGCTTACAGGAGTTGCAGCTGTACGTACCTGGAGGAGCTTGATGATGTTGCTGGCGCCGAAGACGCGGTGCGCGGTGGTGAACTTGGCGGGCTCGGTCGGGGGGAAGTAGGGCGCCAGCATGCAGCCGTCGGCGCAGCGGCGGCGGAGGATCTTGCACGCCGCGCACGGGCTCAGGACGAAGGTCGGCGACGACGCGTTGCCCGCCGGCGGGAATACAGGGGGAGGCGAGCATGACGAAACCCGCGACGGCGGCGACATGGAGCGGCCGTAATGCTGCGCCGCGGTATTGGTGGCCGTGTTGCCGGAGTCCATGACAGGAGAGCACGTCAAGCAATCTACGCGAGTTTGGACGATCGAGAAGAGAGGAGAGGCCGCGTTATCGAGGTGATCTGGTAATTATAGAGCTAAATTGAGAGGGAGTGTATAAATAGAGGGACGCGCGCGTCGAGATATTTTCTTCCATGCGAGGCGATGCTTCGTAACGTAGGGGTAGGTACAATGTGGTCGCACTCAACATCAAATCGGTTATAGTTTTGCTAGTACGTATATGTACGAACGTGCTTTGCTTGGCCAGTTTGGCAGGTTTGAAAGGCTTCCCGTTTGTTGGGCTTTCAGTTTTTGGTTTTTAATTTTGTGTTTCTATTTTTCTATTTTTATCTTTTCTGATTTTTTTAGCTCTTTTGATTTATTTATTTTTTTTATTTCTTTGCATTATACATGATGAGCTAATATTTTTATTTTTAAAATTTAATGACGCCAAAAAAAACTAGCAGTTACAGTGCAAAATAAGTAACTATAGTGCCAAACAGTAAAAACTAAGTCATAAGCCACAAAAAAGATCAAATAAGCAGAGCCAGACAGATAGTTAGAAGTGAGAAATTTTGGCATTTTTGGGCCCCCGAAAATTGTATTTTGCATAACTAACCCCTTCCGATCTAATTTACAAATCTAGCCCCTACACGCTGTTTCTGCCCCCTTGCGCCAAGGGGCAGACGACTTGCCCCATATGGGGGGGCGCGGCAGGTGCATGAGCAATGTAGCAAGCTCTGTAGCACATTACCATGAAAATCCATTTAAGTATATTTTTTGCAGGAATTTTTTAATATAGCAAATGAGCTCCAAAAATTATAAATTTTTTGTGGGGCCTCTCGATATAGTGTACTTACTTACTTATTTTTTTTCCAAAATTTTATCCATTTTCAATTTTTCCATAACATTTCTACAAATAGTATACTTAAATAAATTGTTGAGAAAAATTCAGAACAGATAGTAAACTGTGTCGGAAAGCTTCACAAAACAATTTACAATTTTTGGAGCACATTTGCTATATTTGAAAATTCCTACAAAAAAAATATTCAATGTAGTGTTGTAGTACTTGTTGGCTAAGCCAACATGACGTATGTGGTAGAAGTCCAATTCGGTTTGTACAAATTCGTGTCTGTGAGGCAGCGACACATAGGGCGAATCTTGGAGCAGCGTAGCGTCACATCGCCAAGCAAAGCCATCTCATCTGGTCTTGTCAGTACACAAAGCTACCTCATTGGGTCATGTCGCACGCAAAGCTGACTCGTCGGTAGGGTCACCTGCCCCCGGTGCGGGCCGCGGTAGTGACTTGCCCCTTGTGCCGAGCGCGGCATGTGACCTACACCCTGTGGGGGGGGGCGTGACAGGAGGATGACTGTAGCGTACGCATTTGTCAAGCCGATTCTCGCGCGATTTGTCTTCGCACATCATTTTCGTGCGGCGCGTTATTTCCGCTCATTGTTTTCTCCCGTACTCGGCTATTTAAATCAATGGTCGCGCACTCATTCGTCACAAGCATCAGCTCTCACTCACAAAGTTTTCCTACTTGCTCGCTCATTCCTCTTGAGCATCTCTCTCTTTGCGAGATGCCTCCCTCTGTCCGAGAAAGTTATGGCATAAACATTGAAGAACAAAAAAAAACTTATGGAAGAATGTATGCAAAAAGGACAAGAACTTTTATTTGTAGACTTTATCTGAACTGGTCGTAATATTGCTAAGAACTAAAGACATTAATAATACTTCTCGAAACATATTCATGCTCGATTTTCTACCGGAAGTAAAGATCACAGGAAAAAAGTTGTCGCTAGGAAACTCCTTCCAGTTGGCAGGACCACATGCAGAGAGTAGAAATTTTGACTAGGAGGTTTTTTGTGTCTCGACCAGCTTTAAACAAGATAAGAATAGAATGTTGAAGTAAGAAAGAAAGCCTTTAAGTCCCCGAGCATGTAAGCAAATATGTCTAGCTAGCTTTCTGTGTGATTCTTCTTTTACTTGTTATTCTTTGAGAAAAGAGTGCAGATTATCATAAGTACCATCTCTGTGAAGGTCACAATAGAAATTTGTATGGCATTTGATGAACTACATGTCAAAGCCAAAAGTAAAAAACATCCTTTAGAAGTGGTTTGGAGGAAAATGGATCCCTTCAACTAACTCAGACGATAATAGTATATGACCAAGTTTGGGATAATGAAATACAAATAAAAATGCTCATCGGAGAGAAAAGCCTAACCTAACTTTATTGAAACATTGAAATGAAAAGTACATTACACATGGAACTTACGCAATTGATCAATGTTCCAAAAATTAGACAGAACTCACCTGTTTGACATGATCAGTCGTACCGAACCTGATCTGGTGACTTTGATCACAATATATGGACCTTCCCATTTAGGCAAAAGTTTGTTGTGATTTGTCTGACTCTGAATTTTTCTAAGATCCAGGTCACCTATAGCTAGGCTACGAGGTTGTACCTTACGATTGTAGTACCTTCGTATGGCTTGTTGGTAGATTGCCGATCGTATTAAAGCTGTGTTTTATCGTTCTTCAAGAAAATTGATGTCATTGATTCGTCAATTTGCTTGATCGTCATCGTTACGATGTCATCGTTACGATCCACATGACAGTTGTTTGTTAGAGACTCAGGGCCGAAATGTCGTGCTATTTGAAGTGGATAAAGTACGTGTTTTATCCTCTCCACAGAAAATATATTGGAATCGGATCCAGGTGCCGGTTCACATACACTCCTAGCGGTCATTCGGTCAGACAACACGTATATTGTATCTTTAACCAGGATACTCTGAGAGCAACCCTTAAAGGTTTACGACAACAAGACCCTTTAACCTTAATTGGATATTAAAACCGTATTTAAAATTTTATTCAACCATCATCAGCAGGCCACAGAATAAGAGCATGCATGACGCTGACGTCGACTCGGGCGATCTAAGGCTCCGCCCACAGAATAAGACCTGTTTTTTATTTTTTATTTGTTTAAACTTAATTATATCAAATAAACAACCATCAGTTACACTGCAAAATAAACCAGCTACAGTTAAAATTCAATCATAAACCAGGCTTATTCAGCCCAAATTAGCGCCCTAATATATTAGGCCGAAAACCAAGACCAGATTGCATGCGTGGCTGCTTGAATTGGAATGCAACCGATAGAAACCGAAACAGGATGATTCATCTACACATTTTAGTCGTCGTTGAATCAATAATAGTCTTGTAAAACGAGCATGAAGCGATATGTTTGGATATCATCCATAAACCAGACTGTTAGTATGCAAGCCAGACAGTATGGCCTTGGTATATTGATCGCGCACGCAGAGCAGAACCAGTCAATAGTCTAAGCCCCGGACAGTCCGAACCTTAAGCTGAAGCTGAACCAGGCTAGAAAGTTAAAAAATTTCCGCCCAATACCCCTGGCCGAACCTGAAGCTAGCACTAGCCGGCCAATCGAGCATGATGACTAGTGGATACTGACAATAACTAAGGACGTTTTAAGCTGGTTACCATGTGTTCATCCTTAAAAAGGTTCTCTTGCTATCATGCATGCATGTGACTCCGGTTTAGTTGGAGACAATGGCGATCAAATTCTTCATGGCAAGCAAAACCAGCTACTCTTCTGTCAAAGGTCTGCTTCAGGAAGGAGGACTTCTCCGCTAGAGTCTGGAGATGCAGTTGACCGACATGGACTTGGCCGCATGCGATATTCCATATACACATCTTAGAGCGCCGGTCACAGACGTATATACCCACGCTCGTCGGGCACGAGGAGGCGACACTTCACGGTCTTTTTCCGGGCCCTTCCAAGCCCCATGTCAAATCACTCTGAAGTTTCAGCCGTGCTCGTTTAGAAAAACAGAAGGAATTATGTTTAATGAAAGGCAGGTCTAGTTTTTCGTTACTGTAAGTTCAAAGTCAAGACTGTTAGGAAACCGGCCTACAGATAGAGTCCTGGCAGACTCAGAGTCCAGGTAGGCCGAGAGTCCTGACATATTGGGCACCCCACCACCTAGTATAAATAGAGAGCCACCCCCCCCATTGTATACACACGGATGAAAGCAATAAAGCAGACCAGGAGTTCTCTCTACCTCTCTCTGTGTTCATCTATTATTCTGTGATTCTGTGATTGATTCGTTCTTATTCTAAGCAGAGATCCCGATCGGACTGGTCGCCAGCGTCGGTTTCTCAACACGTTATCAGCACGACTACGCTCTGGTGAACGAGGTAATCATCGAAGCACAGATTGAATTTTCTAGATCGCTTTTGAATCTGTATTTTCTTTCGCGTTCTAGATTGAATTTCTACGGTGCAAATCCGCCCTAATCTACCCGAGCAGACCTGAAGTCGCCGGCACAATGCCCATCGGTAGATTGTGAAACGGGGTTGATGTCGATTGCACTGTAGATCAGAACGATGCAAATCCGCCCCAAATCTACCGCGAGCAGATCTGAAATCGCCGGCACAATGTCGATCGGTAGATTACGAAACGGGGTGGATGTCGATTGCATCGCAGATTGAAACTTTATATGCGCGCCCGCATGATCGTCAGACGGAAAATTTTGGCATGGGTTTCTTGTTTTCTCTCTCGCACAAGATTGCATCACAGAAAAAAAAATCCCCATCCCCAACCCACAGACGCCGCACCAGGCGCAAGCTCGGCGCCGCCGCCGCGCCAAGCGCCGCCGCCGCTTCGGCTTCCATGCAACCGCCGCGCGAAGTCGCCGGCCGCCGCTTCGGTTTCCACGCGCCGCTGAAGTCGGCCTCGTCGCCGCTTCGGAGTGGCCGCACCAAGCGCCGCACCGCCGCCGCCGCCTTGACCCCACCATCCGCGCCCGTATGGCGCCGTTGCCGCCGGTCTCGGCGGCTGCGCCGCCAGACCTAAACCCGAAGCGATCGCCCGCCCAGCCCGCCCGCAGCCGGCCGCCGCTTGCCGCCGCCACCGCCGTCGCGCTTCGCCGCCGCCGCCGCTTGAGCCAAACCCACGTACGCGCTTGACATGACCAAGACCGACCGCCCAGACACCGGCTGCCCGGCCCCGCCCCGCCCGCCCCGCGCCGCGCCCAGCGCCCGCCGCGCCCGCGCCATCGCGCCAGCCCCGCCGAGCCTGCTGACCTCCGCACGGCCCGGTCTCCATGTGACCTCTGGCCCGGCCGGTCGCCCGCCGCCCGACCGCCCGCCTCCCATCTGCCGCTCGGCCAAAAGAAATTGGGCCGATTGGGGAGACCGGCATTTTTTGAAAAAGCCCCGATGTTATGGAATTTTGCGAAAAAATCTTAAAACTTGCAAACAGGTCCCGAAAATTTACAGAAATGTCTCGGTAATTCGAAAATTACCGATAAGTCCTCGATTCTGAATGGGTCCGAATTTTGCAGAAAACCCTCGGTAAATCAGAAAATTGCGTGAATTTTCTCGAGGCGAAAATTTATGCATAGACCTTCGAAAATTGCAAAATTCGCTGAAAAATTTATTTTCTAGCGTAAAAGGGCATCGGGAATCCGAATTTTGAATTATTTTGAAGCTTATTTATTTATGTCATTATTATTTTCTGTATTTATTTACTGTTTTGGTTAATTGTAATTGTTTAAATTACTTTTAATCACTGAAATTAACAGTAAAATTTATAGAAAATTCATAGAAAATTCTGAAACATTACGAGAACCTTTTGTACCATTTATTTACCGTAGTAAATTATTCCATGCATGTTTACGAAGTAAACTTATTTATTCCATCTATCGCATATAGATGATGGAATATGAACAGGAGTTCGAGGAGTCGTGACATGGCCGTAACTATCGGCGTGGGCATCCGATGTCGAGATAGTACTTGAGAATAGCGGCAGCGACTATTGGGATTGGCGGATGAATGACGCCCAACCTCACTTAGAAGAGAATGATCGGGCACTTCATTTTCTTCGGCACCACCTTTGTCTTACTCTCAAGAATGAGTATATGGCGGAGAAAAGCGCGCTAGCACTCTGGACCGCACTCAAAAAGCGGTTTGAGAGGCTAAAGTACACCATCCTTCCTCAAGCAGAGCAAGAATGGGTCGGGGCCGAGGTTTGCCGACTTTAAGGCGGTCGGGAGTACAATTGCATCTTGCAGATTTGTACCAATCTTCAACTCTGTGGCAAGCAGATCACAGATGAGCAGAAGATCGAAAAGACCCTGTCCACTTTTCACCCCAATGTTGTTCAAACCGCCCGCAACTATCGACAAGGCGGCTACAAGGAGTACGCCGAATTGATCGATATGATGCAGTTGCGAGGCTCGGGACGAACTTCTCCGTAAGAATTACGCCACTCGACCACCTGGGAGCTCCGTGGTCGTGAGGCCAACGCTGGGAGCTACAAGGTCGAAAGCCCTTGATGAAAAGAAGGGAAGGAAGGGTAAGACCGTTGCCCGTAAAGGCCGTCGGATGCTCCAAATGACAAAGGGCTATGAAAAGTGGCAAGACCTATGGCCAGCAGAACCAGGGTTGCTACAAGTGTGGCAAGTGGGGGCATTGGTCGCGGGTCTGCAAAGAGCCGCAACATGTAATTGATGCCCACCAAGCCCAGAAGAGGAATGGCAAATGGGAGGCACAAGCTCACTTTGCATTGGTTGAGGAGCATCTGAGCAGTTGCACGAGTTGATGGAGGTTGAGACCATCCGACAGCAGCACCCCTTACGACCTAGAGGCGACCAACGCCATGATTTCTCTTGAAGAGAATATCACTTACGAAAAGATAGCCAGAAGAAGTCGATGATTTCTTAATCGACTCCATCTAATGCACAGAATGCATGAGACGTTAATTGTCATTTATTTTATGTTAAAATGGACAAGTTAGATCTTGCATAATGGTACTTTAGGATTTATTATCTCGTGATGGTTGGATGTTTTGGAATAATTCATTCATTTATTCAGTCTATGATGGCATGATGTGTTTTAATATTGGCGTATTTTGTTTATGTATTGAATGCCTTCTAATACATATTAATACGTTATATTAGAACACGTGTGGCGCCTATGGAGGAAGTATGCCTTGCCGGCGGTGACTGTGAATACCATCTTAAGAGAAACTAAGTATTTTCATCGATCCGTAAAAGCACTTTGGCGACCTTACGACAATCGCCGGAAGCGATGCTTGTATAATTGGTTCCGGAAGAGCCACAATTATACTCCCAATGGGCACAACTTTGGTCATTGAAGAAGCCTTATTGTTCCCAGAATCGACTAGAACTCTCTTAAGTTTTAAAGATATTCGCCAATGGTTTCCACGTGAGGCGATGAAGAGTGCGGTAAGGAATACCTACTCATTACAAAGCGCCAAGTGAATGGCAAAAGGGTATTAGAAAACTTCCTTCACTAGAAGCAGGTCGTATTATACTAACATTAAGGCACTTGAAGCCTTCAACATCACGAAGACAGTCTTTCAAGCTCGAACTCTTACGTCTCGGCATGATGATTAGGCCACCAGTCTTAGGATGATGAGAAACATAATAAATAATTCACAAGGGCATAATATTAATGTGAAGAATTTTCGAATCACGAAGATTTTGTGTGCCCGCATGTGCCAACGGAAATTAATTACTAGACCCTCCACTCGAAAGTGAAGGATGAAGTACGCATTCTCGAACGCATCCAGGGAGACATTTGCGGTCCCATTCAGCCCATCTCAGGGCCATTCAAGTATTTCATAGTGCTCATTGACGCTTCCTCGAAGTGGTCATATGTGGGTTTGTTGTCCACAAGAAACCACGCCTTTGCAAAATTGATCTCGCAGATCATTCGCATCAGAAATGTGTTCCCTGATCATCATATCAAGTCCATCAGAATGGACAACGCCGGAGAATTTACTTGAAGGCGGTTGATGATTATTGCATGGCAATGGGAATTGCGATTGAGCACTTGCATACGCATGTCCATACCGAATGGTTTGGCGAAGCTTTAATTAAGAGAATTAAATTTGTTGCACGCCCCCTTTTACATAAAAGTAATTTGCCAGCTACATGTTGGGGACACGCAGTCCTTCATGCAGCGAATCTCATCAACCTTAGACCTTCGGCCTACAACATCCATTCACCTATGCAACTAGCGCAAGGGTCACCACCGAAACTTTCTCATCTTAGGAGGTTTGGATGCAAGGTTTATGTACCTATACCACCTCCACAGCGTTCTGCAATGGGCCCACTCCGGAAGACTGGGATATACGTTGGTTATGAGACTGCATCCATAATCAGGTATTTAGAACCCATGACGGGAGATTTGCATCTTGCCGTTCACGATTGTATTTTTGATGAGGATAATTTCCCGTCATTAGGGGGAGGAAATCAACCCCTTGATGAAAAATGTCGGGAAATTACGTGGGAAGCCACGGGAATTCAAGCACATGACCCGCGCACTAGCGAAACTGAAAAAGAGGTCCAGAAGATCATCGATTTGCAAGCTTTAGCAAATCAACTGCCCGATCACTTTAGTGATTTGAAGAGCGTGATTAAGTCGCATGTGCCTGCACGCAATGCACCGGAGAGGGTTGAAATACCAAAGAAAATTGAAGGTATCCCTAATCATGTCCAAAGGCCTCAGAATAAAAGGATGAGAACTCCGGCTCTTCGAGTCCAAAGTAACCGGGGACGCCCGGCGAAAAAGGATAAGAAGGACTTACCACAGCCGATCATTAAAGTCCCCCAGAATAATAAAGGGAGCCAGTTGAGACCTGACACAAGTATGACACCTTCAGAAAAGGGCATACCGGATCTGAATATCCCCATCGGCATGGATGTGTGCGCACACATCGGAGTCGAAAAACTAAAGGGACTTGCCACCTCAATTGGAAGAAGCGAGGTGCAAGGGGAAGCTCGAAGAAGCAACCGCTCCAGAAGAAGCGACTCATGAAGAAATAGCTATAAACTATGTGCACACGGGAGAGTCCATGAACAGGACAACAGCCAATATCGATATATACTTCGCAAAGAAAATTGCCACAATCATTGATCTTGATCCCGAGCCTGCATCGCTCGCTGAATGTAAGAAAAGATCAGATTGGGAAGATTGGAAAAAGGCAATAGCAACTGAATTGCTATCTCTAAACAAAAGAGAGGTTTTTGGGCCCGTATGCCGCACACCTCCCCATGTGCACCCCGTAGGGCACAAGTGGGTATTTGTTCGAAAGAGAAATGAAAGAAACGAAGTAGTGAGATACAAAGCAAGGCTAGTAGCACAAGGTTTCACTCAACGTCACAGGTTGATTATGAAGAAACCTACTCCCGGTCATGAGTGGAATTACCTTTAGATATTTGATCTCAATGGCGATAAACTTGAACTTAGAAATGAAATTAATGGATGTTGTGTTGCATACCTTTACGGTAACTTGGATTTGAGATTTATATGAAAGTCCTCGAAGGAATTCCTCTCCCGAACCAAGACAGAGCAAATAGAAATCTGTACAGTGTGAAACTCAGAAAGTCACTGTATGGGTTGAAGCAATCTGGAAGAATGTGGTATAATCGCTTGAGCGACTTTCTCTGCAAGAAAGGCTACACAAACAATGAAGACTGTCCTTGTGTGTTTATCTGGCGATCCCGAATGGATTACATATAATCTCGTGTATGTAGATGATCCGAATATCATCGGACGGAGAAGATATAAAAGAAGCAAGCTCCTACTTGGAGTCGAATTTGAAATGAAAGATTTGGGCAAAACCAAGTTTTGTTTAGGCTGCTGACTTGAACATGTCCTGAAGGAATCTTGGTACATCAGTCAACCTACACCCAGAAGGTGCTTGAAAGGTTTGGCTTTGAGAAGGCATTCCCGTCGAAAGTACCGATGATCGGGAGATCTTCTGAAGAAAAGGATCCTTTCGACCTAGGGAAGAGGGGAGGAAGCCACAGGACCGAAGTCCCATACTTGAGTGCGATGGGAGCACTCATGTACCTAGCAAACCGCACTAGACCGGACATTGCATTTGCCGTGAACCTCTTAGCAAGGTATAGTGCGAGAACCTACCAAAAGGCATTGGCAAGGCATAAAGGATATCTTCCGATATCTCCAAGGAAGCAAGGACCTTGGATTATTCTACGAAAGAACCAAGATCGAACTTGGTTGGCTATGAGATCTTTGGGTACTGTCGACCCGCATACCGCAAAGTCGCAAACAGGCTATGTATTCCTGTGTGGTGGAACTGCAATTTCCTGGAAATCGTCTAAGCAAAGTCTCGTAACGACTTGACGAACCACTCGAAATTATAGCACGCACGAAGAAGCCACGAGAATGTGCTTGGCTCGCCGAATGGTTCACCACATCCGGCGGTCATGTGGGATGAACATTGTGCAAACCCTACCATTATCTATGAAGATAATGCGACTATGTAACACAAGTGCAAACGGGCTATGTGAAGAGTCATCTCACTAAGCATATCAACCCCAAGTTCTTCTATGCACATGAATTGCAAAGATGGACGAAATTAAAGTCTTGCATACTAAGTCTTGTGAAAATCATGCAGATATGTTCACTAAGTCACTCCCGCATCTAGCTTTGAAAGGTGCGTGCGAGGGATTGGAATGATGAGACTTAGAGAAGTGCGTAATCTGGGGAGAATTCTCTCAAGCCCGTTAATAAATCTTGGTCATGAAGATCAAGTACCCAACGAAATAAAGTCACGAAGACTAAATGTATTTGGGTGAATTGTACTCTTTTTCCTTGACGAGTTTTCACAAGTTTCTCGACCAAGGTTTTAATGAGGCAATTCGTGCAACGCAGCATCACATGTATCATGTACTCTTTCTCCAAATTTTTCCCACTGGGTTTTTATGGAGTTTTGATGAGGCATGAAGCATGTTGGGTGAGTGCCCAAGGGGGAGTGTTAGGAAACCGGCCTACTGAGATAGAGTCTGGCGGACTCGAGTCCGTAGGCCGAGAGTCCTGACATATTGGGCACCCCACCACCTAGTATAAATAGAGAGCCACCCCCCCATTGTATACACACGGATGAAAGCAATAAAGCAGACCAGGAGTTCTCTCTACCTCTCTCTGTGTTCATCTATTATTCTGTGATTCTGTGATTGATTCGTTCTTATTCTAAGCAGAGATCCCGATCGGACTGGTCGCCAGCGTCGGTTTCTCAACAAAGACTTCTCCGTCTTGCAACCGCATGGCGAGCGAGGGGCAGAGTTAGGTAGGTAGCCAAGAACTTGCAAAATTATAGCAACTGCTAGTCAACGGTTCTTCTCCATTAATTTGCCCTTTTAAAATTGCTTTTGTGTTCTCGGAGTTGAAGGGTTCATGCATTTGCTAGCTAGTTAGGTCTACCGTCATTAAGTAGCTTGCATTGCACCGTATATTAGGATCGCTGATGACGCACATCAAGTGTTGTTGATGTTAGCATCCAGGAAGGGTTGGGATGTAAACCATGCAAACAAAGAGTGTATTCTTGTAGGATCAGTATGATAACAGAGAGGTGAATGGTGCTTTTAAAATTTTTCTCTAAGTATTCGTTGATAAATCACTCCAATAGCTAATGACATATGAAGATTACAATTGAAAGCCAAATCCTAAAGCAAGCAACTTAAGAAATAGAAATTCAAAGAACTCAGGCTCTGGCGATCAGACTGATGTGTTGCTGGCAGTCTGCCCACCGCCTAGATGCCGGTATGATTAGCCTCTGGCGGTCTGACTGGAGGGGGCACAGTCTGACAGGCCTCCCCTGTTTTAGAACTGAAGAATCAGCCCAAGGCAAGCAACTTTTCATACAACTCCAAAAATCTAAGTCTAAATAATATGAAATTTTGCACACATCTTACTTAAGGTCTCAGAAATCTATTCGATCTAAGAATCACAAGAATCCATGTCAAGGTTCAGACCTTACTTAAGAACAAGCAAGATTACGTCTAAACTGAGAAAACACCAGAACAAGGATTATGAATTGCTCATGGGTGAATAATGACTAAGATGGCTTTACATGTGTTCCCACATATCACAGCAAGCAATAACTTCTAAAGATTTAAGACAAAAACACTTGGATCAAGCAAACTCATGTTGAGGCTAAATCCAAGTAAAATCGGGTAATTTCAAGAACTTGCAAGACCTGATGCTTAGATGGATAGAAATTGATCTATATGAGTTATCTTCATTACTTACACGTCCTTGGTATAGCAAGATCAAGAAGTAAAGAGAGAAGATTAAAAAAAACCAACAAGATCAAAGCAAATAAATCAATACAAGGATTCCATAAGAGATGAACAAGATTAATATATTGCTACTTTAGAATAAAAGTTTTATTGTCAGAACTCTCAGCCAAAATTTAGAATTTAGCTGATCTAACCACCACCTCATCGACTGGTTTGACTACCACTGCACAACTGTTTGACGGATCAAGCCAGTGGTCTGACCAATCCTACCTACCGATCAGACCGGATGCCTGACAGAGGAACTAAAAATTATCAAACTTTGCAGAATCCAAAGTCTAACTCAACATACAATGATAATAATTTATCATAAATAATTCTGGACCTTCTTATATGGTCCTCACGTTGGACCATCATGATCTGTTCATGGTAATTCATAAGCGAACTCACACAATCATTCTGCGGCAACAAGAAGAATTACTTAGATTAATTAAGACTCCATACAGCTTTTCCTACAGCAGCGAACTAACATAGTGCCTACTAAGTCTTATCATGCGGACCTCGTGCAAACTTTGCAAGCTATTGGTTCGGATTTTTTTCAGAACACAGTAATTAATTGCAACACCTTTCATCTACATGCATGCATGTACTCACCACATAACTTACATATTCATCACTGCCCAGTGTCCTGAGATCTGATAGCCATTCACATGGACAAGCTCGTGGACTGAGTGAGAAAAGACTGACCTCATGAACAGTTTTCGTTGCCAACCATAGGGTCTGTTCTTTATCTCACAAGCCAGCGGTTTTTAGCTTTTGCTACAGTACCTAACTTTCAAACAGATTATTTTCTTAAGACGAGGTCTACAAGTTAAACGATCTACACAGTAAAAGCACAATATTTGTACCAATTAAAATCGCAAGTGAGTATCTGTCTCTATAATCATGCATAAGCAATGAAAATTCAAAAATTTCAGCTAAAAGTCAAAAGCCGCAGCCAAAAAGAACAGGCCTTAAGCATGTCTACTTGCACGATGGTCAGAACACAGAGCCCAATCAGAATACAAATTGCTTCCCATGTCTTAGCCCTTTTATCAACCTGTGCATTTTGGAGGATGACACCAGAGACATCAAACACGGCAAGATTTGCTTCCCCTTTATTGCTATGAACATTACCTGAAAGCGACAGCACGTAGCTAGCACCCCCAGAAAGTGGCTCCACTGGTGGAGCAGAGCAAGCAATACATCTGAACATGGGAGCTTTCCTTGCTTCGAATTGAAAGGTGAGAGCTAGGTCGTTCTGTGATACCAAAAGAGACTAGTAGCACTTTTTTCAGGTTGACATTTCGGTCAACTTGTGGTTCATCAAGCCATGTTCTGAACTTCTGATCGATGTTTCCTTGTCTGCCAATTCGAGTTCATCTCAGATCAGGCTGGAATCCACTCTGCTAAAATGGAAGCCGACCGATCACTCTATGTGCTTTTAGCCAGAAGACGCCACGTACATTGGCACGGCCCAGATGTATGTTACAAAAGTCCAAGTCCAAGTCCAAGTCCAAGCTGAAGAATAGTACCATGTGTAAGATCGCTTTTTCTGGGCCCATATGTATGTTACAAAAGTCCAAACTGCAGCCCGTTAATATAACCGCGTCTCTGAGACGATTCGGTCCGGAAACGTTGGAAACCACGGTCCGATGAAATACAAGCTAGGCCGAGCCGAACAGCAATTGAAGTCCTACGAAAAGCTTAGCTCAACTGCGGCACGGTCAGAAGACGCCACGTACATTGGCACAAGCCCAACTGCGGAGCTAACTTTTTGCAGTACGTTACCAGTTTGTGTGTTCAGTACTGTAAGGTGGAGAATATTCTCCCCATCATAAGTCAATAACTTACTGCTACTGGTACATCATTTTGTTCTTGCGTGAGATCAGTGTTGCACTTAGTTTAATCAAACTTTTAGGACAAAAAGAGTACTACAAAAGGTAGTATAGTCTTTATTTTTCTCAATGTTATATAAGGGCCCCTCCATTTGTTAGAGGTTAGAACGGTCATGTTTTTTTTTTAGCTTTTGGCTTTTAATTTTTTTAAAAGTTGAAACAGACGACGTGGCTTTTTGAAGTGGATTTTTAAATGGCTTTCTGAATCTAAAATTATATATGCCGTCGGCTGCCGAAAAATACAGACAAAAGTCATTAACCGTCACTCAAAGCTATCAGTTGCAGCAAAAAAAACATGACCGCGTTCCAAATAGTTTTGGACTTCTAGCTTCAAGAAGCCAAAAAGCGTTTGAAACGCATTAACTTTTTAACGCTGTCTTTTTTCTTTTTTGTTTCCTTTGTATTGTTCGTGAAGATATAATAGTATTTTTTTTATTCTTTATGTTTTTAATTGAATGATTTAGGAAAAACTAACCGTCGCTACAGTGTCATTTTAGTTAAAAGCCTATAGCCACAACTGTTTGCAATAGGGCCATAGTAAAAGAATACATGGTGATAAATAAGTAAGACTTTGGACCAAGTCCGTAACAATTTTGGGTCAGTTCCGCAGCACTTATGGCTTAAGGCTTTTTGCTTAAGTGACAGTATCTAGCTATATGGTGCGTTTTTTCAAAATAGAGTTTACAAGTAAATTGTAATATAAATTGTACTGAGTTTAGCTATACTGACAAAATTATATATGATTATTTTTCTCTAAATACTATCTCTTATAAATAATTTAGAATTCAAATATTTCAACCATAAACTATAATCCATAGCCCAACCCACCCTCTGTACCGTTCCCAGCAGTTCAGTACCCTATAGAAAGTAGGTGAAACTAGTGTGCAGCACCTAACGCTAAGCTAGCTTTGCGCTTAATTACGATCGCTACGGCGTAATGCGGACAAACCCTCGCAAATTGACGGCCCAACGACTCGGCATGTTCATTCGATATAGCCGGTATATTTGGTTCGGTATATACGATAAGTACGATATTATGAGCTCAGTAATATATAGTATTATCGTAAATACGGTTTAGTATCGATAAAATCTCAATTTATTTGATATGATATCGATAAGTAACTTATTCATCAAAGTTAACACAAATGATAAATGATATAACGAGTTAGCGACCATGAACGATACAGCAAATTGGTGACCATCAAGTCATGAACTGTTCTGTTACTAATGTCTAATGGCTAATGAGGTAATGCCCTCAGGGCTGTGCAGTGTGCACATACCGAATGAACACTTGAACAGGCCACTGACTCTTTATGTATTTGAAGAACATCAGACCCTGGACCATTTTCTACTCCTACTTCATCTATTAGAGCTGTGAGAGTTGGGGATAATGACAATGGGCCAAAATTGAATGGCCATTGGGCAACGCCAATGGGCTGCGCGCCAGTGCACAGTGTGCCTGGACTGGGCTCAGTTATACTCGGTTTTTTCGGTTTTCAACTGGTTTTTACTGAAAAACCAAATAAAAACCTAAAACCTACATATTGAATTTTAAAAACCGACTAAATCGAGTTCACCGATTCGGTTCGGTTCTTCAGTCCGGTCTTAACGTGAACAGCCCTACCGACGCTAAACGCAAGGCTTGCCACCCCAAATTCCTCGCCGCTGTTCGCATAACCACATCAGCGAAGTCAAGCGATTCATACGTAGCAGCGGTACGTGTCTCGTCACCGAACAATCAATGAACCATCTGCCTCCGTGTGTTCCTCTCGCATAACGCCGACGAAATTTTGGTCACTATACATGCAGGTGACACGCGGAAAAGTTGAGACTAAGAGAGCGACGCGGCTACATTCTACACGTAAGCCGTGTGGGCTGCAATATAGCCAAGAATTGTGCGGCACAGTGGTTGGAGAAGCGAATACTTAGACGGAAGCACTACTAGCTAGCTGCGAAGCTAGCTGATCAGTACCTTAGACGGAAGCACTTAAGTGAATGTTTTTTTGGCTGCGGCTTATGATTTTTGATTGAAATTTTTGAATTTTGGTTATTTATAGTACATATTACAGAAAGATCGATACTCACTTGCGATTTTAGCTAGTACAGATGTTAAGCTTTTAACGTGTACTACGTTTAACTTGTAGACCACGTTTTGAGAAAATACGTTGTTTAAAAGTTAGGTACTGTAATAGCTATCAAAAGCCGGCCGACTTATGGTCTGCCAAACACCCCCTAAAATTTAATCCTAACACCTGCATTTGCGTGTGCTTAAATCGTCAATAAACTTGTAACCCACCAACAAACGGGCCTCGCGTCGGTGCATAGACCATGAGGCGCCGAACCGAACCAACACGAAACCTCGTAAACAACAGCTCATATGTATACATGTATGTATTGCATGCGATCCAATAGAGAATTTAGTACAGGGTTAGCTTTGGCTTTTGTTGTTAAGGTCTTTGAGAAACTAAAGAAATCGCGAGTCAGTTATATAAGCAGGATCGGCAATTCGGCATCGTTCATTGATTCTCTCTCTGCTGCTGCTGCTGCCTCGCGAGTTCGCTCGCGACCGACAGAACGGAAAAAGTTTTCCAGCTGCAGGCGAAAGGAACGTCTCTCTTAACGTGTGCATGGCCGTCGCCCATGGAGCCGAATTATTGATTTTTTTTTTCGTGTGAGAAAGGACGAATTGGTTGGTGCGTTGGAATTAACCTCACAGGTCGCAGCCCGGTGGGGCTGACTACTGCTCCTGAATCTTAACCACACCTGGCTAAGCTAAGTAGCTAGCCCGTGTAAATTCGCCGGAAATTATATATATGTTTGTTCATTCGCTTGTTTGTTTCTTTTTTGATAAGAAAAAAAAAGAATTTGTTTTGGTGATAGGTTCCATCCTAACCGATTAAAAGGTTGAAATTGGTTGTGTACGTACTGCTGGCTAGCTGCGAAGCTAGTTGATTAGTAGCTTAGACGGAAGCACTTCAAATTTAACCCTAACACCTGCATTTGCGTGTGCTTAAATCGTTAATAAACTTGTAACCCACCCAACAAACGGTCCTCGCGTCGGGCATAGGCCATGAGGCGCCGTGTGTGTAATATTTATATATTACAAACCGTCTGTAATAGCTATTTGAGTATCTATATTATTTCATGTTTTTCGGTTAGCCTCAGGAAGTGCTAGCCTTGCCCTCTGAAAACAACCAAACAGATCACATATATAGCACACGACAATCATTACACAGATCTCACAAATAAATTAAATAACTGAATGAGATACAATTGAATGAATTGTTTGATTAAGTACAATTGAGTAATTACAATTGTATCCAATGTTTCAACATCTAATCATCATCGTCGGGGTGGAGCTTTCCAGTCTTGTTTATGACCTCCTATATCAAAAATTGGGAGAGCTTTCCTCGAATTTTAGCGACTTTGTCAAGATCAAATGCACTTTCGTCGAATTCCACACGCTGTCGCTAGGAGTGTTAAATTCATTAGCATGTATATATATGTATGTGTGTGTGTGTGTATATATATATATATATATATATATATATATATATATATATATATGTGTGTGTGTGTGTGTGTGTGTGTGTATGTATATGTATATATATGGATAATTATGAAATAATTATTGGCTGGTTGACAAACATCTGGATCATTCGTCGTAGCATCCATGATTTTCTCTATATGACAGCAAACGTAGAATCTACATACATTGCCCTGTAGCTGCTCGTGGCACTATAAAAATAGAATTACATACATAGCTATTATCAGTTCCAGAGGCATTATAACGAAGTGTGATATAGGATTGTTGTGTTGTAGTGGGTACCGAAAATCACGTCCTATATCACAGTGTGGCCTGGATTCCTTGTGTCTCCCTCCCTGGGCAACGTAAGCGATGAATGACCTACGTAGGATTGCACACGGGTGAAGTCGTGATTACTCCTAAGTAGGGAATCAAGGTATATTACCTTGCTCCACTTTGGTACAATCACAATCAGAATCCAGTGAGACTTAATCATGTATGTCACCATAGTGATTAATCCTAAGTTCATGTTGCATATAAAGTACAAACAAAACTTGTATGTCAATTAGTGAAGCACTTACCACTAGTTGAAGAGTACCATGATGTAGTCCTTGTCACTGTAAGTAATCCCCTCGTTATGTAATCTTGGACGAAGGGTGTGTTATCATTGATAGATTGCTCAGAGACCAAGTGTGGGATGAGGAAACTCACCAGTTCTCATCGTCGCCGGATTTGTTGGATCATGGATCTATACATAAGTAATGAGTTATGACATTTATCGGTATTACATGAATATAGAACTTGATTGTATAGTACACTTATAGTGTCCAGCATCATAGAAGTGAGGTGTCGAGTTCGTCGAGGTTGAATAGTAAGAATAAGTCTTCGAATGTCACGACAAAGTAGCCCGAATCATGGAGGAAATGCATCTATGTGTATCTCACGGTGAATTCACTTTGCCAGTTTTGTTTCATGTTGAATCTATGCATGTACTAGGTATGTAAAGTCCTGCAAACCAATCCAATGCCGGATAATTGTGACTCAGTGACCAACAACACCCCGTGAATGAACTTTCATTGCCGCCTTAATCTTCTTCGATTGGATCTTAGCGCCTCACTTGGGATACATTTTTGGAGTCGTCTCCACGGGAGCTGATGCAGTGTCCTTCTAAAGAGAAGCTTGAGGTGGAGTCACAGAAGGTTCTGTTTGATAGGCATAGCTGTGTGGAGATCGCGGCACAAAAGGGTCTAGGATGATGCCCCTCTTGAGCCACTGGACAAATGTGTGGACGGCATCTCCTAGTGTCATGATTTGTCCATTTGGAGGCCTCTCCAGCAGAACGGTCCTAAAAACGTCAATAATCATGTCCACCTAGATCTTCACGAAACCGGTCTCTAGCTGGGCACCATGTACCAACGTCCCTAGCAGGTATTGATACACCGTTCCCCGCCCAACGTCAACGGAATGTTGCCAGCAACCCTAACTCTGAGGACGCACGGCGTAGGCCCCTACATAACGATACACGATGAGTTAAGGTGTTCACTAGGTCTATCTATTTAGCATTCTATAGATGTACATTATCTGGATGTCGTCGATAGGTAAGTGGGCGTCTCTATATTCAGAAAGTGGCATGGATGCGCAGCTACTCTGACGTTGAGAGGGACTGAGTACAGCAATAACGGGGGTGGTTTGTGAGTGGTTGCGAACTTCTCTCAGTTCTTCCCTCAATGAATCCATCTCTCATCGAAGTGAGGCAGTAATCTCCTGAAGTTCTACATCAATGTCTTATTTCATACATTCCTCGTGCTCGGCCTTGGATCTCTTCCTACTCCCATACGCCTCGAAGTCATTTAGGAATCCATTCGTAGTAGTAGGAGCTTGGGCTAGTGGTACTGAACTGCTCATCACGAAATGCATCTATGCGGACATCCGAGTTCTGGAGTGTGTTGTTTCTGCCCTGATATGTTATATAAAATGTGTACCCATTATGTTGTATCTTTGCCATATCATAATTGTAAATTTTGACCATTTTGCCAACCATTACAACGTTTCACTTGACGGCCTCCCAGTGAATCACACCCTCAACCATCCATTGAACCGACGATTGTGCTATCTTATAATCCAAACCTCTGACCTATCTGGATTCTCTTGGCGTAGCATATCCTTGTGCTTTTCAAAATATGGGGACACTTCAGTCTTGTGTTGCAAGACCGTGAAATGGGTTTGAGTGTACGTATCCAGATTGAGAATTATTTCTTTCCTTCTGATGATCCCGATACCCTCTAGCCTCCCCACGTGATGAGATACAGGCATACCTATCGGTTCGACTTGAGCCATATAATCGACGCATAACTCAATGACCTATTCAGTTTCATAACCTTCGATGATGTTGCCTTCCGGCCAAGATCGATTACGTACAAAGAACTTGAGAGTTCCCATGTACCTCTCAAACGAGTACGTATGACGTAAAAGAATGGGGTTGCATATCTTTATCTCTTTCACAACATGAACAATGAGATGGATCATGATATCGAAAAATGATAAAGGAAAATACATCTCAAGATGACATAGAGCCGTCACCACCTCGGTTTACAGAGCATCTAGTCCATTGGGATCGATAACCTTCTGAGTAATTGCGTTAAAAAATAACACAACCTCATAATTGTCACTTGAACCTTATTCAGTAAAATACTTCTAATTGCAACAGGAAGCAATTGAGTCATTAGCACATGACAGTCATGAGCTTTTATGCCAATTAATTTCAAAATATTGTATGGAACAAGTTTCTTCATGCTAGCGAAGTAACCGGACGGAACTTTTACACCATACAAGCATTGACACAATTCAACTCTCTTGGACTTAGATAGAGTGTAGCAAGTTGGGGGAAGGTACGCCTTTATTGGTCTCTATTGGTGCTAACTCAGTCTTGATATTCATAGCAACCAAGTCACATCATACGTTGACATCATTCTTTGTTTTGTCACGAATATTCAGTAAAAGACAAATCAAGCTATCACATACATTCTTCTCTACGTGCATGACATCGATGCAATTGTGAACTTCTAAGTGCTCCCAGTAAGACAAGTCCTAAAATACTAACCTCTTCTTCCACATGTTCTTCTAACGGGTCCTCAACTTACATCCCTTTCTAAACACAATATCGATATACTTGACCATATCGTATACCTCTTTCCCACTAAAAGGCATTGGTTCTGAGTCATCCTCTTTTTTTGTCAAATTATTTCTTCATCTTACAGCATGGGTAATACCTTAGAAGGAACCTATAATGACGCATATACATAGTTTTACGCGAGTTGTTCAACGACACATTCTCAGTGTAATCTAAGCAATACGGACAGGCTTTGGCTCCTTTCGTACTCAACCCTAACAGTTACCAAGGGCAGAAAGATCATTGATGGTGCAGAACAACATGGCACGCAGAGTAAATTTCTCTCGTTTGTCCACATCTCACACCTGTATCCCTTCATTCCACAGTGTCACAAGATCTTCCACCAATGGTGCTAGATACACATCAATATTGTTCTCAGGTTGCTTCAGACCTTGGATAAGTAGTGACATCAAAATATACTTCTGCTTCATACACAACCAAGGAGAAATGTTGTATATGCATACATTCACGGACCAGGTGCTATATCGGTTGCTCATGTTATCGAATTCATTCCATCTGAACTCAACCCAATCCTTATATTTCTCGGTTCCACACCGAAGTCTACAAACATCCTATCGATGTTCCTCTATTGGTTAGAATCAGTAACATGCCTTATCATTCTATCTTTCTTACGCTCCTCTGAGTGCCAACGTAGAAATCTTACATCCTTTCGGTTCGCAAATAAACGCTTCAAATGGGGAATTATAAGCAGATACCATAATATCTTAGCAGGAGGTCCTTGCTTCACCTCGATGCCCTCGCCACCATCGAAATCATTTTTACGCTTGTATCGGGATGCTTTGCACACCGGACAAATATGTAATTTTGCATACTTTTTACGGTAGAGGATACAATTATTTGAACATGCATGTATTCTTTCTACTTCCATTCCCAATGGATAAAGAATCTTCTTGGCTTAGTAGGTGGTTCTCGGTAACACATTTCCCTCTAGAAGGATCCTCACTAGGAGACCTAACAATGTCGTGATACTCTTATCAGACCAGCCATTGTTTGTCTTCAATTTCAGCAGTTCAAGAACAGACGTTATGGTTTCCTCACTAACCGCGATAACCTCCTATTTTCACAAATATCAATATGTTTATTTAAGTCGTTGTCTAATGATATAGAGAACATTTTCGCATCCCGGTAATACCATATCCTTCACAGGCGATGGCTCGCTCCTAATTACCCAATAGTCTAGCCCAATAGTCTCGTATTGTCCATAGCTAGTCTTCAACTTAAAAAGCTTCACGTCCTCTGTGTCATTCCCCTATCGTCGGGCTTTGGTTTTTGTTGTTAAGGTCTTTGAGAAATTAAACAAATCGCGAGTCAATTATAAGCAGGATGGCATCGTACGTTCATTGATTCTCTCTGCTTCTGCTGCTGCCTCGCGAGTTCGCTCGCGACCGACAGAATGGAAAAAAAAATTCCAGCAGCAGGCGAAAGAAACGTCTCTTAACGTGTTGCATGGCCGTCGCCCATGGAGCCGAATTATTGATTTTTTTTTTTCGTGTGAGAAAGGACGAACCGGTTGGTGCGTTCCATGTGCTTTACAGGAATTAACCTCAAGAGGTCGCAGCCCGGTGGGGCTGGCTACTGCTCCTGCATCTTAACCACACCTAGCTAAGCTAAGTAGGTAGCCCGTATAAATTCGCCGGAAATTATATATGTTTGTTCATTCGTTTGTTTGTTTCTTTTTTTGATAAAAAAAGGAGTTTGTGTTTTGGTGCTGGGTTCCATCCTAACCAATGTCTTGCTTCGTTTCCAAGACAACAAGAATAAACAATTGGGTAAGTACTCCCTGTGGAGTGTGGGAGAGGCCCCCCAAACCGGCATTCATTTGAGCATGAACAAATAGCACACAAAAAAGTGATTAGATTTTATGCTAATGCCGAAGCTGTATGTCCACGTTCTCATGCGAGTTGCAAACGATTCACGACGAACGTTAGACAAAACAAGCTTAAAAAGTCATCTTGTTGTGTAGAAGAACGGGGATAAAGAACAATTCCAAAAAATTGCTACAAAAGTACCACTGTAGATAGAGTCATACGGTCCTCCTCACCGCACGACTAGTGCAGCGTGAGAAAGACGTGCGGTTGGGGACCGCATAATCACTGTGCCGCATCACTGTAGCACTGCTAATCATGCGGTCGTGGACCGTACGACTACTGTAGCATGTCAAATTGTGCGGTCGTATACCGCATGACTACTATAGTAGTGAAATCGTGTGGTCCGGGACTGCACGACTACTCGTGAGTTCAGGAACCGCACAATCTTGTTGTTATGCGCTCCCCGGCCGCACAATTAACACGTGTTGCGCTCTCGTCGTGCTGTGGTCGGAGAGAGGCTACAAAAAGAATTGCAATGATTTAGAGGTTAAATTTGATATTCATATAATCATACAGTGTTAGACTTACCAAAATTCGACGAAAACTAGCCGAGGAACCAGATAAATCAGTGCGCCTGAGTTCCACGAGTGCATGGGCAACACTAGAAACACACGTACGCTTGCGTGGGTTCGGTCAGTCAGTGTATGCGATGCATTAGTAGTGCGTGACTAGCTCGCACGCTACCTAATGATTGCTGCGTCCCGGAAAAACGAAAAGCGTGACACCAACAAGACGCCGTCTTCTCTCTCCCTCTCGCTCGCTTGCCCGCATCTCCGCTCCGCTCCTCGTGTGCCGCCGCTTCTTCTAGCTACCTCCATTTGCTCGCCACCTCCCGCCCTTTTTAAACCACCACCACTGCCAAATTCGCCTCCCCACCACTGCCGCTGCCTAGCTATCCCACGCTTAGACAGCTGGGCTAGCTTGCTACGACACGACGCGAAGCGTGGCTCCCGAGAATCCAGGGAGGGCTAGCTAGGGAGGCGTTGGTTTACTAGTTCTTGGATGGGGTCGTCCGCGGATCACGGCGGCGCCGGCGGGAGGCCCAAGAAGGGGCCGGGGTCGCAGCTGTGGAAGAAGGCGCTGCTGCATTCCTGCCTCTGCTTCGTCATGGGCTTCTTCACGGGGTTCGCGCCGTCGTCCGTGTCCGACTGGACGTCCGCGGCCGTCGCGGCGGGCGGGGTGGGGAGCAGCCACGTCGTCAGGGCGCTGCACGCGGGCGCGGCTGGTGGGGCCGTGAACCGGAGCCTGCTGGCGCAGGACGCGGCGGCGGCACCGGGCCCGCGGCCGCTGCTGCTGGTGGTGACGACGACGGAGTCGACGCCCTCGGCGGACGGGGAGCGGGCGGCTGCGCTGACGAGGATGGCGTACACGCTGCGGCTGGTGGCGCCGCCGCTGCTGTGGGTGGTGGTGGAGGCCGCCCCGGACGTGCCGGCGACGGCGCGGTTGCTGCGCGCCACTGGGCTCATGTACCGGCACCTGACGTACAAGGACAACTTCACGGTCGCCGAGGCCGCCGCGGGCAAGGAGCGCCACCACCAGCGCAACGACGCGCTCGGGCACATCGAGCACCACCGCCTCGCCGGCGTCGTCCTCTTCGCCAGCCTCGGCGACATCTTCGACCTCCGCTTCTTCGACCAGCTCCGGCAGATCAGGTACCAGCCACCACAACCCCAACGTTCTCGCATTCATCTTAGCAAAGTAAAAAAAATCTTCTGCTAACAATCTTTCACTCAGTAAAACAAAACAAAGCTTTCATCTTTAATCTTCCTTTCTTGATGCTTCCTTTCTTGACGCGAGCAAGCACGCACCAACACCATGACACCAGTAAACTTACACTAGCGCCCAAAGCACACACTAGCTGGACTAGTTGCAAGCAACTCTGTCAAATTGCTCCGAGTGCTACAACTCACGCACCACCTGGTGATCTCTGCGCCGCTCTAGTTTAATCGGCGGGGAGAATCCGAGCCATGTGAGGAGGTCACCCTCCCCATCACCCCCGTCCACCATTCCCATTCTTTTTCTCTGCCCCTGTGGCCTGTACCGTACGTCTGTGCCCCTTCAGTCTTCAGATCTTGGGGACGAAGGCAGGCAGGCAGGCAGGCTGGCTGGAACTAGCAGCTGCTGCTTTTGTGCATGCAGTCCTTTGCTTTGTTTTGTTGCGTCCTGTTAGTTATTTTACTACTAGTACTAACAGTGTTGTTTGGTAGCTTGGCTGCCAAATGCCAGTGGCATCGCCGATGGGGGTGGTGTGTGTATGTAGTGTAGGAGGTGCCCAAATGTGCCGGCAAAATGATTGCCACCCCTCAGCTAAGAAGGGCAGGGGGAGACGTGCATGCTGTCCTCGTCTAAATCTGATGGGGGAACCGGAAAGAAAGATAGGATAGCTCATGCCGATCGTTGCACGGCTGTTGCATGAGCCGGCCTGCGAATTGAGCTCGTGCCAGTGCCATCTGAATCACGATGCGTGAAGTCGACGTGTTGCAAGTTGCAACGGCTTAATGCTAATCAGTTAATGCTGTTCACCAAATATGTTCAATTTGCATTGCAATTCCTTCGAAATGCCGCTTGAAATCAACGTGTGACAATCCCAAGAAATGACTTATATTTTGGATCGGAGGGATCGGAGTAGTTTGTAGAACCTGCAATTTTCGTAATGCCAGCGTGACATAGACGCTCCAGTTAGCAACATTTTTAGCCACATCCATTTTGACTTGTACTACTTTTTCTAACGCGATAATCTTTTTGCTCCTCCCGTAAATTTTCAGCGTATTCGGTGCGTGGCCGGTGGCAACAATGTCACAGAACGAGAGGAAGGTCGTCGTCGAGGGCCCTGCGTGCAGCTCGTCCAGGGTCACCGGCTGGTTCTCCAGGGACTACAGCAACAGCACCTCGGCCGCCGCCGCCAGCACGGCGAGGCCCCGCGAGGTCGACGTCCGCGGCTTCGCGTTCAACAGCTCGGTGCTCTGGGACCCCGAGCGGTGGGGCCGGTCCCCGACCTCCGAGCCCGACAAGTCCCAGGTCAGTCAACCATCAGCTTTCATGCATGCCGACTATCGCTGTACCATACAACAAGTGCTTCTCAGTCTCGCCATGTCAAACACCGGGATAGCAAGCATTTATCTCGTCTTTTGCACGGCGCAGCAACGTCGCGCTCGCAAACGCGTGGTTTTTGGTTAGATTGAAAGAGGCATTTCCGCCATGCCTGTATCTAGTACTATTACAATATATATATATATATATATATATATATATATATATATATATATATATATATATATATATATATATATTAATTTTAGCCTCAAAGCACCTATTTTACAAAATAATTATCTTTCTGAGCTCAAAAAACACGGCAAACAACACATGTCACCTGTCGTGCAGCCTTAGCTCGGCGGGAGGTGAGCCGAGTGGCAAGACGAGCTGGCGCGGGAGGCGACGGGCAAGCATGATAGGTAGATAGTCTGAGGTGCTGCCGAGCCACTCCTGCTCGGTAGATACCAAGCAACGCCGGCTTGGCAACAGACTTTGCAATGCACGCTGAATGTGCAGGGGTGGCAAAAAATATTAGCTCGGTTTAAAATTTTTCAATTATACTCGTTAATTTGGATTTTCCTCTAGCTCAACTCGTTAACTCGCTTCTAAAAATACTTCTAAACTATACTTAAAATAATATTAAATAAAATTGTGCCATTTTCGTGAAAAGGTCGATAAGAAGAGGATTGGCTCTATATCCACCCATAGCTGAGGGAGCTCAGGGTCCAAAGCGCTCTATTGCAGCACCGGCTCAGAAGCGTTATGCAATAAATTTAGTATTTTTTTAAACTAAGTGAATACCCGAGCAAGCCAGTTGAAAACGCGTGCTTTGATACACATTAAGGAATACGTTGTTGCAAACATTTGTCATGATAGACTATGTGTAGGCCGATAAAGCAGTTCACAATGAATATGCAAATTACATGACGCAGGAGGTTTAGTTAGATGTGTATATTTACATCACTACTTATACAATACAAGTGGCAACATGTGCAAATCATCAACCCCAAATACAGCTCGGTGCTTTGGGACCCCGAGCCAGGGCCGGTCCTGGGATTTTAGGGGCCCGGGGCGAAACTAGAAATAGGGGCCCTAGTATAAATATCTAAATATAAATCTACATACACACACAGATATAGGGGCCGGTTCTCACTTCTCCCTTCTGCCCTAGTGCCCTTCTCGGCAGTCGGCTTCTCCAACTCAAGTCTCCGGACTCAAGAGAGACCAAGATTGCAGTTGCGGTGCGAGAATGGTGAGATTGCAAAAATTAGAAATTTAGAATGCAGAATTTAGAATGACTGAGACATTGAATGAACTTATGAACATCAGAACATCTGAACATGTGTGATGGGAAATCTGAACATCACTACTCACGGTACTCCGGTCGCCGACTCGCCGGTCTGGACGATGACGACGCGCCGCCGCGGAGCAACCCCTCTCTGGCCCTCTGCTCTTGCCACACTGGCGACCGGAGGCCGGAGCAACCCCTGCCGGTCGGGAAATGGGAATAGCAGTCGAAATGCCGAATAGGGATCGGGACTCGGGAGATGCAGATCAGATTCGAATGATTGACAGTCTGAATCGCGATGCAATATATACGGATTTCGAGTAGAGCGTTGCAAAGATCGGGCTCTTCCTCTTCTCTGATCTCCTCCATTAATGGCGAGATCGGATTGGGAATGGAGCGAGCACTTGGCGGAGGCGGCGATGCAGCGTGCGATTGGGGACCGGGGATCTCCGGATCTGGTGAATCGCTACTCGTATCGGAGGCGGCGAGCGGATTGGGGAATGGGGATTCGGCGGTTCGGCCGCAATCGCCGAGATGGAGGGAGCGGCCGTCGTCTCGATGGATTGGCGATGCGTCCGAGGCTCGGTCTCCCGTCTGGCCGTCTTCGGTTTCTCAGCGAGCGGAGTGAACGGCCCGGATGTCGGATGGATTGGCGGAGCGAGCGGAGCGATTGGGCCGGCCGGTTGGCCCAATCATAAATTCTTAGCCAGTTAAATTAGAGACAGACTCCAATACATGATGTATTATGTATATATACATGGGCTTAAATTAGGGGCCTTTAGTTTTCATGGGCCCTAGGCGGGTGCCCCTGCTGCCCAGACCCAGGGCCGGCCCTGCCCCGAGCGGCAGTGGGGTCGGTACCTGACCTCCGAGCCCAACAAAGTCCCAGGTCAGTCAACAATCAGCTTTCATGCAAACCACCATACAACAACTACTACTCCTCAGAATCGCCGTGTCAAACACCGGGATATATATAATGCATTTATCTCGTCTTTTGCACGGCGCAGCAACGTCGCGCTTGCAAACGCGTGGTTTTTGGTTAGATTGAAAGAGGCATTCCCGCCATGAAAGTGGTGTTCTGCCCTGTCAATTAGCGCGTCGTTGTTCACGCATCCATATGGTACAGGGAGGGGAGGGAGAAGGAAAGGGCCGTGTCTCATGGCCCATCTGTCCCAACTTTCCCGGTCAAATCCTTGTCACCCGTCACAACTTCCCTCATTTCTGCATAAAGATCAGTGGCACTGGTCGGTGCTACAGCAAATTGTTAATTTCTCCTTGCGAAATGGCGCGGGTGACTGTCGGTACACCGCAGTTGCAGCAAATCGACAAAACCGAGAGGATCTGGAGTGGCATTTGCAAATGCGAGATCGCGGGTTTATTTTAGTCCGGTGCGGATATTGGTACAGCCATGATGAGTCCAGTGCAAGGCAACCCAGTCGGTGGTTAGCAGCAGCAGACCAAAACTTCTCTTAGGGCCTCTTTAATTCACACAGAAATTTCAAAGAAAATTCATAGGATGCAAGGATCCAGAGGAGTGGATATTGTAGGCATTTGATTCGTAGGAATCACTCTATCAAATTCCATATGAGTACTATTCACTCCCCCGTACAAATTTCAGAGGGAAAAAACATCCAGTCTGGCTGGATGGAAAATTTCCTATGAGCTCGTGCATGCGGAAGAGGGGGACAGTGGGAGAGACTCATCATCGCTACCATCACTAGAGTTGAGGCTCAAGCTACCACCCCGCCGCCACCGCTTGAGCTACTACGGTGCCACTGCCACTGCCCTCATCGAGCTACATCACTGGTTGAGGCTCAGCTACCACCCGCCGCCACCGAGCTACTCTGCCGCCGCCGCTACCGCTCGAGGTTCCGTCACCACCGTCGACGCTCGAGCTTCAACGGCACCTCCTGCCTCGATCCGCCGCTGTCTAGCGCCCCCTAGCTCGATCCACCGCCGTCCAGAGCCGCTTGCCTCTATCTAGCACCACCCTACCTTGATCCGCCTCCATCCAGATTAAGTTTGCCCTTATCGAGAGGTGTGTCCGTGGACCAGAGGAAGGGAGAGGATAAGATTAGTGTGGTGTGGTTTTAGTGGGCCCATTGGTAGTCACTGTGAGAAGAGAAAATTAGTGTTCAATTAGACTAAAAGCAAATAAGATTACTATTCATTATAAAACTCCTATGTTTTTATCTTTCTGCGAATCAAACACCTAATCCTATAAAATTTCTATCATTCCTTTGTTTTGCACATGCATTCATATCCTATTTGTGTTTTTCTATTCCTATGTTTTTATAATCCAGTGAATAAAAGAGATGTACAATTGACTGTTCATCTTTCTTGAATCTATCCACTAAAGCACACCTTTTGTTATGATCAATCATGCACGGTGGTTAGAGCTTTCTTTTCAATACTCATTGCTACTGTAATGCCAAAGTTATGATTTGCTTGCTTGTAATATCCAAGTTTACCACTACATGGTAATATACCATTGCCCTGAAGTGTTTGGGATGATATTGTTTCTCAGGACTCGATGAAGTTCGTGCAACAGGTGGTGTTGGAAGATTACAGCAAAGTGAGGGGCATTCCTTCCGATTGTTCAGAGGTCATGGTATGGCATTACGACACGACGACGCCTTCCTCTTCTTCGCAACCGTCTCTGGAGAATAAGAGAGGATAGAAGGGTGAGTTAAGAGATTGGACGAGCCGAAGGAGATGTGTACATTGTACATGCATGATCACACCAGCGAGCTGTTGATTTTCCTACTAGCCGCAAAGAAGAAAATTTTTGGTTTTCTTTCCAGGGATGGATCAATCTGTCTCCCCCAGGCGATATCATCATAATGTACATTTTTTCACTATTCTTTAAAAAATTGTGATATATGTATAGTTTCTTCCTTTTGTTTCGAGAGGTTTTAGGTGATACATAACTCCCCTTCGAAGCGTCTCTCGAGACAAATGAACAGAAGGCAAGTTAAAAGTTCACTGACCACTGAAAATACAATTTGTGCTCTCTACTTCTTCAGAAGTTACCATAGGTTTTATCTATCTCGCAAGGGAAAAAATCTCTTAATGCTTGGGACAATTGTACAAACATGCTTCAGAAACACACAAACCTATGTGACCCTGTTCTTGGTGGTCCCTGAAACCATTCATTAAGAACAAGGGTCTTCAGTACCTCCTTGCTGTTGGCACATCGCAATCGTGCGCAAATTAAAAAATTAAGCCCTTTCTTCAGGCTAGGAAATGCAGTGGAGGGGGCACCTTCCTTTTGAAAAAAGGAAGCTTGGAACAGCCTACCTGTAACCTGGCTCTCGTCTCAGCGTCAGTCATGTAGGGTTTGTACGATAATCTGCACCTGTTTCAGGCCATCTTTTCCTACCTATCTTTTTGCTGACACTGTTTCTAATTTGTACGAGCTTGTTTGGTAGGTTTTCATCTGCAGTACCTAAGCTACAGGCATGTGCGGTGTCGTGTAAGGAGACTAGGCAATACAGGCAACTAGCCCTATGGTCTAGTTCTCGCGCTACGAAGTCAGAGAAAACAAAACGGCAAGAAGCAGCAGCACACCGCCTTGCAAATTTTTCTCTCGTTTCCTGAGGAATTGTTTCCTCGTCATGATTCTAGCCGCCCTGAAGTGTGAATCTTTGTTTGTCCGCACCGCCCAGCAGGCGTCATTGTATACTGTAGGCGTAGTTTATTGCTGCAATTTGTGTAAGCTTGTGTCATCTATTCTTCAGCGTGGTCTGAACTCCCAAAACACCCCTTGGGTGACTAATCGCAGCTCTGTCTACACCCACCGAGGCCCACATGCACCTGACGAACAAACGAGTTCTGCACTACTGCAGTTCCTAATTCATCATGCACGTCGGGTGTTACACTCTAATATCTCTTTTTATACATATTAACTCTCGGATCATATCGAAACTTATGAGATACAGCATGAGCGTATACGGTATCAAGAGCGAATAAGATAAATATCGTAGAGAGAACCAAAATAACGATAATGAAACAACCACAACAAGAGAGAAAAGATTTGACAAAACCAACCGCAAATTCTTTAAACACAATCTCAAAAGAGTGCAAGGGATCATCGCTCACTCACAACACTCTCGAATCTTTTAGAACACTTAGATCCTTATCATATACAAGAATCTAGTGCTAAATAATATTCTAGTCTCTAATCCGCTCGTGCATATCTACCTTTGGATGAGTAATCATGATTGCTTGGTTGCTCTCTATGATCACCCTATGGTTTATATAGTCTCTCCTAACCTTCTTCAATTTAGAGTAGGAATTAAATCCAAATAGGAGTACGAATCCTACTAGATTCATCTAGTACTTTCTATTGCACGTTTTTAAATTCTAAAAGACTAGATATAAATGACTCTAACTCGATAGGGGTTTTTTCTTGACAACGTAATTTGATATGCTTTTCCCAAATATCTTACTCTGTTCGATTCCTGACTTTATATCTGCACGCATCCATTGGATGTACACTATGGAATTAGGGGGTTCTTTCTTGACAATGTAATTTGATCTGCTCTTCTCAAATATCTTACTATGTCCGATTCCTGACCTCAGATCTGCAATCATCCATTGGATGTACACTATGGAATTAGCATTCCATTGGATGTACACTATGGAATTAGCATTGAAGGACTATGTGAGAAGGTTCAGGATAATATTGTGATGAATCATTGCAAGATTTGTGGAGTAGTTAAATGATTTTACAAAGAGTGCATTTGATTTGGACTAATTTCTGGAAGTCCTAGAAAGTGGTAATACCATAGTGCGGCAGTACCGGCATTGTATGTGTGGTACTACCGATCTTCCTAAAAAAAATAGGATTTTGAGATTTGAGTCATGGATTGAGTTGAGATGACCTGGGTCATTAGATTAAGATTGCATGATGCATGTCTTGGCTAATGTAGGTCAAGTTGTGAAGAACTTGTGCCTTTAAATGATTTCTTTGTCTTTAGATGTGCAGGGTCCTTGGAGTCAACTGTGGTCAACAATGATGATCGGGGCTAGGCTCATGGAGCAGTTGAGGCCCAGAATGATCGAGGATGCCGGGTGAGACAGTGAGCTCAAGCATAGCATGAGAAAAGCGAGAAATGTTGAATGCGAGTTCGAGTAGCGGGATGGTGCCATGTGGCTTGCACGGGCTAAGTGAGTCGTGGTTCGGTGAAACTGGAATGGGAGAGACTTGACAACATGTGGCAAGTTGGTGATGCCCCTACATGTGGCAAGCATGACGATTACTTGTAGTGGTTGGTGACGACCGAGTCAAGGAAGGATATTTTGGTAGTTTGAGCAAAATACCAGAAATCATCTTAGATTAAAACCACGACGCAAGGGTGATGCATTGGAGAGCGATTTAGTTCAAGATGGAGCTAGTTTGATCAAGGAAAATCAAGACTAAGGATTTAGCGGATGCACACTTATACGCTTTGAAAAGTGTGCATAAGTGAATTTGTGTGAGTAAACCCATGTGTGTGTGGTTAACGAATTTCCCCTATTATAATAGTAGATACTATCCACTAAGGTGAATAGATCGGTGGTTGTCCACTATAAAAGGGGGTTAGGATGGAGACATGTAAGGTTAACAATCCAACACATCTCTCTCGTGCCTTCATGTCTAGGGTCAAGGTTTGAGAGTTGAGTGCCTTATGTGCTCTCTATCCTCCAAGATAGAGTGGTTGTAAAACCTACCTCTTCAAGTGGCAATACATCAATCTTTGATGATCTCTATGACTATTTCTTGTTTTGATTGATTTGCTATTGTTCGGTTGGTTTTGATCTCTTCTCTTCCCTCTTCTTAATCTTGTTTTGCCAAGGACATGATTGAGATAGAGATAATCTCTGCAAATCAACTTCCTATCATATAGGCACTTTAAGATTTTGGCCTTTTCGAGTGATTTCTTATTTCAATAGTTTTTGGGTCGTGCTTTTCGGTGTTATAGCTTGCTATGACATGTGGAATATATCTAAATCCATCTTGGTCATCGTCCACCCACGAGCAAGTTGTATTCACTGATTTTTGGTTTTGGTTCGGTTCCGGTGCACCTTTCCTTCAAACTAAAAAATATCTCAACTTTGGCTATGATTTTTATGATTTTTGATATCCTAGGGTAGATACCTGCAAATTTTCATGTAATTTGGATGTACAGATCAAAAGTTCTCTCTATTTTGATTTTTGAAATCATGTTGAAAACACTATTTATTTGCCTGATTTTACTATAGATGCGGTCAGACGCCTTTGAAGGAGCAGTCAGACAGCCGAGACTGGTCAGACTGCCATTTCTATGCCAGTTAGACCACCAAGAAGTTGTTGCTTCGAAGGTTTGTGTTCTTGAGCTATTTGTCTTAAGTTTTGAATGAAAATTCTATTTTCTACAACTCTGTAGTTGTGTGAGAATAGAATCTTAAATACTTAGGAAAATTTTTGAGTTTGCACCATTCACCCCCACCCCTCTGTTGCCATCCGGTCCAACAAACATCTCAAATGATGTCTGAAACTCTGAATTTTGCACTGGCTGTATTTCACTGTGATTAGTGTGAGCGCTAGGCATCACCTCTTGTCTAACTGGCTCAATGTTGTATCCATTACGTTGACTTTTGAGATCTACATTGGCTACCAACTACAGAGGTAGCCAGAAACAAAAAGGACTGAGTTTGAAGGCCATAAATTGAGATTGTTGTTGAGATCTTTCCTTTAGAGGAAGGCTACTGTTGAGCTACTCACCTTCTTTACCAAAGAGCCCAATACCAGTCCATATACATGTTGAGTGATCGTGTCAACAAGTGGGTTTGAGACCTGAGCACGACCTAATGGATTCCAGCTGAACTAGGGGTACACTTGGGGCGAGTCTAACGAACTCCCCTTCCTCCATCTTTAGCTCCTCGAAGTCTCTCTTGAGGGTCTGGAGGTAGGCTTTGCGCACACGCTCGTGTCCCATGTGCGCTGTCTCGATTGCCTCCTATGCCGACTTCGCCGTGTCTTTCCCGAATAGGGAAGACATGATGTCCTCTGGAACTGATTGGTATATGGCGTACAACGCCAACCGCTCCTTCTGGTACTCCGCAGCACCAGGTTTGACTCTTCCCACATGTTCTAAGCCTGATGAGCGACTCGTATCTTCATTGCCCAAATCGTGTAGTTGGTGCGGGTGAGCTGCGGGTACGACAACGTCACCATGCTCCTCTTCCTCTCCACCTCCTGCGAAGTGGACGGACCACCTTGTAGCAGGCCTCGCACAATGGCACCTCGCACAACAGTCGGAGACAAACTCCTTCCTTCTCTTGGCATCTTCTCTTACTCATGGGAACACTAAGACTTTCTTTGACACACGGAGAACACCAAGGCTCTGATTCTCCGATACACGGAGAACACGGAGAACAGTCGGAGACAAGCTCTAATACCAATTGTTGACCTAGTCGAACCAAAACGCACACTCTAAGTGGACACAATACATACGAACACTTTTGAGCAACTCAGACACACAGAGTTCTTGCGATCAACTCAGACACAAAGTTTTTTCGCTGTGTAATGCCGTAGATCTTTTCTATTGTCTCTTCTTTATATACTACTCAATACAACAAACAGTTACAAGACCTTGATGATGTACTAACTACACTACTAATACGTCCTTTACATGTATGCAGTCACTAACTATACCACGACTCATTGACGACTTACGACCACGACTGCTACTCGACTTACGACTACTTCGACCACAGCTTCTCGACCACGAATTCTTTGACCGAGTACTGTAGCTACGACTGCTGACCTACAGCCACTGTAGCTACGACTACTGCAGTTACGATCACTACGTAGATCGACTCACGACTGCAACTACCAAGTACTCAACACATGAGTACTTGCCTCCGGCTACCTAGTACTTGACATACGAGTACTCGATACACGACTACCTAGTACTCAACACATGACTATTTAGTATTCGGTACATGAGTACTCTACTCTGGAGTCTCCGACTGCTCTCTAGCTCCGGGATCTTCGACTACACAGGACTATAACATGGTACTTGAGTACCGACCACATAATATTCGAACACCGACTACACACGACTATAACGTGGTATTCGAGCACCTACTATACAATACTCGAACACCGACTACACATGAATTAAAGCCAGTTTTGACACTGTTTCGCACCGTATTTACAAAAATAGCGGTATGCCAGGCGTATTGACAAAAATATCATTTTTTGGTTGGCGGTCGGGTGACATGCGCATGAGGCAGCGCGTGGTGTTGTCGCCAAGACAGCGCTTTGTCGCCGGGTCGGGCGGTGACGACTTGTCGCTCAGGTGCAGCGGCAGCAAGCCTATCGCCCGACCCAGTGGCAGCAGTGTATCGCATCGGAGGCTTCACATAAACTTTCGTAATTTATGGAGCTCGTTTGCTATATGTAAAAACTCATAAAAATATCAAAATTGTATGAATCTTTGAGCAACATTCATTATGGATAAAATTCCCCAAAAATTACACTACGAGGAACGTTGTGTTGGAAGGCTATAAATAAATTTTCGTAATTTTTTGAGCTCATTTGATATATTTAATAATGCAAACAAATACTAAATATAAAAAAATTAGACATGTAGTTAGGCCGGCTAATTAGCCAGCCTAATTACCTACCGCCTAGAGGGCCGGCGTCAGGCTTCACAGCCAATAGTTCTTAATCTCATATTTGTACTAATATTCGTTAAATTCATGTTGAGTTAATCTGAATAAATGTGGCTAATTCGGACTGTACAAAATTCTGAAAAATTTTATAATAACTATTACTACATGGAAAGCTTCACATAAAATTTCGTAATTTTTGGAGTTCGTTTGATATATGTAAAAACTCGTAAATATATCAAAATTATATGAATTTTTGAGCAACATTCACCATAGATAAAATTCTCCAAACATTACACTATAAAGAATGTCGGAGACTGTACATAAATTTTTATAATTTGTTAAGCTCATTTGATATATTTTAAAATTTAAATAAATATTAAACTGAAAAAAAATTAGACAAATAATTAGATGACTAATTTGTCAGTCTAGTTACCCGCCTGAGGGCTGGGCGACAGGCCGCTGCCGCTCAGCCCCCGGACGACAGGCACCTGCCGCCGGCTCCACGCGTTGCCTCGCAGCGCTGCCGCCCAGCTCTCCGCCGTTCGTCGCCGCCGGGAGTTCTCCTTCCAGCCACCACGCCCATCCTCTGACCACCGCCTGCAGATCCGCCCCGAGAGGCCACTGTCCATACAGAGGTTAGCACAAGAAAAAAGAGCATGCCTTTGATTTCTTTCCCCCAATCCTCTCAGCGCATCCTGCGAGCCCAGGGATTCTTTTTCCCCTTCCCCCTCTCGCCGCTTCGCAGATTTGCCGCCCCCGCACCTGGAAGCCCGAAGCTCTCCGCCGTTCGTCGCCGCCGGGAGTTCTCCTTCCGGCCACCACGCCCATCCTCTGACCACCGCCTGCAGATCCGCCCCGAGAGACCACTGACCCTACAGAGGTTAGCACAAGAAAAAAGAGCATGCCTTTGATTTCTTTTGATAATGCAGAATGGTGGCACCACATGATTTCGTTCCCATGCTTTAATGCAGAGTAAAGTTCCCATGCTTTAATGCAGAGTCAAGTTGGATTTTGGAAATCAGAGTCAACGCTCGATCGGAAAGGTGTGGATGATGCTTGATTTGAAAATTTATTATTATTATTTCATGGTTGTTGCTTCTTGCATGCTGTAAATTGTTCAGTTGGATGTTATGTTCTTAATTCATGCTACATCCTTGATAAAATGTTTCGCTTTTCCTTTATACTCATTGTTGGTAGTTAGTGGAGTCATTGATGCTTCGATAACATTTGCCCAGTTCACTTGTAAGATGGATGGAAGATTTGCACTGGGGAAGGTGTAAAACAGAAGTATGGGGAAAAGGAAGAGTCTTTAGTTGGTATTCCAGCTGTTGCAGTCCCAGTGAGTGGCCAGTGTCCCAAGTCTTGCAGTTTTAATGCTGACTGCATTGATGGATCCTGCCACTGCTTCCCTGGGTTTCATGGTCACGACTGCAGCAGAAGTGAGCATAAGGCTTACACTATCCTTTTATTTTGTATTCAACCGACACTTGCCTTGGATGTGGGTTTTTTTTTGTTTCCCAGTTATCAAGTTTTTCGGTGCTAAATTCTCTTAATTTTGTATCCCGAAAATGATTAGTGAATAGGCTGGATGTTCACGTGGAATATGTTTACAGTCAAGCAATGTCTTCAAGTAATAATTTTGGGTGAAAAAGTGCCATGCAGTTTTTTTGTTCTGCTTCATCTATATTGTCAATCAGGATAAATGATTTGTCAATACTATAAAGAATCTGTTGGTTATTGTGAAACCGGCATCATGAGTGCAGAGGACAGTATATAGAGTGGATTTGTGGTCCTTGGTCCCTTGAAACATTGGCAGGATCACCTTCCTGATATGTTGAAGTGCCCATTCCATTATACCTCACGAATTTGCTAATTAGTGTTGGTTTGGTAAACAATATCTTGCCCAGACAAGTGCAGTGGTCATGGTATATGCAAAGCAAATGGGATCTGTGAATGTGAAAGTGGCTGGACTGGGATTGATTGCTCAACAGGTGAAACTTAATAACCACGGAAAGTTTCCACTATAGATGTACACATCTATTATTGTTTGTGTTGGATTTATGAGTATTACGACCATGGTGAAGTCCTGAAGGATTTTGGTTGCCAGTTATCACACATTACACTAATACATATGAATTTTGGGATGAAAAACATGCTTTGTGTTATCTGTAATGTTTGCATTCTCAGATATGATCAAGCATTGAAAACTCGCAAATGGGTTGATTAGCTTGGGCCCCTTAAGATTCATTATATGGTTCACAATTGTTGCTCTACTCTTATTCATGCAAGCAAAAAGTAATATCCTGTTTCCTTTTTATGCAGCAGTTTGTGATGAGCAGTGTAGTTTGCATGGAGGGGTTTATGATAATGGTAAATGTGAGTTTGATGTCATTTGCAAGAAGCAATATCAAGCTTTTTGGTGATAGCAGAACCAAAGCATTCAGCTGAAATGTCCAGGTACAATTTCTTTACTATTCTTTAGCGTTATGATCATCACTTCAATCCATTATATAACATAAAAGAGATCTGCAGGTGTTTGGGCAGACAAAATCTGCCCTAATTAAAACATACCAACCAATGTCACATGGATTGCATGAACTTCAACTGAGCCTTAGACAGTATAGTCTTTTGTGTTGAGAGTGTGGGGGTGTTCTTTTTGGCTGTGGCTTATGGTTTTTGGATGAAATTTTTGAATTTTGGCTGTTTACGGTACAGATTACGGAGAGATCGATACTCACTTACGATTTTGGCTGGTACAGATGTTAGACTTTTAACGTGTACTACGTTTAACTTGTAGACCCCGTCTTGAGAAAATACTCCGTTTGAAAGTTACGTACTGTAGCAAAAGTCAAAAGCCATCCGGCTTGTGCCCAGTCGAACAGGCCTGTACCTTGAGGTATTTTTTCTTTGATTGTTTGTTGCTACCGTTTTACGTACGTAGAAGAAGAAACAATCATACGCAAGTTATATAAGCTGGTGTCTGCAGAAAGGGTGCTTCCAAAGGTACATTACTCACCTACATGCAAATGATTTGGGGTGGAATAATAGATAAGAGAACGAGGAATTTGCAAAAATAATAAGAACTTAGTTTATCATACTACTGAAAGTGTTATGTTTCCCTGTTAATTACGAATGGTACTCTTTGCTAATTTCCCTATTACTTAGATATCGTAGTCCTTTTTTAGGTTGAACGGATGACTGGCAAAATAGCGGTCTTTGCTAAGAACCGCTCATGAAAAGCACAATTTGTTCTTACTAAACATTATAGAACTTGCATCTTCTTCTACTGTCCAATCAAAACCACATTTCCACTATTTCTAAGTTTGGATAAACCATGACATTTCCACTATTTCTAAGTTTGGATAGACCATTAACTAGCTTCTAATTTTACTCATGTCGCTTTCTAGTTTCTACAAACCCTTCTGTGATTGTCATCGCCGTTGTACAAAGCAACTCCTATTACTCTGTTAGCCCCTTTTGACATGATCTTTGAACGTATCTGATTTATTGTAAGGTCTGATAGAGGCAATGAAGGGAAGAAATCTCCATTTCTGTTTCCTTTATAAATTAATATACATTGTAGCGATCACCTATACGAATTGTTAGCTTTCGAATAGTAATTGTACAATAGCAGGTGGTTTCTTGCAACATTGCCATTACTTATATAAAACAATTGGTGAAAATGAAGGAAGGATGGATTTTAGTCGATGTTGCAAACTACATGAACATGCACATTTCGTTTATGAGACTCATCTGAGCTTTTTTTCATTATTTAGGCAATGCACGCTACTCCAATATATATTGCAGAGACTGCTACAAGTCAGATAAGAGGCATGGTCATTTCTCTCAAGGAGTTCTTCATTGTTCTTGGGATGCTTGTGAGTGCAGCATGTTAGTTTTTTTTTTGTTATTGTTCTCTCTCTCTCTCTCTCTCTACCCTTCACTCATCTTTCAGACTATTTATTTACATTTCTTTTTGCACCTTGGTTATATAGCAGGCAATCTCTATGTTGAAGTGGTTTCTGGTTGGCGCTGCATGTATGCCACCAGTACTCCATTATCTCTCATAATGGGAGTTGGAATGTGCTGGTTACCTGCTTCACCTAGGTGGCTTCTGTTATGTGCCATACAAGGGAAAGGGAATCTGCTGGAGACAAAAGAAAATGATACACGTTGCTTATGTCAATTTGAGGGGTCAAGCTTCACCCGATTTGGTTTCAGAGCAGGTTAATTTGATTCTGGATGAACTGTGATATGTTGATCAAGAGAAACAAGCAGGCATCAGTGAGATCTTTCAAGGAAAATGTCTCAAAGCAATGATAATTGGATGTGCCTTGGTGTTCTTTCAGCAGGTAGTTCTATCCTAAAGTTCTATTCGTGCATTCCATGATATCAGGATGATATTTATGTGGGGTTTCTTCTTCTGCTCTATGTATTTGTCAGGTCACTGAGCAACCAAGTTTGCTATATTATGCCATAACAATCCTTCAGGTACTGATGCTTTTTCTATATGAGATTACATGAATTAACAGCCTATCTCATGGTTCTAGCTCAGATTATATGAATGCATCTTCGCCTTTTGCCTCTACACACTACCTTCATTTGTTGTCGAGTAGTCATCATAAATTTAATGATCTTTTCAGCTGCACAGCTTTTGTATCGTATTCCCTCGTCCTGACCTTTTTGGTGATAGCAGAACCAAAGCATTCAGCTGAAATGTCCAGGTACAATTTCTTTACTATTCTTTAGCGTTATGATCATCACTTCAATCCATTATATAACATAAAGAGATCTGCAGGTGTTTGGGCAGACAAAATCTGCCCTAATTAAAACATACCAACCAATGTCACATGGATTGCATGAACTTCAACTGAGCCTTAGACAGTATAGTCTTTTGTGTTGAGAGTGTGGGGTGTTCTTTTGGCTGTGGCTTATGGTTTTGGCTGAAATTTTGAATTTTGGCTGTTTACGGTACAGATTACGAGAGATCGATACTCACTTACGATTTTGGCTGGTACAGATGTTAGACTTTTAACGTGTACTACGTTTAACTTGTAGACCCCGTCTTGAGAAAATACTCTGTTTGAAAGTTACGTACTGTAGCAAAAGTCAAAAGCCATCCGGCTTGTGCCCAGCCGAACATGCCTGTACCTTGAGGTAATTTTTCTTTGATTGTTTGTTGCTACCGTTTTACGTGCGTAGAAGAAGAAACAATCATCATAAGTTATATAAGCTGGTGTCTGCAGAAAGGGTGCTTCCAAAGGTACATTACTCACCTACATGCAAATGATTTGGGGTGGAATAATAGATAAGAGAACGAGGAATTTGCAAAAATAATAAGAACTTAGTTTATCATACTACTGAAAGTGTTATGTTTCCCTGTTAATTACGAATGGTACTCTTTGCTAATTTCCCTATTACTTAGATATCGTAGTCCTTTTTTAGGTTGAACGGATGACTGGCAAAATAGCGGTCTTTGCTAAGAACCGCTCATGCGAAAAGCACAATTTGTTCTTACTAAACATTATAGAACTTGCATCTTCTTCTACTGTCCAATCAAAACCACATTTCCACTATTTCTAAGTTTGGATAAACCATGACATTTCCACTATTTCTAAGTTTGGATAGACCATTAACTAGCTTCTAATTTTACTCATGTCGCTTTCTAGTTTCTACAAACCCTTCTGTGATTGTCATCGCCGTTGTACAAAGCAACTCCTATTACTCTGTTAGCCCTTTTGACATGATCTTTGAGCGTATCTGATTTATTGTAAGGTCTGATAGAGGCAATGAAGGGAAGAAATCTCCATTTCTGTTTCCTTTATAAATTAATATACATTGTAGCGATCACCTATACGAATTGTTAGCTTTCGAATAGTAATTGTACAATAGCAGGTGGTTTCTTGCAACATTGCCATTTCTGAGCTTTTTTTCATTATTTAGGCAATGCACGCTTCACCCGATTTGGTTTCAGAGCAGGTTAATTTGATTCTGGATGAACTGTGATATGTTGATCAAGAGAAACAAGCAGGCATCAGTGAGATCTTTCAAGGAAAATGTCTCAAAGCAATGATAATTGGATGTGCCTTGGTGTTCTTTCAGCAGGTAGTTCTATCCTAAAGTTCTATTCGTGCATTCCATGATATCAGGATGATATTTATGTGGGGTTTCTTCTTCTGCTCTATGTATTTGTCAGGTCACTGAGCAACCAAGTTTGCTATATTATGCCATAACAATCCTTCAGGTACTGATGCTTTTTCTATATGAGATTACATGAATTAACAGCCTATCTCATGGTTCTAGCTCAGATTATATGAATGCATCTTCGCCTTTTGCCTCTACACACTACCTTCATTTGTTGTCGAGTAGTCATCATAAATTTAATGATCTTTTCAGCTGCACAGCTTTCGTATCGTATTTCCCTCGTCCTGACCTCCCTTCATGTCTTACCGTTATACATATCTAATTTCACTAGGAAATGAAAATTAACATTTTATACTACTTGTGTGTTAACTGCTTTTGCTAAAAGCAGCTGTCACATTCAGATGCCGGGCGCCATGTACAATAAAAAAAACAGTAGCCAACTGCCAACCAACCTGCGCAGCCTGAAACAAATGGATGAATTGATGATTTGCCTATCTTTCATTGAAATGGCAAGTGATGTCTCATTGACATGCAAGTCCTGACTTTCATTGAAATGGCAAGTGATGTTTCATTGACATGCAGGTCCTGGCCCCGCATGTCAGTGAGACATCAAAATACATTTTATCAAGTGACAAAGAAAGATAAGATAAATCATCAAATCTCCCTTCTTCGCCCCTCTAACATGCCAAAACATAGGGTTATTCAGTTATTAGAAAAAAAAAATATGTCAATGTAATGCATGTATCTTGAATATATCAATACTCCTCCAGCTAGCTAGGGACCCGTCCTTGTTTATCAGTTTGACATCATATAAGCTAATTAAACTCATTTCCTCTGTGAAGACCGAAGATAGAGCGAGAGCGATTTGTGATCAATTCACATGTTCAAACAGCACTGGTCTCACTGAACATCGTCTTATGCCAGCGTTATTGTCATGCATGTCTCACTTGTACACTGTAATCAAACAATATATATTCATCACTATGTATATATGTCTTTGTGTCTCCTTAATCACCGCACACCAATTATGTTTGCTAATTTGGGTTTGTGATTTAGTTTTGCCCAAAGAGAGAATAATGATGTTTTGTCGTGCCCAGAATGCTGCATTTAACAATGATTACTACTCAATACTCATTAACACATAACTTTCGACCGGCAACTGTAGCTTTCGATCACATATAATTTTCAATCGGTTATTGTAACTTTCGATCACACATAGTTTTCGATCGATTACTATAGATACGACCACATCCAATATACTTCCAAAAGCCCGTTCTCCTTCATCCTAGTTTTGATTGAACCTATTCAAATTTCTAAATTTATCTAAAATCAAGACTACCTAAATATTCCTTGTTGTCAAATTTTGGAGTACATTTCAATTTATTTAAATTTTATTTAAATTTAGTGGGTTATTTTCACATGTAGACTGCGGCGATTCGGAAGAGTAGTACGTTGATGATTTCCATCAACCCACAGAGCAAGGCAAGTTATACACCTTGATCATGTTCATCCCAGATTGCTAAATAAAATTATGTTGTTTTAGATTATATTGCATGCTTAATTTTTATGCAACATATTTCAATTCCTATTTAACTTAGTTAATACCCATTTGTTATGACACCTTTGTTATTGCAAATTCATGTACCTTGTCATTCTAGGATAAAACTCTAGTTAGTACACTAGTATGGCTAGAGAATTTTATAGCAAATGTTTAGACATGCTTAGCAATAACTTTAGGCTTGGGATACCATTTCTTCACATAAAATGAGGAGTTTTTAAAAAGTATGCTTGAGTTCGGTGAGTCAAAAAGGTCTATAGAGTATTTCAAAGTAAAATATAAAACTTGGTTTAGATTTAGGTAAATGGTTAGGTGGTGAGTGCTTGTTGACACAAGTTGTTGTTCGGTGATATAGCGTTGATGCCAAGCATAAGGGGTATGTGAAAGGTGCCTAAGTCAATTAAGAATTGGTCTGTGAGCTACTGCTACAAAGCCCTTTTGTACCATCACAAGGCTGGTATGGAACAGTCTTGGCTAACTAATTAGCAGATCCCAACTTGAGTCTCGCTATAGGCTGAATGTGAGTGTAGCGTAAGCCACGAGAAGTCTTACACGACACTAGAGGGGACCCCGATCTGGTCGATTCCTTATTGGGGTTAATCCTTAGTGGAGGCGTAACCACGTTGACGGCTTAGCTTTGTAAAAGCCCTCGCACGTCTACATAACCATGTAATGGTCGACAATACGAGATAATCATATCTTGTGAGTAAAGTTGTACAATCTCTGCAGAGTGTATAAACTATCCTAGATGGTCATGCCCATGATCATGGGCATGCTGAGTAAGATTTTCACAGATTAGACTTTGTTTTTTCATAAAATGGTTTTAGACATAAATGAGGAAATCTTTTCAGAGAAATATGGTCCTGGTGGGATACCCGTAGATAGGTTAGTGCATGGTCAGAGCCTGCACTAACAATATTGCTTTGTTTAAACAAATATTGTCTTTACATATTATATTAAATTTAGCAATTTCATATCTAATTATTGTATTTCATTAAATGTTGTTTTACGCCCAAATAGCTATATATGCATTCCTTTGTTAGCCTTGTACTACTATTGCATTTTTTCATGTAACTTGTGGAGTGCAACTTTGTACTCACCCTTGCTATCACATATCAGAGGAGGACTGTTTTGACTATAGTGAGGACCAGGACGAATAGGTGTGTTTCTTGTTGTGCACTCGTAGTGTGCTCTTTGGTTTCGCTATTTATCAGTTTATTTTTTCTGTTAATTTTCCCTTATTATTGTTGCCAATAAGCATTGATGTAAACTCTAGCCATAAGGTCGTACTCTTTCATTTAATATAGTTCATCATTTATGCTTGATATATATCCCTGTTACCACTATGTACACTAACTGATCTTGGACTAGTGTGATTTACATAGAGGACCGGTGTCATCGCTTTGGGGTCCGACAAGTTTATTTATACTACCATGTGTTGTCATAGCTGCATCCTTATACAAGAACTGTTCAATGCCATCATGACTCAAGTCAGCATCACCAAGTGGCTGATAAGGTCCTTGAAAATCAGGCTTTGAAGCTTCAGCTATGCTCGATATGTAAGCTTAGAACAATTTGTTTACAACATCCATAAAGCGATTAACTTTATGGGCAACCCTCTCATGATAAATATTCCCTATAAAATATTCCACCAGATTTTTCTTGTATCTAGGATCAAGAAAGCATGACACAGCGAGAGCTATGTTGGACTTGTCCCAATGCTTATCATATTTGGTTTTCAAGGCTTCTGCCATAGAAGAAATAGTAACATCAATGATTTCACACCATTCTGTAAATGCTATCTTAATTTCACAAAAATTTCACGAAAACAAGTTGGCTGTTGGATATTGATTTTCAAAAAATATCATAGTAACATTATGTTATTTTTGCAAACACTTGCATAATGATGCTACCATATCCCATTCTTCATTTGTTGGAGCACATTTATCATATTTATTCCTGTTCAAATACAATAGCCTTTCAAAAGCCTTCCTGTAGTAAATAGCTTGTGTCAACATTTCATATGTAGAGTTCGACCTTGTAGGCACATCCGATGGAAGGCCAGATTTATTATCTAAGTTATATTCTATTGCACATTTTTGAAATTCCTTCCATCACAATGGAGAATTCTTCACTATAACAGTAGTAGCTCTAATATTCTGGACTGAAGATGTAATTACTTTCAAGCCATCTTGGGCAATAAGGTTTAGTATATGACATAAATATCTCACATGAAAAACATCATCACAGATCAAGGGAGAACGCTTATAAAGCTCTATCACAACTTCTCTAACATATTTATCATTGACTCATGCATTGTCTAGAGTGAGAGTAAATAACTTCTCAAGATTTCAAGACATGACACCCTTGACAACTTCAGTTGCTAGATTACTTCATGTATGGTTCCCTTTGACATGAATGAATTTAACTATTCTTTTTTGTATTTATCAATTATCATCAATTCAATACACAATAATACACATGTAACCTTTATTTTGCTTAGGTGTCCACATATCCATAGTTGCAGAAAACCAATAAGAAAGAGATTTTAGTTGTTCATATAACCTTTTCTTTTCATCTACAAATATTTTCAATACCTCTTTCCTAGTGGTTGTGCGACATTTGAATGAAAAACTAGGACGTAGAGACTTCATGAAATCAACGAAGTACTCATGCTCTACCATATAGAAGGGGTATTCAAGCATAGCTATTGCCAAATAGAACTTCCTAAGACTAGCTTTAGTATCATACCTGAAAGTCTAAACAGTTGCACTATTTTTATCTTGCTCAAATTAGAGTTGTTGTTGGTCTTGCTTTACGGTGTGCTTGAATCCCAAATGATCCCGTAAGGCTTTTGTGCCCATTGAGGTCTTAGCTTGAGCTTTATGAGGACATTTATTGCATTCCGCCTAAAGTTGTTTATCCTTCCCACCATTATTTGTGTTAACAATCATCGAGTACTTAGTGTAGTGTTCTCAAACCTTGGAGGTACACTTCTTCTGCTTCTTCTTAGCAGGCTCAATTTCTCTAGTGCAAATCCCTTCATCGACATCAACAACCACATGACCTTCACCTCCCATGGATATGGTTGTCTTGTACACCATCAATGCACCGGCATTCGATGGCGGTGGCATTGGCACTGAGTGGCTCATACCAACTGTTGTGGCAGTACCATCTGCCGGGTGCACCCATATGCTCTCTCCAGTGGCCCTTAGTTTATTCCAACAATTGTGACATCTCTACTTCAAGCTCTTTGCTCCTCTGCTTCTGTATACTTGTGCTTCTATTCATTCGGATGCAAGAATGTATATACACATGCATGATTTTATACGTGCTCGATGTTCTCTTCTCCCTTGTCAATCACTCCTCTTTTTCAATATTGGTCAACTCAACGTTGTGGCTTCCTCACTAATCACAACGACCTCTCATTTTCATTGATGCTGGCATGTCTGCTTTAGTCGCTGATTAATGATATGGAGAATCTTTTTGCTATCGCCGGTGACATCATGCCCCTCGCTAGCTATGGCACGCTCCTAGCTACCCGATGATCCCATATTGCCCATAGCTCATCTTCAATGCAAAGGTTCATCTCCTCTATACTAGAGTTTTCCCATCATTGAGCTTGTTTGGTCACTAACTTTTTCAACAACGCCGACGCTCACCATTCGTTGTTGTGGCCCTAGACTCCTTCAACTCTAGCATTTCTCTTCAATGGTTTTGACGAGCAACATGACATTGTCTTGTTAAATGGCTAAGGTGAGTAGCACGATATCATCCTCATTTCCACCACTGCTGCCTGGGCGCTTCGCTTCCATGCGGGTCAATGTCTTCTTGCATGATAGATCAACACCATTGCACTCCTTATACCTTTTATTTCTATTCAAAATTTTAGTTTTTTATTGAAGTTAGTATACAAATCAAATTGCTAATTTTATTTTATTTATTTTGAATTTTATTTATTTAGGGATTTTAGTTTGGAATTCATCTGGGAATCAAATTGCTAATTTTATTTTCATTCCTAATTTTGGTTATTTTTTGGAATTTGTTTACAAATAAAATTACCATTTTTTGTTTAATTTAAATTCCAAATTATGTTTATTTAGGGATTTTACTTATGAATCTGTATGGAAATCAAATTATGAATTTTATTTTATTTTTTGTTCTGAATTTTTGTTATTTTTGGATTATACTTGATATAGACTCTTTTTATAATTTGGATCCACCACGTTCAACAGTGTAGATTTTTCTTTTTCTCCGATTAATGTGGGAATTTTTAGCCCTTAAGAGTGAACGTGGTGACTTATTTTGTCTTTGCTATAATAAGATAATATATATTAAGGTATGTGGATACTTACCTAAACTTAGAGTCCTACCCCCTCTGTCCCGCAATATAAGTTCAACCCCCACCATGTGCACATATCAAGGAGACATTAAATATAAGAAAAAATTAATACCATTGGACCATGATATACTATAACTACTTATTCATTGTTTAGCATTAAAATAGGGGTATATGATGAAAATATTGTAATAAATACACCTTTAGGCTCCGCAATGGATTTATATTATAGGATAATACTTTTAAAAAATGAAGACTTATATTACGGGACGGAAGGAGTAGTAGATTACTTCGACCTTAGTGTCCTAGTCAATTTTTTTGTCCCTTCATCCCAGAAAGACTCCCCTCACATGCCTCTATAAAGTGGGAGGGGCCTGCATGTTTTACATATACATATAGATCTAATATCCTCCCATCTATAAAGATGAAAGGTTGCAGGGACTACACTGTGTACTCCTCTATTTTCTCGCAGCACATTATCAGCACAATAATACTCTCACTAAGTCTTTTCGATAGTCGATTGATTACCAATCTATTTCAATCTAATTCACGGTGTTTATTTGACCCTCCTTTTTCTATCTCTCTCATTAACACGTCATCCACGTGATCGAAAGCTCACTATCCGTGAGAACCGTGACAGAGCACCATCCACGTTACCAAATCTTGCTATTGTAAAAGCGATGAAATTTTTAGCACTTGAAATTGCACTTAATTAATTAAAATTGCCGCTTGGTTGAGAAGTGCGTGTAACTTTAGTTGCACCGAATCCACGTTACCGTAATTTTAGTTGATTGAAAGTGTAAATCTTCCCTAACAAACCGCAAAACCAATCTGCCTACTGCAGGGTCGGCAGCGTGGCCGGCGGCTTCGACGCCTATGGTGGCAGCCGAGCTGCGCCAATGGTGCTGCCTGCACCTACATGCTCTGCCGCCACGGCCGTGCGGGTCGGACCTCGCCAGCCGTCGCTTTCCATGCCACTGTCATCGGCCTAACTCGAGACCTCGCCGAGATGTCGTCCGCATTGCCACAGTAGTCGGATCCACCGGCCGATGCCATCTGCACTGCCGCCAATATCCAAATCGACCCGCACTTCGCTGTCGAGTCCCCATCACCGTCGATCATGACATTTGCACGCCCACCATCGATGCCGACCCCGTCCTCGTTGATCGTCGCCTTCCGATCGTCACTGTCGACTTGGGGAGCCCGCCGTCGTTGCCTACTACAACCCGCCGAATGTGAACTGCTGTTGCGCCACCATCCGCGTGCACGCTGAGGCACGCTGCGCTGTCACCGCCACTGCGCCACGCCGGGACGCCGCTGAAGAGCTCAGCGTGCTGCACCACCTCGGGACGGTGCTCCAGAAACGCTATCACCAACAAAGGTTGACGGTGCTCTCATAAGCGGAAACACGATTGGTCAAGGCTACGGGTCTGTTTGGCAAGTTAAAAGCCAGACGACTTTTGACTTTTGCTATAGTACTTAACTTTCAAACGGAGTATTTTTTTAAGGCAGAGTCTACAAGTTAAACGTAGTACAAGTTAAAAGTCCTATATCTGTACCAGCCAAAATCGTAAGTGAATATCGGTTTCTCCGTAATTTGTACCGTAAACAGCTAAAATTCAAAAATTTCAGCCAAAAATCATAATCCGCAGCCAAAAAGAACAGACCTACATTTCTAGGATTTCAAATGTGTGGTTGCTAATAACTCTGCCTTCACAAAATAACCACTCGAATTAAGCTTTGTGGTAAGGAGATCACAGAAGCACAAATGGTTGAGATGACCCTTTCAATTTTCCATGCCTCAAACCTGGTGCTAGCTCAATAGAACAGGGAAAGGAGGTTCACTTCTCATACTGATCTAACCTCCATACTTCTGATAGCGGAGAAGCATAATAAACATTTTATGAAGAATCATAATACATATCCTACGGGAAAACATAGTGCCCTTGAGGCATATGTAAGTGATCAGAGAAAGGGAGGAACCTAAAAAGGGAAGGTGTAAGGGCCCCGGAGGAAAGAAATTCAAGATGAACATGAAGAATAGATCAGGATGAAAAGAGAGAATATAAGTGTTGTGATTATAGACCAAACAGTGAATAAGAGAGCTACAAGAAGACCATAGAGGGACTATCCGGAGCCTTACTAACCGTGGAGATAGAAGATACAAGTCTATGCTACCTATATTTGTCTGACAAAAAGAGCCCCTTCCACAACGCTTTAAGGTAGATATTTATAACCATGGGGAGATTTGTTATATAAATATTTCTATCTGGATCTAAAACCGTAGGAGTAATATCATCTTTTCTTTTGCAACAATACGCTTCCTAGTACCATAGGCTGACTGGGCTAATGAGGAGGTCGCTCCCCTAACACCAAGCAAGGGCTCCAAGCGACAATAAGGCTTACTTCAAGTATAGAAGCAAAGGCCATTGGGCTAAGGGATGTAGGATGCCCAAACATCTAGTAAAAGTCTATGAAGAGTCCGTCAAGAACCAGAGTAATAAGCTCGAATTTCACTTTTTGTTGGCACCAGATAAGAGTGAACACTTGGATAAAGTAGCTCAGCTACACTTATAGAGGAAGATGCATGTGACTCAGATGCACTCTATGATGATTATACTCCCATCATAGATGAGCTACTGGACATTCTTCCAGATGAGAGTTATAATAACCTATAAAGCTGAGCCTCTGTTATCCTCTAAATATTAAGAGTCAATTTATATAAGTTTTAGGATGGTGTTACAATATAAAACACCTAGCTTTTATCCTAAAAGTCAACAATTAGGAATCAATTACTGTAATATTTAGTTCAATAAAAGTTATATGATTTGTGTGCATAATTTTTTCTTGCATTTATTTTATATAATATTTTTATTCATGCAAATTATATTTCCTACTTATGGAATAAGTACAATCGATGGAAGGGGAACAAAAAAATCTGCCTCGCCGTAGACTTGCACCATTTCATATTTTATATCTAGTTGTCTGTTTCTTGAGACATCAACATGAATAGAAATATATGAGACAAGTTAGTTCATGTTATTTGATCTTTATGTAAGCTGTTCATGTTTGTGTATAGCAGTTAACATCATGTTATTTTCTGCTTTAGTTGGGTTAAATCTTTGAGAGAGCTGTAGTTAATTTTGTTTGATGTATAGTCGAGGATGGATGCTTTAGGTCTTACTGTTTTCGTTGCATTCTAAGTTGCATGTTTCATTCATCTAATGAGATCCAGGCTTCAGGACGTGTACAAGATTGGTGATATTGGGTACCGTCCCTGTGAGTCGTGTTGAGACTGGTGTCCTGAAGCCTGGTATGGTTGTTACCTTGGTCCAGCGGCCTGACCACTGAGGTCAAGTCTGTTGAGACGCACCACGAGTCTCTCCAGGAGGTGCTTCCGGTGACAATGTCGGCTTCAATGTGAAGAACGTTGCTGTGAAGGATCTCAAGCGTGGTCATGTTGCCTCCAACTCCAAGGATGACCACCGGCAGAACCACATAGTGGGTCCCAGTGTCACAGTACACCGGGACCAAAAATGTTTTTAATAGGAATTAGCATTTTTATTCCATGTATGAATCCTCTAGGCTAAACTTAGTTCACCCAGTTCTTTTCTTGAAACCCAATGAAAAAAGCACTAGTAATCTAAATTCCTAGTAGCTAGCAGCAGTCCACGAGAAACCTCCGCTTCTGTCAGTCCATGAGGCAACTACAGCAAGCTAAGCCAGCATAAGAGGGAGGACCACAACAGGCTATATCATCCATTTGATGATCCCAAGCATTCCACCTCGCAGCAACCCTCGACGCTTATTCGCCTCGTATGGTCGGTCAGGAGATGTGCATCACGTTCGTCACACAGCCGCACCTAGCTAGGCAGCGACCAGTCGCCGGAGAATGGGAGAAATCAGTACCACCGACCTCCCTCGACTACCATTTCACCATGGCGTCACCTAGTCCTTATTGCCTTATGCCCTCACCGACTGAAGAAAGCTTAGATCCACTCGATCAATATATATTTTGCTCTAAATTTCTTTCAATTATTCTAATCTGTGAGTTAGAGTTTCAATGTGATGATTGTTGATTGATTTTTGTCGAATTGTAGGGTTAAGACTTGTTGCAGTTACGACCACCCTGCAGTCGTTACGGTCACTCAGAGTCTAGTTACGACCACGTTATAGTTGCTCCGACCATGTACTCGTAACTTCAACTGATAAAAGTTAGACAACGTTCACGTTGCGCTGCGCTCCTTCGACCACATAGTAGGCTCGATCACCGTGGTCGTAACTCGATTACGACCACGCTGTGACTTTGTCGACCACCGTGATCGTAAGGCTTACGATCACGTTGAAGACCTGATTGCCGTGGTCGTATCCCGTTTACGATCACGTCTTCTGCTTCGTAGTTGTGGTCGTAACTCCTTTACGACCACGTCTTCAACTCCTACGGACACCTCCACTCGATCGCCGTGGTCGTAACTCATTTACGACCATGTCTGCGAACCACGTCAAACTAGATACTCGATAGATTTTCTGGAGTTAAAACCACTCCTTCTTCTCCTCTTTATTTCTCTCTATTCGATCACACCGATCGTTTCGATCACACTAATCGCTTTCTCTTGCTGTTCTCTCGTTACATTGCTCTCTTTTATACCCAGCTCTACGACTAAAAAATGGACTCGACTTCAACTCGACGACTACGACACGAACTCAACAAACTGACTCGTACTCGTACACGACTACGACCACGACAACTCATACGCGGAACAAAGTCGTACACATATACGACCACCAAGACTGACTCGACTACGACTAAACAAGATTACTAACTCTAACAAGACTTATGGTTTTAATTTTAATTTTTGTAATACCAGCCTAGCTCGTTGCAAATCGAGGGCAAAATTGTAGTATTTGACTGCAATTTCAAGTAAATAAGTCACTAGACATATTTTCTATTATATTGTTTTTGAACTATTGAATATATAAATATATAACTGACTTTTCAATTAATTGGTGATAATTTCATGAATGATATACCTATTTGCTATGTGGAGAAATAAGAATTGACGAAAATTACTAATGATGTTATGGTTCATTGGTTTATGAACTTAAAAGAACGTAAATACTAAAAGATAATACATTAACTTGCATTTGATCATTCTACTATTTTTTACTTGAAAATTTTAAGTAATTTTGTTCTCTTTTAACAGAACATTAAGGTTGAATGTGTATCTTATCAATGCCGATTAACTTTTGTCTATAATTTCGCCTTTATTTTCTTCAGTTTGCTGCAACTAATTAATATTATTATCAGGTTTTTTTATTTTGGTAAGTATTTTGATCACTACTTCTTTATCATTATACGCTGCCGTCAGTTATGTTAAAGTATTGATATTAAAATTACTGAACACACTATTTAGCACAGTATTACTTGAAAATTATATATGTTGTTATATATATGGTAAAGTGGTGAACCCGATCATTTTCGCCCTAATTCTGCAACTGAGGATGACCCTGCCAAGAAGGCTACCAGCGTCACCTCTCAGGTCGTCATCATGAACCACCCTGGGCAGATTGGTAATGGCTACGCCCCAGTGCTCGACTGCCACACCTCTCACATTGCTGTCAAGTTTGCTGCACTGGTGACCAAGATTGACAGACGATCTGGCAAGGAGCTTGAGAAGGAACCCAAGTTCCTGAAGAACGGTGATGCTGGCATGGTGAAGATGATTCCCACCAAGCCCATGGTTGTGGAGACCTTCTCTTAGTATCCTCCTCTCGGTCGTTTCGCCGTCCGTGACATGAGGCAGGCGATTGCTGTTGGTGTCATCAAGAACGTTGAGAAGAAAGACCCAACCAGTGCCAAGGTGACCAATGCTGCTGCCAAGAAGAAATGAGTGGTTTTATCACTGATCCCATGTCTGTGTTCTAGATATCTACCAGTTTTAGTGTTGGTTAAGTTTTGTCCACGGCCATCGCTCTTATTGCGTAGACTTTTAAGGTGTCCTCCCAATATGCCTGTCTGTCGTTTAAATACTGTCCTGTTATTTCAGCCTTTACAAAACCTGGATGCTCTGAGACTGATTTGTGGCCTTATCGGTTGTTGTGGAATGCGAGTCCTTAGATTGCAATCTATAACCTGTTTTCTACGTGTTGTTTCTTTGATTGTGTGGTGTGGAGCCATTGAGATTGTTTGTTGTCTTCTACTATCTGCATGTTCTGCTTGCTTCTCTTGGTAAGTTGGATTAAGACCTGTTTACCTGACTGTAATTTTACCAAAATTGTTTTCTAGCTTGTTATTCAATTATTCATAATGGTTTGTGTAGTGCCCACGCTCTTCTGCTACATCCGACTTCAAATCTGATGGTTTGGTCAGCTTAAAGTTCAATGCTTTCCATGCGTTTTCCAGTTCCACTGTTTGCAAATTATCTGCACCTTGCTATCTACTGTAACAATAACTTTGTTCAGAGCTTTCCCTGTTACTTGTTCGGCTTCACTCATGGACGATGTTTTTGCCTTCGGTCTCATCTTTTGGCCGCGGAATCTTGAGATTGTGGATTTAGCATAATGTTCAGATACGGCTGAGTATGCGTGTTTAACCACTGCCGCAATAAGCAATATATTCCTCTTGAAAACCTTGTGACCAATATAAACAAGTTAGACAATCTGACAAAATTGAGCGCTTGGCATGACATGCACCCCTGGAGTATTACAGAACCTGTGTAGGATTGCAGCACAGCTCAACAATAGAAAAATACCATCTTGCAACTGATGTAACAGCTGAACAATTGTTTGCAATTGTTATAAGCTTACTAAAGTATTGGGATATGGCATAGGCTACACTAGCGCCAATTAAAATTTTACCACGTAAACCAGAAAGTCATATGAGTAAGAGATCATAAGGCCTGTTATTTTGGCTGCGGCGTGTGGCTTTTGGCTGCGGCTTATGGCTTTTGGGTTGTTCGTGCGAGAGATTACAGAGTAAAAGAAACTCACGTGTGGTTTTTGTCGATATAAATGAAGTTGGTACAGTATGTATTACAATTAACTAGTAGACTCTATCTTAAAAAGATACTCCGTTTAAAAGTTAGTTACTGTAAAAAAAGCCGAAAAATAGCTTTTAGAAGCCGAAAAAAACAGGGTCATAGATTATTATCATTAAACGCGCAGTGCAGCGAAAGAATAGTTGAAATAGCTTGCTTCAACGTAGCGCACATCGATGTAGTGGAAGTAGTCGATTGTCCAAGGTCCCAACCAGTGTTTTCATAAGGCTATTGTCCTCAAACGATAGTCAACCTCATTCTCCTCGTATCATCCCAATCAACACCGTAGTCGTAGTAGCGCCTTTACCAAAGGCCACACGCCCGGATGGAATGCCGTACGCCGGTGTGCTAACACAAGCGCGCACAACAGGGCCTGTAAGAGATGACAGCTAGAGTTTCGGTGGATGTGTATTTCTCATACCCAACCCATAGCCCATGCGCCCCTCTATACAGAGACTTTGACTGCATCTATATCCAATACAAGTAGAGATTGTATCCCACTCGAAAAGCCTCTGACTAGATCTTTATCCAATATGAGTAGATTGTATTTCACTTGGAAAAACTTCGACCCGATCCTAATCGTTGTAACCTGCTAAGTATGTGACTCTGTAGGTTCATATATATTTAGTTTTAACTTGGAAATATCTTTCCAACCATTGATCTGTAGTGGTCCCTAGCAGAACATATCGATCCTTAAATATACACAAAAATCAATATAGACAAACCTTATGCAATATGATTTGGAACCAGGTCCTATTCAGTCACGACCAGTCCATAACTCCTTATGACTAGATCGTATTTGATTACGACCAGTCCATATCCCCATACATAAGTTTGCAGACTAGTCTGTGATATGTCCAACCAGTTCACAACTAGTTAGTATACTCGTACTACCAGTTCGTATCTGGTCGGACTAAACAACCTGTTTGCGTATTCTCCTTTTGCCTCACAATATCCAATCGAACTCCAGGTGAGAAATGTATCATCTATGAATTGTTCAATCTTTCCTAATCTAGTGATGGATAGCTTCATGCGGTTGACTCTTCGACCACTCGTGGTATAGCCATGCACTTTCTTTGACGTTGTTCTTTTGGCTTTTGGTTTTTACTTTTGGCTTTTAGCAAAACATCAAAACAGGGCGACCTCTTGAGGCGGATTCTCCAAGTGGCTTCCTGAGCATAAAGCCGTGTGCGCCATCCACTGTCTACTATCGTGTCGAAAAACGCAAACAAAAGCCATCAGTTGTAGCCCAAAAGAACACCCTTAAATCCGACCACATCAAGCGGCCCAGTGACATCTCTCCTGTTATGTAGGAGGGGAAAATCCTATATCCTACCAGGCACATTCCTCGGCATATTTCATAGGATACCTTTATAACTACTCAATTACGGAGTAACGTTTGGCAACCCCTAAATGTACTATTCATGATAATTGAGTAAATACCAAAGGACACAAATAAATCCAAATAAAAATACAACTAAACTCCAAAATTCATGATTTCACAGCCATTAGAAAGATCTTGAATTTAGATGAATTTAGAAATAAGTTTCATTCAATTGGATTTACAACGAGTGAGATGGACCTTCCCAATTCAAATTTGGATTAAATCCAAAAATAAACAGAGGAGATATAATTTGTTTCACTGATAGAGGGGTCCCACGTGATTTTAATTTAGTTTTTTAAATTTATTTTCTTATTGAAAAAGCTTCAGAGTGTGACAAGTGGGGCCCATAATTTTTTGATCCCTAATTTTTAATTATTTCCCTAGAGGAAACAAAGTGAGAGACCGACAAGTGGGCCTAGGCATTAAGTTAGGCCCACATGTCAGTGACCCAAAATCTTAAACATAATTTAATTAAGTTTCTAATGACTAGGGCCTACTTGTCAGTGACGAATTAATTAAAATTAATGGTGGCCCACATGTCAGCTACTAGCTAATACATGATAGAGTTCCCTTGCCGGAGAGAGACACTGTTGAGCTCATCAACAGTGATGTGAGCGACAACAGGATCTTGCAAGCCCCAAACGGGTTGCTGACACCACAACGGTCTTATATGTGGCGGTTTCATGGCCGGCAGTGATCTCCAGCGATAGTGCAACAATGCGCGGTGGCGGGATGGCTCGGCCAACATGGCGGCCAAATTTTCAACGACGCAGGGAGGAATTAAACAGCTCTGTGAGCATCAATGGATGCAAGGAACTCACTGGAGGGGTCCATGGAGCTCAAGGAGGCACAAGATGTCCTAGCATTAAGGGTCCAAGGCGGCACCGCAAAGGAGCACAACAACGGCAAGATGGGGTGGCCATCAACTTGATTCGATGGGGGATGGTGAGATGAGGCTTTGGTGGTGCTCTAAGCAGAAAGAATCGAACCGAGGCTTATCGTAGCGATGAGGGCAGCGGCAAACGGAGTTGGAGAAGATGATGGCCCCGGCAAGCTACGAACAAAGAGAGGGCAATTGCTTAGAGAGGGAGGGAGAGAAGAGCACAAGGAAGCTAATAGGTGTTTGGCCCGGTATTTATAGGTGGCGAAGCGACCGGGCGCATGGGCTACGCATAGGCGTGATGGTGGGATGATGCAGTGAGGCATTGAAGATCGGCGTCATCGTGGAATGGTCACAAGGGCAGTGAGGTGACGATGCTCACATGACGAGGTGAAAAGATTGGGCGTTGCAGCGTGCACGAAGGAAAGGCTCTCACAGCCGGTCACCGAAGTGAAAATCAGCTCGACTCAATGGCGTGTCAAAGAGGAGCCAGTGCGGTGACCGGCATCGTGATGCACTTCAATGTGGGAGGTGGCAAGGATGACGCGGTCTGAATGCGTGCGAAGATGGCAGCGACATAGTCAAAGATTGCGGTGATCCTTGTCGCGGTGTGGCCGACATAGGGTGAAGCACGACGCGATGCACATGAGCAAAGCACAACGTAGCCAGGTCGGTGAGGTGCATGCACGTGCAAGGAAGCCAACGTGCGGACATTCACAACGTGTCGGGTCTTCTCACAATCTTCTTTGAGAAAATCACCACGCACAACGTCTCCAACGCCATCTAGGAGTCGGTCAAACTCTAAGAGTAACAAGTCAAGCCTCTTACTTGACTCTCACCATGTGCATCGAATGCACAAGCTCAAGTAAAAATGAAATCCACTTCTAGATGCAACACATACAATCAAGAGCCTTCCTCCTTACTCGCAAGGTGCAACATATGCACAATTAAGAGGACCTCACACTAGCTCAAGAGAATGAAATGGAGTGCTAAAAGTTCTTCTTCAATAGGCCAAAAGGGGGTATTTACACCCTACACCTTGAAACTAGCCGTTAGGGACAAAAACAAGGACTTCCGGTAGTACCGCAGGCAAAAGTCCGGTACTACTGCTCCTCTCAGCAACGATCAGAAAACTAGCCATTATAGGAAAATCGGTAGTACCGCCACATAACGTCTGGTACTACCGCTTAATGGTAGTACCGCTCTACACATACAGAACTACCGTTTTTCAAGGGAGAACAAATCTCCCAAATGGTAACTTTCTGGAAAAAATGTACCGCAAATAAATTAGTACTACCGCCGACCGGTCCGACCACGCAACACATGCTGGTCTGACCATTGTCCAGTATTATCGCATTTACATGCTGGTACTACCTAAGTCCGATCGTACTGCGCAACACATATCGGTACTACCAACTTCCAGTCGTACCGCGCAACACATGTCGGTACTACCATTTTTCCAGAAAAGAGTGCATGTACTTAAACTAATTTGCAAAACACATTCGTAAATTATAGTACTGTTCACATAAGGATCAAACCATGATTTTCAACAAGTTGCAAAATACATTTGCACACTTTTAAAATCATGACACAAGGTATAGGTACATAGACTCTTCATGTTTGCAAAATACATTCGCAAAGCTAAGTCACACGCTATAAGGATTGTGTATGAGCTCCAATCATTTGCAAAACACATTTGCAAATATGAACATCATACTACAAGGAGTAGGAAACATGGACTTTATTCACTTGCAAAACACATTCTCAATATATAGTCCCATATTACAAGGATTCAACACATGAGGCTCAACTATTTCCAAAACATATTCACAAATAATAACACCATACTACAGAGAGCTAAAGCAAGTGAGATTGGGCTATCAATACATAATGGGACTTAAACTACTAGACATGACCCCTCTTAATAGTACGACAACATATACTAGCAATCCGATCTTCCATCCAAACACCAAGACCGATAAAAGATTAGGAACACATACTTAGCCCTACCTAGTCATACCTTTGCCTTGAGCAACCTTTTGAAGCTTGACGACACACATCTTCATTTCAAATCCGGGTTATTGTCTTGATATGCATCAACTTATGATACATCCTTCGCTTGAACGCTATCAACACATGATGGGTCTTTACTTGACTTTGATGATCAACTCATGATTATCTCCTTTTGGACATGCATCAACTCATGATGCATCCTCTTTTGATGGCTTTCAACTCATGAAGCTATCTTTCATTCTGTATTTGGAACCTAACATATTCATCCAACTCATAGAAACTGTTAGTCCACAAATCAATTGTTATTAATTACCAAAACTTTACCATTAACTCATAATGGATGAACTAGATTCCATAATCTTTCTTTTTGGTAATTCATGACAATCTCAACAAATAATGAGATAGAAGATTGATTTGCGAGTATACAACATGTATACAATAATTTTATACTCTAGAATAAGCTTTCAAAGCAATTAACTCATTTGAATGGAAGTGTTTGTCTTTGAGATTAATTGCTAGCAAAGCTTACACAACCAGTTGTCATTAATTATCTAACCATTAATATATAATGGAGGAACTAGATGACAACCCGATTGCAAATTGATTTAATTTAAATCAATCAAGAGTATATATGAACTATACAAGCTATATATACTAAAATGATATGTTTCAAAGTAAAAATCCTTAAAATGTGAAAAAAAGAACATGGATCAATACTAATAAAACCACAAAATATAGAGTGAACTCTTTCTAAATATATGCATACAAGAATATATAATAGAAATATATGCACATACTGTCAACAAGATGCAGCAAAAGTTTTAAATTTTTCACATTTTTTAACATCCGGCCTTTTTGGGATGTTAACGAAAGACTGTCCCAATAAGTCGCTTCGAAACAACGATGGAGAAACTGTCTCGTTTGTTTGTTCATTCAGGGTAAGCTATAAGTTGAAAAGGACGGAACCTAAATTGATTAGTCAACCTCCCCGCCGACAGCCACAACCCCGTCCACCTAAGGGCATGTATAGGGCTGTTATTTTATTTGTGGCTTTTGGTGAAATTTTGAATTTTGGTCATTTACTGATGCAGATTATGAGAGAGACGGATACTCACTTGCGATTTTGGCTGGTACAAATGTTGAGCTTTTAACGTGTAGATCGTTTAACTTGTAGACCCCATCTTAAGAAAATACTCTGTTTGAAAGTTAGGTATTGTAGCAAAAACTAAAAGCCGCTGGCTTGTGAGGTAAAGAACAGGCCCATAATAGTATATATGACGCTTGTCTGTAATACACCTCTATGTCATCTATAGACAAAATAAAAGACAATTTTTATTATCTATATAGTTATTTATAATAGTCTCGTACAATAAATGTGTTGTCTATATAATGGTGTACACAGTAGAAATTTATATATAAGATCATCTATTAAATAGTAGACATTTTTTCTCTTTCCTCTACATCCCTAAAATCTTATGTAACATAATGATATAAAATATATATATATATATATATATATATATATATATATATATATATATATATATATATATATATATATATATATATATATATATATATATATACACACCATTAATCAATAGTCAACAAACGACCAGTGACGGCCTCGTCGTCCTTTGAGCTATGGTCGGATGGCTTGCCGAACTCAAAAACCTAATCCTAACTCGGTACTCACCGTTGGTCACCAAAGAAGGCAGCACGGATAAACCGTTCGCTTTGTCATTTTCTCCCTTTCCTATTTTGGATGCGTGCAGTCCATATTATTTCTCAATTCATTATTATTTTTTGAAACGAAACTGTATTTTGTTGGCGAAACGAACTAATCTACGTCCAATACCAAAACCGGTAGGGGGTTCCCAGGCATACATGATACGGAACTTGCGGCCCGCGAAATGTCCAGAAACATATCGTTAACATCTGAAAAACAGTGCCCGCACGATAAAAATCCAACGGACCGAATCTCCCCACAACGGCGACCATCGACCGAGGATCAGGCGGCCAGGAAGGAAACCTAGCGCCCGGCGCTGCCAATATAAGGACCATCAGCTGGGCCGAACCCCTCCTCACTCCCAGCACACCCCCGCCGCCGCTGCCTCCTCCTCTCGGTCCTCCTTCTCCTTCCTTCGAGGTCAGTCTCCCGATCCATTTCCCCTTTGCTTAGATGCGCTGTTCATGGTTTCTAGGAGCTCTAGATCTACGCGCATGCTTCTGTTTGGTAGCCTTAATCCGCGGATGCTTTAGGTGATTTTTGCGCGGATGCTTGTTGTTTTCGCTTGTGATTTGAAGGATTTTGTTTGACCTCGTATCGCTGCCTCGATCTATTGCGTTACCATGGTTTCTGCTTGTTATTTGTTGACGCAAACTGTTAGCGCGATGTGTTACCGAGTCATCTATGTGTTAGGTTGAATCTATCGGTAGATGGATTCGTATCTTAATTTTCGTCGGGTTCTATAGGATTTGTGGACGGTCTTGTGGAATTGACAACCTTCACTTTATCTTGTAGTGATATGGTGATTTGATCTAGTAATATATCTTGTTAGTGTTGCTTAGATGTGGCTAGTGCCTTCAGTCTTATAGATCTAGTCCTATCATGTGGTAATTGTTCTTCTGGTAGTGTTGTGTAGATGTTGCTAGTGCCTGCAGTATGATAAGGCTCCAGTACTATACTATCTGATTAAACCATCTTGTTACTCATCGACAAGATCATTTGCTATGTTAGTACCTTCGTAGATAGCTAAGATACTTGATCTATCACTTCGTGTTTGTTGTGTTATTTCATATGGTGATTTTGTGCATCTATTGTTTCTAATCCTTGTTTCCTTCTATGTTTCAGTTAGCTAGCGCTTACTCCAGCCATGGGTAAGGAGAAGACCCACATCAACATTGTGGTCATTGGCCACGTCGACTCTGGCAAGTCGACCACCACTGGACACCTGATCTACAAGCTTGGAGGCATTGACAAGCGTGTGATCGAGAGGTTCGAGAAGGAAGCCGCTGAGATGAACAAGAGGTCATTCAAGTACGCTTGGGTGCTTGACAAGCTCAAGGCTGAGCGTGAGAGAGGCATCACCATTGATATCGCCCTGTGGAAGTTTGAGACCACCAAGTACTACTGCACGGTCATTGATGCCCCTGGACACCGTGATTTCATCAAGAACATGATTACTGGTACCTCCCAGGCTGACTGCGCTGTCCTCATCATTGACTCCACCACTGGTGGTTTTGAGGCTGGTATCTCCAAGGATGGCCAGACCCGTGAGCATGCTCTCCTTGCTTTCACTCTTGGAGTGAAGCAGATGATCTGCTGCTGCAACAAGGTGTACTTTGTTATACATTTTCTTAATACATGCATGATATTGGCACAGATTCTGAATAACGTCCACTTTATGTGAACATTCAGGTTGTCTTAGTAAATTTTTTAGTGCCTCTAGGATAATTGAGCACCTTATATCATTTCGTGAATGTATAAAAATTTCATCTCTTTCCTATCCATGTGAAAGCTACTGTTGATGGACAATGTATTGCTTCTTTTTTATATGATGTGGCATCAATTGTATTGAAATAAACTCATGAGTGATCTATTTTATTAGAGATCTGCTTGTTCATGATGTGTTCATTGAATTCATTGCTGTTTGTATAATGTGTTGCTGGTGATTTATCTTCACTGTTAGTTTGTTTCATTACCTCTTCATCTGTGCACTATTTTATTGGATTTTTATGCATGCTACATTTTATTACTCATCTTTATTTGTATTGTATAGCCTGTGCATACATCTTTAATAGATATTTATGGATTTATTTAATCACTATTTAAGATTCACTTATTCCATTTAACTGATGGAAATGCTCTCTTGTTCTGTTCTAGATGGATGCCACCACTCCCAAGTACTCGAAGGCCCGTTATGATGAGATTGTGAAGGAAGTCTCTTCATACCTCAAGAAGGTCGGCTACAATCCTGACAAGATCCCGTTTGTTCCCATCTCTGGTTTTGAGGGTGACAACATGATTGAGAGGTCCACCAACCTTGACTGGTACAAGGGCCCGACCCTGCTTGATGCTCTTGACCAGATCAATGAGCCCAAGAGGCCCTCAGACAAGCCCCTGCGTCTCCCCCTGCAGGACGTGTACAAGATTGGTGGTATTGGTACCGTCCCTGTGGGTCGTGTTGAGACTGGTGTCCTGAAGCCTGGTATGGTTGTTACCTTTGGTCCCAGCGGCCTGACCACTGAGGTCAAGTCTGTTGAGATGCACCATGAGGCTCTCCAGGAGGCACTTCCTGGTGACAATGTTGGCTTCAACGTGAAGAACGTTGCTGTGAAGGATCTGAAGCGTGGGTTTGTTGCCTCCAACTCCAAGGATGACCCTGCCAAGGAGGCTGCCAGCTTCACCTCCCAGGTCATCATCATGAACCACCCTGGGCAGATTGGCAATGGCTACGCTCCAGTGCTTGACTGCCACACCTCTCACATTGCTGTCAAGTTTGCTGAACTGGTGACCAAGATTGACAGACGATCTGGTAAGGAGCTTGAGAAGGAACCCAAGTTCCTGAAGAACGGTGATGCTGGCATGGTGAAGATGATTCCCACCAAGCCCATGGTTGTGGAGACCTTTTCTGAATATCCTCCTCTCGGTCGTTTCGCTGTCCGTGACATGAGGCAGACGGTTGCTGTTGGTGTCATCAAGAACGTTGAGAAGAAGGACCCAACTGGTGCCAAGGTGACCAAGGCTGCTGCCAAGAAGAAATGAGCGGTTTTATCGTTGATCCCATATCTGTGTTCCAGATATCTATCAGTTTTAGTGTTGGTTAAGTTTTGTCCACGGCCATTGCTCTTATTACGTAGACACTTAAGCTGTGCTCGCAATGTGCCTGTCTGTCGTTTAAATACTGTCCTGTTATTTCAGCTTTTGCAAAACCTGGATGCTCTGAGACTGATTTGTGGCCTTATCGGTTGTTGTGGAATGCGAGTCCTTAGATTGCAATCTATTACCTGTTTTCTACTTGCTGTTTCTTTGATTGTGTGGTGTGGAGCTACTGAGATTGCTCGTTGTCTTCTACACTCTGCATGTTCTGCTTGCCTCTGCCTCTCTTGGTAAGTTGGATTAAGACCTGTTTACCTGACTGTAATTTTACCAAAATTGTTTTCTAGCTTGTTATTCAATTATTCATAATGGTTTGTGTAATGCCCACGCTCTACTGATGATTTCTAGCTTGTTACCAGATCATTATTCAAATCATTATTCAAATCTGATGATTTGGTCAGCTTAAAAGTTCAATGTTTTCCATGCGTTTTCCAGTTCCACTGTTAGCAAATGATCTGCACCTTGCTGTCTACTGTAGTAATAACTTTGTTCGGAGCTTTCCCCTGTTACCAGTTCGGTTTCACTCATGGACGATGTTTTGCCTTCGGTCTCATCTTTTGGCCGGCTGATGAGAATCTTGAGACTGGATTTAGCATTTTGTTCAGATGCAGCTGAGTATACGTGTTTAACCACTGCCACAGTAAGCAATATATTCCTCTTGAAAACCTTGTGAACAATATAAACAAGTTAGACAATCTGACAAAATTGAGCGCTTTGCATGACATGCACTCCTGGAGTATTACAGAACCTGCGTAGGATTGCAGCACAGCTCAACAACAGAGAAGTACCGTCTTGCAACTGATGTAACAGCTGAACAATTGTTTGCAGTTGTTATAAGCTCACTAAAGGTCAGACAAGTTCTAACCACATCACGCAAAATCAAAGGTGCTAGACCGGTGTCGCATTCTCGATCGTCATTCGTCACATGCCTCGGCCTGAAGCTTTGCATCCCCAAAATTCCCGGCTGCCGCTGCTTCCTCTGGTTCCTTTTCTTTTATATGATGCTGCATAACTAGTATATTAAGGAGGGAAGAGAAAGACAACTATTTACGACCCAAAAGAACAAAGAGACTAGCAGGGATAACAGCCCTGCTTAGGGCCTGCTTGGTAGCTTTGTAGTTTTTTTCCGTCTGAAATGAAAACCCGCATGTAATTTGTTGGACACAAAAAATTCCGTCGGATTTCATTGTATTAACTTACCCTTGTAATAACTATCATATGGTGTTTGGACAGAGAAGTAGACAGGACACAAACATGAACAACTAACCACTGAGAAAATCAAACCAGCCCACAACTATCGAATGAGAAAATCAAACTAGGCCTAATAGCACCAGGGGCGAATTAGAGCAAAAATGATCGGGTTCACCACTTCATCGTATATATAACAACATATATAGTTTTTAAATAATACTATGCTAAATAGTGTGTTCAGTAATTTTTAGGATCAATATTTTAACATACTTGACGACAAACGTATAATGATAAAAAGTAGTGATTAAAATACTTACCAAAATAAAAAAATCATGATAATAATATTGATTAGTTGCAGCAAACTGAAGGCACTAAGAGCGAAATCATAGACAAAAGTTGATCGGTATTGATAAAATACACATTCAACCTCGATGCCATGTTAAAAGTGAACAAAATTACTTAAAATTTTCAAGTAAAAAATAGTAAAATAATCAAATGTAAGTTAATATATTATCTTTTAGTATTTATGTTCTTTCAAGTTCATAAAGCGATGAACCATAACATCATTTGTAATTTTTTCAATTCCTATTTCTCCACATAGAAAATAAGTATATCATTCATGAAATTATCACCAATTAATTGAAAAAAATTAGATATTTATATGTTCAATAGTTCAAAAACAATATAATAGAAAATATGTCCAACGACTTACTTGAAATTGTGGTTAAATACTACAATTTTGCCTTCGATTTGTAACGAGTTAGGATGGTATTCTAAAAACCAAAATTAAAATCATAAGTCTTAACCCTACAATTCAAAAATCAATCACCAATCATCACATTAAAACTCTTAGCTCATAAATTACAATAATTAAGAGAAATTAAGAGCAAAGTACATATCAATCGGGTGGACCTAAACTTTCTTTGGTCGGTAAAGGCATAAGGTAATAAGGATCAAATGACGCCACGGTGAGATAGTAGTCGAGGGCGGCCAGTGGCACCGATTTCTCCTATTCTCCGGCGACTGGTCGCTGCCTAGCTAGGTGTGGCTGTGTGATGAACATGGTGCACATCTCCTGGCCGACCATACGAGGCGAACAAGTGTTGAGGGTTTGCTGTGAGATGACATGCTTGGGATTATCAAATGGACGTATATAGCCTCTTATGTGGCTTCTTCTCTTAGTTACTTCATGGCTCAAGGGCTTCTCTATCGCTACTAGTTACTAGGAATTTAGATTGGTAGTGCTCCTTTCATTGGGTTTGAAGAAAAAAAACCGGATGCATTGAGTTTAGTGTAAGGATTCACATATGAAATAAAAATGCCAATCTCTGCTAAAACTTTTGTGGATCCGGTGTCCTAAGACACCAGGACTACTGCCCGTGAATAGCGCAGCAACATCGAACTGATCCCTCTCACTGATAGCACAGCAACCCAATCCTAATGATGACGAAGAAGAAGACTTAAGAAGAAGTATTCAATCACACAGCTAATGGGCGCAAGTATTTTATCACACAGCTAATGGAAACGGAAAGGGAGCATAAGACAGATAAGAGGGAAATATTACGGCCGGCGAGGAAGCTATGAAGCGGCGATTAAAAGGGAGAGGCTAGCATGAGAAGCTTCGTCACGAGCTGCTCGCCGCTGCCGCCGAAGAGCTCGTCTTTGTGGCCGAAGAGCTCGCCGCCGTGTCCGTTGTCGATGAGCTCGCGGCTGTCGCCGAAGAGCTCGTCGTTGTGGCCGAACCGCCGAAGAGCTTGCCGCCGTGGTCGAAGAGCTCGCCGCCGTCGCCCCACGTTGCAAAGGTCAACTTCCGTCATGATTCATGAACACAACTCAGAAATGTTGATCCTCTGGAACCAGCTGCTAAGATTTCTCAACAAGCCTCACAATTCAAACGATGGGGACGGAAACATCCATTTGTTCGGATATGGTCCGCCACTCATTTCTTTGACACTGTTTGGTGCGGTCGGTCTGGCTCATCTTATACAGGGCAGGTAAACCATTCACCTTTTCTGCACTGGCCAAAATATATGATGCTAATCAGTCTATTGTCTCACATTTTTGACAGTGCCAGTTCATTTGCATTTTGCAGCAAAGAAGTAACCAAGGAAAAGGAGGACATGAATGGCAGGTTGTAGAGACAACAAAAGCTCTGAGCCGAACAGGACCGGTGGAAGGGGCCTACAAACCTAAGAAGCTGTACTAGGATGAACTAAAGGTAATGTCGTGTTCATATGTGAAAAATGATTGCTTTGATGAGAGGTTTGCCATTTTGTCATGATTGGTCTGGCTGATGAGCCCCTGCCTCCCTGTATTATAAACAACTACGACAAGAGGATTTCCAGACCCAATGAAAAATAAGTTAAGGAGTGAGAAGTTTCTTGAAGCTAGTTTATTCATATTGTTTTTTTCATGAGTTCTGTCAAATGCCGTCCAAGTGTCGAAGTGATATGGGGAAAACTTTGGCATTATGATCCGACAGAACTTTATGCTTTGTCCACCACCAGTTGCAGAGAATTAGGTTGAGGATCCTTGAACTGTAGGAATTAGTGTTTGTAGTGACAGCTATTACGTGCCATGGCATCTCTGTATGTCAGTGTACCCTTGTGAGATTTTTGAGGTGTTTGAATACTGCCCCAACAATGGGCGAATAAATTTTTAAGCAGATTAATCTGACATGTGTCCAATCAGATTTTGTATGGCATTGCTTCTTTGAAGCGATTTCGAATCACCAATCCAGATATATTTTGACCAATTGTTGGCAAAACTTTAGGCAAAAGGGGGAAGTTCATATATCCGTAAAAGAGAACTACTACCGCACGGTATATCGTCGGGAGGCTTCCCAACAGCATACCTCCCCTCCCTTTGTCGCCGCTCCACTTCCCCTCTCTCTTCTCTTGAACTGACACGGCCGCTCCCCTCCCCCTCTCTTCTCTGGCGTCGGAGCAGCTCTGCACCCCTCCTCCCCCTCCCCTGCCCCCTTCTCCACCATCGACGGCGACCTCGCCACCTGGCCGCGCTACCATCTCCCTCTCCTCCGCCGTCGCCGTGTCTCCCTCTATCGCTGCCCACCGCCCTCTACTGTCGCCCACTGCCGGGCCACCTCCTTCTCGGCCTCCCTCTATGTTGGGGTAGGGCGGTGAACTGTCGTCGATGAGATTCAAGTCGAGGTAAAGGAGGAAGGGAGGGTAGTGCTAGAGTTGAATGAGGATGACGTTGGTGGATTCTATTGATTTTGGCTTGGACGGTATACCATAGACAAGTTTTTCTCATCCGTAAATCGTTCCATTACAGCTAATTTTCAAGTTTCTTCCTCCAAACTGGATCCAGACAATCCAGCGCCATGTGGACGTTACTTATTTCAGGCTGTCCGATTGCGAATAAACGTTTCAGATCATCCAGTTCAAACATTCCATTCCTTCATCCCAAGGAGAGTACAAAAACCTAGTGGACTTGTGCAACTGTATTCGTTCGACCGACGCCGGCCGCGATGGCCGCCGCCGCCGCCGCCGAAGGAACTACGCTGCCACAGGCGATCTACTCCTTTGGGAGGCCATGGCCGGAGCTCAACGAAGGCCTCTCCTACACCGACACGTTCCGGTGCGCTGGTCCGCCTCTCCTCCCTCCTTCCCTCCCCCCTCCCTGGTTTGGTACTTTACTACTTGCTCTGATTTCCTCACATGCAAGCAGATGCGGACACCACCACCACCTTGATCGAGTTCTACTCTGCTAACTACAAGAGCTCTGCGCCATTGCCAGGGTATGTAGCTAACGGCCACGCTCACTTCTTAATCTCCGCGATCAGATGATGTCTGGTTGTTTCCTTTTCCTTTTTGTATTTGGTTTCTCTGGCTGGAGGCTGGAATGCTGTGTTGATTTGATGATGTCGGTACACGCCTCTGCAGGTGGCTTCAGAGGGTTCGTAATGGCCAGGTAGAGCATGCAACAACCAGTTAGTTTCTCTTTGCGTTTGTTTTCACCTTTTTTTTTCGTGTATCATAGTGTGTTTGATTTGGTAAGATCCGCGTATGAACCAACATATTATTTATTTATTTCGCAATGTGTGGATGTCTATTTGACATATGAGTTACTAGTTTCGAGGTTTATCAGATTATGGCATCCTGCATGGTGATTTTTTCTCTTTACCTCTTTGAGCTATGATGCGTTTTCAATTACATGCATAAGAAATTTTATGTGATATGTATAGGCTAATTAGTTTGTTTTTGACTTTTATGGCAAACGTTTGTTCGAATGCAAATGAAGTCTTTGTTATTTTGTTTGCAGATAACAGTTGATGGTCAAGTTGTCACTGATCCAGAAATGACTCTCAGGTAAGGTAGCTTTCTCCTTCTATTTGCAGTATATATTTGCATCAAGCGTGCTATCATGTTTATCTTCCTTCATTATTTCCTTTATGTTTGTAGTTACCTTTTGAAACAAGTCCATGATAGTGTGATATGTATCTAATTTGGCTATGCATTTCAGGGACGATTCTAAATTGGTATATCATCGCCTCGCATGGCAGGAGCCATTTGCACCACATTTGCTTGAAGTGCTTTATGAAGATGATGACATGGTATGCAAATCAACCTGTCTTGCTAAATTTGCACAGAAAAGATTGTTTAGAACATATTCGATCTAACTTTCAGTATTTGATAGCCCTCGCTGGTTGGCAAGGTTCAAATTTCAAGGCCCATCTAATTTTCATCTAGTTTGAGCAAACCAAATGTTACTTTTTCCTGTGCATGTTTGTTAAAACTAGTAAGAACACATAAAGTTATACTTACAACGAGAACCATAAATCATCTCAAGAAGATTTTGTCAGGTTGCCCTTAATAAGCCTTCCGGTTTGCAAGTTCTACCTAAAGGACTCTTCCAGCAGCGCACTGTTTTGGCACAGCTTCAATGGAAAGACTGGAAGATGCCCTCCTCAAGCTGCTCGAAGAGAAAAGATGTGCAATCACATCCTGTACCTGTTCATCGATTAGGAAGGGGTACATCAGGTTTGCTTTTTATTCTGTTCAGTCATACTCAAGAAAGTCTGTTGCATAGACACTCAATTGAGGTCTAGCAGTGAAATTGTTCTTTGCTTGTGAAACTAGCAGTCTAGGGGAAACAATTCGTAGTTGTTCTGGGCATTACTTTGATATTTTCCAAGATGTTAGTGCGGCCAAATTTTCTTTCCATACCAACACTACTGTCTCAGAAAAGGGTCCAAACCATAATATATTAACATATAACTATATAAATGGAAAAGGATGTTCACAGGCATAACGAAAGTGCTTCTGCAATGAAATGTGACTCACAGAACAATGTTTGTCACCACTGTGCATTTAATGTGTTTGCTATTGCTGATGACCTGCGTGTTCTATGTTAGGTCTACTGCTCTCAGAAAAGGGTCCAAACCATAATATATTAATATGTAACTATATAAATGGAAAAGGATGTTCACAGGTATAACGAAAGTGCTTCTGCAATGAAATGTGACTCACAGAACAATGTTTGTCACCACTGTGCATTTAATGTGTTTGCTATTGCTGATGGCCTGCGTGTTCTATGTTAGGTCTACTGCTCTGTGCCAAGACAAAGCTTGCCAAAGTTCGGCTTGCATCTTATTTTGCAGAAGGCACTATAAATGCTGGAAACAAAAGGTGTAAAACTTTTTCTTTCAAATTTGAAAAGATTCTCTTTCTACTCTTTGCACCACCCAGTACTGTTTAAATGATTTAACATAATTTATAGGGATGAAACAGAGCTTGGCAAAGAACGAAAACTTTCAAAATACTATCGAGCATTAGTAACTGGCATACTTGAAAATGATGAGGTGCTGTCCTCCCTCCCCCCTTATATTTATATAATTACACTATTATGATATGTTTCTATTGAATATCAAATTGATATTCACAGGGCTATACTTGCCTTTTGGTTCTATTGATTGTGATCCCCTGTTTTTTCTGATCAGTGTTGCACACTTTTTTAGAAATTGTGTACATTTGGTCAGTATTGCACACAAGTATTTATTGTATAATTATTTTCCATCGCACCTGTAGGATGTGGTTACCCAACCCATAGGATTAGTTCATTATCCTGGAGTTGCAGAGGGACTTTATGTGGCATGCTCCTCAGGTACTACGGTTTTACTGTCATAACTTTGAAGTGGTGAAAACAGCCCTCAGAGTATAGTTTATATTGAGCAAATCTTGCTTCGCTAATTTTCTTCACTTGATTTAGTATGTATTTTTTGCCTTGCACTGTCAATTTTCAGGGAAGCCAGCAATGAGCAAAGTGTGTGTTCTTGAGAGACTTCAGCACCAAAATCAAACACTGGTCCAGGTATGATGCTTAACCGTTAACAATATATTGGTGTTCTGTCCTACTGTTACATATTCATTTTGATAAGAATAGCGTTCTCTCCATTTGGATTGTCGATGTGTATAACGCCAATTTTTTTTTTCTTTTTGTCACCTTGAGTGTCTTCGTTTGTGATATTTCTTTTCCTTGAATGATGCAGGTCGAAATTCATTCAGGACGCCCCCACCAAATACGGATACACCTTGCATACATTGGGCACCCTCTTGTAGGTAAGCTCTGTTCCCAATGCGACCGCCTAGGTGCTATGCGTCACCCTCCCGCTTTGTTCCCCTAGCCGATTTTTCCCGCTTAGGCAACCGCCTAGCCCGCCTAGACGGCGATTAGGTGCTATTCGCCGGTCTGCCGCTCGACTAGCGTCTAGCACCTTGGTGAACACTGTAGGTAAGTCAGGCATTTATTTGTTCACTATGCTGGACATAGGGGTGGAGAGAAGGGGGGCTGGCAGAGGCCTGGCACCCCCCATCAATCAAGTATACCTGCAGGACATAGTACATACTAATTTCTTTAAGGTGCAATTAACAAATCTATTAAGCATTCTTCACATGCATTAGGCTCTCAATGGAAATTCTGGTCACAACTCAAAAACGTCCAAGCCCAATAGAGTTCATGTTGTGAACTAGCACAATAAGGAAGTAATCATCCGTCAGAGAGAGGTCGGACGGCAATGACTTGAAATAGAATAGTGCTAGGTAAAGAGGACACCAATTGAGGGAGAAATAGATCTAGAATAGCTGGGCAAAGAACGACCACAACTGAACTTTAGGGACTAGGGACTTGTTTATTCACCTTTGCTTGATTCAAGAAGATACAATGACATCCCTCTCATAGGGATAACTTGACTTGACAACTAAGAAACAATCTCTAATTTAAAGAAATAAACTAATTGAAGACAAGCTTCCAAACTAACCAAATCAATCTAATCCCTAATAAAGAAAACTAATCGCGGTTGCTACAGTAGCTGTGTGAACAGTGTGCGTTGCGGTCACTACAGTAACCGCGTGAACAGTGCGTGTCGCGGTTGCTACAGTACCATAAGAATAGCGGGCGCATGCTACAATACCGCGCACGTAACATTACACCCTCCCGGTGAAACAACTCGTCCTCGAGCTGTAACATGGGGCGACAAACTCCTCGATAGGGGTGGCTGAATCTGTTGGTGCGTGATCTTCAACTTCATCGTCATCTGCTTCATTAGGTTGTCTAGTAGGGATAACTCGGTAGCAGAAGCCATAGTGTTGGCTCTGATACCAATTGTTGTGAACTAGGACAGCAAGGGGTAATCATCAGTTGGATAGAGGTCGGACGGCGACGACTTGAAGTAGAACGGCGCTACGTGAAGAGGACACCGATCGAGGGAGGAATAGGTCTAGAATAGCTGGTCAAGAGAACGACCACAGTTAGACTTTAGGGACTATGGACTTATTTATTCATATTTGCTTGATTCAAACAGATACAATAACATCCATTTTATAGGGATAACTTGACTTGACTCCTAAAAACAATTTCTAATTTAAAGAAACAAACTAACCGAAGATAAGCTTCCAACTAACCAAATCAATCTAATCTGTAATAAAAGAAACTAATCGCGGTTGCTACAGCATCCGCGTGAACAGTGTGTGACGCGGTTGCTACAGTAACCATATGAACAGCACACACATAACATTACACCCCTCCCGGTGAAACAACTCGTCCTCGAGCTATAACATAGGGCGACGAACTCTTCCGATAGGGGTGGCTGAATCTGTTGGTGCATGATCTTCAACTTTATCGTCATCTGCTCCATTAGGTTGTCTAGTAGGGATAACTCGGCAACAGAAGCCATGGTGTTGGCTCTGATATCAATTGTTGTGAACTAGCACAACAAGGAGGTAATCATCCGTCGAAGAGAGGTCGGACGACGACGACTTGAAGTAGAACGGCGTTAGGTGAAGCGGGCACCGATTGAGAGAGGAATAGATTTAGAATAGCTGGTCAAGGGAACGACCACAGCTGGATTTTAGGGACTAGGGACTTATTTATTCATCTTTACTTGATTCAAGAAGATACAATGGCATCCCTTTTATAGGGATAACTTGACTTGACCCTTAAGAAATAATTTCTAATTTAAAGAAGCAAACTAACCGAAGATAAGCTTTCAAACTAATCAAATCAATATAATCCCTAATACAGGAAACTAATTGCAGTTGCTAAGTAGCCGCGTGAACAGTACGCGTCGTGGTCGCTATAGTAACCGCGTGAACAGTGCGCGACGCGGTTGCTACAGTAACCATATGAATAGCGCACACGAGCTACAGTACCACGCACGTAACATTGCACCCCTCCCGGTGAAACAACTCGTCCTCGAGCTGTAACATAGGGCGACAAACTCCTCCGATAGGGGTGGCTGAATCTGTTGGTGTGTGATCTTCAACATCATCGTCATCTGCTCCATTAGGTTGTCTAGTAGGGATAACTCGATAGCAGAAGCTATTGTGTTGGCTCTGATACTAATTGTTGTGAACTATCACAACAAGAGGGTAATCGTCCGTCGGATAGAGGTCGGACGGTGACGACTTGAAGTAGAACAGCGCTAGGTATAGAGGGCACCGATTGAGGGAGGAATAGATCTAGAATAGATGGTCAAGGGAACGATTACAAGCTGGACTTTAGGGACTAGGGATTTGTTTATTCATCTTTGTTGATTCAAGAAGATACAATAACATCCCTTTTATAGGGATAATTTGAGTTGACCCCTAAGAAACAATTTCTAATTTAAAGAAACAAACTAACCGAAGATAAGTTTCCAAACTAACCAAATCAATCTAATCCCTAAAAAAGGAAACTAATCGCGGTTGCTACAGTAGCCACGTGAACAGTGTGTGTCACGGTTGCTACAAGAACCATATGAACAGTGCGTGTGTGCTACGGTACCGCACACGCAACAGTTCCAATGCCATGTATTTATAAAACTTAATATTTTTAGATTTTAATCTAAAAAAAATCAAATTTTATGTTAATTTGGAGATCAAATTACCAATTAAAGAGGCGCACAAGTTTAGACTACTCGCAAAGAAATGGAAAATACACAGTAGTATTTTAAGTAAGGCCCCGTTTGGAACGCAAGAATTTCATAGAAAACAGTTCAATTCCTACATGAATTAGTTAAAATTCTCATGGTCCAAACGGAGCCTAAAGAGTGGGGACTTGAAAAAGTTCCATCTGCTCGCATTCCTCGCCATCGCCAATCTTGAACTGGGCTAGTATATGACCAAAAGAAAAATATCTTCTCGCCATGCTACCATGTTATGATAAAATCGACAATTTTAGTTGTGACCAAAAAGGTTGATCAAATAAAACTCAAGATACTTGCATTGAGAAGAAAATTGCGGCAAGGTTGAGGTCTTATGAATATGATTTGCTATTTTTCTTAGTAGTTGTAGATTTTTGGTTAATAGATATGTAACTTTCTTTTGTATAGCTGAACATATTTTAAGTGCTTGGCTGTCCGCTCGCCCCCCTCCCCTCCCCTATGCCTATATCCCGGCTCTGCCACTGGCTGGACATATAAAAGTACTTGAATTCTTGTCTTCCAGCCTTGGGGCAAAGCATTTTTGCATTTCATTGGTGAAGTTTATGATGAATAATATACAAAGATCGCTTTAGCATCTAGGATGACTTTTGCTTTAGCATCTAGATCCTCATCCGCTTTAGCATCCTTGACTAGCATCTAGTGTAATCGCTTTAGCATCCTTGACTAGCATCTAGGACGGCATCTCATAGACGCTTTAGCATCTAGGACGTATCTTAGCATATGCTTGGCGGTTGGCGACCTATATAATATGTATCCCAACCTCGGGTTGGTAAGGCATTGTGTGAGAAATAGAAAAAATTGCCCCATCTCCAAGTGTCTTCCTCCATGAGAGTAAGGATCTTGCTATGAACAAAGAAGAGTGAGTAACAAGTGGTATCGAGCCATACTATTTTTAGACGAGCATCTCCTTCATCTCCTTCTCCGCCTCATGGCGGCCCAGTAGTAAGCAGCAGCCCTACTGCCCCGCCGCTCCTCTCCGGAGAGGCAGGCGGCTCGTCGAAGCGGCCCTCTCCACGCAGCAGCCCCCGATGGCGCGCCATGTCCGCAGGCGATCTCGGCCTTCGGTCGCCTCGAGCATGCTGGCGTCGTGAGAGCCGAGCTTCGCCATGGCAGCAGCAGCCGAGCGCGGAAGGCGAGAGACGGCTGCGGCGGCGGAAAAAGCGTCAAGGTCGGTACGGCGGAGTCGGGCGGCGAGCGGAGGCGGAAGCGGCGGCGGCGGCGGTGTCACGGCGCGTCGCGGCGGCGGAGGTCAAGGTTCAGCGGCGGCCAGCAGCTCCATCTCGCCGATGACAATGCCGACGCAGATCTTGAGAGCTGGAGAGGAGGAAGGCATGAGGCGCGATGCGGCGGCGCGCGACGCGCACGCAGCGGCGGCGGCGGCCAGACAGGCGGCGCGCCGGTGGCGCCTCGAGGAAGCGCAAGACGGCGGCGGCAGACGGGTCGGCGGAGAGCGCGGCCTTCACAGCGACGCGGCTCTCCTCCCGGTTGATGCATCGTGGTCACCACGAGTACCAGTCGTCGTCGGGACGTCGGCCCGGCGGCGGTGGCCTACCTCACCAAGACCAACTACGTCGAGTGGGTCGCGGTGATGAGGTGAGGCTCCAGTGCGGCATATGTGGGATGCGGTCCCAGACGGCGACGTCGACACGACCGGGATCGACGGCGCTGGATGCTCTCATCGCCGCAGCCCCGCCCGAGATGCGTTCTCGCTTACCAACAAGCGGGCGCCAAAGAGGCTTGGGACGCCATCGGCAAAGACGCATCGGCGACCGCGCCCGCAAGTCTACATTGCGTGCACTACGCAGGAGGTGGGAGAACACGGCCTTCAAGCCGGTGAGGACGTTGATGACTTTGCTCTCCGTCTCAACACTGCTGCGAGTTGGTGCGATTCGGCGACGACACCTACGGCGAGGAGAGAGCGTGGAAAAGCTCTTCGCTGCGTCCCGAGAAGTACAAGCGGATGGCTCGCTCAATCGAGTCTCTCGCTGGACCTCTCCACGATGACGATCGAGGAGGCGGGTCGCCTCAAGGTCGTTGCGACGATGAGCCCAGCGCCTCGGGACCCGTCACCATTGGCGGAAGCTCCTCCTCACTCGGGAGCAGTGGGGCTGCCGGCCAAGGTGACAGGAAGAAGGGAGCCTTCTTCCACGACAGCGGACATAAGCGTGGCATGCGCTGCAAGGCTAGCAAAGACGCCTGTGCAGGTAGCGCGAGGACGTCCGAGGGTGATGACCGTGGGCGCCCAGGCGGCACCGGCAAGCAAAAGCCAAGACGAGACGACTCTTGCCACAAGCTGCGGCAAGCTTGGTCATTGGGCCAAGGAGTCGGCGACCACGAGCGCGGCCAGGCCCGTCGTCGCAGCGGAGGAAGAGCAGCCGGCTCATTCATTGCTCGTGCGAGCAACGAACTACCTCCGCCTGCATCTACGCAGATGGCTCTCCTCCACCTTGACGAGCCAAAGCACACGCCTCCTCGGCACGGCCCGGCAACAACAAGATCGACGGGTGGTGCCTCGACACCGCGCCACCCATCACATGACCGGCCGACGGAGTTCTTCGCCGAGTTTGACTCTAGCGTCCGAGGCTCCGTCAAGTTTTGGGACGCCGGCGTGGAAATCAAGGCGTCGGCTCCGTCATCCTCGCCTCAGGTGTCGCGGTGAGCATGCATCGCTCACCGGTGTCTACTACATCCCGATCTGCAGAACTCCATCATCGACTTGGGACACTGGATGAGAACGGCTCATGGTCGAGATCGAGCACCTGGTGTCGCGGTTGGGATCTTCGCCGCCTTCTTGCCAAGGTAACCGAGGCGAAAATCGACTCTACATTCTTCACGTGCGGTGGCACAACCCTCTCTCTTGCTCGTCGGACGACGAGGCGTGGCGATGGCACGAGCGCTTTGGGCACCTTCACTGAGGCCTCAAGCGGCTCGGTCTGCGCGAAATGGTGCGAGGCCCGCCGTGCCTTGACCATGTGGAGCGATTCTGCGGCGTCTGCGTGTTGACGGCGAGGCGACTCCCTTTCCCAATGGGCGAAGTTTCGAACCAAGAGAGGCTCGAGCTCGTGCACGGGACTTGTGTGGCCCGGTGACACCGCCACACAGGGAGACGACGCTACTTCCTGGCGCTCGTCGACGACCTCTCCCGCTACATGGGTGATGGTCCTCGGCGGCAGGGAGAGGGCTGCGACGCCATCAGCGCACGCAGTCGCTGCGGAGGCGTGAGCGCGTCAAGAAGCGCGCAGTCGTTTGCGCATGAACAACGGCGGCGAATTCACGGCGGTGAATTCGCGTCATCTTTGCGGCGATGAGGGCATTGAGCGCCACTACTCCGCTACCGCATGACCCTGCAGCGAGCGGTGTCGTCGAGCGGCGCAACTGGCGGTTGTGGGGATGGCTCGGGCCCTCCTCAGCGAGAGGGATGCTTGCATTTTTTCGGGAGAGGCGGTGGTGACGGCCGCTCACATCCTCAACCGCCGCCTACCTAGGCGCTCGGCGGCGGACGCCGACGAGGCTTGGCATGGCGCAGCGGCGGTCTCCCACTTGCGGGTCTTGGCTCCCTCGCGTTCGCCAAGGAGCTTGGCCACATCAGAAGCTCGACGGCGGAGCACCGGAGTGTTCATCGGTTACGCGAGGCTCGAAGGCTCACCGCATCCTCGACCCGTCACCGTCAGCGTCCGCATCTCGCGTGGACGTTGTGTTCGACGGCGGCGAGGTTGGACGTGGGACAAGGCGGTGGGCGGCGGTTCGACCGACTCGGGGACTTTGTTGTCGACCACGTCCACTTCGAGAGAGCGGGGAGCTAGCGTACTCGTCTTCACCGAGCTCGTCCACCTCGACACCTTGCTCGCCACCGCCTCCGTGAGTGCTCCACCACTTTCGCACCGCCACTCCACGCCTCCCGCACCGGCCACCACTCGCACCGCGGCCACACCACCGGATCGGCCCCACAGCTTCGGTCCATGACGAGCGGCAGATGGTGGAGTTCGCTCTCATTTGTCTCACGACGAGGACCGCGTCGACGCCTACCATGGCGGCGAGCCTCTGCGCCATCAGCATCGTGGGCGACCTCCTCGGCGGCAAATGGCCCACGGACCTGGCGCAACGCGACTTGAGGCGAGCCGCACCTCGCACAGACGACGGCGAGCCTCGTTCCTTCGCCGAGGCGAGAGAGACGCGGCATGGTGTGCCGCGATGCAGAGGAGATGGGCGCCGTCGGCGAAACAAGACGTGGGAGCGGGCGGATCTTCTGCCGACGCCACCGCGATCACCCTAAGTGGGTGTTCAAGGCAAGCGGGATGAAGCCGGCGCCATCGTCAAGCACAAGGCTCGCTTGGTGGCACGAGGTTTCATGCGGCGAGAGGATCGACTTGATGACGCCCGCACCCGCCGCGCGCATGGAGTCCGTTCGTCTTCTCCTCGCACTTGCGGCCCAGAGGATTGGCGCGTCCATCACATGGACGTCAAGTCCGCCTTCCTCAGCGGCGACTTGAAGGAGGAGGCCACGTCCGTCCGCCGGATTCGTCATCCCGGCAAGGAGGCAGGTTCTCACTTCGCGCAAGGCCCTCTACGACTGCGGCAGCACCACGAGCTCTGGAACGCTAAGTGGACTCCACCTCAAGCAAATGGGGTTCCAGCAGAGCGCACACGAGGTCGCGGTCACCGGCGGGCAAAGCGGCAACGCCCTGGCGGCGGGCGTCACGTCGACGACTGATAATCACCGGCCCAAGGAGGCCGAGGTCGAGGCGTTCAAGGCGGAGATGAAGACCGCCCGGATGAGCGACTTGGGGCTCTCTCTTTCTACCTAGGGATCGAGGTCCACCGGGACACTCAGATCTCTTCGCCGACCGCCACGCCAAGCGCACCGTCGAAGTGGGCGGGCTCACCGATCGCAACCCACCCCACACTCCTATGGGAGAGGTCAAGCCGAGTCGTGAGAGCACGGCGGAGGAGGCGGACGCGACGCAAGATCGGCGCATCGTGGGTAGCCTTCGCTACCTCGTCCACACGCGCCCGGTTGGCGTTCGCCGTTGGCTACGTCCACGGCTCATGCAACGACCGACGACGGAGCATCGCAGCGCCGTGAAGAGGATCCTCCGCCACGCTGCGGGCACCTCCGACCACGGCTTGCACTACCCGAGGTGTCCCGTGGCGACTTCATCTGCACAATGACAATGACCACGCAGCGACATCGACACCAAAGAAGAACAAGCGGGATTCTTCTTCCTCGGCAAGTGCCTCGTTAGCCGGCGGTCGATCAAGCAGCGGTGGTGGCCTGCCCACCGTGAGGCCGAGTACATAGCGGCTTCCACCGCCTCGACTCAGCGCCTGCTCGCTCGACCGCTTGGTGATCTCCTCGGTAGAGACACCGAGGCGGTGGCACTGGGCGGATGCAAGTCCGCCTGCTCGGGCGAAGAACCCGCTTTCCACGAACGAGCAAGCACATCCGGGGAAGTACCACTTCATCCGAGGTCGTTTGGATGAAGGCAGGTCAAGGCGAGCTACATCAACACCACGATCGACTTATGGACTGCTACCAAGCCTCTTGGGAGGATCAAATTCCTCGAGCTCGCTCTAGATCGGATGGTTCAACGCCCCCACAAGACGACGACAAGACTTAGGGGAGAATGATGAATAAGTCTTTGTATATGCGGTCTTTGTACAAAGATATCGCTTTAGCATCTAGGTCTCTTTTGCTTTAGCATCTAGGACATGTGGTTAGACAACATTCGCTTTAGCATCCTTGACTAGCATCTAGTATATCAAGGACAGCATACGCTTTAGCATCCTTGACTAGCATCTAGGACAAGATCTAGGACAAGATCTCGCTTTATTTTATGATCTTAGCATATGCTTGGTCGGTTGGCAGCCTATAATATGTATCCCCAACCCTCGGGTTGGTAAGGCATTGTGTGAGAAATAGAAAAATTGCCCCATCTCCAAGTGTCTTCCTCTCCATGAGAGTAAGGATCTTGCTATCACCAATGTGAAGAGTCCAATGAGTAACAGTTTATATATATATATATATATATATATATATATATATACATGGAGACCCCAGTTTCATTAAAATCTAACATAGATTTCAGACAGTAAAGGATTTCTCATTTTTTTTAATCCACCAGATGATCCTCTCTATGGTATTGGTGGGCAGCCTAAATTTGACCAACCGGAATCTAGTAGTACAGATGGTTCCTTTGCATATGATGGGTAATTCTTTCATTTCTGCTGAGATACCTCTATATATGAATACTTTCTTCGGATCTTGTATTTAGTTTAACTAACCTTTCTTGCCCTTTTTAGAGGTTATGAGAGGCCTTCACAACCTGTTCCTGGGGACTGTGGGTATCACCTACATGCGCATTGGCTGGTCCTTTTTCATCCAACTACGAATGAGGTAATGATAAGTGAAAGTAGTCTCTACCTGACTTGTGCAAAAAGCTTATGATATCAAGAACTAAATTAAATGCATGTATTGAATGGGAAATGAATTTAGAAGTTCTGCGATTTGTTCCGGGGGCAAGTTTGCAAGAAAAGAAGAGTAAACCTTATTAAGTGACAAAGAATGGTCTTTCTAAAAAAATGAAAAATGAGGTTTACTCCTGTATGAAGTACTATTATGTTAGTTTACTAGTAGCCTGAACAAAGCAGGTAGGATACGCTAATCAGTTTGTTGGACAGTTTCTGATTGTACACTCTTGAGACCTGGCAATTTGGCTGGCAGAAGGAACTATGCAACCAACTGCTTTATCATCTTTTCTTCCTGTTTTCATAGAAAATGTCACCCACAGTTAAATTTCTCGTTAGCCCCTTTCTTTTTTTGGTTCGCAAAGCAACCAAGATAATAATTGAGCCTGTTCTTTTGGGCTGCGATTTATGGCTTTTAGTCCTAGTACGAGTGCGAACGAACCGAAAGTCGATAAGCCATTTCTAAAAGATTATCTCGATAAACCGCTTTGAAATAGCGATGAAGAAGCTATCCCGTTTGCTCGTTTGAGGGAAGTCATAATCCATAAACTGAAATAAGCTGAAAAGAATAGGCCCATTGACAATATGAGTGTATTTGGAGGCTTAGCACTCAAATTATAGAGGGATCCCAGATCAACAAGTAACTTTTGATGTTGTGTCTTAAGTGTCATCATTGTAATTACTCCGTTCTTACTTTCAATGGATTTTCACTTATTATGGTTGGCTTTGCAGATGGTGAAAATCACTGCTCCTCTGCCACAGAACCTACAAACTCGAGAGGAACGGTGCGCTATGCAAGTTGGTTGTTGAACTCATAGATTTTCATTTGAAAATCTATGCATGTATGAAGTGAGCAATCAGCAAAATTTCACAGGCTCTATTTGTAGACTCTGCAAACAAAACCAAATGAAAATATTTGGCCCTACGGTGTAACGTCGCATGTACTGTGCGCGCGACACTAGTGTTATCCTTCGTACGGCACTGGTGTGTTACTGTGAGTAACTTGGTAGTACTTGTACTACGCAATAGCCATGTTTTGCAAGCCCATGTATAGATATATTCGTGTGCCTGCTGGAGTGGCATATGAGGTGTCCTCGTTCTTTTTGTATTGTGTGGCCAAAATGTTAGTTGCGAGTTGCTACCCATCTCCGAGTATGTAGTAGAAGCGAAGTATTATGTCCAACACACTTGAAATTCGACAGCTCAATCACTCCATTTCTGAATTGCTGATCGGTATATTCGAATTTTAATCACTGAAACTAGGACAAATAAAATCAAATTCATTTATGAACATGACAGCTGTACAGCACTGAATCCTTGCTATGACAAAATTATTAACGAGCAGTGTGCAAATGTTAAGACTGGCCTTGCGCAATGCGCGTGGGCTCTCAGCAGCCTCGAACCATTCCTCCGCAAAACCTCCCAAAGCGAAACTAGACAAAAGGGAAAGGGGGGAGTGCGCGGCGGAACCGAGAAGGCTTCTCAATGGAAGGCTCGCCGGCGAGGCGCCTTCCGGAGGCCGACTCGCTACCCGACGGCTTCGTCGAGAGCTTCGCCGCCGACCAGGCTCCTCCTCTCTCCTCTGCCCCCGCCGCCGGCGATCCCCCGCATCCCGCCCTCGAGCCCGATCACGACGCCGCCACCGTGGCCCACGAAGAGGAAACCCTAGGCGCTACCTCTCCCCCCGCCCTCGCTAGCGAAGAGAACCTAGACGCTTCCTCTGCCGCCGCCGCCGCCGATGCCCTGCAGAGCCTCACTCTGAACGCCGCTTCGGAACCGGGGCACGCTCTCGGGCGGCAGGGACCAGCCGGCGACGCAGGAGGTGATCTCTCTCTCTCTCTCTCTCTCTCTCACACACACACACACACACACGCGTGCGCACACATGCCACCCACATCGAGAGCTTCCTGATCTGATAGTGTGTATTTTTAACAGAAATAATCTCCGTTACAGTTCAGGGTGAATGTAGTAATTTTAGCGCATTCTTCCATGACTTTGGAGTCTGGACTATGTTTCATCACCTTGTTTTGATGATCTTGTTACAGATGCTAAAGAATCCTTGAAGGAGAGCTGTGTGGTAGAGCCAGCAGAAACTCTGACTAATCAAAAGGTTGTCACTTGTCAATGCTGAGATGGATAGGGCTTAGACTTGTCTCTGTATGCCATATTGATGTTGGCAAGAAAAATTAGTGTTTGCTAACTGGGGTTGATTTGCTTGGTTTTGCAGGAGGGTAGCGAGCCAAAGCGCAAGATCATGAAGCGGAGTAGTAAGCTAGAAAGGGACAGAGAGCTGTTGGAACTTGCCCAGAGATACCATAAAGTGGTGGCAGAAAGGGATGCAGGCATGTTTCTATTATGTAAATTATGATTGCTACAAACCTGTTTTTCTCACAGTTGAATGTAATGTATAACTCCCTTGGTGATTCTCTCAATTAAATATTTAAAACCATCACTGGCCAAACACTAGATCTGTACTTCGTTTTGGTTGAATCAATGTCACCTAATATTCATGTTAATCGATAGTCAGTGTTAATTTGAAATTTCTGTCCTGGGCTCTCTTCTGATTAGAATGAAAAACTCAATGTATTTAAAAATCTGATTACTTTGGGCTGTCCTCTTGTATCCATACGGCACTCCTAGAATCCTTCTACCTAACATGTGTCATTTGCGTTTGGTCTCTTGCAGCCATTGTGGTTAAAGAAAAACTAGAATCTCTTTGTAGGGAGTTTCAGCGTCAAAACAAAATGCTAAAGGTATGTTCAAAGAGTTTGAGCTGTGAAATGAGTATTTATAAGAATTTTTTTTGCACTTTCGTTCAACTATGATATCTTTTATACTTTTTTGGCTCAGGATGAGTGCCGAAGGGTGTCGACAGAGGGGCAGAACATGCGGATGGAATTGTCTGACAAATTCAATAATGCTATAAAGGTCAATATACACTATTTGATAGTAATCTGGAATATATATATGTACCAGTGTTCTTTTTTATTTCATTGTATTATATGTCTAATTTTAGCTTTTATTTATCATATATTCACGATATTTTATAGGATGTGAGTGTTAAGCTTGAGGAGCAGAAAAATGAATGCATCACTCAATTGGAAGAGAACAATTTGTAAGATACTAAGCTTAGGCATATCGTCAATGTTAATGAGTTTCATTAAGTGAAATTTCCTTCATTATTAGGTCCATTACATCTGTGGTGGGTACATTATATTCTTCGTGTACTACCAATTTATTTTTAAGTCCTTTCAACATTTTTATCTAGGTACATTTATGGCTGCTATTTTGTAGGCTGAGAAGTAAACTCAAAGACCTGGCTGATCAATATAATATCACTCAGCAGAAATATGCTCATCAGGTATTTTATATAACTTGTTATATACTGCTTAAATGATGTTGTTATAGCTATTTATCCTTTTGAGTATAATCTAATAATGATTATAAGATACTTTAAAGTGAGTTAAATGAAAATTTTCATGAAAATCCACTTTTATAGCATAATTTGTGTATATACTCCTTTTATGTATGGAAAATGTTATATAGCAAAAATAAATGACTTCGATAAAAAAATTTCAACCAAATCGCATTAGAATATCTTAGAATTAGTATTTAAATATACCAAAAGTAATAATAAGTATAACATGTTCGTTTAAGTGGTATATTAGAAGTGGGAGTATGCATTTTTGGGAGTACGAAAAAGCTTCATATATATATATATATATATATATATATATATATATATATATATATATATATATATATATATATATATATATATATATTCTATAATGGTCACGGTTGTTATGGTGTCGCCAGGCGACGCCATGGTGGTGCTGGGAGGATGCCGTGGTCACGGTTGTTACTGGCGTCGCCTAGGCGACGCCAAGGTGGTCTGAGAGGATGTCAGGAGCTCGCCTCGACCGGGGAGGCGGGAAGGGAAGGAGGCGGGGAGGGGATGGGAGGAGGTGGTAGGGGCGGAGGAGGCGAGGCACAGGAGAGGAGAGGAGGCGAGGCAGGGGAGGGAGAGGAGGCGAGGCTGCGGGGAGGGCTGTAGGAGGTGAGGCGGTGGGGAGAGAGAAGTGTGGGAGCCGGGAGAGGAGGCGAGAGAGAGACTGAGAGGGGAGGGGAGAGGAGTCGGCATTTATAAGTTGGGGGATGCAGAGTATTGAGCTGAGTATACATATGTGATACTGCACGTACAACGCGGCGACTCGCCTAGGCGTCGTTGTGGCGTCGCCTAGGCGTCAAGGCACCGCTCACTCGTCGTGGTCGCCGACTCCGCCATGCCATGATAATGGTTATAGTTGTGTTAGTATTTCCAATAGTTTCACAACCATGATGTATATATTGTTTGCTGTACCTTCTGTCAACTTGTGTTTATCATTGGATTATGGTATATATAGTTGAAAGAGAAGATGCTGGAACTTGAGCTTGCCGATCTGAAAATTCAACAACATCAAGAGAAAGCATCCCAGGAACAAACCCAAATGCAGTTATATGCTGATCAAGTTTCTCAACTTATCTCTACTGAGAAGAACCTGAGGTTGCAGCTAGCTGCTGATGGAGAAAGATTTCAGCACTTTCAGGTACTTTTGCAGATAAGATCCTTCTCTTAGTTCAAATGTCCAGTGCATGCTTAATGGTGGATTTTTCCCTAGTAGATGAACATGTAAAATAATTCAAGTAGTTTATCCATTTTAATGGTGGATTGTGGATGAAATTGTAAAATTGTCCATTATACCTTTCAGGATGCCCTGTCAAAAAGCAATGAAGTCTTTGAAACTTACAAGCAGGAGATGGAAAAGGTGTTCTACAGATCATCTGGGTTCATGCTCAGTGTCATTGTATCTACTTTGGTTATTATCAACTGTTTGTCTACAGAACTGAAAGTCTTGTGTGATCGTTTGCATCAGATGGTGAAGCTGATAAAGGATCTTAAGAAGGAGAATGAATTCTTGAAGGGTAAATGCGAGAATTCAGATGTTGCTCTTGTGAAGCTCATCGAGGAGGTAAATGCGTACATCATATAAGCTGGTTGCTATATTCCAAAACAAGGTGCCGGGTTGAGACCACATAACTGTACCTGCCCCATCGATCTCCTTTACCATTATTGAATAGTTACCTTCAAATTTTCTAGCTTATGCAGTTTCATTATCTTCACATGCATACTGGGAGATTCTTGTGCAATTTGATATTGCGTGATGCTAACTTGAACCCGTTTTTGGTCTTTTCTGCAGCGTGAGCTCATGAAGAAGCAGATAGACAAATTTAAGAATCAAAAGGAGAAGCTTGAATCCCTGTGTCGGTCACTACAAGCAGAAAGGAAACAAAGCCCCTCCGGCGGTATTCCTGATGCCACCTAACCAAGCAGATCTGACAACAAGGGTCATAGTGCTTGCGTGCTTCATGGCATATACCCTTGGTGCAACTGCTACCTACAGGCTACACAGCTCACCAGGATTTCTGAAGCCTGAGAAACGGATATGTATGATACTTTTATCCTGTTTTGCTTGTGATTTTGTGAGTTCTGGACATGTATATCGCACATCCAACTATCGGCCTGCATGACTCGCCGTTTGAGCCATCTCTGAGTGGAAGAAATCGAAGCCTGTTTTGTTTTCTCGGTACCAAGAGCTGTCCATCTGTCTGGCTTTCGGAGATTGTAATCACTGGTGCATCACTGGGGATGCGAGTGAGTTGCCATCGGTACCAAACACATCGACCTTGATTGTTTTTTTCCTTTTGGTGTTTTTGGTTGAAGGATATCAATTGCGTAGAAGCAATCGCATGTGCCCATGTTTGGTGAACTGGTCAATATGCTGTTAAGCGAGCTTATACTGCCTTCAGCTTTACCTCATAGGAAGAAACGAAGCAATAGATACTCTTTTTTTTCATCTCATCCCGGGAGATCAAATAAAATGGGAGCAGCTAGCCAACGTACCGTTAGTACCAATTTCAACGGTACTGGGTAGTTGGAGGAAGAGAAAGAGTATCTCGTCTAGCCATCATCGCCGTGCTACTCTAGGCAGCTCCGCTCGTCTCCTCCGCCGCCCTCTCCGTCATCACATGCAGCCGATGGAGCCGTCGTTGTCTCGTCGTGCAACCCCTGGCCCCTCTCCGTCGTATCGATCTACCCAACCTAACTGCCACAACTGCCGCTGCTATCGCCTTTCTACCCCGCCCATCGCCGCCGCCCACCATCGGGTCGCTGCCTTCCTCGACCTCCTTCTATGCCTGGGGAGAAGGGTGAATCCGTAGTGGGGAAAGCCAGAGCCTGGGGAGAAGGGTGAACACGTAGTGGGGAAAGCCAGATCCCTCCTCCGACGCCAGATTTGGTGGCAGCGCCCCTCCAGGCCGCTGGATCCAATGTGTGGCGGGGCCGACGGTGGAGTTGAGGGATGATAGCGGCGAGGAGGGAGTGAGAACGAGAGGGAGCGGGGAGAAAGGAGTCGGATCGGCTGCGGGAGCGGAGCGAAGTAACAGAGCGCTTTGAGATTCGTGTGATTTTGGATGCAACAACGGACAAACCCTATACCGTTCCGACGAGATAGGCAACCGCCATTGGATCCAAAACCGCACGAATCTCAAAGCGCTCTGTTACTTCCACTCCACTCTCGCAGCCGACCTGACTCCTTTCTCCCCGCTCCCTCTCGTTCTCCCTCCCTCATCGCCGTTGTCATCCCCTCAACTCTCTTCCACCGTCAGCCCCGCCGTGCGCTGGATCCGACAGCCTAGAGGGGCGCCACTGCCAAATATGGCATCAGAGGAGGGAAATCCGGCTCTCGTTATTGGTTCATCCTCCCCTCATGTATAGAAGGAGGTCGGGGGAAGGCAACGGCCCGACGGTGGACGACGGCGAGGGCGATAGGCAGCACCGAAGGGTGATGGTAACGACGACTGTGATAGTTAGGTTGGACGAGACGGCACGATAAAGAGAGGTCAGGGGACTGCTCGGTGATATGGTGATAGCACCGTCGACCGTGGATGGTGGTGGAGGGGCAAAGGGCGGTAGAGGAGGCGCACGGGCTACCTAGGACGACATGACAACGACGACAAAATACTCTTCCTCTTCCTCCAACCATCCTATATTGTTGAAAGTGATTCTAATAGTATACTATTGGCTAGCTGCTCCCATAAAATAAATATAATGTTACCTTCAAGCTATCTGCTTGGATTTGGGAAATTTTAGTGGATACCACTGCAGATGAAAACTATACGCCATTTATGTATTCTTTACATTTCGACAGCATAGGATGCAATTATACTTCAGTCATCTTACATACAAAGAAAAACAAAAACGCCTGGATAGATTAATTCTGTTATTCTTCACTGTGGTCCTTTTCCAAATGTAAACAAACATCTAGTTATCACCAAATTATTTTAACAAAAAGGGTCCAGATTAAATAAAAACAATGGCGTGTGGCCAGGAAAAGCAAATGCCAAAAACTCCAATGGGCACCTCTTCTGATAAAGTTGCAACTATGAGGACGTGTCCATGTGCAGCTTAAATGAAGCAAATATCTTGCCACACAAGTTTTTATCCCCCTGAACTACCGCAAGCATGTAATCCAAAAGCAGAACCTGCATTGACAAGAGAAAATATGAGCAACTGTTTGACAGATAATGAGAGGAGGTCAAGTAATTTTATCCCCTGGGGGTCATAAATATGGTAAAATGCTAAAAGGTAAATCATTTCTGACACAAGTTTAGAGTGGGCTACTGTCCATAGGGGTCTAACTTAATTGCCTATTGTAATTTGTATAGCATAAAGTCAGTCTTCATAAACTGAGGTGAAGTTTAATAGATGATGACAGTTTTAGGAGTTGCTAAATAGTTGACTAATGATAGCTTCCAATATCATAGTTTTATTTTGACCATGCCAAGTATATATGGAACAAGTAGTGCAGTCATAACTAAATTGGCATTCAACAAAAGGCAAAGCATCTATATATCCCAGAATAAGAACGAGATTATTGGACTAAGCATTGCGATATTTTAGAACAAATGATTCATGTACGGGCAAAATGAAATAATTGCGATTTCAAGATATTGTGCTTCATGTCTGAGCAATATCTGCTAAATGAGTAGAATGAAGTTAGATATATTGTGACTTACATGCTCAATCAGTAGCAACTTTCTTCCTTGCTGCCCTTGCGTTATCATACTCAAACTTGAGCACATCTGGAATGTGTGATGTATCCTTGATATACAACCACCTTCCAATTTTGCTCTCCTCAATCATTGGGAAATATTCAGCAAAAATGGTGTTGACGATCCAGTACCAGATAGCACCAAACACAAGGCCCACTACTGCTCCCGCAAAAACCTAACGAACTCATAAATTGAAATTTCTCTCAGTTTTTCAGTAGCAGTCATGATATTTTTCCTAAAATAAAAGCAATCAAATCAAACTTTTTCCAAACAAGGAGGTCTGCAGGGAGACCAACTTTTCTAAAGGAGGATATCATTAGCCAGATCATCACTAACCAATTGAGGAACAATTCCATCATGAAGAAGAAAGACCCAACTTTTAAGGCATCCACACAACACATAATTGTTGTATGGAAGAAATTCATATGCAAAGAGATAGGTCCAATAGATGAGCATTATTAAACATTCACAACAACTTGAACAGTTGAACATCATTTGGTACAGATATGCATGATAAGTTTCCAGAAAACTGGGGGAACCTGCTTGTAATGCTGACCTATGAACGGTTTTGAAATTTCAATAGTGTTTGAACTAACTGGCACATTATTCTTCATGCAAAGTTATCATCTCATAGTTTTCCTAGGAAATGGAAAGACGATAATAACTCACTAACTTTTCCACAGCTTTGTTTAAAACCAATTGGTTTATAGCCATGCTTTTGTTAAGGTTAGAGACATGTTTGAAGTTGTGGGAAATGGGTGGAAAGTGCATAGCAGAATGGCAGCCAGTGGAAATGTTGGGGGAGTGGCCCCCACCTTGGCTCCATCGGCCCACCAGGACAAAGGTCCATTATGTGTGTAACTAGAAGGCAAGCCTACTAAGGCTATGCCAAATAAATGACATGTTTGCCCCCTTACTAGTAAAGATCTCAAGGAGAGCATTTGTGTAAACAATCTCTCCCATGGCTATAAATGACCCCTAGAGCACCATGGGAGGAGAGAATATTTTGGATATATGAAATAGACTTGAGCTGAGATTGAACACTAGCCACATTCTATACCATTCCTCTCTTGAGTTTTAGGCTCCGAGCACCCCTCTCATGCCTCCCGAAGCCCTTGTATTCGCTATTTGGTACGTAACCACAACAGTTGGCATCGTCCGTGGGGAGCGACGTAGAAGCTACGAGCTGAAGCGAAGGCGCTTGGGCTACATGGTGCCGAAGAGGAAGATGACCTTGGCCCCCAAGCAAAAGAGGAGCACCACGGCCGAGACCGCAGCCAAAGAGCAAGGGAGCAAGTGGTCGAGGGCCCCTCACCCCCATGGCAGCGTCGCACCGGGGTGGTAGCGCCCGGGGCCATGATGGACAACAAAGACAACTATTCAACAGAGAGCGTGGGCTACGGAGCGGGCGGCATCGCAAACGGAGTACCCCGCCTCAACGGCTCCTAGTAGCTCTGGTGTCCCTGCCGTCGACACAACGACCTCCGGAAGCCCCGACACTTTCGTCGCCACCGCGTAGTGAGCAGAGGGTGCCCTAATGCCAGCGGCGGGCTCGAGCAACGGCAACCTGGAGGCAATCTGTGGAACGCTGTAGCGGGAGCCGGTGGACCTACAAAGGGCCATACGTGAGATGCAGGAGGCGCGAAGCCAGTAGACCCTTGTTGCCGACATGACAGAGGTGGCCGCGGAAAGGACGGAGAGTTTGGATGCCACTGCCACGCCCACAGTGCCCCCCGACAGTGGACCCCGAGCCCCCCCAACGAGGCCTTGCAGTGGTGCGCTGGCTAGAAGACTTCAAAATGCCCACAGTAGAGCCTTGGGCCTCTTCTTTTCAGCTTCTAAAAGCTGCTTTTCGGCTTTCCTATAGTAACTAGCTTTCAAACAGGGTGTCTTTTTAAGGCGGGGTCTACAAATTAATTGTAGTACACACTGTAGCGACTTCATTTATATCAGCCAAAATAGCACGCGAGTTATTTATGTCTCCATACTCTCACGAACAGCTAAAAGTCATAAACCAAAGCAAAAACGAACATGCCCCTCACAAGGGCAACACCGATCCCCGCGAATTCATACGCGTCAACGAGATGGCCATCAAAGTCGTAGGAAGAGATGATTCGACGAAGGCGAAAGGGGTACCGCTCACCCTGCAAGGGGTCGCGCTGTCCCAGTTCTTCACGATTGCCCCGCTCCGTTTACGCGTGGAAGCAAGTCCGCGATCTTATGCACAACAACTTCCAAGGCAACTATGCGGAGTGGGTCAACGCCGACCAGCTCTTCACGATAAAGTAAGCCCCTAGAGAAAAGCTACGGGAATACTTTAGACGTTTCATGAAGGTTAGATGCTAGGTAAAAGATGTCAACGAGATGACAATCATCAACGCTGCCATCCGTGGCATCCGAAAGGGGCCCCTCGTATAGTACAACATTCGGAAACACATAAAAATGGTGGCTAAGCTCTTTGACAAAATGAAAGAATACGCAAGGACCGAGGACATGATGAGGCGTGAGGCCGACGTCGCAGGGCCAACCGCCAAGGCCAAGCCCGCCCCCACGGCCCCAGAGGAGGGCTCGATCCGCAAACAACGAAAGAGGCCTAGGGCAGATACGTGCTCGGCATCGAAGGAGGCGACGATGAGGTCTCTACCACAGAGGTTGCGGCCATGGCAGAGGAAGGGGCCACAGCCGCGGAAGAGGCGAGGTCAGGAGGACGGCCGCCAACAAGGGGCGTGGTCCAAAGTGCACGGCAAGGGGGAGCACACAACGCGTGAATGCCCTACCATTGCAGCGCTCCGCGAGAGCGCAGCAAGGGATCGAGCCCAAGATGCGAGGATGCCGGTGGTGGCGCACATACAACAGCCTCTAGAAGTACCGCTCACCCAGCCACCATTGAGCGTGCTAAGGATAGAGGCCCCTGACGCTAGCCTCGGCGAGTGATCAACGCCATCACAGGGGGGCCATCCCTTGAGTTCCTCCTGAGCGACAACGGAGGGTCTACTGCGGCAGATACACCACGTCGCCACGTACCCAACACAGGTGCTCCCGGCATGGGCCCGAGTCGACATCACCTTTACGGTGAAGGATGCCTCAAGAGTTGGCTGGGGTAGATTCATCCTAGTGGATGGGGGTAGCTCCGCATACCTCTTGTTCGTCGATGCCTTTGATCAAATAGGCATTCCGCAAAGCAAGCTTCAGCCGCCCAGGGTCCCACTGCAAGGCTTCAGCAAGAGCCCAGTTAGGGCGCTAGGCCAGCTGGCGCTCGAAGTAGCTTTTAGCCAAGGCGAGCAGGTTAGAGTGGAGGTCATCAACTTTGACATCATGGATCATCTCCCGTATCCGTAAAACGCTATCCTGGGAATGGCTACCCTCAACATGTTTGGGGCGGTCCACACCACAATTACTTGTGCATGAAACTCCCTAGCCCTAGAGGGATCATCACGGTAATCGGCGACCACGACCTCGCACGACAAATCAAAGTGGGCACGTGAAGCCGCTTCGGAAGGTGCACACATTGAGCAAGGCCTCGCCCCTCCCTCATCAACACCCCTCCCTCCACAGAAGGATGGACGTCGAAGTCAAGGCCGAACGGCGAGGTAAAAAGAATATCGCTCAACAGCATTGACCCGTTAAAATAGGTCTTGGTGGGGGGTTGTCTGGTCCCAGAGGCAGAGCGAAGCATGCTCGAGGTCCTCCATCACGGGAGTCGATTGGTCTATCATCGAACACAAGCTAGCCAGCCCTGTGCCCCGAGGCGAAGCCTGTTAAGCAAAGAATGCGAAGAATGTCCCTGGACAGACAGGAGGCCACCAAGGCTGAGGTGGCCAAACTGATCGCCTCCGGCGTCATCCAGGAGGTGGTCCACCTCGACTGGCTCACCAACCCAGTGCTAATCAAGAAGACAAACGAGAGCTGGCGTATGTGCATCAACTTCACCACCCTTAACAAGGCGTGCCCCAAAGACAATTACCCCCTGCCATGCATCGACCAATTGGTGGACGCCATAGCTAGGTGTGAGATGAGCTTCCTCGACGCATATTTCGGATATCATCAGATCCGCATGACTAAAGAAGACGAGGACAAAACCAGCTTTATTGTCCCCGGTGGGGCATATTGCTTCGTCAGGATGCCCTTCGGGCTAAAGAATGCTAGGGCTACGTTCACTAGGCTCATAGCATTGATCCTCGCATCCCAACTAGGCCGGACCATCGAAGCCCATGTGGACAATGTGGTCGTCAAGAGCAGGCGGGCGGCTTCACACATTGTAGACCTCTAGGAGATCTTCGATAATCTCCGCCAAGCCGGCATCAAACTCAACTCGGAGAATTGTGTCTTCGGAGTCCGGGCAAGCAAAAGGCATTGAAAATCAGGATGTTACAAGACTGCTATTCGGTGATGAGGCCATGACACCCAAAGAGCTCAAAGATCCCATCGCGTGCTAGTTGAGGCACCACCGGAAGAACGCTACCTATCGCTGGACCTCGTCGACGAGACCCAGGTCTAGGCAACCACCAACAACCACCTCGCCGACGCATGGGATCCAACCGTACTACCCGGAGGCGCCCCGAAGGAATACACATGCAACAACCTACACAACACAAGCATACAACACCTCAAGGATTGCAACGGTGGGCCGAAGGGACGGATGGGGTCCAAAGCGCGAACATCATTGTGTTGGCCTAGAGGTTGCAAAGCGCTTGACCATAAGATGTTATTGTTAAGGGAGTGGCCCCCACCTTGGCCCCATTGGCCTACCTAGGCAAAGGCCCATTATGCGTGTAACTGGAAGGCAGACCCACTAAGGCCATGTCAAGGAAAGGATATGTTTGCTCTTGCTAGTAAAGACCCCAAGGGGGGCATTTGTGTAAACAATATCTCCCATGGGCCGTGGCTATAAATATGACCCCTAGGGCACCATGGGAGAGGGAGAGAACATTTTGGATATATGAAATAGACTTGAGCTAAGATTGAGCACCAACCACATTCTATAGCACCTCCCTCTCTTGAATTTCAGGCTTCGGGCACCCCCTCTTGGGCTTCCCGAAGCCCCTATATCCATTGTTTGGTATGTAACCACAACATGGAACTTTATAAAACTGTTTGTGGGAACTTTGAGTCATGTTCATCTTATCCAGTTTGAATTCCTATTAGCGACAGAAGTAGCAAGGTGACAATTGAAACCACCAAATTTACCTCTATATGCCAACATCATGCAAACCTCTCATCAAAGAGGAGTTTGGCAATTGGCGTCATAGACCATGTCTCTAGCTACCTTTTACAGCCTTTCTTGGCGAATGCCATAGTTATGTTGCTGCTGATCGTAAGTACTAGACCATAAAATTTTAATTTCCTTCAGCAGTAACTAGTAAGTATGCATGCAATTTTATTTTCAGAGGACAACCATCATATTGATTATTTATGAAGCTATACACATCTAAAGAAGTGATTTTTAACCTGACTTTCGACCCAAAAAAGCATTGGTTTTAAGTACGCATATTTCCCTTGAAAGTATCTAAACGCCCAGAGCATTTCTTGGAAAATACGAAAATCACAGCTAAGGCGCTATTCTTAAATTATTTGACCATAATAAACCGATCTATCACACAAATCATTGCCAAGAAGTGCATCGATGAAGGAAAAATCTTTTTTTTTGAAGGAAAATCGATGAAGTAAAGAGTCAAAGTTTCCATCTTTCCATCACATCCCATCAGATCGGATCCGGAATTCATGGGCTCTCACCTGCACGACGGTGTGGTACCCGAGGTACACCCTCGACAGCATGGTGAGGAACGCGAGCGGCCACGGCACGGCGGCGATCACGCGGCGCGCCGGGGACCGCCGGAGGGCGAGAAGCGAGAGATAGGTGGCGAAGAAGAACATGTACTGCGAGTGGCTGGATGGCCATCCGTGGGAGTCGCAGGCCTCGAGCAGCTCGCAGTATGCCGGGCGGGACTGCGCGACGGAGTGCTTGATAAGCTCGTTGAGAAACTGAGAGACGAGGAGGCCCGCGGCGAAGCAGATGCCCTGGAGCTCGCGGCGGAAGAGGAAGTGGGAGACGAAGCCACCGAGGGAGATGAAGACGGGGATGAGGGAGACCCACGCGAGGAGGAGGCCGAGCTTGTCGCCACGGCGGTAGCGGACGTGCGTGAGCGAGATGGCCTTGAGCGACGGCGGCACCGACGCCGCCATCTCGTGGTACTCCCCCGGCCAGGACATCGGTTCGTCGCGGAGAATTTTTCCTCTTCTTTTTGCCGGCGAGGCTCGTGTCTAACTCGGCGGCGGCTCCGATTGCGATTGGGGTTGCGGGAATTTGCGCCTTGCGCCTGTGGGGTGGGGGTGGGAAGACGTGGCCGCCTCCTTTCAGCACTCCGAAAGTTGTTTTAGGGCTGTGCTTTTCAGCTTGTAAAAGTTAGTTTTCGATTTTTCTACAGTAATTAATTTTTAAATAGAATATTTTTTTAAGATAAAATTTATTAATTAATTATAGTATATATTATACTGACTTTATTTATATCGGTAAAAACCATACGTGAGTTTTTGTTACTCTGTAATCTCTTACACAAACAGCTCAAAACTCACAAATCATAGTCAAAAGTCATAAGCTTCAGCCAAAAAGAACATATTCTTATTATTTTCTACAGTATAGATTTTAAATAAAGTATCTTTTTAAAACAAGATTTAAAAGTTAATGATCATATACATGATAGCGACTTTATTTATATCAATTAAAATCACACATGTATTTATATTACTTTATATTCTCTCACGAACAATTCAAAATTATAAACTATAGCTAAAAATCATAGCCGAAACAAAAAAAAAAAGAACAGACTCGTGTGTGGAATGAGGCGAACGTGCCAGAAGGGGCGTGGCCTGGACGCGTGAAGGAGAAGGAAAAGGCCAATAAGCAGATGAATCAGATGATTAAGATTAATGCTTTGTGCAAAAGTATCATGGTTTTTTACTTATGCAGAACGTGAGGTTATGCACAACCAAACACAGGTTATCGCCGTAGTACTACTTTTGATTGGCTTAAGGGGTCATTTGTACTGGCTTCTAAATCAAAAGCTAATATAAATATCTATTTCTTTCGTTTTTATCTCGTATACGCATCTCTTTATTATTTTTGACCATTTGCTTATTTCTTCTAAAAATTATTTCTTTTATTCATTACTACGTATTTTCTGCCAAAACTCATTCGCCGTAATAAAAAATCATCAGCAAACCCCTTCTCGATTGTCTTTCCCAAAGTTGGACGCAAGGGAAGATGACTAGTGCTGAGTGTGCTGAGGTCCATTGAAGGCTGAGTATGGATTGAGGCATGGTGGTTCACAACGACCAATGTTTAAATGTGAACATCAACACGTGGCGCAATGACCAATGTTTAAATGTGAACATCAACACGTGGCACAACAACCAATGTTTAAATATGAACTTCTCATCCAAGAAGATCCTCACCGAGGAATGGGCAAATCGTCTAGGGCGGAATTGTGACAACATTTTGTACAAATTCAAAGGATGTCTTCTCTTTTATCTACTCAGCTTAAAGTCTATTCATATTGATTTCTGCTTAAAAAGTTAGAAGTTAATATAAAAACTTGGTTTTTCAAAGTAACTTCCTCACTCCTCTCGTTCCGGGATAATGCAGGGGATTACGGGCGTATGCGCTCCCGTCTCGTGCACACATCTCTCCCTATTTTCCCCACCGCTCGCTCCCTCCTTCTAACGCCACTACTTTCAGTCATTATTATTTATTTTCAGTTAAAAGCTATCAACTGCAACCAATATGAACAGTTTCTTAGACCAAATCATCAAAGAAGTAGAAAAAGGTTTGCATTCATCTATTTTTGAGATGGGGTGCATAGGCACTGAGCTAGTGTTTTGACTATAGTGCAATGAAACCAACATTTTGTTAGAAATATGTCTATATGAGTAAGGCTTATTTCTTATAATTCTAAAGTATATATGGTTTAGTACTATATTGCTAAGGTAAAATAGAGGAGAGCAATTTATAAGGTGAGATGCTTGCCATTCTCTAAAAGCTTAAGACACATGGCATGAGAGGGTTTTGGTTAAATACACACATGCACACATGTATTCATGTATTTTCACGTGGAAAATCACGTGGCATGAGAAGACTTGGCAGACTAAGTCCACCCTATTTTTGCAAAACCGTGTATCATCTCTTTCCTTTTAACTAGTCGTGAGACTGCTTAATTATCATTATTTCGTTTCAATATTAACAGTTATCAATGAATAGTTTAGTAGTTATCAGTGGATTATTTCAGTTTAATGGCGTCGATTACTGGAGAGTAATTCACACTCTATAAAAGACCTAGAGATGTCTAGGCGTAGGAGACTGAACTCATCTATTTCTATCTCACATTGTCTTCTTCCTCTCTAGTGATTTTGTACTAAGTGTTGAGCGACCGAACCTCGTTAGCATTTCTTCTCAGCATGCACCGGGAAGAAGGGAGAGTTGCTATCTCCGAGCTATTGCCGCAGAGAGTACCTGCATGGGGCGACAATAAGGTTTCTAGGTAGCGTAACACACACGATCGATCTTGCTTTGTTTTATTTACATTTTGCACTGCATCAAGCCTGTACTGCTACTTGTTCTTCATCAAGCCTAATAATAAGTCATTCGTGCAATCGATTGACTTTATTATAATATTTTCTTTATGTATTTTCTGAAGTATAATGATGAGTCTGCTATTAGATTCGTTTGTTGTATCACTAGTTTTTATTTGTCTCCTAGTAAAATTTGTCTATATTTCCAATACCTTTAGCTAAGTATGATGTTGGTAATATCGAGTTATACCTTTGGAACGTGGAAGTTTGGTAGGAAGGGAAACATTCACTCTTACCAAATGTGACATTTCTTGTGCATTACCTATGAGAATTATATATTCCGAACGAAGTCTAGCATTGAGTTGAATGGTAAAAGTCCAAACCTAGGTTAAGACTAGACCCATATCAACAAAAGATAACCAATATTTCGCTTATTATTTTCTTTCCATTCCCCCTTCTCATTTCTTTTCTCCTTCCATCCAATAGAACAGCACCAAGTAGATTTCAGTCGTCCAATATAATGACGGCACCATGTAAATTTTGAAACACAAAATCAGGTTTGTAGGCAAGTTCTCACGTAATATGCACACCGATTTTTAATCATTTTACTCACTTTTAGACCTGCGCCCCAACCTTGTTCCCCACCATATTGTAGATTTGCAATTACCGATTCCTATCAGAATTCAAATATTTTTGGACCAGTTTCTGGCACGACCTTGTTAGCATCCGACGTTGTCTCCACTTGCCACCCCCTAAATTCGAACGCAGTAGCTTTCCAAGTTCAAACAACTCGCTCGCTCGCTCGCTGCACACCTCCACGGCTACACCTGCGCCGCGCATCGCCTCAGGCAGCCCACGGCGACGACAGCAACACCCGCGGCGATGAAGTTCCAGCACGACGCCCCCGCCGGCCCGCGGCGACAAGGCGCGGGACAAGTTCTGGGTGTACCAGAACCCGTCCCTCACCTGCGCTCTCGCCTCCGCCTCCTCCTCCTCGCGGTGACGGATCCACGTAGGTATGCGGGTGGGCCCAGGCATACCGTGGCGGTGGGACCTGTGGCGGTGGACGTGGACCGCACCTTCGCTCGTCGCCGATTCGCCGCTGCTGCGCGCGCGCGCCGAGCGACGCCGGCCGCTTAAGACGCCAACGCCCGCCCCGCCTATCGCACGCACGCGTGTGAGTCGTGGATCGCCAGAGCCGGTTCGCCGCCGCCTCCGACGCCGCCGCCTTCGCCACTCACCGACGCGTGACGCGGTGACGGCGTGAGACCGAGAGGCGAGTCCGAGAGACCGAGACGCGGCGCCTTCGCGCCTGCCGTCGCGTGACGGACGGCGTCGGCGTGAGACGCGCCCCCTGGCCCTTCGCCCGACGCTGAGACGCCCGAGTCCCGCACCCATACTGACCATACCGGCAGCCCGGGCCCGTCGCTGCTTGATGAGAACTTGAGGAGATACCCTGGCAGTGCTTGTTGAGAACTTGAGAAGATATAACTAATGTAAGTATATAGCTCTTTTTTACAATCAAGATGATGAACTGAAAATTTATAGAATGCTAGTGTCAGATCCATACTCTTTATTCGCTTGCAGGCCGGAGGCCGGAGAAATTGTTTTTTTTAAATTATTTAGTTATGAAGAGAAGCGGAGATATTGCATCTCTTTTTCAGAACATGCAGCTCATTCAAAGTTATTCTGTTAATGATCAAGATACAATTCAAGAGCATATATTATTAAAGATCCATTCCAACCTTATACACATGATTTTTCAAAAAGAAAGATTGGAGAGAGACATAGTCAATTTAATTTTGTATGGTTTCATAAACATGAGGAGTGACTTGAATATAGTCTTTTGGATGATTGCCTAGTCACATTTATTGAGCGGGATATTTTCTTTGAAGTGGATGAAGATGATATAATCGAGATTTTCATGTCCTTTAGAAAGCGTAGGTCAAAAAAGTCAAATAAGTAGTATTGTAAGTTTATTTTATGTATACTTGAGACTATTAGTATGGTGTTTGAACTATTTATATTGTAATTTGTGTAAGTTTCCAACTTAATCCTTGAATTTAAGATTTATCATATTATTTAGTGCTCAGATACCAATTACTTGCAAAATTTATAATTATTTACCGAATTGGTAAATGGTTTTACCGAATCGCATATGAAAATTTTAGTGCGGCATACCTTTGATAAAATCTCGGATCCGCCAACGCTCTTCGCCCTCTCTTCTCGGATGTCTACCTAAACCCCACCCGGATCATAACAGTGCGTGGGTTCTCACGTCTCGATGTTATCTCAGGAGGACCGGCTCGCCAAGGTCGCCGTAGTGCAAGTGTCTCCTTCTTGTCTTGGTAAGTTCGCCTTATCTCTACTACTTAAAATTGGAGTTGGTGGCATCGTCCATCCTCTCCCACTACTCTTCATAAAAAGCAACGTTAACATATGATGTGACCCACCACTCCTCGAAACCGTCGCCCAACCCTCCTCACGAAACTGTCTCCGCAACTCCCAACCTCCGCTCCACCCGCACCGCCTCCTCTTCCGCCCCCACGCCGGCTTCCTCCTCTTCCTTCCCTCCTCTCGCGCTGCCTCCTACTCTCTCCCCCCCGCACGCCTCCCCGCTCCTCCGCCCGCCGCCTCCTCGCTCGCTCCTCCGCTCTCCGCCGCCTCCTCTCCCGCTCCGCCGCCGCCCCCACCGCGCCCACTTTGGCGCCGCCTCTCTCCGTGGCTTCTCGACGGTACCACTTCCTCGACCAAGGCGGCCGCCGCAAGATCTCTGCTCGAGGTTCCCGATTTTGGTGGATAGATGTGGTGAGGGTTCTTCGCCTCGGTCGTTCGGCGCCACCAGATTCCTGCCCCACGGCGTAAGGGGTTGTTCGCCTCGGGTCGTTCGGCAGCGCAATATCCGTCTAAGGAGTGGGCTTCTTAGCCATGGAGGGTTTGACGCGTTGGCGGTGAGGCGGGCGTGTGGGGTTCTTGGGTTGGACCGCCGGGAGACTTGAGGAAGGGCGCGGGCGGTGAGATGCGGAGGCGGCACCGGAGTTTGGCGCCACGATCGCGGCGGCGGCCGGGATGGATCCGTGGCTCGTCGGGATCTTTCTCTTGGTGGGCACCTAAATCCTTGTCGTTGATCCTCCCATAGGTGCAGACCACGCCCACTGCTCTATGGATCAAGATTTCGCAATCTCTTAGCTACTCGCGTGATGCGTTCCTGTAGCATCTCCTCTTTTCTCCGCAGCCTTGATGCGACTGCGAGGCGAAGCCCCAAGCGGCAATGCTCCGAGGCCGTTGTCCCTACCCCTTCAAGTCTAGAACAGATGTCCCACGTATGCCTTCTCCTCTCATTCCTGCTGGTGTACCCTTGATTTCCATCGGATATCTGCCGTCTACTCCTCCGATCCACCTCATATGGCCGCATTTTCATTTCGTGATGTTCTTTTGTTTCTTACTCGAGTTCTAATTGATCCCTATTCTTTTGTGCCCCCCACAGTCCTGCGATTATATTTGATGGCTCATATGCTCATTTTCATAATCCAATGTAATTTCGGATCACCGATGTTTTCCTCTAAATTTGGATTCTCATCTTTGCTTTGATAGTTGGAATACATTTCTTTTCTATCTTCCTTGAAAATACAAAAGCAAATGAAATGAGTTATCTTGATGAATTGCAGTAATTATTTTTTGCTTTATTTTTCTACATATGCTCATATAAGACTAATTAGCAGCTTTTGCTTGGAACATACAGGCCGTACATACTAACCAGACCCACCTATATGATCATGAGATATTTCGCCTTCCATGTTTTAGATTGCGGGCTACAATTTTGTTGATCGATAACGATAATGACGATGCCTTGTTTTGTTATTTGATAGCTTTCTCCAATCCATTTATTTCTTTACTATATTTGCCATTGTTAAATCCCCCAGATTTAATTCCTATATCGATATCTGCAATTCTTTTGTGCTAGATTTGAGAACAGCGGGTAGAAATCTAGAAGTAGAGGGGGCCATGATGTTATGTTGCTTGCTTATGCACATTGCCAACCTAAGCAGGCAACATAAGCTTCCTTCTTTGTCTTTACTCTCTTTTTTTGGCTAATGTCTGAGTTTCAAACTTTCAGTATATAGTCACGACTTGTGAGCGCATTTGCTGGTGCCAGAAATGATGGACATAATTCAGTGTACTTTTGTTAGTTCTGACCATCTCTTTTTTTCTTTGTAGGAGATAGTTCTGTTCAGCACTTCACCTAATAGCTCAAACCTAAAAGGATGTCAGCACAAGCATGCTGGTTTTCTTTTCACTTTAACATTCGGTTCTACTCAGCAGTGTGTTCTATCTCGCACAAAATGCTTAGTGTGCCATAAGAAATATTTTATATGTCTGCAAGGAAATATGATAATTGGGGTAATTTTGACAACTTAGTAGTAGGTAATGCTTTTGCCAGTGGCACCCAAACAAGTTGCTGCAAGGTGCACTTCCAGTGCTTGGTGTCTCTGGCTAAGTGTCACCATGAAGGTACGCTGGCCTGGACAACCTACACATAACCACAATGGTATTATCTCAAAACTTTCTTTTCAGAGAGTTATTTTTTGACCATCTATCTTTACACCGAGTTTAGTGTATTTGATCTCAACCCATATGGCTTGTATTATTTTTATCTGCAGATTTGTTATACGACTTGAGTACTTCAGAGTTTGGACTTTGAAATAAGATATGCCAATCATATTATCATCAAAATATCTACTTTGATAACGATCGATTCTGATCGAGTTTGGGGAAAGGCGCTATGCCGATTGCAGCTGTGGTGAATTGGGTACTGAAGGATGGGTTGGGGTGCTTCATAATGGTTATACAAACCAAGAGTTCAGGGAAAAGGACTACATGTTTATGTATCATCTTTTTTTGGATTTCGTTGCAACGCACGGGCAATGTACTAGTCTCTGTTGGGTTGGGTGTTTGCAAAAATCTGGGGCGCGCCGCACCGTGCTTGGTTACTCACTGTTGGTAATAATCGAGACTTGCGAGCTGACCGAGTTCTGCGCAAGCACTAACTGAAGGCATGGAGCTGCTGTGAACAAGCACGATCAGATCGTGGAGTCGGTCAGATTTGTATTCCGAGTTGTATGGATCACGCCGGGTGTGGCGGGAATCCAGGAGTCTAGATAGGAAGTTAGTTTGTCTCTTAAACGTCTTTTGATTGGTTTGCAACAAAACTGAGAAGTGCTTAGTAGTTCAGTTATCTGATTATTCCTTTCGCTGTACTGTTGCTCATCAGAAACGGCAATACACAGAGTTAGAAGTTGTCCCCCACATACTCTGTTCTGAACTTTGTCTCTGTCTTCCTGAATATTCTTTATAATTTTATTTTTTAAATTTAATTATGTTAAATAAACTTCTTTCATTCTGATGTTTTTTAATACAATTCTGTCTTTTCAACCATGTTCACCAAAATAAGCCATAATGAACACCACCATATATGCCCTGGTGGAGGGGCAGCTGAGTCTTATGCCCAAGTTGTACCTTAAATTGCTAACAATCCAAGTTCCTTAATGCAGTGTTTGTATGCCTTGAATGTATCATCCTATGTTGACCAAATACTGTTACCAATTTCATCTTCAAAGTGCATTTACAAATGCCTTTATGCCCAACTGCCCAAGTAACCTCCGGCCCAGCGAAACGCGCGCCGGCACGTCGGATCGGCCGATTCAAAAGATTTCGAACTCGACCCTAATCCCCTTGAACCAAACACCTCCCGCTCCTGGATCTCTCCCACTCCCACCCCGCCGTGGGCATGGATCCCCACCCCATCCCCTTCCCAGGTAAGGAAGCGGCAACTTCCCCTCCAAGATCCGATCCCAATCTCTCGGTTCCGAGGACTGATTTCGCGAGATGCGCAGGGAAACGGCGGTCGGTTGCCGCGCCGGCGAAGGCGGCGGTGCCCAAGCCCAACTCCATCGCCACCGCGCGCGCGAAGATGGCCAAGAAGTCGCCGACCGGGAACGCCGCTGCCGCGGGGGCCGCTCCACAGCCGCGGCAAGGATCGCTGATACTAAGTACTCAAGATTTGTGTGTGCTCCGGTTCGTTTTGCTTGCTGAGGTGAGGTCGAACGTTTTTTAGGCCACGGCGCGCGTTCGGCACCGTTCGGAGCAGCAACGCCCTGTCCGAGAAGCCGCCGCAGCTGCAGCAGAGGCCTGCAAAGTTGTCGCCCCCGCCTCTGCAGAAGCCTTCGAAGGTGTCACCACCGCCGCCGCAGAAGGCTATAAAGGTGTCCCCGCCGCCGCCGCAGAAGCCTTCGAAGCTGTCGCCGCCGAATCCTGTCAGGGCGACTAAGCCGTCTCGTCCTGTAGCAAAGCCCCCGAAGAAAGCTTGCCCGGGCCCTGATCTGGAGGCGAACGCCAAGAAGAGGTGGCAGCGAGTGAGCTTCCAGGAGGACGCGGCGACGGCGGCGGCCCCCGGAAGCGGACAAAAGGCGAAAGTTTCCACCGAGGACGCCGCTGGGCACACGCCGATGGTGTCTGCGAAAGCCCTGGAGAAGAAGCCAGCGAAGGTTGTGGTCGCAGAGACGCCGTTCTTTACCGCGCAGAATTGCAGCAGTTTCACGCTCGATCAGCTCGAGTCCGCCTCGTACTGGCTGGCGCACATCCGTCTGGCCGAGTCTGTTGGGAAGCACAGGGTTGCTGCGGCATTCTTTCACCTTGCATTTGAGTGCCAAGCTCAGGTGAGAGTTCAAAGGACATCGTTTTTTTATTTGACAGTCATGCTAAACATTGCAACTCTAGGTGCATTTTTAAGAGTTTATTGCATACATATGTTAGCTACTTTCCTCTGAACGATTTGGGTTTTGGTGGATTGTGCTTGAATAGCCGATTGATAGGAGCATGAGCATGACAACTACTGTTTTCTTTAATTTTTACTTCACATTGGGTGGATGGTTAGTACTAATCCAAGTACATGTCAAGACTGCTCCTTTGAATAAAAAGATTTATTTTTGTGGACAGCCAGTTCACAGGATCCAAAGTGAGCTCAGGAATTACGCGGTGCGCCATGAGAGTGCCGGCCCTTTGCCACCTTTATTCGAGGAGCTTTTCCTTGCCCATGGCATGCCAGTGAACCAACCAAAGTTTGACATTGATGGTTTTGAGAAGGTGGATACACCTTTAACTACAAATGTAGTTGACAAACAGATTGATGTGACCACACTTAAAGTAGATGAATGCTTGGAATGTGATTGTGGTGGTGATCTTGTTGATGTGAGGGGCAATAATATTGTGAAACAAGGCGAAGAAGGCATGGACCGACCGAGCTTTGAGAGGAAGCTGGACGAAAGTTTTGAATTTGATGGTTGTGAGGCTGTGATTGTAGACCGGCTGGTGGAAGCACATTCTGAGCTAGAGAAGAATGTCGACGTGAAAGTTCCTTGCGACAGTGAAACAATCCAGTCAGCATGCAGATCCTCCCTTGATAAGTTATGCTTGAAAGGATCTCCAGTCGAAGGGGGATCGTCTGAAAGACGGCTCTCGTCAGATAGCCCTTTCGATAAGTTGTCTCCGTCTGCCCGGAGCTTACCTGCAAAGCGTTTATCATCCGGTAGCCCTTTTGACAAGAAGTCACCGTTTGTTAGTGGCTCACTAAAGAGGCTCACATCCAGTTGCCCTTCTTATAAGAAGTCATCCACTAAAGGCTTGTCTTCAAAGCAGATGTCATCTGGTAGCCGTTCTGATGGGGAGCATAATGCTACTGCTGGAGCTGGTGATCCTAGCAAAGTGATTCAAGACGGGGAATTTGACCGTCATGCTGTAGGTAAGTTAACATGTGCAGAGCTTTTCCTTCGACATAGTCATTAAGATGAGTTATGTTCTGATTGAGAACACCACGCAGCTGATAAGCTTGAATTGAACGAACATGGGGAGGATGCTGCTATTAATGAGGTGTGTTTAAGAATTATTAGTACTATTTTTGCTTCCACTATCTAGAGTTTTTAGCAAAACTAATGACCGCAGGGATTTAAATATAGCTGCCTTAATCCTAACATTGCTGTTCCCATCCATGCTCTAAGGATGGTAACGCCAGTTGCAATAAAAACTCTCTCTGATAAATTAAACATTGTTGCCTTTTCTTGAGTGCTGCCATGACAAATGTTCCAGTACTACAGACCTCATTACACTAGTACTACATCGATTCATCGAACATATCATCAGTAGTTGCAGGCTTGAAGTACTTATCTACTGAGCTTCCAGATTTCATTGAAGATATTGATAATGCATCTGTTGCTAACAGAGCCTCTAGGCTTTAAGCAACCTGTACAAGTACATTTGGGGAATATGCTTACGGAATTGTTGTTATCAGAAAATAACTTGGAGCTAATCACATTATTTACAGATCCATTAGCTGCTGGAGGTGGAGTCAACACAACCGCAATGAGCTGCTAATATAAAGTTCGTTTGATTTTGCGTGTACCTGTGTGTGTTATCCGTTAGTTTGGAGCTCCGACTTGCTTAGTTTCCTCTGCTCCGAGCTGTGTATTGTTTTATTTTCACCAGTCCAAGAACATGGTTTGTGAGCAAAGATCATCGTGCTCGGATGATCTTTGTGCGCTTGACAGGTTTCTATTGTGCGTGCTTGCTAACAGCATGAAGGTTGTGGTCTTGGTTGATATGGAAATCAATCAAACCTTTGGGATTTGAGGTTGATGTAATATGAATATATTTTAAGGTTGTAATCGAAAGATTTATGTCCATGCAAATTGCTAATTACCTTTCGAAAAGAATAGAAACAAAGTGTACTAGTTCCGCCTATGACCGTACGAATACTATGAAGTCAAATCACGAAAATCAGGAGTGGTCAATTGCTGCAAAGTGTATGCACTGCCTTTTTCTCGTTCTACCACTAAAAATGTGTTTGCGGTAGCCTCTAAGAATTTGTCAAAGCTGTTCTTACAAAAGCTGGTCTATCTTAGTCTTTATTTTAAAGTGACATGATTTTTAAATTATGACTATAGTTTTTAGTTAAAATGATATTATGGCCCTGTTCTTTTCAGCTTCTAAAAGCTGTTTTTCGGATTTTCTACAGTAACTAGCTTTTAAATAGAGTATTTTTTTCAAGATAGGATCTAATAGTTAATTGTAGTATATACTTTATTGATTTCATTTATATCGACAAAAATCGCACGTGAGTTTCTGTTACTCTGTAATCTATTGTACAAACAGCACAAAAAGTCACAAACTGCAGCTAAAAGCCATAAACCGCAGCCAAAAAGAACATACCCTATAGCGGTTATTAATTTTTTAAAGATATTTAATTAAAAATGAAGAAAAAAATAAAAAAACTAACACGTTATTTTTAGCTTTTAAAAATCAAAAGCTGTTGTTGTTTGAAACGGTACCATAATATCATAGGATGCGTCATCAGAACCCCTCAAATAATTTTTTTTTTACCGAGATGCTTACTGGATTGTAAAATATCCCTGGTTAATGACAAAACTGGTACATGCATTGATCGTAGCTAACGATGTTCTTTTTAACGAGTCCTGGTCATGATTTTGGGACGATCTATTCATTTTATCAGTACAGTAAAAATCATTATGCATTTTCCTATCGATAAAACATGTGCGTTTGCGGTCGGAGTTGGTCGGCAGAAAAAATATCAGCAAAGCACAGGGGAAACAACTAAAAATAAAAAGCGAAGAGATCGAAGGAAGAGCGGTGCACCGCACGGCGCGATACTGCGCGTGCCGCGGCCCACCGGTTGGCAGCGGCGCGGCACAACACACGCACGTACGTACGACCGGCGCCACTGGCGTTGGCGTGCGCGGCAGGCGGCACAGCTCAGCCGGCGCGCGCGGTGCAGCTGACACCGGCGACCCGGCATGGACTGCTCGGGGGCGCGGCTGGCTTTACAGCGGTGCGCTCTTATGTGCGCCATCAGCCTCGGGAGGAACGTGAATCCCTTTTACCTGCCGACGCTGTGGACTGCTGGACCAGCGCACGGAGACTGACTGACTGAGTGAGGCAGTGCAGAGAGTGACAGCGCCGCGTCGAGCTGCTGCTCGCCGAGGAATATTACCACGTCTCTTAGCGATGTGCGGGATGGAAGCCGTTGCTGGCATTGGAATTATTACACAGAACACTCCGATGGATGTCTACTATTATTTTAGTGTGAAACAATTCTTGAAGCGTCAAAAGTTTTCTCCAACTGTCAACTCCCCCTCCCAAATCAGGAACACCCATTTCATTACATTAGAGTAGTTGCACGTGTGAGACCATATGAAGTCACTCTATAGTATGTGACTTAATTTTATTATGCAAGTGTTATCAAGGTTTAAATTTGATTTTGGGAATTGCATTTTTAAAGTTACTATCTACCTTAGACTGACTTATAGAGGTGATCCGATCTGTGCAGAGGCGATCTGATCGGCTAGTTGCCTCAGGCAATTTTGCTAGGGAGTGGTTCGACCAGCCAATAGGTGGTGCCCGATTGGGGTTGGCTTTGGGGTGGTCAGACCAACAAGGGTGCCGCGGTATCACCGAGTCCCCTGTTACATCGAGTTCTTAAGTCAGTGTGGGCAGTCTGATCGGCCTGTGGTTGATGGTCAGACCGACCCTCGAGGTTTGAAGTATGAGTTGGTTTGAGCTGATCTTGGTTGAATGTGTGCACGGCATGAGTGTCATTACTTGGGTGCATTCATGGTACATGAAGCATATTTAGACTAACGTGGATTAAGTTGTGAAGAACGTTTACTCAAAAATAATTTCTTGGTATTTGTTGTGCAGAGACACTTGGAGCCAACCATGGTCGACGGTGTGGACTGGGACTAGGCTTAGGATGAGCTAAGGTACGGTCAAGGAAGCTATACCGGATGGTTGGGCTCAAGTAAGGCACGGGGAAGACAAAGTGATGTTGAAGGAAAGGTTTGAACAATGGTTCATTGAATGGTGCAGTCAATACAAGTGGGATGTGGTCGCGGAACCGATGTAGAGGGACTTGCTGATGCGTGAGCCATTGGTAAACCTACATGTTATAAGAATGAAGATTGCTTGCAAATGAGGAGATGACCATGGACTAGGCTCAGGGAAGAGGTGATATCCATAAGCAAGGCGAAGGAAGCGCGAAGCTTCATGAAAGACGCAAGAGAAGTATTTTGGTAAATTTTCCAATACCAGAAAACTGGTAGTGAGCGAAACCGTGACGATGGCCTAAGTGGTTTAGGTCATGGATGTACTGACAATATTAAGTGGATCAAGTGTTGATTCACTAACGGGTTAATGGTTGGGTGTTCTTTGAGAAGTGTATATGTAAGTGTAACATTGGGTGTGATATTGGGTTAACGTGTTAGCCCAAATAAGAGGGGATGAAACTCAACTAAATGTGTTGGCTATGGATTCTTTTGCGAGTCTCCATATATAAAGAGGGAGAGATGGGTAGGGTTAAGATTTGAGAAGGTTTAGGCTAAACCTTTGAGGAGAGTTAAGGTTCTTAGAGAGGACATTGTGGGAGATATGTGAGACGCTTGATTGAGCTTTTTGTCATCCTTAAGCTTTATGTACAGCTAGAGAGCAGTTATAAGCATTCATATCTAAATATCAATAGAGATTAAAATTTGTCCAAGTATTCCTCCTCTTTGCTCAATTGTTGAAATCTTGATTTGGCTTGGTTTTTTATGTCTTCATCTCTCCTCTTGATTTTGCTATGTGCCAAAGATGTGTAAGTGATAAAAATGTCTTTTGAAGACTAGATCTCATCTATTTATGCACTTATATATTGCAAGTTCTTAGGATTGCTTATTTTTTGGTTCAAAAAAAGGTGATTTTGTTCTTGTTTTCTAGGGCTTGTCTTTGATTATTGCTTGGATTAGGCTTGTTAGGACATGTGGGAGTAGATTCATGATCATATTGACCATCAATTACACACGAGCAAATCCTTGCTCAAGTTCTTGAGTTTTGATTGGTTTCGGTGTAACATTCTTTCAAACAGAAAATATTGAAACTTTGGTAACGATTTTCTTAATCATTGATTGGAATAGGTTCCTCACATCCTAGAGAAGTTGTGTACCAAATTTTAAGTGATTTGGAGTCTTAGTTTGAGAGTTGGCTCAATTTATGGTTTTAGCCCAGTTTTAGTGCAGCAGAGCTTCAAAGCTAAAAGATCCCAACTTTCTTAACTTCTTTCAAGATTTTTGCTGGGATAAGTTTTTAAGGGTATGATCTAACTTTAGTTCATGTTTCAAGCCATTTAGAGTCATGGATCAAAAGTTATACAATTTATTGGATTTGAAATCGTACTGAAATTTAGCTTTGTCCTGAGAGGAGAGGTCAAACCGCCCTTGAGAAAGGTCATGACGTGGCGTCAATAACTATGGTGGCCTCATTGCGGCATGGAATGGTGCCCGAGCGGTGGCCTTGCTTTCCCACAACATCCATGCAGCAGACGGTGACGCGCACTGCCATAGGCACAACACGATGGCCTTGCTCTCCCTCTCCCTTTTCGACTACTCCCACCGTCCCTCGGTGTCTACACCAAATGATAGCCACGTCATGCCACGGCTCACCGCTGTGCCTCTGCGCTGCCCATCCCATAGTGCCACTTTCATGCTGAGCTGGCAAAAGCACGACCCAACAAGCTGTGACGTCTGAGGGGCTTTCTTTCCAAGGCTAGCATGGCCTACCACGTGTTGTGTCTGTGCCATGTGTCGTACTGGCCAGGTCCTCGGGCTAGCCAGAAAAAACCCAACCCAACTCCCAAGTCTAAGCCCCCACATGATATAGGGGCCAACCACTCGAAGGGAGGATGCGCATGATCCCATTCAACATCCCCAAGCCTCAAACCAGCGGACACCATAGACAACTGGTAACCATGACAAAGAAAAACATTCATGTGAGAATTGAAGCTATGTAACGATACCTAATAGTATGATGAATTAAGGTCCTGTTCTTTTAGGCTATGACTGATAGTTTTTTTTGCTACAACTGACAGTTTTTTTGCTCGGACAATGGCTTTTCATTGTATTGTTTAAGACGACAGCGGAGACGACAACGCGGATGACACATACAATTATAGATTTAAGAAATCATTTGAAAAATCCGTTTTTAAGAAGCCGTTCTATTTTGACATTTGGTTTTTTGACTCTAAAAGAAATCAAAAGCCAAAAAAAATCCCTAAAAGTAAGGTCGACTAAATTAGAGGATGAAGGTGCCCAACCTCTCCAGCGACTGGAAGCTTGATTGTCATGCAAAAGTGACGAAGCCGATGAAACATGAGCTACTGCTACTAGGAGCCGCAGCACAATCGTGCGGTGCAGGTGCAGCCGTGCAAGCCAACGTTAACAAATCGGGGAAATCAATCATCCAACATGCGCACCAAACCCAACGTCCTCGACTAATCGCACACGAAATCTTCCGAGTTCCAACGCCGTACGGCATCAGCGCCGTGTCAGCATGCATCCTCCCGATCGCATCCGGCTGGGCGGCCCAAAAGCGTCGCCACGCCATGACGCCAGCAAAGCACGGCCGACCGTCCACCCTATACCATCCAAAGGAACGCACACGTAAAGCACGGCCAAGGAATACAATACGTTCCGGCCGGGGAAGTGAAACGATGTCGCAAAAATGGGAAAAGGAAAAAAAAGGACAAGGGAGAAAAAAAAAACGGAAAGACAGAAGGAGCCAAATGGGCCATCAAAGCAAGCGACCAAGTGTGCCAGGCACGCCAAATCTTCCCCGGTAATGCCGCTCTGTTTAAGCCTCAATGAATCTGTTGGTTTTTTAATTATGAGATTTTTTTACTTTTTTCATTTTTTATTTGAATCTTTTGTTGTCTGATGAGATGTAACAATATTTTTATTTTTCTTTTCTTAATTAAATGGCTAACAGTTGTTATAATATAATTTTAGTTAAAAATCAACCGGCAAGACATAAATAGTAAAAAAAAGCCTAAATGAATCGGCCCTTAATTTAATACACCCGACGATGATTAAACTAAGCTGTAGCCGGGTTAAAGCCTCCGGAACCAACCCCAAAACCTCTCCTCTCGAGCGAGTGCTCCTCTCCCTCCTCCCCTCCCCTCTCCCGCACGGTTGACCCCATCGGGGGCGGTGAATCTGGCAGGCAGGTAATCACGCCGCTGCTTAGATTCGTCCCTGTTTTTTCGTGCGCTCCTGTTGCGATTCTCGTTGGGGCTTGCTGTTGTGGTTGCACCGGTGCTTCCTTGTGTCGTGGGTTGGGCGATTTGGTCGGGAGAGGTGGTTCGAGCTTGTGAATTTGGGAGGGCCCGTTGTTGCATTTCGGGAGGAGAGCAAGCTGATTTCACGGTCATGGTTTGCGTAGATGAGGTGGGGAATTTAGTGGTATTTGATGATGCTTGTGTGGATTCGACGGGTGGTAAGACTCCTCCAACGCAAACACCTAAACAGCTGTAAGAAGTAGTCTTCCCCTGCTTCCTCCGGTTTCTTCTATCGGAGGGAGGTCTCTATATCAGATCCATCTGGGCTAAACCTTGCACTTCTTGGTTGGAGGTAAACCTTGATTGATCGGTTGATTGCTTGGTTGGTTGGTTGGTTGGTTTATTGATTGGTCGGTCGATCTCACTTTCCCCAAATTTGGTTTCTGAGCAGGAAGATCTTACTGAGTGAGATATTCTGATTCCGATTCCCGATTCGAATCTATGCAGCACGGGGCCGTAGGATAGATGCCCTCATGTGCTGCTGTTGTGTGCAAAATTACTGGGCATCACCCGTCTGAGGGGATACTAGCAGATTCGTGTGTTAGTGCTGAGCTAGCTTAACTTGTGTAGAGTATTTATGCACAACACTAGTTATTTATACCACTGGATCCTGCCATTTATTGATAGATTTGTCTAAGAAGGTGCTGGAGCATGATGTATGTGGTGTTTCAGTTCGGTTGCTTTGATTAATGCATTAACTTACTTTGCATTGCTCTTTCATGCTTACTACAGATATGCACTCTTGGTATTTAGGGAACTGTTGTAAATGTGGCTCAACCCCGTGACTGGGACTTGTAATTGGCCCAATATGTAATAGGGCAACAATATAGAGAAATGTACCAATTTACCCTCACCTTTTGTAATTATCAAAGGGGCAGGATGAAAAGTACCCTTTGTAATTATCAAAGGGGCAGGATGGAAAGTTTCCATCCTACCTTATTCATGTATATAAATTGGTACATTCATCTTGGGGTATGAGATGGGGGATCCACTCATTTTATATACGATCTCTCTCTCATGTCTCTAGCTCTTTCTAGCCAGTCCCCTCATATGTTGTTTGGTCAGTAGCCACAACAGTTAATGCTGTCCGTGGGGACCACGCGAGAAGCTGCACAAGAGAAGACGCTAGAAAGCAACGACAACAAAGCGAAAGAGAAGTACGGCGGCAGTGACCGTCGAGTCCAGCATGTGGCGGCAGGTGGTCGGAGGCTCGCCACCCCATGGTAGCGATACCTTGGCGACGCGGGTGGCGAGTGGTCAGTACCGACGTGAGGAGCTAGCTCTGATGCCATATTGGCATGTTCGTCACCGAAGCCGGCCGCCCCGGCACGGTCGTCGACCATGACGCCCACACCGGTACAACCATCGACCGCGATGCTGGCGCTGGCACGACCGTCGATCTCGACACGCCGTTATCTCGACACCAGGGAGTCGGCCTCCGCACGCCCTCCGCGCGAGATCTCCATATGCATGGGTACAATCGTCTGCCATAACGCGTCGATCGATACGAATGCAAGCACTGCGCCGAGCCTCCGGGCCAAACAACACCGGCGAATGTTGAGCCTCGCTGCCCATGTGTCCGGCGAGGATTCTGCACGGAGCACGCGCTCCAAAGCCTTCGCCCCCCGCCGGCTGCGTCAACACTTACGACCACCTCGTGGTCGCACCTTCGGCGATGCTGTCCGACCCCTCGGGGTCGAAACTTCGTCGACACCCACGACCACCCCGCGGTCGTGACTTCGGCGACATCTTCGACCGCGTCGTGCTCAAGTCTTTGCCGACTCTGACTTCTTCGCGGGACTTCGCATGGCCTTCGCTGAGGACTTTGCACGATCTCTGCCAAGGACTCCGCACGATCTCTGCCGAGCTCCGCGTGGATGTCGTCTCTGATAGACTTCGCACGACCTCCGTAGGACTTCACTCGGTCTCGCGGTCGTAGACGCTTTGTCCGATCGCCTTGCGGTCGAGACTTCGTCCGACCAGCTCATGGTCGTAGACGCTTAGTCCAACCACCTCATGGTTGTAGATGCTTCGTCCGATCGCCTCACGGTTGAGGCTTCTCCAACCACCTCGTGGTCATAGACGATTTGTCTGATCACCTCGCGGTCGAGACGTCGTACGACCCTTTGTCCGACCACCTCGTGGTCGAGACTTCGTTCGACTAGCTCGTGGTCGTAGACTCTTCGTTCAACCACCTCGTGGTTGTAGATGTTTCGTCCGACCGCCTTGCGGTCGAGACTTCGGCCCACCACCTCGTGGCCGTAGACGCTTCGTCCAACCGCCTCGCGGTTGAGACTTCCTCCGACCACCAAGTCCGAAGGGTGGAGGACGGACTGCGCGCACAAGGCTTCGTCTCGCCGCTGCCTTCGTCGACCCCGAGTCCGAAGGGTGGGGGACGGACCACGCGCGTCAGAGATTTGTCTCGCCGCCGACTTCGTCGACACCAAGTCCGAAGAATGGGGACGGAGCACACGCGCCACAGCCTCGTCTCGCCATCGACTTCGTTGACACCGAGTCCAAAGGGTACGAGATGGAGTGCGCGTGCATGTCTTTGCCGGCACCTTCGAGACTTCATCCGACCACCTCGTGGTCGTAGACGCTTCGTCCGACCACCCCGCGGTCAAGATTTCATCTGACCCCCTCGTGGTTGTAGACGCTTTGACCGACCACGTAGCGGTCGAGACTTCGTCCAACTGCCTCACGTTCGAGACTTTGTTCGACCGCCTTGTGGTCGTAGACGTTTCGTTAGACCACCGTGGTCGTAGATGCTTCGTCCGACTGCCTCGTGGTGGAGACTTCGTCCGACCACCTAGTAGTCGTAGACGCTTCGTCCAAATCCAAAGTGTGCGGGACGAACTGCGCGCATGAAGGCTTCGTCGCGCCACCGACCCCAAGTCCGCGCCACCGACTTCGTCGACCCCAAGTCCGAAGGGTGGGGACGGAGCGCGCGCGCCGCAGCTTCGTCTCGCAGCCGCCTTCGTCGTCCCCGAGTTCAAAACGTGGGGGAAGGGCCGCACCCGCAAGGATTCGTTTCGCCGCTGACTTCGTCGATGCTAAATCCAAAGGGTGGGGATGGCCACGCGCGTAAGGATTCGTCTCGCCACCGACTTCGTTGACACCTAGTTCGAAGGGTAGAGGACGGACCACGCGCGCGAGGCTTCGACCCGCCGCCGATTTCGTCGACGCCAAGTCCAATGGGTAGGGACGGAGCGTGCGCACCGCAGCTTCGTTTCGTTGCCAACTTCGCCGACCTCGAGTCCGAAGGGCGGGGGACAGGCCACGCGCGCAAGGATTCGTCTCGCCGCCAACTTCGTCGACGTCAAGTCCGAAGGGTAGGGGACAGGCCGCGCGTGCAAGGATTCATTTTGCTGCCAACTTCGTTGACGCCAAGTCCAAAGGGTGGGGGACGGGCCACACGCGCAAAGATTTGTCTCGCCGCCGACTTCGTCGACGCCAAGTCCGAAGGGTGGGGACACCGTGCGCGTAGACCGCGCGCGTCAAAGATTCGTGTCGCTGCTAACTTCGCTGACACCAAGTCCGAAGGGTGGAGGATGGATCGCACACGCAAGGCTTCAACCCGCCGTCGGCTTCGTCGACGCCAAGTCCAAAGGGTGGGGGACAGGCCGCGCGTGCAGGTCTTCGGCCCATGCGGGACGGACCGCACGCGTCAGGGCTTGCTCCCGCCGCCGACTTCGTCCACTTTCGTCCGACCGCCTCGTGGTCGTGGACGCATTGCCCGACCGCCTCGCGGCTGTGGCTTTGTCTGACTGTCTTACGGTCCAGACTTTGTCCGATTGCATCGTGGTTGGGCCTTCGTCCGACCACCTCATGGTCGTACACGCTTCGTCCGGTCGCCTCGTGGTCCAGACTTTGTCCATCGGGGCTTGCCCATCGGGACCTCCGCACTTGCTGTCGAGGGAGTACTGTTGTAGGAGTGGTCCAACCCCTATGACTGGGCCTTGCAATTGACCTAATATGTAATAGGCTCAATAGTATAGAGAAATGTACCAATGTATCCCCACATTTTGTAATTATCAAAAGAGTCTCATACTACTCTATTCATGTATATAAATCCCAAAGAGGAGTATGAGAAGGGGGATCCACTTATTTTACACACGGGCTCTCTCTCTCCTGTCTGTAGCTTTTTTTAGCTAGTCCCCTTATATGCTGTTTGGTCAGTATTCACAACATGAACCTTTTTAAGAAAGCTTGCATGTTAACCCATTAGGATTCTGTGAGTTGTCTGTCTCTTTGCACCACAAGCAAATATCCTGCTTGCAGTACCTAGACATCAGCGGAGAAAATGCAATGAACAGACAGAGTGTAACGATTGTGCGGCAATGGGGATTTCATGCCAGGAGGACGACTTAGAGCATTTTGGGGGAGGAGGAAGGCCGGGCAAAAACTCTTTTGAGGAGGAAAGCGATGGCTCATATTTAGGGTTTGGTTTAGAGGAGGATAGGATGGTGCGAATGCATGATGATATTTATTGCACCCGGAATATACTTTACGTAGTTTTTACGTTCTAAGAAAGGAGAGTAATTAATGTTGTAGGGACCATTGATGATTTGGACTACTCGCGCTGTTATCTGTACTTCTATTGGACAGCTGATCCTAGTACATACAACTTTTTTGCGCTAATTGCACCTAACCAGTTAAAGATGAGGGGTTATTGCTCAAGAATCAATATATATGAATTTGTTAAAAGGTACACCTAATGGTAGTTGGTATTTGTGGCGACGGTCTTAATGGAACAAGATTGTGGTGTGATCTAGCCAAGTGTCTCTTTTCGTGGTGGCATTATTTAAATTGCATCATTTGCGGTGACATTTCTTCCTAGTATTTGTGATCAAATTCTTCAGCAATCTGCATAGCTCGAATCTTCAGTCATGTTTTGCTCTGGTTCAAAGTTGTGCATCAAACTTGCATCCAAAAGTGTAAAATTGTTTGCTGAACGACATACATCATTTCTCTTGTTTCGTAATGCTAGAGTGAAAATGGATGGAAACACTAGAGGCGGTGGGCATTCTGAAGCGTTAAAGAACTACAATCTGGGAAGAACATTAGGTATTGGCTCATTTGGAAAAGTGAAGATTGCAGAGCATAAGTATACAGGATACAGAGTCGCTATAAAGATCATAAACCGTCGCCAAATGAGAAATATGGAAATGGAAGAGAAGGGTATGCCTAGAACACCTTATGTCATAAATATGTCTATTATCTTTTGCTAATTCAAGATTTAAATTGTCTGCTTCCAGCACTGTTCAGATTTGTGAGCTGTGTTCCAGACTTCCAGCTAATTCATTAGTCAAGATAAATTATATTGATTCTAGGATACATTCATTTTTGCTGAAGAAGAAAATTTACCTTCCGTTATTGCTTTTGAGTATGTAATATTAGGACCTGGAATTGCAGGCTAAATGGCTAATGCTTGACTTCAATTGTTTCTTCTTCTATCTTTGTTTGCAGCAAAGAGAGAAATCAAGATATTGAGGTTGTTCATTCACCCCCATATCATCCGCCTTTATGAGGTCATTTACACACCTACAGATATATATGTTGTGATGGAGTATTGCAAGTATGGCGAGCTGTTTGATTACATTGTTGAGAAAGGCAGGTTACAGGAAGATGAAGCTCGTCGAATCTTCCAGCAGGTACTTGCCCTTTTGCTCACTTCTTCGCTTGTAGGAACATGCTTTTTGCATCACCATAGGTGCTTATTAACCAACTTCGATACCTTGCCTGTTTTCATCAATCAAACTGTATGCTCATGCCATACACGTTTCTCATGTGGAGCCATTGTGTTTAGCGTACATTTTATCATTTATTTTCTTAGTTTTTTTTTGGCAATTATTGGCCTGTTTTTAGCTTCTGACCTTTAACCACATTGAGTTGCAAGCTTACCAAGGTCGTTTGTTTTCTCTCGAGGGATGAAGTGATCAATTAAACTAAGTTGATGTCTTCTTATTGAATGTCTTGATTGTCTTAGTGTCACTACTGGCATGCAGTTTGAAATGTAGAGAGAACCATTATATCCTTTTGAGGGAGAATCTGATATTTTGAAATATTCTGGTCTTGTTGAATGCGTATTCAAGGTTTGTCTCATTAGATTTTGTTGGAAAATTTTCTTGAACAGATTATATCTGGTGTTGAATACTGCCACAGAAACATGGTTGTTCATCGTGATCTAAAGCCAGAAAACTTGTTACTTGATTCAAAGTATAATGTGAAACTTGCTGACTTTGGCTTGAGTAATGTCATGCATGATGGCCATTTTTTGAAGACTAGCTGTGGGAGTCCAAACTATGCTGCTCCAGAGGTATTTATTTGTATTACTGTGAGTCTATATCTTCCTGCTCCTTCACACACGATGTCTGTTTCTTAATAGCTCAGTGGGTGTTCCTTTGCAGGTAATCTCTGGTAAATTATATGCTGGACCTGAGGTTGATGTATGGAGTTGTGGAGTGATCCTTTATGCTCTTCTTTGTGGTACTCTTCCATTTGATGATGAGAATATTCCCAACCTATTCAAAAAGATAAAGGTGCGACAATTCTTATGTATATTATTTGGATCCTACAGTAAGTAGATTTCTGTTCTGGAGATCAACAAACGCTTATGTAGACTAGTTGGATCTTAGAATATGTAGAGTTTTTAATTACGGAAATTTGACCCCCCTTATTTGGTGTTCCAGGGAGGTATATATACTCTTCCAAGTCATTTATCTGCTCTGGCCCGGGATTTGATCCCGAGAATGCTTGTTGTTGATCCTATGAAGAGAATCACAATTCGTGAAATTCGAGAGCATCAATGGTTTCAGATTCGCCTTCCTCGCTACCTGGCAGTGCCTCCACCAGACACAACACAGCAAGCCAAAATGGTACGTCCTCTGTTTCACATTTTAAGTGACCATTGCATGCGTCTTTTCAAACTTTATCCACTGATATATACAAAAATTAGATTGGTCTCGTGAAAATAACATCAATAGATTTGTCCAGAAATAATATTTTCAGAGTAGTGATTTTACAATTTCTGCCAACATAATAATATAGGAATCAACTGCCAAAAGCTGTATCTCGGACATTGTGAAAAGTCCAATGTCATATAATATGCAGTGATGGGAGTAATTCCTTACTAGTGGTAGTTTGTTTTAGTAGAACTGCATGTTTTTGTCACAGGCTGAAACAGTAGTGCACTAAATTTTCCTTGCAATGTCCCTTTTTAATGCTTTGTTATTGAATTGATTTTTGACTAGCTAGCATTCCATTGTGCTTGTTTTCATGGGAATGGAATAATGTTTTCCTATATGGCCATTTTTGAAGATTGATGAAGATACTCTTCAAGACGTTGTTAACTTGGGATATGAGAAGGACCATGTATGTGAATCACTGCACAATAGACTGCAAAATGAGGTATATGCAAGCAAAATGAGCCATCCGTTCCTTTTAATGACTCCATAACTGACTTTAGTCAATGTTTCCAGGCAACTGTCGCATATTATTTACTCTTGGACAATCGGTTCCGAGCTACTAGTGGCTATCTGGGGGCAGACTATCAAGAATCAATGGTTAGTCCACATGTACATCATCTGGGGCTTACTTAGTCTATTAAAAGTTTATGCACCATTAACTGTCTAAATGTATGGTTCTCTAGGATAGAAGTTTTAATCACTTCGCTTCATCGGAATCAGCAAGTTCAAGTACCAGGCATTATCTTCCAGGAAGTAGTGATCCTCATGGCAGTGGCTTGCGGCCACATTATCCTGTTGAAAGAAAATGGGCTCTTGGACTTCAGGTCTTGCATATTGTTTATTTTACTTTGCTTAGTTTTGTGACATCCAGCAATTGTATTAATGTATCACTTATCCAACAGTCTCGAGCTCACCCACGTGAGATAATGATTGAGGTCCTAAAGGCACTTCGAGAGTTAAATGTCTGCTGGAAAAAGAATGGACACTACAACATGAAGTGCAGATGGTGCCCTGGCTTTCCTCAGGTCACTGATATGTTAGATGCCAACCACAGCTTTCTTGATGCCTCTACCATCATGGATAATGGCCATGTAAATGGGAGGCTACCTTCTGTGGTCAAGTTTGAAATACAGGTGTGCAATTTAAGCCTCTAGTACTAACTTTATTTTGTTCCTGTAATAAATTTTGTGGGTTCTCAACTCAATATTGTCTTCACAGTTAAATCGATAAAATATGTTCTTGTTGGAGTGAAGACTGAGTACATCCCCTATTTCATTTAATCACGTGTCTTGACTCGTTGTCCACAAGTAATTATGTGCTTACATGCATCTTCCGTTGCCAACAAGTATTGTCTGTTGATGCCATTTTGACCCAATCAGTCATATATTATACTTTTAGCCTAGTATAGTATCGTTCCGACTAGTGCTGTAGTGCCCTTCATGTGTTACAATTTACTGTGTGTAATATATATGCTGTCTATTTCGCTATATATCTACTGATTTGTTTTCCTTATTCAGCTTTACAAGACCAGGGATGACAAGTACCTGCTTGACATGCAGAGAGTTAATGGGTCACAGCTCCTTTACCTGGACCTCTGTGCGGCCTTCCTCACCAAGCTCAGGGTTCTATAGTGCCCTGTGTTGCTGCAGAGTGGTGAATAACCAAACATAGGGTTCTATCGCATGCGGTTTTTCACTGCAACAATGAATAAACGACACCCTGTAAATAGGCATCTTTCACCCTTTTGTCCCGTCCTTGACAGCGAACGGTGTTCGAGTGACTGGTCTTGTGTTAAGCACCTAAAGGTTGATTTTTTTAGACTTGCAGTAGATAAGCTTTGGTAAGCTATCTTGGTGAGTCCTTGCTGACTGTGCAGGCTGCGGCACTGCCGCTGATGAGTGGTAATGCTGCGGTGCAAGCTGTTGTGAAAAAAGGGGGGACAAGATCTGGCTTCTGTTCACCTTACCGCTGCACATAGTTATCCAGCGTATACTTGAAAATTTTGCAACCGCTAAGAAACTTGCAAGAATACCAGCCCCTTGCTGTGGGGTTTGTGGTCAGTTTGTTAGTAGTGATTACACATTACGGTTATACAGTACTGACCGGCATGCAGTAGTGTCGATCGAAAATTGCAGTGAGTATACACAAGCTCTTTTGCTTGGACATACCATGGAATGCTGCTGTGGGAACTGAACTGATTTATGTGAAATTTTGGACTCCAAATGGGGCCTTGAAGTGAGAAGGACGCTATTTTTTTTATTTGGAAAACCATGTTTGTAAGGACGCCGACGCCGTGGTGATCGCGCACGGTAACGTGGCTTAGCCAGGCTGAGCACCGAAGAGTTTGGGTAGTAGGATGGCGGCGACGAGGAGTTTGCTTTTTGTTCGGCTGGTGTGTTTGGATTGGTCTTGCGTGAGCCCATGGCCCCAGTGGCGGATCCAGAATTTTACCAAAGGTATGCTGCATCAAAATTTTATATGCAACTCGGTAAAACCATTTGCCAATTCGGTAAATAATTTTGAATTTTGCACCATAGTTCGGTATATAGACACTAAATAATATGATAAGTCTTAAATTCAAAGATTAAATTAGAAACTTGCACAAATTACAATATAAATAGTTCAAACACCATACTAATAGTCTCAAATATATATAAAAAAGACTTACAATACTACTTGTCTGACTTTTTTAGCCTACGCTTTCTAAAGGACATGAAAGTCTCGATTATATCATCTTCATCCACTTCAAAGAAAATATCCCGCTCAATGAATGTGACTAGACAATCATCCAAAAGATTATCACCCATCTTATTTCTTAACTTTGTTTTCACTAAAACCATTGCAGAAAATACCCTTTCAACACTTGCTGTTGCCACTGGTAGAAGCAAAACCAATTTGAGAAGCATGTAAATCATATCATACACTTTATGCCTCTTTGTTTCAACAAGCTTAACTGAGAGATCAACAAGATTGTCTAGATCCTTGAAACTATCAGCTTGTCTCATGTCATCAATATAATTACCAAGTTGCAATTCAAGTTTTAGCAAATAATTGCTTGAGAACTCTTTAGGGTAGAACTCACTAGTCTACGACCTTACATCCATCGAAAGAAGCAAATGAGTTGGAAGGATTGAAGGCCGACATACAAGAGAGCAACTCCATATTAACCTCATCAAATCGATTATCAAGCTCTTGGCTAATTTGATCAATGACACCAATATATACTTCTCTTCTGAAGTGATCATCATTTGTTTGGTTTCGAGCGTACCTTGCTGATTTCCCATAAGGCACATAATCACCGTCCATAGCAGGAACTTCAACACCATATTTATCACAAAATAAAGTGACCCTCTCAAGGAACTTATCCCAACCATCAGACCTCAATTGTTGCATTACATTCTTTGCCACATTAACAAGTGAGATTGCATTAAGAATATCTTGCTCTCTTCTTTGCAAACACTCGGATAATTCATTTGTGTATCCAAGAATAACAAACATTAAGTGTGCAAAGAAAACAAACTCAAAGGTCTCAAATGCTCCAAGCACAAAATGTATTTTTGTCCAATCGACCTTATGTGCAGTATCATCACCAAGATCTATGAGTACATCATGGATTGTGGAATACATAATAATGATGTTGCATACAGTTTTGTAATGAGAGCCCCACCGAGTCTCACTGTGCCTAGGCAAACCCATCTCTTGATTTAATCCACTCCCATTCAAGTTCACCACAATCAAGTGCTTTCTTGATATTCTCAAGCCTAGCATTTGAAGCATGCCATGACGCTTACAAGAAACTCCAACAATATTCAATAGAGAGATACTTGATCAAAAACTCACACAAGTGATTGCCCTTAGCAACAGCAACAAGAACTAGTTGGAGTTGATGTGCAAAACAATGGATATAATAAGCAGAAGGTGACTCTTGCATAATCAATGTTTTCAGCCCTTTAATATCTCCTTTCATGTTGCTAGCCCCATCATAACCTTGACCACGGATTTGAGCCATAGTCAAGCCATGACTAACAAGTAAAGCTTCAATTGCATCCTTAAGTGATAAAGAGGTAGTATCATCTACATGAACAACTCCAATAAAGTGCTCACATGGCCTTCCCAATTTATCAATATAACGCAAGCAAAGAGCTAGTTGTTCTTTATGTGATATGTCACTAGACTCATCAGCTAAAATTGCATAGGGCTCATCACCAAGTTCTTCAATTATTTTTTCTAGTTTCTATGGCACAACAAATGAATAACTGCTTTTGTATCTTTGGGCTAGTTAATGTGCAATTACGGAGCATTGTTCAAAACATACTTGCTCACTTCTTCACCTGCTTTCTGCAAGAAACTTCAAAAGTTCAAGAAAGTTCCCTCTGTTGCTAGACTCTTCACTTTCATCATGTCCACGGAATGCCAATCCTTGATGCAAAAGAAACTTGATACATCTAAGAGAATAAGTCAACCTTTTCTTGTAAAGACGAAGATCCTCATCAGTCCACTTCTCAATATGATAATCAATTGCTACCTTGGGATTCTTAAAGTTAATGTATCTCTCTTGAGCTGCATTATGTGCCTTAGAACCCAGATGTTTGAGAAGAGCTTTCTCTCCTATATTCCAATTTCTCCAGCCACCAACAAGAATTTATCGACGGTACCCTTCTTAAACAAGTAGCATATAAAGCAAAACACAGAATCCTTTTTGATACTATATTCAAGCCACTCCTCATGTTTATGAAACCATACAAAATTGAATTGACGATCTCTATCTCCAATCTTTCTTTTTGGGAAATCATGTGTATAAGGTTGAAATGGACCTTTAATAATATATGCTCTTCGAATTGCATCTTGATTATTAATGAATAACTTTCAATGGGTCGCCTTTCACCGGATCATGCGTAAGGCGATTGATGTCATAAACCGCGACGGTGGTGGTGGCGGGGCGGGGCATAGGATTCACAATTTCATCAATTACTCTCTTTGCTCTTGAGTTTGCTTTTCCGCCACAGTTTCAACTGGAGATGGGCAGGATTTGAAGCAGCAGCCGCCGCCTTCTTTGCTGCATGTTTCTGAAAAAGAGATGCAATGTCTCCGCTTCTCTTCATAACTGAACAATTCCAAAAAAACAATGGCTCCGCATACGATCGAGGATTCGAGCCTGTCCAAACCGATCTACTTATCAATTTTTTCTCTTTCTAAAATCAATTTGTAATCTCCAATTAAATAAAAATAAAAACAACATAGAAGATAAATTTACCGATCTAGTTGAATTAAAACTCAATTATAATAATCTTAATGATGCGGTTCCATCAAGCGAATGGTTAGCTTCAAGTGGAAATTATGTACAAGGAAAAGGAATTAATTGTTAGGTTTGATCTTGTTTACCTGAGACTTACGCAGACACAGTCACGCATGCGATTTGCTTCACCTGGACGCCACGCCACCGCCCCACGCAGGCTGACGCAGATCGGCAGATACGCAGTACGGTAAATCCAGTGGATGGCTTCACCCTGCCGCCCTGCGTGATCTCGACGCACCGAGTCCCAGCACGCTGTCTTGCCGTCCGCCGAGTCCACGCTTCACGCACCGTCAAATCGAGGTCGGAGGCGACAGAGCAGGCGATCACGCCAGCAAACGTCGCCGAGGATGGAGGCACGAAGACGCAGACGCCGAGATCGGCGGCGTTCGGGCGTCAGTATTCCATCGAATAACGAACCGTCCGTCCGTATTCCGCGCGTATTCCATATTTCCATGCGAATAAGAACCGTCACGGCCACGGCGGGCGCGTCCGCGCGTATTCCATGCGGACTGCGATCGCGCTCATCGCACACTGGCTGGTGGGCCCTGTGGTATGCCGTGGCCCCCCAAGATACAATGTGGTCCGCCTCGCATGGCCCATTAGCGACCACATGCCCAAGATCGTAACATCCGATTTTCGCCCATTTTAAAACGCATGAATTTTCATAAGGGTTCTATCGCATGCGGTTTTCACTGCAACAATGAATAAACGACACCCTGTAAATAGGCATCTTTCACCCTTTTGTCCCGTCCTTGACAGCGAACGGTGTTCGGGTGACTGGTCTTGTGTTAAGCACCTAAAGGTTGATTTTTTTAGACTTGCAGTAGATAAGCTTTGGTAAGCTATCTTGGTGAGTCCTTGCTGACTGTGCAGGCTGCGGCACTGCCGCTGATGAGTGGTAATGCTGCGGTGCAAGCTGTTGTGAAAAAGGGGGACAAGATCTGGCTTCTGTTCACCTTACCGCTGCACATAGTTATCCAGCGTATACTTGAAAATTTTGCAACCGCTAAGAAACTTGCAAGAATACCAGCCCCTTGCTGTGGGGTTTGTGGTCAGTTTGTTAGTAGTGATTACACATTACGGTTATACAGTACTGACCGGCATGCGGTAGTGTCGATCGAAAATTGCAGTGAGTATACACAAGCTCTTTTGCTTGGACATACCATGGAATGCTGCTGTGGGAACTGAACTGATTTATGTGAAATTTTGGACTCCAAATGGGGCCTTGAAGTGAGAAGGACGCTATTTTTTTTTCTTTGGAAAACCATGTTTGTAAGGACGCCGACGCCGTGGTGATCGCGCACGGTAACGTGGCTTAGCCAGGCTGAGCACCGAAGAGTTTGGGTAGTAGGATGGCGGCGATGGCGGCGACGAGGAGTTTGCTTTTTGTTCGGCTGGTGTGTTTGGATTGGTCTTGCGTGAGCCCATGGCCCATTAGCAGCCACATGCCCAAGATCGTAACATCCCGATTTTCGCTCCATTTTAAAAACGCATGAATTTTCATAATTTCAAAAGCTTTCGTTGCACATTTGGAATTTTCAAATGTTTTGCAAGAATTCAAAAACCTACATTTGAATTCAAATTGAAATTAGCATTGAAATTAAATTCAGAAAGCCTTTTGCCCTCCCTATCTCTCGGTTGGGCCAAAACCCATCCGCCTGCCCATTCTCTTCTCCTTCCCTCCTCCCTCTTTCTTCCTTGAACCCGAGCGCCCAGCATTGCGGCCCATTTCCTCTCCTTCTCTCTTTTCTTCTATCTGGCCCAAACCACACCCTAGCACCTTCGCTTCCTCTCTCCTGCACTCGCTGACCGGTGGGCCCTAGCCTCACTTACCAGGTGGAGGGACAAGCACTATGCATCTTCCTTTTCACGCCATCTCTCTCACACGCGCGTTTGCGCCTATACGCATGTGTGTTGCTCAGTAGCACCATCATCACCCGCTACACCCATCCTCGAGCCCTATAGTGTCGTGCCGTTGTTAATCGCTAGCACATTCTATCTAGACGAGTTCACATTCACTGCTCGTGAGATACCACATCTGAGACCACCTCCGTGTCGTGCGCTCGCTCTTCTTCTCCTCTCTATTTAAGCACCGTCTGAGCGTGTCATCCTCTTCACTCGCTCCTCTTCTGCATTTCCCCCAACACCTCCTCTCTTCTCCACCATGGGTGGAGGAGAATTTGGATGTGTGAGCTCATCTTCTCTAACTCCGGCCGTTGGTTTCGCTCATCAATTCCGACCGTTGGGGTGAGCTTCTGCCCTCGTCATCTAGTGCATCGAGGCCGCTTCAACCTCCTCTCCTTGGTGCTCACCATACCCCTATTTGTTTCTCTACAGGGAGGACGGAACGTCGTCATCATCCGTAGAGCAAACCGAAGCGCGTCAACGACTTTGCTGTTATTCCACTTGATTCGGTGAGCTTTCACCTCGACGCCTGTGTCTATATTGTTCGCCTTCGCTTCCTTTCTCTAATGCCCCTCCCTGTTTTCCTTGCCATGGTCTAGAGACATCGGAGCATGTCTTCATCCTTGTCGCCGACCTAGAGCACATGCAGAGCTCACCACCTCAACCCTGCATGGACCCCTGGGTACGCCCTCGTGTTCCCGCATCTCCCTCTCAGTGCTGAACTTGGTAGGATAGCCACTCTAGTGTATAGATGGTTGTAGGAGCACTACCTTGTCGGACCTCATCGTGCTATCATAGGGCACCGTGGATAGCTTGGCACGCCGCACGAATCCAAGCACGAAGGGTGTAGGCCAGGACCTAGGGGGACATGAAGCACAAAAGGAGAGGAGAAAGAACGAGCTAAACACAGAGGAACATTTTGTTCGTCTCCGATGACACATGCCTTCTACGACTTCCTCTTTTATTTACTGTATTCTCAAACTCTCGCCAAACTCTACAGATCTACATGCCTTTAAATAGGTATCATGCACACACGGTTACACCACCGCACACACTCTCTACTGCTACATCTCTGATGGCCACTGACTGCTCATGCCGCTCCGCTCAACCACCTGCTGAGTGCTATCATTCGCCCGCCCATGCCACTCTACTCAACCTACTGCTTAGCCTATACCGACCGCTATAATGACCAGCCTTCTGTCCATAACGGGCAGTTAGCCGACCAAAAACGACCTGCGTCACCTACAACCACCCGTGTTGATGTCTGCTACCAATTGTTACAGTGATCGACGCACGACCATGACCGCTGACTTCATTCTCGGCTTGTCTTCGACCACTGCACTGGAGCTTCGACCACGGCGCCAGTGACTACGACGCTGGTCGTTACGAAAACCACACAACGTGGTCGTAACGATCACGGCTTCTGGGACTACCGGCCTTATGACCACGGCTGCTCGACCACTGCTTCCCTTCGACCACTTCACTGAGGGAAGCGCTGTCCAACTAGGAGGGTGTCAGCTTGAAACCCCACTAGGACCCTTCTTCATGCAGCAGTACGAGGGAATGTACTACAACATCATCGTGCCTGGAGGACACACGACACCTCCAACGACACAATTCCCTCGGGTGGACTAGCCGTCTGCTATCCGTTGTCCTTACTATCATCAGAGCCTGGGTCAATGTCCTCGTCGGACTCCAACCCAAGCGGCTCATTCGGTAGATACTCGTGACACTCAATTTGAGCTAACCACCACATGCCCGACCCCTCCTTCCTCACGAAATCAGGAGCGACTGTATCCCCCGATACAACACATTAAGTGGTACCATCTTGAAGCTCCGCTTGTGGTTCACTGAGTGTCGAGGGGGCTCATCAACGTTTCCAGACTCTCGGTGCGCGAAACTTAGGTACACCATTGGCCTCCCGTAAATGGCTGCCTCAGGCTGAGAGGCAATTTGCATGTACTGCCTCCATACTGAGTGCCATTCACTTTCACGAGCTCCCACACGTCATTGGTGTAGGTGATCCTCTCGATGGCAACTTTCATCGCCATTGCCTCCGCGGTGAACTCTCTTCGGATGCATATTTATAGTGGAGCACAAAGCGAACACGGTGCACTCAACCCGCAAATTAAGGACTCCTTGTTGATGCGCAACACTTTCGGCGAGGGGGATGGCATGCCAACACTGACAAATGTGCAAACGAGGGTGGACGGCACGGACATAACGATATCAGTGCGGACGAGGCAGCGCGCGAGGCGGGACGACACGAGAAGACTAACATTTGTGCGAAACACGTAGTGGAAAAGAAAAGATAGTAGCAGCGGTGACATATGTGCGAAGGATAGAAATCACACACTTCAAAGGAGGACTGAATTAATATGAAACGATAACACCAATGAGCCAATAATTATGATAAAATTATCATGAATAAATGTGACTAATTCGGACTCATAAAATTCCCAAAAATTACATAATAATTATTACTGTATCGGGAGGCATCACATAAAAGTTCGTAATTTTTAGAGCTCGTTTGCTATATATAAAAACTAGTAAAATATCAAAATTGTATGAATTTTTGAGCAACATTCACCATGGATAAAATTCCTCAAAAATTACACTGCGAGGAACGTTGTGTCAGGAGATTGTAAATAAATATTCGTAATTTTTATATCATTTGATATATTTCAAATTCAAAAAAATATTAAACTGAAAAAATTAAGTAAGTAATTAGGCCGGCTAATTCTTGCCGCTTGGCGATAGGTTTGACAGCAAATGGTTATTTCTCTACAAATATTTGTTAAAAATCATGATTAAGTTAATCTAAATAAACATGTCTAATTCGGACCGTATAAAATTTTCAAAAATTATATAATAACTATTAATACATTGGAAGGCTTCACATAAAATTTCGTAATTTTTAGAGCTTGTTTGCTATATGTAAAAATTTGTAAAAATATCAAAATTGCACGAATTTTTGAGCAACATTCGCCATGGATAAATTTCCCAAAAATTAAACTAGAAGTAACGTTGCGTCGGGAGGCTGCACATAAATTTTAGTAATTTTTTGAGCTTATTTGATATATTTAAAAATTCAAATAAATACTAAACTGAAAAATAAATTAGGCAGTTAATTAGGTCGGCTGGGGTTGGCTTGCTTACCGCCCGCACCTTGGGCGATAGGCCGCCTCCCGCCTAGCCCCCGGACGACAGGAGCTCGCTGCCGGCGACGCTAAGCTAAGCGTCGTCTTCTTGGCGCTGTCGCTCCGCCTCCGACGATAAAATGACATTTCATCAATACATCTCGATCATCGCTATTTTTATAAATACGGTGCAATTGCAAAACTAGCTTTGATTCCTCTCTTGGTACCATACCGAGCGGAGAACAAAACGTGGACTAATTTGATAATACGGTAGCTTATTTGGATTAATGGTGCCAAATTTACCTGAGCAGGCTGTGTGGCAGCGAACAAGCTTTTAAAGCAGTATTTTCTCAAGACGTGGTCTATAAGTTAAACGTAGTACATGTTAAAAGCTTAAATATCAGCCAAAATTGTAAATGAATCTGTTTTCCGTAATCTGTATCATAAGCAGTAAAATTAATTCATCAAAAGTCATAAATGCAGCCAAAGAAACAGGCCCTTACTCAGGCTGTGACGTGCGCCCATTTTGCCAGGTCTGGGCGAAGGAAAGCACGGCGCTGGCCATTCCCATCTCGCAGTCCTCCGTCCTTCCTCTCTGAGGCCAAAATCCAACTCCTCGATCTCCCGACCGTGCCCGTCTCCTCCGTCGCCGCGGCCATGGCGAAGGAGTTCCCCGTGCCACCGGTGGTCTTCACCCCTCCACCCCGACCCACCGCCGCCACCCTCCCCAGGGACCGGCGCCTCCCGCCGCCAGCCTTCGCGCCGCCCCGCCCCTCCACTTCCTCCGCCGCCAACCCCTCCCTTCATGTCCTTCGACGTCTCCGCCGCCACATCCTCCTCATCGCCGCCCCTCTTTGCCGGGCCCATCGGCGTCGGCTCCGGCGCCTCCTTCGAAGACGAGCCGCCGCTCCTCGAGGAGCTCGGCATCAATACGCGCCAGATCTGGCGGAAGACGCTCTCCATCCTCCACCCGCTCCGATCCGCGGAGCCATCTCTCCACGCCGACGCCGACCTCTCGGGCCCCTTCCTCTTCCTCCTCTCCTTCGGCCTCTTCCAGCTCCTGGCCGGGAAGTTCCACTTCGGGATCGTCCTCGGGTGGGTCACCGTCGCCTCCTTCTTCCTCTACTTCGTATTTTCCATGCTCTCGGGCGGACGCTGCGGCGACCTCGACCTATACAGTTGCGTCAGCCTCGTCGGATACTGCATGCTCCCCATGGTCATCTTCTCCGCAGTCTCCCTCTTCCTGCCGCGGGGTAGCGGGCTCATCTTCGGTGTGGGCATGGGGTTCGTGATGTGGTCCACTAGGGTCTGCACCAGGCTGCTCGCAGAGCTTGCATCCAGTGGTGACGAGCATAGGGGGCTCATCGCCTACGCATGCTGGCTAGTCTACATGCTCTTCTCGCTGCTCGTCATCTTCTGATCCGTTTTTATGGTATGGATGGTATGTTGCATAGATTCACTAGATTATGCTAATTTTAATTTGAATTAATGTCATTGGTGTGGTGGTGGTGGTATGGCGATTATTGCTGTGTAGGCCGTAGGGTAATCAACTTGCCTATGCTGCTGTGATACAGAAGTAATTGAGATTTGATGGTGACCGAGAACTTAGTGGGCACATCTGATTGTATAACAAGCCTTTATCAGCACAATTATGATTCATGAATTGATTTTGTAATGCTACATTTTGTAATGGACAATCCTACATAGAAATGGGTTTGTCGAGGGACCAGTTTTGTTTTTTCCTGTGAGCTATAAAGAACACCCGACTGATGGATGTTACTGTGTTTCACAAATTCCAAGGTTATTCCCTGATGTTGGTGGGTGAATGCTGCCATGCTTGTAACTGGGAACTGTAACTGTTGTCGTTGGGTCAGTGTTCAATTATGCTATTGTCCAACTTAGTTGATTTATTTGGAAGTTTTGCATTCCTGCCTTAGTTTCATAAATGATTAGTCAGTGATTGTCAATTTTTTACTGGCATTTTACATGTGAATAAAAGTACAAACATGTTTGTAATCATGAATGATAAAGAGGCCTGTAGACATATTTCTTAAAAGTGAGATAAAATTGAGCTCTAAACTAAGTGTAACCCAGTGTTTATGGTTGGCAATGGATGTTATACACACATGTTGTGTTAGTTCCACAGTCGCAATGCTATTGAAGTATTATTCATGTATATATAAATGGTGGTGGAAACAAAATTAGCACTAACCATACAAAATATGTTAAATGGTGGTGGAAACAAAATTAGTACTAACCATACAAAATATGTTAAAGTGTAGAAAATCAAATGAGGCAAGTATATACATATTGAAAATTAGGAAATATTGGATACTCAATACTAGTGAAGTTGTTTTGCACAGAACTTTCAAGATACTATGCATACAGCTGGTGATATCCAATTTTCTAGTCTTATAGGCTACCTTAGGCATCAAACATGTAATCAGTACAGCAGTTAACATTTTTATCCTTATGTTCACATGATTTAGACGATAATTCTTGTTTTCACATTGGTGGGCATTATCTGCAAGTATCATTTAGAGCTCGAAATTGTTGTTAGACGGATTCAGTGATGTTAAATTGTGCAAGATGCTTCTCAGAATAATAATTCCACTCCAGCTCTGTGGACCCTACAACATACGGATTCTTTAGCTGACCTTTTTTTCAATCCATTTTCATCTCCATGGGAAATATAATCAAAACTTGGACGCAACTTCAGTCCACATTACATTCTGCTTGAGAGATTTTGTGAATTTCTATTTTTGAGAGCATATTGAGAGTGAGATTTCAGTGTAGTAGGAATCAGTTTGGTGCTTCTGATACCAAAATGGCTCTCATTGATCAAGTTTTTGGTGTTCAATTTTTTGCTAAAAAATTATGTGCGTTTTTTTCCAATGTAGATCTTAGCCAAAAAAGTTCCCTTATTTATAGAGAAGTTTCTGATACCAAAAAAGTTTTTCCCAATGTAGATCTTAGCCAAAAAATGAGCTGTTTATGTTATACGAGGCTATGTGAATTGATAAAGTGTTCCCTTATTTGTTATGCTAAGTAGAATGCTTTTGCATTGCAAGACAAGCTCATTTAGTAATATAAACAGCATTGTAGAGAAAATGTTCCTTTTACATGAGTAATGAAGCCCACTTAACATCAACCGGTCTGATCGCCTTTTCTCTTAGAAAATGTTCGCAGTGCCTTATTTCTCTTTTGTGCATACTGTCCCAACTGGAAGATTCTGTATTTTCTTTCTACATTAAAACAAACCAACATATATGGCAACAAATTGTTACATCTGAATAGTTAAATGAGGCTTTTAATAAGGAATTCTTTTTCCAATCTTCCCAATGTTGTGTTTGCAATTTCTGCACTGTTGAAACTTTTGTATTGGCTCTTACTAGGTTTGCACTGTCATTGTGTACTATTTACCAACTGTATTTCTTCCCCTTGCAGATCATGTTCTGAATTCTTTTGCCGCATGGAGTGGAGAACTGTGTTTTACCAGTCACAGGAGTGGGTTTGGTGTGATGTTGCAGAAATACTCATGATCTGGCCAATTGGGAAAATGTTCTCTAATGATCTATTCCTTCTGATCCTTTACTTCTCGTGGCCTGGTAGGGGGCTGGTATAGATACTGGTAAAGAAAAGAAAGGCAAGATCCGGACACTGAAAATATGAAGTAATTAGATTTTGCTGAAGTATTGATGGGATCTAGCGACTTTCAAAAGGGAACACTCGTGGTCTTTGCGAACTCTTCATTTGTTTACTTGCCACGACTAGTTGTTTTAGGATCATCGTGCCTACTTTACTTTGTTCTGCTGTTCATTTTTCTGCATTTCAATTTGATAAGAGAGATTTGTTCTGTCATTAGGTAATGTGGTAGTTACCGATTGATAAATTGGGGGAAGCGGTTTTAGTAGTTCTATTTGACTTGCTAACAAGTCAATCCTTCAGCAGCTCCTTGTGGATCGGTTCTATGATCTATCTACCGGTAGCCTTGTGCTGTCTGTATGAGTGTGCAGGTCGTCGTTTCTGGTTCGTGCATGAACAAGTGATGCGACATTATCTCTCTGCTTGCTGGTCTGAAAACACGATCAGTAATCTAGTCGCTTGAAATTCCCTTGACGGTTTCACCTTTCCGTGCCATTCGTCTTCCAAGAAGTCTGATATGGATTTCTGTTCGTGATGGGGTGATTGTTTATGGCTGTCACGCACTGACGCGAGTTAAACTCCATGGATTGTTGATTTGTTGAACCACTACTGGTTCGATGAAACAAGCTGGTTCGTTTGTAAATGCCCAAAACGCTCCGTAAATTTTGACTAGAAAATAGCAACCCTTCCAAGTTGAGTTTTTTATTCCTTGCAATAGGTCGACTGTTAGGTGCTATGCCGGTAAATTAGCTCAGATCTTTCTCAGAAGGATTGAAATAAGAACATGATGTTGCCTTGGTTCGAGACTCTTAAAAACTCCACATGGAAGGGATTAAGGTTTTGGCCCACGTGCTTGTAATCGAAACTTAGCAGCAATACGATCATGAATAACTAGCATCAGGCTATAGTAACTAGTGCGCTACACCACAGCCGGATACCACATGTGCATTGGCATTTTCACTGTCCCCGCCTGGCGCCACTTAAGAAGTAAGAACAGCTTGCCCGCGGAACCACCTTACGCCGCGCGCGAGCTCTACTTTGACGGGGGGCCACGGAATGGTGCACGGCGCGCGAAGCGCACGACCAGCGCGTGTTCACGGCACGGACAGCGGCTCTCGGCAAGGCCGCTCTCACGCGACTTCCCGGCGAAACCGTGAATCTGGTATAAGGTTGAGAGTATTGTGATTTTAGGTAATAGGTTAGATCTGGATTGGATCGTAAAATTATAATTCTATTAAAATTTTAAAAGCGTATATATTTTATATAAAATTAAATTATATTTTTAAATATACAAGTTTATAGTAGATTTTTGAATTTAATTTTGTAATTTCAGTATACTTATTTATATTATATTAAATTAAGGTTAAAATTTGAAACTTATTTAATTATTTTAATAAAATAATAATAATCAAACTAGTGCAACTTAAACTAGCAATAGGTAATATCAAAATTTATATGCTAATGTAGTTTGTTGTCAGGATCACGATCCCACTACGATCCTACACAATCCTAACGATTTTACAAGTAGGATCACGATCCTACTATGATACTACCTGATTCCAATCCATATTGCGATCCGTATCATCTACCTCCAGTAGGATCGTACGATACGTGTCGTGATACTGAGAACCTCCTGCGGCCCGTCATGGCCAGCACCTCGGCGCTCGGCAAATAACTTGGCCGCACCGTGCTACCGCGTAGAGGTGGGAGATGGGTCGTGCTTTTCCGGGTCAGCCCGAAGCACGGTCGACCCGACATGTGACGGGCCGTCTTGCAAGACGCAAGACGAAGGTGGGCGGCCGGGCTCGAAAGTTGGCACAATGGGCGGCATGGCACGACCCGGTGTGGCGTGTCGTGCTCGGCCCAGCCCGGCCCAGCAAGCATGGTCGGCATGGGGCACGGCCAAGACGCCGATGCCGGTGGCGGCCTCGGCCTAGCCTCCGGCCTCCCGTCGCCATCCCATGGTCATCCCCACAATACAAGCATCACAGAGCAGAGAGAGAGGAGGAGTAGAGGGAAAGGAGTATACCGGCAGAGATGACGGCAGCATGGTGGGCACACCAGCGCCAGCGGCCGCCTTGGCCTCGCAACCCTCGCCGCTTCGCCCGCTCCCGCCTCATGGGCTCGTGGCCTCACGCGGCCACCACGCTAGCTCCGCCTCGCGGCCTCGAGGTTGCCACCTTGCCGGCTCCCACATCCCAACTCGCTGCCTCATCGCCTCCCGCCTCGGCCTCGGGCCGTGCCGCCTCCCGCGTCGGCGTCGCCTTGGCCTTGAGCCGTGCCACTTTCGCCTCGGACTCGGAGCCGTGCCACTTCCCGCCTCGGTGTCGCCTTGGGCTTCCGTCTTGCCTCCGCGCCACCTCCCGCCTCCCGCCGCCTCTCGCCTCGGCGCCGCTCGCCTGTGCCTCCTCACACCGCCCGCCTCCCACCTCGGCTAAAGGAGGAGAGGGCCGCCGAGGTGGGGGAGGGAGGAGGCCGGGAGGGTGGCGCCGCCGTGCTTGGGTGGAGGGAGGGAGGGAGGAGGCCGGGAGAGGAGAGGCATCGTTGTACCAGGGTGGGGAGGAGGCCGAGGAGGAGGGGGCCGCCGCCAAGGTGGGGGGGGAAGGGGAGAGGCTAGGAGATGAGGGGTCGTCATGTCGGGGGGGGAGGGAGGAGGCGGGCTGTTGGGGATGAGGGTGGCATCGGGGAGGGAGGGGAGAGGCCAGTCATTGGGGAGGAGGTACGTTGGGTGGGGAGGGAGGCGAGAGGGAGGAGGGGCCACAGGCGGGGTGGGGAGGAGGCCGGGAGGAGGGGCCATCGAGGTGGGGATTGGGAGGAGGGGCCGAGGGGTGGGCGCCACACCGGACCGGGAAGGGACTTAGGGAGGGAGGGTGTTGCCGTCTGTGGCTCTGCACGACTGCGCCTACGTGTGAGAGAGAAACAGAGAGAGGGAGCCGAAGAGACGAAGCCGACGGAGAGAGAGAGAGAGATTGGGAGTCAGACTCAAGAGAATAAAGTTGGAGAGTAATATTCTGAGAAGTAAAGTCGGAGAATAAAGCTGAGCACATAGAGTAGAAATCTGCACCCAACAGTCAGAGAAATAACGTTCGAGCACAACGTTCAGGTCTTCGAGAGAGTAACGTTCAGAAGAGCAATGCCTATAAATTCACTTCTCTTCTCTCATTACTTCACAAACATTCAATCTCTCATTTCTTCAATAACCCTATACACTCCCTATTTATTCACCATCCATACAATATGCTACCTAGGAGTCGAAGCACCAAAGAGCGCCCGAGCGGTATGCAGAGGAGTCGTAGCACGAAAAGGGAGCAGGGCGCCTTAGTGTAAGCTCTCGTCATTGCTCCCTTAGTCCCGGCTCTGACTCCCATTGATGCTCGTCGGCTCTCACCAAGTATGGGAGACTACGTCATGGACGACCGTCATATGGACGGTACAGAGGGTTACAAGGAATACAAGGGCGGTCTGGAGCCAACTGGGACTCTAGAATTCTCTCCCCCGTCCACGGATGCCAACATTGGCAGGTCTGCACGATGGGCGAATTGCTGGAAGCATATGACCTGGAGCCAGGAAATCCAAGACAACGAAATGGTAGAGATCGCAACATGTAATTATTGTAATGCTAAATTAACTGCTCGTACAGCTGTAGGGACATGGTACTTGAACCGGTACTACAAAGCATGCTTACGCAAAATGACGGCACAGGGTAGAGACTTTGAGGCCGATGGCTCTGTAAGTACTTGGGTATATAATCCGCTTTCCACCCATGAGGAAATTGTTGGATATATTGTTTCAGAAGATCAACCGATTAGTGAAAGTCACGCGTTCGAAAGAATGATTCAACGTGGCTTTTGCCCACAGTACCAACATGTTTGTAGGAGAACTACTACATCTGATATTTTACAGATGTATCAAAAGGAACTGGTAGAGCTGAAAGAACTATTTCAACAAGTTTAGTTTTCTTTTGTCATAGCCTCAGATATTTGGACATCATCACACCATAGAAGTGTCTACCTTAGTGTTGTAGCCCATTATTTAGACGATAATTATAAGCTAAACAAGAGAGTCATAGGATTTAAAGTAATAAATGAATCACACACAGGAGAGGCCATTGCCAAGCATATACTATACGTACTTGATGATTTTAAGATGGATAATAAATTTGCTTCTATAACTCTTGATAACACATCGGCAAACACAACGGCTATGGACATCCTGACCTCAAGATTGCAAACATATATTGGTGGTTATATCCTCCACTAGCGATGTGTATGCCACATCTTGAAACTTGTTGTTCAAGATGGTATGCAAACAATTGGTGCATATTTGAATAGTATCCATGATGTTATTCATTACCTAACAAGTTTTCCCCAAGTGGTAGCCAAGTTCACGGAGTACTGCGCAGCCAATGGGAAAGAACCAAGAAAATTTGGTCTTGACATGAAGGTGGGGTGGAACTCGACATATATCATATTAAAGAAGATACACGGGTATGAACATGTTATATCCGTTTTTGTCAATGCTAACTCTCAAAATAATGAATTTGTAGTTACTAATTCAGACTGGTAGATTGCTAGTCGTTTTCAAGAGTTTTTAAGACCTTTTTATAAATCAGCAAATGTTATATCTGGTGTTTATTATCCTACCTCTTACTTACTTATAGAATTTATTTGGTTAATTATAGACAAAATTACCAAATCTAGGGAGGATCCCTTTTAGGCCATGCCGTTGTAGCAACGGAGGAAAAATTTATTAAATATTTTAGTTCTATTTCACACTTATATTGCTTTGCTATTATTTTCGATCTTACAAAAAAATTGGTAGGTTTACAGGTTGGCATAGAGAGAATAGATGAATGTCTTGGTCTTGATTATTCGGAAGCTTTCGCACATATTAAAGATGTGCTTTTTTGTGTTTTCTGTATGTATTATGATAAGTTTGAAAGCAGCGGAAGATCAAAGGCCTCACAGCAGACGCAACAAGGAAAGACAAGTTTGACATCACATTTATGGAAGAAGCTAAAGGGTAAGTCTAATTCTTCGTCCTCTCAGTCTCAGGCGGCCTCCAAGTGAAATTCTGTCTCGGAGTTGAACCACTACTTGGAGCATGATTTTACAAATATTAATCCTGATCTTACTGGTGGAGGCAAGATAGGCTTGCTTGAGTGGTATAAGAACAACAAACGGATATTTTCTGTGCTGTCACATTTCGCACGAGATGATCTCCTAGTGCCAGTGTCCACCGTCTCTTCAGAAGTAACGTTCAGCACGGTAGGGAGAATAATCGAAGAAAGGAGATCATCCCGTACGCCCCAGTATAGTAGAGGTAATCATATGCGCTAAAGACTGTGAATTAGCCAAAGAGCGGCAACAGCATCAACTGGAGGATCCGTACAGGCGTATGCTGACCTCGAATGCATGAACGATCTAGACGTTGATGAGTAGATACTATGTACGTATGTTGTTATAGTTAATATGTACATATATTATTGCTGCATTCTTTTCTTACTCGGGGAACCCCACTCTGGGGCATAAGTTTTTTAACGAGGTAGTAAAATTGTATTTTTAAATATCAAAGAAATTCTACCTTTTTCTAAAATTTTTACATCATTGCGTGCCCATGTTTTTTATGCAACTAATTCAATTTCAACTAATTTTTAACGAGGTGGGTACGAGAGAAAGAAGATGACAACCGCCGCCACCATCGTCGCCGCCGCATTCGTCGTGTATAGTTTCTTCGGGTTGGGCTTGAGTTGGCATGACATGAACGCTGGCACAACGGACTTTGAGCCGTGTTTGGGTCTGGCCAAAGACGAGACGGACCGACACGGTATAGCACGGTGAGATGACTGAACCGAACTGGTATAGCACGAAACGACACGAAGCACGATGAACATGAGCCGTACAAGTACGCAAGCCAGGAACGCACAACACGTCACAGGGGCGAACCCACAGGTTATGCCAGGTAGGACACGGCATACTCTGGGACCCAGCCGGCAGCCGGACTCAGTACCCCCACGCCTCCGCTCAGGCTTCAGAGGCCGTTCACCTCCTTGCAGGCTTGCAATAAAACATCATCGATCATTTAGAGCAACGACGCTCTACTTCGTCTAGGAGAAGCTCATCGGCCTCCACGACTGCCGCAGCCTCCCCGTCGTCGTGCCCATCTGGTTCCTTGCCATCATCTTCCCCTTCTTCGGGACCATTAACTCCGCCGTGGGCTCCCTCCTCGTCAGCTTCACTGTCTACATCATCCCGGCGTTAGCGCACATGATCACCTTCCGCTCCGCCCAGGCTCGTGAGGTAGCGTATTCTACATTTTTTCTCTCTTTATTATGTACTTTATTACTTTTTAGAATTAGTAGTAGTTGCCTTTAGGTTTCAACTTAGTTTTGGAGTTTACTGGTAGGATTTGTCTCATTTGCAGTAGCTTTGCACGCCTATGTTCTTTGGGCATTTCGTAGCTCGCTTGCTTTACACTACACTGGCACGCCAAGCTAGTTCCTGATTAGATTTCACTTGGGCACAGCATTGTAAATGGAAAAAATCTGTAACTGTCATTGATCAAATTAGCCAAGAGCTTGATAATCGGTTTGATGAGATTAATATGCAGTTGCTCTCTTGTATGTCGGCCTTCAGTCCTTCCAACTTATTTGCTTCTTTCGATGCACAGAAGGTACGTAGACTAACTGAGTTCTACCCTAAAGAGTTCTCGAGCAATTATTTGCTAAAACTTGAATTGCAACTTGGTAATTATATTGATGACACGAGACAAGCTGATAGCTTCAAAGATCTAGACAATCTTGTTGATCTCTCAGTTAAGCTTGTTGAAACAAAGATGCATAAAGTGTATGATATGGTTTACATGCTTCTCAAATTGGTTTTGCTTCTACCAGTGGCAACAGTAAGTGTTGAAAAAGTATTTTCTGCAATGATTTCAGTGAAAACAAAGTTAAGAAATAAGATGGGTGATAGTCTTTTGGATGATTGTCTAGTCATATTCATTGAGCGGGATATTTTCTTTGAAATGGATGAAGATGATATAATCGAGACTTTCGTGCCCTTTAGAAAGCGTATGCCAAAAAAGTTAGACAAGTAGTATTGTAAGTCTTTTTATGTATATTTGAGACTATTAGTATGTTGTTTAAACTATTTATATTGTAATTTGTGCAAGTTTTTAACTTAATTCTTGAATTTAAGACATCATATTATCTAGTGCTTGTATATCGAATTACGATGCAAATTTTATAATTATTTACTGAATTAGCAAATGATTTTATCATATTGCATATGAAAATTTTATGCTGACATATCCTCGATAAAATCTAGGTCCATCACTAGCACGCCGGCATGCCACGTCGGCATGCCAAAGCGAACGTACGTACATGCACAGACGCACGCACTGCAGGGGAGTGCAGGGGATGTTTTACCTGCCTACACCCATTAATGTAAGCTGTTTGATTGATTGATCATGTACGAATGCTCCCTGACAGAGACTGTTACAATTAGCCTCTGCTCTTCCCGCACTCTACCGTCGAATCGCCCTAAAAACTCGCAATGCAGAATCCCCTAAAAGACACACACAAAAAAAAAAAATTTCTCGCGCGCCTCCCACCCCACACGTCTCCGCCGGGAACCAAGCGAGCCGACAAAAGCGGGCAAGCGAAGGCGAGAAGGCGCGGGCGCGGCGAGGTACACGAAGGCGGCGGCGCCGGCGGCGATGGGGACGTACAAGTGCTGCATCTTCTTCACGCGCAGGTTCGCGCTGAGCGACGCGACCACGCCGGACGACGTGCGCGCGCTCTTCTCCCGCCACGCCGCCGGCGCGCCTTACATGGGCGCCGACGAACTCGGCCGCTACCTCGCCGCCACCGGGGAGGCCGACGGCGAGGGGGACGCGGCGGGGCGGATCGTGGACCGGGTCCTGGAGGACCGCAGCCGCACACCGCGCTTCGGGAAGCCGACCCTCACCGTCGACGACTTCCGCCATTTCCTCTTCTCCGAGGACCTCAACCCGCCCATCAGCCACTCTAAGGTAGCAATCGGCTGGTCGCTCGAGCCCCAACTCCCAAAATGCTGCTTGATTTATCACGTCTTGCTGCGTTAATTGTTGCGATTGGTAGTTGTGAAATGCATTCGCGCACACAGGTTACACAATGCGGTGAATTGGCGGCATTTGCCGATCATTACAATTTTGAAGGGGACTTGTGCTTGGCAAATTGCTCCATGATGTGCATGTCGATCATTTGACATTTTTGGATATTTCCAACCATTGGCGCTACGATTGGAGCAGGTGATGTTGTCTTGCTTTTGCGTCATAGGCATGATATCGCGTCGCAGGCTTTGACAGCCACTCTCGTCGCACAAACTTGATGATGCATGTATGCAGTCAGTGCGATACTCTTGTCGTGACCGAAACTAAGGATTAGTAACTCTCTGGAAGATTGTGGCATTGCCTTTGCTAAGTGTCCGAATTTTGTGTCATGACGCATCATGCTCAGCAAAATGATGGGGTGATAATTACTCATATGACTTTAGTAGATAGTTGAACTGAATGTTCATATGGCTCTTATGGGGTGCTTTGTGCTATGTGCTATGTGATTTGACATGCTGGTTGACAGTAAATCCTGTATTTCCAGGTCCATCATGACATGAATGCACCTTTGTCGCACTATTTCATATACACAGGACACAACTCGTATCTTACCGGCAATCAACTTAGCAGTGACTGCAGTGATATTCCCATCATTAAGGCACTGCAGATAGGCGTTCGCGTAATTGAGTTGGACATGTGGCCAAATTCTTCTAAAGATGACATTGATATTCTCCATGGAAGGTACATATGAGCATGCATTGGTATTTGTGCTACATGAAGACACTTTTTCCCACATAATTTGTTGCAATATTAGTAGTACTTAAGCTTGTAGAGGCCATTTCATATGCTGTGAATTTATTCCACGTTTTTGACTCTTGATAGGACACTGACTGCCCCAGTACCACTTATCAAATGCTTGAGATCCATCAAAGAACATGCCTTTGTAGCATCTCCCTATCCTGTTATTATAACATTAGAAGACCACCTTACATCAGATCTTCAGGCAAAAGTAGCTAAGGTAATCGTATTGTCTTTGCATGATTAATATCTCAGTCCACGTGTTTCTATTGTAGCTAGTTCTGAAATTTTGTGTAGATGGTCCTTGAAGTATTCGGAGACATCCTGTATTACCCTGAAGGAAAACATCTTCAAGAATTTCCTTCACCTGAAGCTCTAAAAGGACGTGTCGTCCTCTCAACAAAACCCCCAAAGGAGTACCTTGAATCAAAGGGTGGTACTATCGAAGAGAGAGATACTGGGCCTCAGTTTAGTAAAGGAGAAAGTAAAGAGGCAGCATGGGGAATAGAAGTCCCAGATATTGAGGATGAGATGCAAGCTGCCGACAGGGTACCGGTTTTAAGTTCTGCTATATGTTTCTTCTTTGTTTTGTTAGTCTACAATGTCTGTCCATTAATATTTTACTAAATGGCGCTCTAGCAGCATCAGGAGGATCTGTTATACCGCGAAAGAGATGTGGAAGAAGATGATGAGCAGAAAATGTGCCAGCATCTGCCACCAGAGTATAAACACCTCATTACAATCAGGGCAGGAAAGCCAAAGGGAGCTGCAGTCGACGCCTTGAAGAGTGATCCGGACAAAGTTAGGCGCCTCAGTTTGAGCGAGCAAGAACTTGCAAAATTGGCAGCACGCCATGGCCGCAACATTGTGAGGTTCGTTTGGTAAATATATTGAATTGCTTAAAAGTTAGGATAGAGGCGAGAGCATAATATCGTCTTCCTGTGCACCGAAATTCTTAGTATCCTCTTTTTTATCTCTTACTGAAGTTCTCATTCTGTTTGTTCCAAGCAGTTTCACACACAAAAATCTACTGAGAATATACCCAAAAGGAACTCGCTTCAATTCATCCAACTATAACCCATTTCTTGGCTGGGTTCATGGCGCTCAAATGGTGGCATTCAATATGCAGGTGCATTTCTAATTCGAGCAACAGATTCTAGCGTGATGAATTCCTACATTTTCCAAATTCCCAGTCACAAGGGTTGGATCAAGATTCTGTGTGCCACTGTGATTGTGTATCGTTGCTCAGTTGGCACATTATTTAGGCATGCTTTGTTTTTTTTTCCGAAGGCATGTCTGCTTTGATTTTATAACACGTTTCAAACAAACACTGCGTAATTGATTTGGTGTCTGCTACTTGTGTGCTATGTTCCCTACCGTGTGCTCTTCAGTTGTCGCTGCCTCTCTGATGTCATGAAGGCCTGACATTTTCTTTTTTGGGGCAGGGATATGGAAGAGCCCTTTGGTTAATGCATGGATTTTACAAAGCCAACGGGGGCTGCGGTTATGTGAAGAAACCAGATTTCTTGATGCAAACTTGTCCAGATGGAAATGTTTTCGATCCAAAAGCAGATTTACCTGTAAAGACAACACTGAAGGTACATGGCACGTTTCAAGTTCTTCATTTTCTTTCCTCTCTGAAGTTGAGAAATGGATTAACTTAGCTCACGGTATTCAGGTCAAAGTATACATGGGCGAAGGTTGGCAGAGCGACTTTAAGCAGACATACTTCGATACGTACTCCCCTCCAGATTTCTATGCAAAGGTATAGCCACCGATGGAATTCGACATGTCACATGCCAATGTTAAAAAACTTTGCAGCACCAATCAATAATCTACAAGACTAAGGCGCAATCGCACCAAGTGAAACTGGAGGAGGCATTGCTAATTTGCCTTTGGTCAACCAACAAATTAACAGGTTGGCATAGCCGGAGTTCCATCGGACTCGGTGATGAGGAAGACAAGGGCCGTGGAGGACAGCTGGGTCCCGGTGTGGGAGGAGGAGTTCGTCTTCCCGCTGACCGTCCCGGAGATCGCCCTGCTCCGCGTGGAGGTGCACGAGTACGACGTCAACGAGGACGACTTCGGCGGGCAGACCGCCCTGCCGGTGCCGGAGCTGCGGCCGGGCATCCGCGCCGTGCCGCTCTTCGACCACAAGGGGATGAAGTTCAAGAACGTCAAGCTCCTCATGCGCTTCGAGTTCGTCTAGCCTATCCTAGCATACTTGACGTGCGTTGTATACATGTATTGGCATACTTGTGATGATGATATTCGCTAGCTAGATTAGACTTGAAAACTTTTCAAAGTTCGAAGAATTGCAGGGCTTTTTTGCTCCCTCCGGGAGGGCCAAAGAGCGGGTTTGGAAGTTAGCTTTCAACCAGCAATTGACGCGCCTCCGTACAACCTCACTAGCTGCGTCATTGCCCCAAGCGCAAGGGTGGGGTCTCTTCCGGTGCCACCGCTGCCGTATTTGTGTTGCGCCGCTCCCGCCAGCACACCCGTCCACTGCCGATGTGGGACTAAACAAAACTGGATCTCACCGCCGCCTCATCTGTCGGGAGGAATCGTGCGGTCAGGGCTATAATTACCCCACCTCGTCAACGGCCGCGATTGAACCTAAAGTATCATGTGGATTAGACTCTTGGTGAGCCAAGCGCCAGGACTGAGCACGGTGTTAGACCAAGCAGGTAGCCATGGCGATGGGACCGCATCGACGTGCTTCTCTGCCGCCTCCTCCCGCCTCTCTCGCTCTCGCGTCAGGGCGCAGGCGACGTCGGCGTGGGCCGGAGGGGTCGAGGAGCTGGTGCGGTCGGGCGCGGTGAGGACTGTGCGGCCGAGGGGCGCGGCGGAGGTCCTGCGCGCGGAGGGGTTCCGGCTTCTGGACGGCCGGCCTGGGAGCGCGCCCGCGCCGGAGTGCGGGTCTCCGCACACGTGCCGCTGTTCGTGGCCGACGACGACATGCGCCCCGTCACGCTGCTCAAGAAGTGGGTCCACTTCGGCTACATCGGGCTCTGGACAGGGCAGGCCTTCACCAAGATGAACGACCGTTTCCTCGACGAGGCGGGAAGGACGCCAAGCTGCTCGTCGCCTGCAGGGAAGGCCTCAGATGAGTAAAGATCGTACGTTTGCCCAGTGGTCTGTATATGTGGTGTTGTATTCGGTTCTTCCTTTGCGGGGTATTCTTTTCGGGTTCATGAGAAGAAAAGAGAGAGAGAGGGAGTAGAGGTACAGACCATCTGATGTAGAGGAGGGGTTGGCCATGACGGTGATCTGCGCTAGGACAGCGACGGTCGGTGGAGAGGGAGAGCGGTCGCAGCGGCGCAGTACCGGTGACGATGACGGCGATGGTCCTTCCCGTCGCCAATTGCACGTCCCTCTAGATCGGTCTAGGGTTTGTAGGGTAGGGCTTGCGGCTCAGGTCAACCTCGTGATGTGTGCCGGCCCCACCCTCTATTTATAGCTTGTGTGACAGAGCCCATCGGCCAAGGTGGGGTGCGCTCCGATCGGCGCGGATCAAGGCCCCGATTAGCCGTTGGGCTAATCGAGAGAGAGATCAACTAACATTCTCCCCCTTGATCTCCTCTCATATCATACATTTTCTTCTTTTCCCATTTCATCACAGATTAATGCATAGAGCATGCTTCATCGTCACTGTCAATCGCCGATAGATTCAACAGCTACAATACACCTCTTTGTTCGAAATAGTTACTTTAATACTTTGGGCCCTTTATAGTCCGAGAATCATAGGCTTTCCCTTAAACCCATCTTGGCTACATGTTCTCTGAACACGTTGGGTGGTAAGCCTTTTAAGCGGATCCGCTAACATCTTTGTGGTACTTATATGATCAAGACTTATGATCGATCCGGACTTTATCTTTCACAACATAGTACTTTATGTCAATGTGTTTGGCGGCACCACTTGACTTATTGTTGTGGGCATACGTTCTGCGGGTTCATTATCGCGGTACAACTTAAGTGGTCTATTGATGTCGTCAACCACTTTTAAACCGGGTATGAACTTCTAAGCCGTTCACACCGCCTGTAGCCTCATAACATGCTACAAACTCGGTATACATTGTGGACGATGTAGTGACGGTTTGCTTTGAGCTTTTCCACGATATAGCTCCTCCTGCGAGAGTGAATACATATCCGAATGTAGACTTTCTATCATCTCCATAAAATCGAATCAGATACCCACTATATGGAGTAAATCGATCTTCGTATGTCATCATGAGGCTTTTGTTCCTTGCAAATAACGCAAGACTTTCTTTATCAATTTCAATGTTCTATTCGAGATTGCTCGAATCGCCAAATAACCCAGTAACAAACGCTAAGTCGTATGCGTACACACTTGAGCATCCGCAAGCTTCCGACGGTGAAGCATATGGAACCGCTTTCATTTGATCGATCTCATCTTGGTTCCCCGGGCATTGAAAATCCCCATATCTATCGCCCTTGACTATAGGTGCAGGTGAAGGACTACATTTATGCATACCAAATTTCTTTAATACTCTCTATGTATGCCTTTTGTGACAGTCCCAATGTCCCTTGTTTCTATCCGGTGAATTTCGATCCCTAGAACGAACGAAGCTTCACCAAGATCTTTCATATCAAAGTTTGAGGACAAAACTTCTTTGTCTCCGAGAGCGCATCGACATCACTACTAGCCGAGAATGTCATCCACATACGTGATTAGGAAGATAAACTTCCCATCTTTAAACTTTGCATAAACACAGTTGTCCTCTACATTCTCTTTAAACCCAAACTTTCTTATTGTACTATCAAACTTCAAATACCACTGTCTTGAAGCTTGTTTCAACCCATAAATCGATTTCTTTAGGCGGCATCCCATTCTTTCATTTCCTTCCACAACAAAACCTTTCGGTTGTGCCATGTAAACATTTTCCTCCAAATCCCCATTAAGAAATGCCGTCTTTACATCCATCGATAACTCTAAATCATAATGTGCAACTAATGCCATTATGATTCGAAGAATCTTTACATGAATCTTTGGAGAAAAGGTCTCATTGTATTCAATCCCTTCTCTTTGCGTAAAGCCTTTTGCCACAAGTCGCGCTTTGTATCTTTCTACATTCCCTTGAAGTCAAGCTTTGTCTTGTAGACCCATTTGACCCTCACTGTTTTGGCTCCTTTAGGAATAATTTCCAAGTCCCAGACTTTATTAGCCTTCATGGACCTCATTTCCTCTTCCATGGCCTCAAGCCATTTTGAAGAATTTTCGCTTCTCATGGCTTCTTCAAATGAGGTGGGATCATCCTCCATTTGAAATTCCTCTGTATGATAAATTTGATAATCATCAGAAATAGCTGATCTTCTTACTCTTTGAGACCTCCTCGGGGCCTCCTCATTTGGTACATCTTCTGTTTGAGGCTCTGTTGCTCCCCTCATCTCGTGGCAATTGGTTCTATATGATCACGAACAGGTTCTTCATTCTCATTCATTGTTGCCACAGGAGGAACAATAACAGGTGCTGGCACCACAGTGTCTTGTACCGTCGGTGTAGCGACAGCAGGTAGTGCGAAGAATGGCTCTTGAATCATCGGAGTGGGCGCATACGCCCGCTTCTCTTCAAGGTCAATCTCTCGAGCTACCATGCTCCCCCTCATCATTTCATCCTCTAAGAAGACAGCGTGTCTCGTTTCTACAAACTTTGTATATCTGTCTGGACAGTAGAAACAAAAACCTTTTGACTTTTCAGGGTAGCCAATGAAATGGCAACTTACTGTTTTGGGATCAAGTTTCCCAAGATTTGGGTTAAATACTTTAGCCTCGCGGGACTCCCCACACACGTAAGTGGTTTAGTGAGGAACTCTTCTGTCCACATCTCGTGCGGTGTTTTGGGCACCGACTTACTAGGCACTCTGTTGAGAATATGAATAGCGGTTTTCAACGCCTCCATCCATAAACTCAACGGCGGTGTGGAGTAGCTCATCATGCCGCACCATATCCATCGAGTGCGGTTGCGTCTTTCGCCTACTCCATTTCTTTGAGGTTCGCACGGTGTAGAATCTTGGGCTACTATGCCATTTTCTGTAAAACCTTGCAAAAAGTCCAGGAACTTGTCCATATGGGGTATGTCGACCGTAGTACTCCCCACCACGATCGATCGGACTATCTTAATCTTTAAATCGTGTTGGTTTTCAACTTGACCTTAAATATCTTGAATTTATCAAAGGCTTCATTTCTTTCTTTGATTGGATAAATATATCCATAACGGAGTAATCATCCGTGAATGTTATGAACGAGTCATATCCATCCACACTTTTCATAGGAAAAGGACCACAAATGTCGTGTGAATAATTTGTAGAACTTCGTGCTTCTTTTGGCGTCTTTCTTAATTTTCTTTACATATTTTCCTTTAATGCATTCTCGCATTGTTCTAAGTCGAGAACTCTAATAGAGGAAGAATATCATTCCTAACTAGTCTTTCTATTCTCCCCCTCGAAATATGGCCTAAACGACAGTGCCATAATTTCGACGATTCATTATGAGTTCTCTTTCGTTTTCATTCGTATTCTCAGCGAGGATATCGCTCATTCACATCACATATGGAATTCACACTTTCACAGTGACAATAAATAAAGCTCATCTTGTTTAATGGCAAGACCAACACATTCTTTATTAAACATTATTTCACACTTGCCATTTCCAAAATTACAATCATAACCATCATTGTCCAAATTTAAAACACTAATCAAATTCCTCTGTAAAGATGGAACATAAAGAACATCTCTAAGTAAAAGCGTGAAACCATCACTAGCTCTAATGAAAGATCGCCAACGGCTTCAACTTCGCTTGGACTCCATTTGCGACTTTAATGCATCTTTCTTTTCTTTGCGTAGTCCTCGTCGAACGGAATCCCTGTAAAGAATTAGTAACATGAACAGTTGCTCCTGAATCAATCCACCAAGTGGATTTCGAATATTGCACATACAGGGATTCATTTATAAAGGTAATAATGTTCTCACCTTTCTTTGCCATTATCATCTTTAAGTGATCGGGACAGTTTTTCTTGTAGTGTCCCGTCTTCTTGCAGTGAAGACACTGATCTTTGTCTACTGCAAACTTATTCTGTTGAGGCTGAAAAACAGGGGCTTTTCCCTTGGGCTTTGAGGAGAAATTACTGTTGAAGATCCTTTTCTTGTTGTCCTTCACATAGTTGACTGAACCACCATGTGAGGATTTAAATCTTTCCTCCTCTTGCACACACATAGCTATGCACTTTTCTAAGTCCCATTTCTCGGGCTGCATATTGTAGTTGACAACAAAAGTGTCAAACTCTTTCGGCAAAGAAGCAAAAATCAAATGAATAAGGAACTCATCCTTGAGAGCCAAATCCATTGGTTTAAGCTTGGATGCCAAATTGCTCATCCTTAGTATGTGCTCTCTTATGCCACTGCCACCACCAGAATACCTCTATGTCACAAGCTGCTTAATCAGCTGTGTAGCATAAGTCTTTGAAGAGCCGAAGGCGACTCTTTATTTTATCAAGGTACTGCGTGTGTGTCACACTCGAGATTGAGCCCACAATTGCAGGCTCAATCGTGTTCTTTATCACGACCAAACATTTCTTGTTGGCGGTGACCCACTTTATGATCAAGATCATATGACATCTTTATGGGAGCAAAGTCCTCTGTCTGGTCATGGCGGCATCAACCTCATTTTCATCCTCACGGTGCCACAGGCTCGTGGGACACGGTGTGGTGACTACCTGATCCACCTCGGCTAGGATGAATGCAAGGTCAATCTTTTTCTTCCATTACCATAGTTGTCTCCTTTGAGAACAGGGATATCTCTGATGTAGCCCATCAAAGAATATCCTCCTGAAAACACAATTCATATATAGTGAGAACATTTATAACAACAATAATTGCATGCCTTAGTTTCAACGTTGGTTAAAATTAAAACATACAATTTTATCTATGCATTAAATCTACATCACCGTTGGGCCGAAATAGAAATGATGCATAAAAAATATCAATTAAAATTATAATACTTTTAACAGCAAAATTATATGCCTTATTTTAACGTTGGTCAAAAATACGACATACAATTTTATTTATACATTAAATCTACATCACCGTTGGGCAGAAATAGAAATAATGCATAAAAACTTCAAAAAATTATAATAATGTTATTATCAACGTTGGTCAGAAAATAACAATATCATAATTAACTGGAAATTTTATCTATTTTTCCAAAAAATTAAATTCTCCCGTTGGTTTGAATCTAATTAAAAGAATTATCAACATTTAACTTTTGCAGCGGAAACATGAAACTATTCAAAATTAATTCAATTCTCAGAAGCAATTATACTATACACATTTTAATCTCTGGAAAATAACACATTGGTGCAAAAATTACGGAGATTTTAATCAAATTTTTTTTATTGAAATTCATCAAAAATTACTTCTGAAAAACAATTAAACATCAAAAACAATTTCTTGTTCATTCAAGCATTGGCCCCAAGAGCCCACGCCTCGCCCACCATGGCCCACCACCGGCTGAAAAAGTTCTGTGCCCATCATCCGGCCAGTGGAATCGCCTCACGACGCGCCGTCCGATCAAAACAAACGGCTGAGATCGGTTGCGGCGAGATACAAATCCTCGAAAAAGCCCTAACCCTAAAACAATTGCATCGGCCCACCAAAATCACGGGCGGCACGGGAAAAGGCGAGGCGCGCTCGTGCGGGCGGCGCTCCCAGCGAAGTGGCGGCGCGCTCAGCAGCGAGCGGCGGCCGGCGACCGAGCGGCACTAAGCGGACAGCGAGGAGCGAGCGCAGAATGGGCGCGGCGCAAAGCGCGACCCATCGGCCCGGCGGCGGCGGCCGCGATCGCCCAGCCGGCGGCAACCACGCTTAGGCCCCATCGGCACGCAGCCAGCGGCGGCGGCCGGAGCCGAGTGCGCGCGATCGGCGGCGACGGAGCGCGACTGGCAACGGCGGCGGCTGGCCTGCGCAACGACGGCGGCCCGAGCGGCGCAATGCAGCAATGCGCGGTAAGCCCGATCCTTTTTGTTTCTTTCCGATTCGGTTCTTCCTTTGCGGGGTGTTCTTTTCGGGTTCATGAGAAGAAGAGAGAGAGAGAGATGAAGTGCTGACCATCGATGTAGAGGAGGGTTGGCCATGGCGGTGATCTGCGCTAGGCGCCGACGGTCGGTGGAGAGAGAGCGGTCGTAGCGGCGCAGTACCGGTGACGATGACGGCGATGGTCCTTCCCGTCGCCAACTGCACGTCCCTCTAGATCGGTCTAGGGTTTGTAGGGTGGGGCTTGCGGCTCAGGTCAACCTCGTGATGTGTGCCGCCGGCCCCCACCCCTCTATTTATAGCGCAGCGCGACAGGGGGCCCATCAGACAAAGGTGGGCTGTGCGCCTCCGATCAGGGCGCGGATCAAGGCCCCGATTAGCCGTTGGGCTAATCGAGAGAGAGATCAACTAACATGTGGTTGTTTCTTGGACTCGATAAGTGATGTGACGAATCTTCTTGGTGGGTTTCAACTTTGAAGGTCTCTGATCGCGGTGAGGATGCTGCACGATGACGGGTACAAGAACCTTGGCTGGCTGGCCGGGGGTTTCAGCAAGTGCGTCGACGGCGACTTCTCCGACAAGGAGGGGGAGAGCAAGCTGCAGTACGCCACCGTCGGGGGCGTGTCCTACATCTTCCTCCAGATCTTGTTGCTGCTGCGGGTGGTCAAGTGATACACACCCATGGGTGGCTACGGCATGGCGCCCACTACTCCAATCTTCTCCGATCCTCTCGGCCTTTCGATTCGCTTAATGAGCTTTGCTTGCATCAAGTATGTGTTAGACTATATCCATAGTAGCAAATTAAGTTCTAATTATAATTCGGTTGCAGCTGGCCGGCCTTTCTCGCAGCTGTTCTTTAACATTGGCACGATGAATCATGTCATATGTCATGTGTGCACATACAGATCTAGACATACACGTCGTTGCTTCTCCCTTGCATCAGCAAAAACACGACTGCTACCAGGACTGAAAATTTTGGACGAAATTTCCACAAAATGACGGAATTTCGTCTCTTTCGTTACCTGCCGAAAGCGCAATAGTTTGGTCAAATTTTGGCCGAATTATCCCCCATTTAAATTTTGTCTAAATTTGATCTAAATTTTGATTAAATTTCATCAAAATTTTGAAATTTTTGTCTAAATTTTTAAACGAAATGGACGGAATTTCATCCTTCCGTTCCTTCCGGTGACCACCGAAATTTTTGAGGCCTAAAGATTTAACCTTGACTGCTATACAAGATCACTACTACAGAAAGCCTAATACTAGACGCCGAATCACAGATGGTTTTGTGAAACCGTCTGTGATGTACACTATCACAGACGATTTTAATTTGGAGGCCATTTGTGGTGTTTGTGGTGGGAAAAATAAGTATCACAGATGGTTCTTACCGTTGAACCGTCTGTGATAATGGAATATCACACACGGTTTTATAATAAAAACCTGTATTTTATTATAATCACAGACTGTGATTTTACAATTAACTAAAAATCGTCTGTGATTTTACAATTAACTAAAAACCGTCTGTGATTTTACAATTAACTAAAAGCCGTTTGTGATAACTGATAATCACAGACAATTTTCAGTTAAAAACCGTCTGTGATTATCACCTATCACCGACGGTTTTTACTTACAAACCGTATGTGATTATCAGCTATCACAGACGGTTGTTAGTTACAAACCGTCTGTGATATTTATACCACAGACGGTTCGAAAACCGTCTGTGATAACCTTCGATTATCACTGACCCATAAATTCAGACGATTCAGAAAACCGTCTATGATGACGTTTTTGAACCGTCTGTAATACGGTTTTCTGTAGTAGTGGATGCAGATGCAGCGGTGCGATCGAACTCCATTACAAAAGGAGGAAAGCTAGCTTCTTGTTCTATCCCCTGCATGCATGCATGCGAGCTGTCTATTCTCGAGTAATAGCTCAAAAATTTGGGATGTATAAGGCTGTAAGACCAAATGGTGGCAACCTCATGAGAGTAATGAGTATTTGATATTGCTTGTGTCTTATTTTTGTTGTTTAAGTTTGATTTTAGGAATTTGCATTTTGAGTTACTGTTGCTTGGAGCTAGCGGTACTATCGGCGTTGTAATTGCGGTATGACCGGCTAGAAGTATGATCGACCAAAGCGATAGTACCAATCAGTAGTTGCCAGTAGTTATTTTTCAGAGAACGTCTATTTGGAATTTTTATTCTGAGACTTGGTGTGGTAGTACCGGCTTTGGAGTTGCGGTATGACTGGCATGGGTACCGCGGTCATACCAGCCTTGTTGAGTTGAGTTGAGTGAAGTCTGTTATGCGGTTTTGATGTTAGTCACAGTGGGTGTTGTGCATGTTTTAGTCATGTGGGAGTCCATGCATGTGTTAGTTATGGCGTGTGTCCATGCATTTGGTTTATTAATTGAGAGCCAAGTGTATATCATTTGTGCTCGGATCGATTGCTTTGTTCTTTGATATGCAGGTGCTTTGAAGATGGTTGCGGCCAACAACAAGACTGAGGCTACAGAAGGAGTCCTGAGGCCATGATGTGTTGTGTAAATCCGGGTGGAGCGACATCTCAAGCTAAGAAGCACGAAAGAAAGACAAGGGTCGTGAAGAGGCAAAACATGCATCTGATGTACTAATTGGACTTGTGCATTTCAAGTGGTGACATTTCTCGGAGCAGATGTACGATCTTGATGGCAAGGCGTTGGGCATCACAGACTGTGAAGTGATGTTGGTATACCATGGGACTTGGACGTCTCAAGTGGTGATGACTTCGACGCAGGTGTACGATCTTGGCGACAAGTCATGGGCATCGCATCGTCATGAAGATCGGTGGGTGGAAATTTGGGAAATTGTCCGAAACCGTGTGGAGTAGTGGTTTGCAAAATCGCAGCACTGGTCTAAGTGATTTAGGTCACGTCTTTGTGGTTGGAGTGTCTTATCGGGCTCGTGGAGCCTTTGAAAGTCACATTTTGAAAAGCGTGTAAGTGTGTGTGTAAAACCTGTTTGTGTATGAGTTATCAAGTTTCTTCATATGTAATTGGTGTAATCCACTAAGGAGTAGCTGGTTGGTGTGAGGTGGTAGTCTCAACTATATAAGCCTTGTGTTTGAGATGAGTCTTGGTAGAGATTTGAGAGATATTAGGGCTAGAGTTTCCTTGTATTGGAGTTTTGTGTGTGTGCTCTAGGCTTGGAGCTCTGGTATCCCGAGGGGTTGGTTGCAAAACATTCCTCTTCAAGTTATATATACACACCTTTTACACCCGGGTGTAATTACACTCACATCTAATATACCACCTAAACAAATTTGAAATACTCCTTTATCACTTTATGTATACTCGTATACTAATTATAAGATACTCCAATGTGAACCACACGAAAAACTTGTAAGGAGGTTCATAATTTTTAGCGTATTTTGTAAATACCCTCATGTACACACATAAAAATGAGTATGTTAAAAAAATATACATACAACCTCTGAAAAATTATTCATACCACCTAGATGGTCTTAAATATTCTTATACTACACGCACATACCCTCCGTTATACGAAATACTCCATATATTGTAAAATACGATATAAGGTGTAATTACACCTGGGAGTAGAAAAGAGACTTCCTATATATATATATATGACGGTGAAATGAGGCATCATGGTGTCTGGGCACTAAGTATCCCTGCCTTTGGATTGTGTTTAGATGCGTGCTAGTACAATGGTATATAATACATTAGACATGCTAAATCATTCATGGATAGAAAGTCTTAATCGTGGATGGAAAGTCTCAATCACACATCTAAAAACAATCCAAAGGCAGTAAAGCTTGGTGCCCAGACACCATGATGCCCATGTTATATATCTATTACTATTATAAAAGGAGTTGGTGGTTGTAGGTTCATTCTCCTCCAACCACTCTATTCACTCAACTTCTCACCGTCTCTACTTTCTAGCTGATCAAAGTAACTCTCTTTTATAGCACGATTCTCTACATATTCAATAAGTTTTGTTGCAACGCACAAGTACATAACTAGTATATATATATATTCTACTTTCAGGTGTAGTTACACATTTTGTATCTGTCGTTCATCTGCCTGTGGATACTACCTGGCTGATCGGATTTGTGGGTGCGTGGGGTTTCCATTAGTCCATTTGATAAGCAAGCAAGTTGTTGCTGCAATCTCGGCTGGGGCAGCCGCGTGCTAGATACTCGGACGTTTTCGTGCGAGACGCATGCAGGTAAGCCACGACCATTCTCTCTCTTGATTTTCTTTGGGAACTTCATAGTATCTCTGTACAATGGAGTCGGAAAACTCATATTTACCATTTTTTGCAGGATGGAGTATATGTATATGTGTATTTGTAGTTGGAGTATGTACATTTTTAAATAGCGTGTACATGTAGTATGTGTACTCCGAGGGAGTATGTACATAGAGAATGGAGTATGTAGTTTTTTAAATAGCGTGTACATGGAGTATGTCTGTATGTGTACTACAAGGGAAGTATGTATATGGAGAATGGAGCATGTACCCTTTTAAATACCTATTTCTCCGAGGGAACTATGTACAGGGTTTATGCAATTTCAAAAGGGACTATGTATAGATATTCATTTTTGTAATGATGTCGATTCTACTAAACTCTATCTGTATGGACATACTTGTTTTCTTTATGTATAGATACTTCCTTTTTTTTAGATGTGAACGTTTTTTACACTTTTTTTGAAACGCGTATTCTCGTATGTGTGCGCATGACACATTTGCATGCGAGATTTGTTACGTTGTTTTGATTCCATAAAAGTCGGCGTTGATTTCATTGATTTGATTCTCCTGTTGGTGGCATCAACTAATCAGTTGCTGATTCATTCCGCTGCTTACGTTGAATTGGATCGGATCGTGACTATAACCCTGACTTTCAGCCTGTTAGTCACAAACTGAAGCACGAATCGCAAACAATTATCGACCGTGGTTAAACAGGATGTAATTACACCCGAGAGTAATTAGTATTTCTCTATATATATATACATATAGACACAAACACACGTACGTATGTACGTGCCGTATGCACCGGTCATCATATCACATATTAGTTGCTTGAGACGAGATCTCATATACATCGATCACCCGGCGATGACCTTAACCATCACAGAAGACATGGAATTATGGCATCAACTTATTAACCGGCCGGCCGGTCGATCGAATGACATGCACAGCGTAGCTGGCGAGCTACAGTGTAGAGAACGATTAGCCAGGACCAGGAGCAGCAGCAGCTGGAGGGCTACAGGTGATGCTGGTCTGCAGAGACTGGAGCTGCGCTTTGCCGCTGAGGCCGAGCTGCCGGATGTAGGCGCGGTACTCGTCGAAGGTCATCGTCGGGTACAGCGCCGGGCGGCCCGGCGCCACCAGCTCCGCCATCGGCGCGATCGGCAGGTCGCTCCGCGGGTTGTAGAAGAACGCCAGCGACAGCCGATCCTCCGCCGCGCTCACCGCCACCCGGTGCTCCACGCTCTTGTACGCCGCGTTGCTCAGCACCTGCATGGTATACGACAGAACACAACCACTTGACGAAAATCACCCTTCTGATATATACATCATGGATGCATGCATACGGAGGTATGCAACTCTGGAATTGCTCGCTGAAACTAAATGATGTAATATTTTCCAGTTAACAAAGCACACAAAGATGAACTAGGATTGTTCAAGTTAGAAAGATAAACATGCTGCTCATTTGGGATGAAAAATAGTGATTTATAGTTGAAATTATATTATAGCTTATTAAAATTATACTATAGTTGTAGGTGACTTATTTGATATAATTAAAATTAAAAAAAATTAAAAATAGAAAAAAAACAGATTAGCCCAAGACAATGCAAATAAATACGAAAAAACAAACATGTAAAAAATCTCAAAAAATAGAAAAATAAAATTTATTAATAATAAAATTAAATTAAAAATTAGAAGTTTAAATCGAAATAAACAGTATAGTTTGGTAGCCCCACGTAGACAGACAATTGGCGGCACGGCAGTTTCATGAACGATTGGCTCAGGATGTCAGGTGGTGCAGATAGTGCAATTCCATATGCATCAGGTTGCAATTAAAGACAGAGTGATTAGACACGTCTCTAGCTAGTGAACACAAACTAAACTAGTGGCACTAGCTAGGAAGGAAAATGAATCTCAGATCAGCTACACCTGAACCTTTTCTAACATGCGCTTTTACTCTAGAAAGGAATATTGCGTGAATCTCATGGAAATTTCGCAGGAGTCTATATAATTCCTCTGAAATTTTCTCCATTTAAAATGGGACCTAAACTGGTATCTTATGAGAGGAGAAATAAGTCGTTTTTCATTTCTTACGGTTCTTAAGATGAGAAAATTACACCAATTTGTATAAGTTACATCAATAAGAAAATAATAATAAAGATAATTTCGCCACAAATATATACATATATTTTATGGGCGTTAGTAATCAAGGTTTACCATACATGCATGCTTCACCGCGGGTATACCAATAATAGAAGGGCCTGTTTACTTAGCTTCAACTTCAGCTTCTTCAAGTTGGAAGCAGAAGCCAGGTCAAATCGCACCCAACTTTGCAATCCAGCTTTTTGCGAAGCTGAAGCCACTTTTTTGTGAGAAAATAACCGTTTGAAAGTTAGGTACTATAGCAAAAGCTAAAACCGCTAGCTTCGATCGAAAGGAAGCTAGAAGCTGTGGGCTTGTTTTTTTATTTTATTTTATGGCATATCAAACTTCATTTCCCGCCCCAGCTCACTACCTCTGCCCATGGCACCACCCTTATAATAGCTAGCCTAATATTTCTATCGAATGGTTTATCTGCTTTCTGTTTTTTAGGCTTCTTCCACAAAAGCTAGCTTTTCGGAGAGTTTAAGCTGAGCGAAATAGACCCAAAAGATCATTTACCCTAGAGAGGGAAAAAAATACCTTTGCTAGATTAAAAAAAGTGTTACACGAAAATGAAAACAATGAAGTTAAAGCATACAAGATAATTTTTGGATAGATCATAAATTTTTAGACTAAAAAAACGAATGCACATGAGCGCACAAATCGACCAGAACATGGGGTTGTGTACGTTGTTAACCCACTCGTTTCAGCTTCATATTTTGGTTTTTAATTTATTATTTGTTTTTTCTGGTTTTTTGGTTTTTCTAAGCATTTTTGTCTTTTCTTTTTTCATGTATTCCTTTGCATTGTCTGTGATGGGCTAATATGTTTTTTTAAATTTTTTTAAATATAATTATGTCAAATAAGTTACCATCAGCTACAGTAAAAATAAATCAGCTACAACAAAAAAGCCATAATCTATCGTCAAATTGAGCACCACTGCCATGCACGTGCACTTTAGTTTCAATTCATATGTATTCATGCATACTTTTGTTATCGTTATCGTGTAAGCACGATATATTATTACTGTCTTAATTATCCAAAGATACGGAACAGTAAATTTTGTATGTATTATATGTTGCTAAAGAGTTTTTTAAAACCATAATAATGATATGATTTTATTTCATGTAACAAAAAACCCTTTCTTTCATGTGGATTCGTCCTTTGTCCTGACAGTCAACTGGATTCGCCGACGGTTTGTTTCAGTTGGAGCAGCAGTTTCTTGTCCTATTTGCGATGTAGGTCCAGTTACACGTGTCGACATTTGAGAACAGTTTCTCTTCCCTCTCTCTTTTATCTCTGTTTCTTCTTTTCCTCTGCTATTTTATCGACTGTTACAACTTACTTTTTTTTTTGAACCGGTGGATTGCAACTTACTTTTACCTACGGGTACGTGTGCCTGCCACATACACGTACGTACATGCGTAGTACGCTATGTGTATATACCTGGATCTGGTCCCCGACGTTGACGATGAAAGCGTCAGGGACCGGGTCGACGGTGATCCACTGGTCATCCTTCCTCACCTGCAGCCCCCTGACGTGGTCGTCGACGAGCAGCATGGTCATGCCGCCGGGGTCGGAGTGCGCCCCACGCCGAGCGTCAGCTCCGGCTGCGGGCACCTCGGGTAGAAGTTGACCCTCAAACACGCCCCCTCGCCGCCCTCCCCGCCGAACGCTGCCTGCAGCCTCCTGCTATCCAGCCCCAGCCCCCTCGACAGCACCCCAATCACCCTCCGGCACAGCTTCACCACCTCCTCGTCGTACTCCTCCGTCGTCTCCCTGCCCAAATACACACCAGATAACTTGTGAAGCATGAGCACGTGCATGCATGTGTGCGCGCGTGGGGGAGCGAGGTGTTTGCACGTACCGCAGGGTGGGAGGAAGGGAGGGCCACTTGTCGTGGCTCTTGAGCGACCGCGGGAGGACGTGGAGGAAATAGTAGTCGCCCCAGTCGAGGGGGCCGCCCTTGGCCGTGCCGAGGCGGCTGCCGTAGCCCTCGTACGTCGCCGGCGAGTTGGCGTACCGCTCGCGCACCTCGGCGGGCTGACTGAAGAAGCCGCGCCAGGCCGCGCGCGCCCGGCGCAGAAGCTCCGGGCGCACGCCGTGGTTCACGGCCTGGAAGAAACCCCACTCCTGGCATGCAGCCGCCACGGCGAGGGCCGTCGCGTCCAAGTTCGGCATTGACAGGTCCACCACCGGGATGTTTAGGCCGCCACCGCGGGAGGCCAGCGGTAGCGACGGTCGCTCGGACGGAGGCTTGACGTACCGCTCGGGGATCGTCGCGCCGCAGGCGTCTGACACGACCTGCACGCGCACCACGGGCTCCGGCCAGCCCGCGCCGCCGTTGAAGCAACTACTCATCGGAGCTGGCGAGTGTTAAGACGTCCTGCACTTACAAGTACGCACGCATGGTATATTGGTATGTGGTTATATATGCACCCCTTCATGGTGGTGAGATGAACGGTGCTATACTTAACCCTTTATAAAAGATGCAGGGGAGAGACTGCCTTTGCGATCATTATTGCAGTGTTGAGTGTAAAATTGGGAAAGTGCTAGCTAGGCCATGAAAGCAACGGAGGATAAATAAACACGTGCAGAAAAATTTAGGAGGAGACTGTAGAAAAGGATTAACACTCCAGTTTGCTGGCTAGGGTTTCTGTGGACATGGCGTATGCAAGTCTTTTTGTGGGCTCTACTAATCCTATATACTCTATTTGTTCTTTTTTACTTAATTTTCTATAATCTACGCTGTAAAACTTTGTTAGTAAATTCAAAACTATCTAAATTGACTATCTGAAAGTTATATCATTAAATTTACATTAAAATACTATCACACTGATATAATTTTATTAGTTATCTCAATGTAAAGTTATAAAAGTAGCGATTAAAGTTGTATCTATATATATATATATATATATATATATATATATATATATATATATATATATTGCTTTTACTAGCTATGTTAGTGTTAAGTTGTTAACTAATGTTCCTGACATAGTCATACTCCGTGCATACATGTGTTCTTGAACTGCACCATTAAATTATTAATTAACCGCCGAAACTTTAGCTTGTTTCGTATTGACGTTAATTTGAGAGGAAAGGGAAAGCGTGCTTTGCATTTTTGCGCCGTGTCATGAGCATTTGAGCAAAATGTGAGTGTTACTAGAGTGCTATAGCGCTCTCACTTGCCAGCTTTTGAAGAGCTAGCATGCCATAATATTCTAAGTCACATCGAGGAGAACAAATGTGCTTGCGACATGTGCTTATGATAATCGATAAGCCCGTATAGAAAGTTGTGTATATTTTCATTAAACGGTATCAAAACTTATGAGAAGTCTAAACCTTAGCCATCCATTAATTATCATAAAAACTAAGACATAATCAATTAATTTTCATACGTACGAGCATCAAGATTTACATAGCTAAAACGCTAGCCATCCAACAATTTCGAATGGAAGATATATCATCGGCGATAAAGGAGAGACGACGACAGCATCACCATTATGTCACACGGTGACATTGTATACACTACTACAAAAATAGTCATCACAGACGGTTCAAAAATGTTATCACAGACGATTTTTTTGAACCGTCTGAATTTATGCGTCAGTGATAATCAGAGGTTATCACAGACGGTTTATGAGCCATCTGTGATAAATACATCACAGACGGTTTATAACTAGAACCGTTTGTGATACTTCCCATCACGAGCGGTTTCGGTTCGAGCCGTCTGTGATAATTCTTCACAGATGGTTTATACCACAAAACCGTCTGTGAAAGTTCATTCTATACCTAATTTTTTTTCTATTTTTTGGCTAGCCTCAGGAGATGTTAACTATATCATTTGAAAACAAGCAAATACAGCAACACATTCTATTTCCATTAAGATTAGAATCCGACATTACAACATCACAAGATATCGAGTAGGTTACCCATAGCACTGCATACACAAGAGGACACTTACAATTTTACAAAGATAAGCTTCACGGCTACAAATTCAGAAAAATGCTTACACAACAAGAAACTTCAGGCTAATGCAATCTAGACTTACACATCCTTCATTAAACTACAATAAAAACAAATGGTGCGGAAAATCTTCAAGTAGCAGAAACAAAAAGGCAGTGAACACAATTTTTAGCTTCTATGATAAAATCAACAACTTCTATGCCGGCGACTTAGAATAGTGCGGATTTGCCTTTTCCTTCTTCCTTTCCATCTTGCTTCAAGCGGAATTTCAGTCGCCCTTGCAGAACCCCTTCCCACCCTTGCCGCGCACAAACGAGTTGGAATAGTATTGGTGGTATTGGTTTTTCAAGTAGGAAGGGGGGGTTAGTAAGGGGTGAGAGGTGGAGAGGACAACGGTGTCTGCCGTTCGATGCAGAGATAATGAACGGGTGAGATCGGGATCCTAGGGATATGCCGCGGATCGGTGACGTGACGGAACATCACAGATGGTTCGGATTACAAACCGTCTATGATAGAGACATCACAGATGGTTCATAACAAAAACCGTCCAAGATAATAGAAGATATCACAGACGATTCATAACAAAAACAGTCGATGATAATGGTGTCACAAAGATAATATATCGGTACAATATAAATAGCTAGTCTCAAAAGATAAAATAGCAAAATTTTATATGGATTATATATACTCATTTGAAAGGTTTCGACGAAATCTACAACTTTACAGTTGAGGCAAAACTCAAATTCCAAAGGAAAGATAAAAAATTTTCGCAAAAACAAAAACTTAAAACTTAAAACGCAAATTTGGGGCTAAAGATGGCTGATTTTGAGGGTCTTATAGGGTGATTATTACAAGCAGGTCATGTTTTTTAATCGGGCTCGTCGTTAGCTTTCCAATGAGTACAAGAATATCGAAAACAGACACCGTATACAAAAGTTATGCTTGTTTTATTAATATTAGATCAACACTTATGAGAAGTTCAAACCTTAGCCATATCCATCAATTATCATAAGAACTAAGACATAATCAATTAATTTTCATATGTATGAGCATCAAAATTTACATAGCCAAAACCCTAGCCATCCAACAATTTCGGATGGAGGATATATCATCGGTGATGAAGGAGAGACGACGACATCGTCACCATTATGTCACGACGGTGACATTGCATACACTACTACAAAAATGATCATCACAGACGGTTCAAAACTGTCATCACAGATGGTTTTTTTGAACCGTCTCGAATTTATCGTCGATGATAATCGAGGTTATCACGCACGGTTTATGAGCCATCTGTGATAAATACATCATGACGGTTTATAACTAGAACCGTTTGTGATACTTCCCCATCACAGACGGTTTCTGGTTCGAGCTGTCTGTGATAATTTTTCACAGACGGTTTATACCACAAAATCGTATGTGAAAGTTCATTCTATATCTAATTTTTTTCTATTTTTTGGCTTGCCTCAGGAAATGTTAACTATATCATTTGAAAACAAGCAAATACATCAACATATTCTATTTCCATTAAGATTAGAATCCACCATTACAACATCACAAGATATGGAGTAGGTTACCCATAGCACTGCATACACAAGAGGACACTTACAATTTTACAAAGATAAGCTTCACGGTTACAAATTCAGAAAAATGCTTACACAACAAGAAACTTCAGGCTAATGCAAGCTAGATTTACACATCCTTCATTAAACTACAATATAAAACAAGTGGTGCGGAAAATCTTCAAGTAGCGAGAAACAAAAAGGCGATGAACACCATTTTTAGCTTCTATGATAAAATCAACAACTTCTATGCCGTGACTTAGAATAGTGCGGATTTGCCTTTTCCTTCTTCCTTTCCATCTTGCTTCAAGCGAATTTCATCGCCTTGCGAACCCTTCCCACCCTTGTCGCGCACAAACGAGTTGGAGTAGTACTGGTGGTATTGGTTCTTCAAGTAGGGAGAGAGGGTTAGTAAGGGGCGAGAGGTGGAGAGGACAACGGTGTCTGCCGTTCGATGCAGAGAGAATGGACGGGTGAGATCGGGATCCTGGGGATATGCCGTGGATCGGTGACGTAGCAGAACATCACAGATGGTTCGGATTACAAACCGTCTATGATAGAGACATCACAGACGGTTCATAACAAAAACCATCCATGATAATAGGAGATATCACAGACGGTTCATAACAAAAACAGTCGATGATAATGGTGTCACAAAGATAATATATCGGTACAATATAAATAGCTAGTCTCAAAAGATAAAATAGCAAAATTTTATATGGATTATATATACTCATTTGAAAGGTTTCGACGAAATCTACAATTTTACAGTTGAGGCAAAACTCAAATTCCGAAGGAAAGATAAAAAATTTTGGCAAAAACAAAAACTTAAAACGCAAATTTGGGGCTAAAGATGGCTAATTTTAAGGGTCTTATAGGGTGACTATTACAAGCAAGTCATGTTTTTTAATCGGGCTCATCGTTAGCTTTCCAATGAGTACAAGAATATTGAAAACGGACACCGTATACAAAAGTTATGCTTGTTTTATTAAAGATGTCTCAAAACTGAATCCTACTCGGACTTAGGCAGGAGATTATGAAATTTTAGGAAATTACGAGGCGGGAAACATATCACATACAATTTTTAATACAAACCGTCTGTGTTGTTTGCCATTATCACAGACGGTTCATATGAATAACCATCTGTGAAAATAACACAGACGGTTATTCGTATAAAAAAAGTATCACAGACGGTTCCTAGGAACCGTCTATGATGTAAGCATCCAATTTAACCTCTTTTGTAGTAGTGATAAGGCACTCTTACAACAAGAATGCTTTATGCAGTGTGCCGTGGCGTCACAATCGGAGGCGGAGGAGCTCGAGGAGGTATTCGGCATCATTGGGGGAGACGATGCTTTGATCGATTTGGGGGAGCTAGGTGGCACTTTAGTTTGGAGTGTTTGGAGGAGACGTGTGGGTAGCATATATAGGGCATTTGGGTAGCGGAACTGATCAGTAGTTGAGAGGTCGCGACGCCACTTCAGTTTGAAAGTTTGAATAAAGGGACGGTAAAATTGGGCCACGAAATATCACAGACATTTTTTTAATACAACCTGTCTGTGATGGGTTAATATCACAGATGATTCTAATTAATAATCGTCTATGATACTTCATGACGGTTTTCAACATGAATTATCTGTGATATTATCTCTTCAAAGACAGTTTTTTAGCACTGCTAGTAATACAGATGGTCGCTAAATCAAAACCATCTGTGATTGTATTTAATACTGACGGTTTTGGTTTATCATCTGTGATGAGATGTCTAGGATTAGCTTTTTTGTAGTAGGGATCTGTGGTTAGAGTTCTTTCTTAAATTTTATGTATGATAGGGTATAGATACCATTCAATGGAAATGATGGTCTATATATTGACGTAAACTAGATGGACAAAATAATGCTGATTAAGGCTGTGCTCACTAGGGCTTATTTTGGAAGCTTATTGGCTTGCTTATTTTGCACTATTCATAATTTCGTCTTTTCTGAATTTTGACTTTTTTGCGCTTTTTGTCGGTTTTTTTTTCTCGTATTCGTTTGCGTTGTTTGTGATGGGCTAACATATTTTTATATTTTTAATTTTTAGATTTAATTATGTCAAATAAGTCACCATGGACAAACATAAGCCTTGCTCACCGAACCGATCACCACCTAAGTTCTCTTTTGAGGGCTCTCATTTACCAATGTGTACCTGCGATCGCAACGCGTTATCGATGGAGAAAAGAAAAGGCGACTTCCGGATCAGGGATAATAAATAAAATAGGATCCGGATAAAATCGTCACCGGAGGGATATGGAAATGCTCTTCACAAAACCAAAAAAGAGTTAGTTATGTTAGGAAACTGGCGTCAGTCCTATATAGGAGGGATCCGAGAGTCATACCCTCGAACTACGAAATGCTCTTCACCTCTTTGTGTTCATCTAAACTATGGTTGAAGAAAAAATCGAGTTAGTTACACGACCATCAGTAGACTGTATCGTTTCTTGTCAATCAAGCATGCAATCCATCCGTTCGTGGCACTATATATGGTCGATATGTATGCAACGTGCGCAATTAATTGTATATGCGAGGAGATCAATCGATGTGACGCTGGAAATGTGGCCGACACACGGTTTTGGCTGCAGCTATACGTGCAACCCCATCCCTGGAACGTCACACGCCATTATTAACAGTTAATCTCTTTATTAATAGTTACTCATGTTGTCTTCTGTCCATCGGGCCGGCCTACCGGCCTATTGCAAGAGCTTTCAATCGAAATTGTCGGCAACATGCCACAGAGAAAATTATAGAGATAATTATATCACTTCTATATTTATGATTTTTTGAATAATATATATCACTTCTATATTTATGATTTTTTGAATAATATATTATTTTGCCAACGAATAAATATCTTCCGTATTGATCATGTGACTTATTTATGAAACTTTTATTCATATTTTAATGTTATTCTAAATTGTTTATATATGATCTTATATCATTATGTAGAATAATTATGATTTATAGATCAACACATGCATTGATTGATGATCATATTTTACGGGTCATGAATATGGGGATATTAAATAAAAAATATGGATATATGTTAGAGAACATAGTATTGGATTGACCCATCTTGAGACACTGTGGAGTTTGTAATGTTTTATGTGTTATCATTCGATCTCAAGTAATAATGATATATAATCCTTGTACCTGATATCAACATAGTTTTCTACAATGTAATAGTGCACTTCGGGGTTACTAAACGCTACCCGTAATTGGGTAGTTATAAATGTAGCTTTCGAGAATGCTATGAAATATGCGGAGAAATATGAGTAGTCAGATATTAGATTTGATTCTACTACATAACAGGAGAGATATCTTTAAGCCCCTCGATGTGGTCAGATAAAGAAAGTGTGGCCATGCTACGAGTGATCGAATAGTCGACTACATGAAGTTATCCATCACTAGATCGGGAAAAATTAAATAGTTCATGGATGACACATTTCTCACCTGTAGTTTAATTAAGTATTGTGAGGTAAAAAGAGAATATAGAAACATGTCGTTTAGTTTTACTAGATACAAATTGGTCGTGTGGGTATACTAACTGGTCGTGAGCTGGTCGGACATATCATAGGCTAGTCAATAAACTAATCGTATAGGGGTACAGACTGATCGTTACTAGATACGAATTGGTCATAAGGGGTTATGAATTGGTCGTGAGTGACTAAGATCTGATTGCAAATCATATTATACAAAGTTTGTCTAGTTTAATTTTTTGTGTATATTTGGGATCGATATGTCCTACTAGGGTCTGCTACTGACCAGTGATTGGAAATATATTTTGAGTTACAACCAAGTATGCATGAACCTACAGAGTCATACACTTAACGGGTAGGAACAATAAAAATCTGGTCAAAGGCTCTCCAAGTGGAATACAATCTCTACTCGTATTGCATTAAAATTTGGCCGGAGGCTCTATATAAAGAGGAGTATTGGGCTATGGGTTTAAATGAGATAGAGAGATATCACACCATCCATCAAAACCCTAGTTCCCTCTTCCAAAGCCTTTACTGTGCGCACTGGTGCTAGCACACTGACGCACGGTGTTCCATCCCTAGACGTGTGGACTTCAGTGGAGATGCTGCTGTAACTGTGGCGCTGATCGGGACGATTCAAGGGGAAGGTAATTGGTTTATGGAGATCTACTACCGCTAGAGGACAATCGGCTTCCGAATATCGTTTTTTAAGGATGTTAGATGATCGACTATTTTCACTATATCAACTCACGTTATGTTGGATCGAGCTACTTCCACTCTTCTTCCGCTGCACTGCCATCTAGTGGTAACGATCTATGATTTCTTACTTACATGGCTTTTAATTTACATGATAAAATTTTTAATTTGTGCTAATATAGTCTGTCAGTATCCCGACAAAAACGTACGTACGTATTTTATTTTTTGCACTTTCGAATTAGTACTTTAGTAGATCAGGAAGACGGTATTCCTGATTAGGACGAAGCGTCTACATTACGTCTCGTCCTATGGAGTGTACACTTTCTGCCCATTTGAAATCTGTTTGCTAACCATCGAGTAATTTTACATGGGCGTACAATCAACAATATATTACTTACTATATAGGTCACGTTGACATTACTATATAGGCAGTTAGCTAGCTTGCGTCTTCTGCAGGAATAACCTATTTTTTTCAATGGAAAAAGGGTGCTTATGGGGTAGCATGACAATGGTTAATTAGTCATATTAGTCATATCATACGACATGCAGGAAACAATTACTTAGTCATATAGTATATTTAGTTAACCCATCACATTTCTCTCTTAGTAAAAAAAAACAAGCAGTAGTACCCGGTGGCCATCAGGTACAGTGTTTTGGATCATTAGGTTCTCTGAACCAAATCACAGTAAGTTAAGTTACACGACCTAGTGTGTCTATCTCTTGCACAGTTTTACTCATCTTGGTCAATTTATACTACACATTAGCTAGTGTACGTAGGACATGATCGTTCCAGTTTCTCTGAATCAAACCGTAGAGGGTTGATTACACATGTGGTCTAGTGGATGATATTTTACCATGTACAGCCAATTTGGTCTCCAAGTGGGCGTGCAATAACCTGCGAATGTAGCTAGCTTTAGGTTCCTGTCCTGTGAGCCATGCTATGACATTTTATGCCAACTTGCTCTCCGATCTTTCATCGATCTTGCACGATGATTCGAGACAGCACAGTTATCCGTCGCTTTTGGTCAATTTCACCTCGTGCGAAAAATTCATAGCCAGTTATCAATTGTGATTAATATGTCTGAAAAGTAATGAACAATCATGGTACTGATGGACGGCAGATGCTTCGTTCAGACATCATATCAGAGAAATTAAATTTAGATGTTCGTGATGAGTTGCATATTTTTTCTCTTTTTAAATTTAATTATGTCAAATAAACCATCTTTAGTTATAGTACAATTTTAATTATAAACCATAGCTTCTCAGTCCAACCGACCAATTTTCAAGATTGTTTTCCCAACCCAATTGGCTGGCTTTTGACTCCGTCCAAGGGACCTGACATGACCGACGCTATTGACAGGTGTCCAACCAAATTAAACATGATCATTTCGGTGAGATCAGGCGGTTTTATTCTTTGTCCTTCCGATAACATGATGTGATCTTCGTACGGCTTCCTTTCTAATGATGTAGTACTAGTTAATTTGTGTTGAGGTATGAGTAGGATCGATCGTTCGTTGCTTTCGGCTTTCGTAGCATGCAGTGTTTGAGCTTCTGCATTAGCCGGGTGGAGTCGTGTGTGAAACTTAAAATAGAAAATAATATCAATTAGTCGGATTACCATCTTTTTGTAGCAGCTAGCTAGCTCTTCCTTAATTTCTGATTGAATTGATCAGTGCATAAGTGTGTACGTACGGGGCTGTGATAACCAACTGAACATTGATCTGTACCCCTTTACAGAAGAATGAAGTGTCATCCTAAACCATCTCCGACTAATTCAAACACATATATTTATTTTCTCTTTTTAACAAGAGATGCATATTTAATTTCCCCTTCTTTTTTGTGATAACGGAACAACTAACTAGTGCAATCATAAGGCTCACAATACATAGATCATAGGTTTAAATTCTGGAAAATCATATTACAAAGTCTTAACTTTGATCATCAATCAGAAAGATAATGTCTCTTACAGTTAGACTATACTACGGTTGACATTTAATCTCCCCTTATTGATTGCGAGCTGAGTGCGTGCATACTAGATGCACTAAAATGGAAATTGGCAACACCTGGAGGCATCTAGAATTCTAGCTATATAGCGAGAGGAAGGCCGTTGGCTGTTGCATTGCATCTGCATGTGGTGGGTTGTCTCTTACATATCCTACGTTTTTGTAGGATCTATGCTGACAATCAGATTATGGAAGGTAAATGAATTCTGAAATTTTTTAATGTATTCAAGATCTTTACTCAAATAACTATGATAGTCATCAAGTTTAGATCATACCAACACAGCTATGCAAACCAAACCTAGAAACAAAAGCCAACAAAATCAACAGCCTCCTACACAGGGCTAGTTAGACCACTGTTGATGGATCAGTCTGACCACCAGCCTGTGACCGGTCACACTGGTAGGCCATCTGATTGCAGGTCTGAGGCCGGTCCAACATGTCCCCTATTTCCATACCTAAAAACTTATCAGGTCAAAAACTCAAATCTCAAAAACTTATCTAATTCTCATCTAAACACATCCAAATTTTGCATGAGACTTTGCACAAGGAAATGACGATGATGATGAGGATGATGGTGGTGACATTGACATGATCGAAGCCAAAGGGACAAGGTTCAACCTCATGCAAATTTCTAGTGATAAGTATGTTCAACTTTGTCATCCAAATCAATTCAACAAACCGGCAAGCTCAATGGATCCCTAGTTTCACACTAAGTTTCAAGAAGAAGTGTTCAACCAAATCTACAATCATCATAAACAATTTGTGGATCATAAGTATGTAAATTGGAGATATTTGAATACTCTTGACCACTTTGCCAGAGCCTATAGCCTCTTTCATAAAAGTATCAAGATATAGTGGCATTGAAATATGATTATCAAGAAGACATGTTTCATCAATTCTACGCTACCGTCTATGTCTCCTATGACTTTGATTACATGGTATGAATGACTAGAAATCAAAGGATTGCAGCTTCAAAGGCTGATTTTGAACTAGCACTTGAAGCTTATTCAAGCCAATATGAGAAGATGTACTCCCGTGTAGCACTCCAAACCCCAGCATAGTGTGTTTTATGATGCCAATGTGAGTGTTGGGGAGCGGTCTCCACCTTAGTCTAGTCGGCCCATTGCACTTGGAGGCCCAATAATCGTGAGGCCATATGATTTACTCATGATGACTGTTATAAGGGAAAAGACAGCATTGCTTCTACAATTGTAGACTCAGATAGAGATATTTATGTAACAAGTCTTCTCATCGTTATAAATATACATCTTAGGGCGCTATGAGAAGACTCTCTTTTTTAGGCAAATCTAGGTAGTAGACTTCTATCCCCTGTCTCCACGGTTTGTAAGAGTCTAGGCAACCCCTTTGTGGCCTCCCAGTAGCCCCCTTGTTTACTGTTTAGTCTATAACCATAATAGTTAATGCAATCCGTGGGGAGCGGTGTAGAAGCGACGAGATGATATTTGTTCAAAACTTATTCTTAAACTAGATATTTGTTCAAAACTTTCAATTTATTTTTATTTTCTAAGTTGTCATCAATTACCAAAAGGATCAATTACCAAAAGGTAGAGATTGAAGCATCTAGGCCTCTAAAAATGATTTGTAATTAATGACGGCAATGCTTAAAGGGACTAACACATTTATAAAGATGATTGAAAAGTGTAGTCTCGAACTTTATTGACGTCATGGAAAAGACATGCAAAGGTGACCAAAGATTAATATGGATCAAGATATGACTCAAGGCAAAAGGTATATTACAACCTAAAGACCTCTTCATAGCTTTTACCGGTCTCAACGTTTGGTTCAGAAAGACCGGATTTGTAGAATAGATGTTGAACTATAAAGAGGGGTCATGGCTAGTAGTTTGAAATTAATCTTGTGACACTTTAATGAATTATGGTTCATGCATGCATTTGGAACTTTATTTTGAAACCCTCCCTGATTTTCTTTTAGAAATTGGCATGACCGCAGGTGTATCAGTGGTAGTACCACTTCATCGGTACTACCGGTTGTTACATGCCGATAGCTTATTTTTAGATAGGTGCATTTCTGATCTTTCCTTGAAATGGTACTATCATATTTGTTGGTCGGTAGTACCACAGCGGTATGGCCGCACCTAGTGTCCGGTACTACCAGAGTGTGGTAAGATCGCACTTTAGTTGGCGCTAACTAATTTTTTGATCGGTGCATTTTTAGAGTATTTTCTCTCCTCTGAAAATCGGTACTACCGCACCTGTGGTGCGGTACTACCGCATGATCGATACTACTAGGCTTCGCAATGGGATCGATACTACCGCACCTTAAGTGGATGTTGAACAGTAGGAGCGGTAGTACTAGCCATTACATGGGCGTAGTACTACATCCCATGAATTTTTACGAATTTTGACCCCAACGGTCATTCTAGTGGGCGGAGGCAGCGCTGGTAACGATTAATTTTCTAGCCATTGCGGCGAAAGCGGTAGTAACAACCATTAGTTGGTGATAGTATCGACCTTAGGCTGTTTTTGCTTAAGTCTTACTCCAATGGCTAGTTTCTTAGTGTGAGGTATAAATATCCCCTTGTGGCCAATTGGGGAAGTAGGGAGTTGCTCAATTCTTTATTCTTGAGCTAAAAGTAAGCCATCTCACCTTTTTATGTGCATGTGTTTCACTTAGTGAGCTTAGAGAGGAAAATCCTTGAGCATATAACTTAATGGTGGATTTCATATCCATTGAGTTTTGGTATTTGATTCGTTCAAGTGAGCACCTCTGATTTGTTACTCTTGGAGATTGGCGACTCCTAGATAGCATGGAGACGTTGTGGTCTGGTGATCTTCTCAAGAACCTTGTGAAATGGTCCACTGTATTGTGAAGGTTGGAGCTCACCTATTCGGAGCAACAAAGAACTACCATTAGTGGAATTGAGGCGCTTGGCTTACTTTGTGGAGCATGTCCAATTCGTTTGGGTTTACCTCAACGTGTATTAGGAGAGACTCACAAGTCTCCGAACATCATGGCAAAAATAGACAATGTCAATTGTGGTTTACTTTTTTGTGCACATTTATATTCTTACAATTTATATTCATATAATTGAATTGATTACTTATCACCCTAGGATTGCAAATCTTAACATAGATTTAGAGTGTTGGTGCACTTAGGTGAAACTAGATGCTTTAGGCCTTTATTATGCAAAATCAATTTGATTAACACTTTTGTATATAAACTCAATTTTAGCCAAATAGAATTTTAAAACCGCCTATTCCACCTCTAGTCGACCTCCTAGACCTTCATCGATCAGACCGCCAATCACTGGTCGGTCTAACCAGCCACCCGGTGTGATCATATTTTCCATACCGGCAACACCGCCCAACACAACGTGGTCCGACCGCCAACCATAGCTGATCCGATCTCGACCACCACCAAAACAAACTCTCTAAAAATAGTCGTCAACTAGAAATCGGTCATACCGCTTCGGCGTTCTAGCAACTCCCAAACTCTAGTCACACTAGACCCTAGTCATACTGCCATTCACTGGCTAGTCCGACCGCTTCCTTCTTGCGATTCAACCGGTCCCACCGACCGATCTGAATGGAGTCTATGATAGCAAAACTGAATTTTTTAAAATTATTATTGTCAAATTCAAATTCAACTCAACTCAACTAAAATATTAATTATTTAACATAAATATATATTAGATCTGGTGCCTATCCTCTCAGTTTCTCTGTGCACACAGGACAACAAGGTGCCCACTTTTGGTGCACCGTCCATATATGGCAGTAGACAGTACACACTAGCATTGCTTCCCTGCCGTCTTACGCCGCTCGCACGTCGGCGCTATCTGACTGGCCCTGCCCTGGTGCGGCCTCCCTTTCGCCATCACGCTCGCCGATCGATCTCCCCGTTTCGGCATCTGAAATCTGCTGACTCGCACGTACGCACGCACGATCGCGTCCGGATCAGCTCGCGCGCAGAGCACGCGTGCTAGCCAGCCCGACTGTGCCGTGCGCGCACAAATTAGGACGCGACGCGTGCGCGTACTCGCATCGCGTGGCACGCCGATCGATCGGGCGTAATGCGGCGCGCGCTAGCTCCGTCACCTGCCACTCGCGGTACAGGGCGGCAAACGTGCGCAGCAACCTTTAAGAAAGCGATGACGAGGCGGCGGTGCGGTACGGTGCTACGATAACGTACGTGCCTTTCTGTAATTTTTCAACGTGCTCAATCGTCGCGATATGACGCGTTGGAACGGTCGATGTACAGTGTCAGATTATTTACACCAATGCTTGGGATTGTTTGTTTTTTTCTGCGACTTATGGTTTTTAATCGAAATTTTGAATTTTACGTACTCTCTTGTAATTTTGGTTGTTACAGGCTGGCTCTATTTAAAAATTGTGACTATAACAAAACTAAAAGCTTTTAAAAGCAAAAAGTCACAACGTTAATATAGCTAGCGTCAAACGTTAATATAAGTCCTTAGGATTCGCTAGCTAGCTGATGTCGTGCTATACTGTACCATGCTGCAGACAGCAGTGCTTAATTAGCGAAGTACACTGCAGACTGCCGACGGCTGTAATTTAGAAGACGACGTCAGACTGTGATGGTGTGCTTTTTCCGTCTCAGTGACAGACGCACATGCACAAGGGAGGTGAATCTTGAGATGGGCACAGTAGGGTACATTGGGTACTGCTTACTACCTGTATGTTTCTTTTTTTTCCCCTTCACGGCTGGCGCTGCTATTTTAGCTTTTAGTTTCAAGGACAAAATAAATCAGAACGATTTTTTAAAGTAGATTTTTAAACAATTTTTTAAACTTAAAATCATATATGTTATCTACGTCGATATCTCTGTCACCTACTATTATTTTAAAAAATATAGACAAAAATCATCAACAACAGTTAAAAGACATCATCACAGTATAGAAGAACAAGCACTACATGTGGTCTGGGCGTCTTGGTACCTGACAAGTACAATATTCTGCAGCAAGCTGTGGATAAGAAAAGAACAAGGCCATTTCCAGATAGGCCTAATTACTTTTGTCAAGAAGAGAGCTGACTGCACGGGCTTAGCCGGTTGGAAGAACATGCAATTCTGCTTCGTACATGGGCCTAACTGTGCATGTTTCGTAACTGGGTCAGCTCATGGACTTTCTTTCCCTTATTTCTTTTTCACTTGTCATGTTGTAGTTGTATACTGTACTTGTATTGTTGACCCTTTTTGTCGTTTCTTTCTCTAAATCCAAAGTGTTTCTATAAGATCGGTATGGTGAGTCAGAGTGAATGAATAACCCTTCAAAATATTTCCTTAGATATTTTCAACTCTATGCAGCGGAAACACAAACACAAACTCATCAAAGTCAACAGCCAAAGAACACAAGTCAACTGATGCTTCACTGCCTCTACGGTACTACCTCCGGTTAGGGTGTAGTCGTACTACCCAAGGCCAGTCTGACCGCTTGGGTCATCAATCTGACCGCTTGCTACACTGGTTTGATCGAGAAGGGCGACCATAACGCTTGGGTCCATGTGGTCTAACCGCTTCCTAAGGCAATACATAGAACAGTAGTGCACACGATTGAAGAAACAAGCTAAGTCTCAAACTACTGACCTAAATGCAGTGAAACTTAGCATAAATCCTTTCTAGAATATTAGGAACCTATTCCACTCATGGATCATTAAGATCAATAACAAAGTTCCGAACTTTATCCAAAACAACGAATATTGCACCAAAACCGGGCGAAAGAGGGAAACTTTGACATGCTCTTGCTCGTGAATCCTAAATGATCTAGATGATATTGAATGAGTTCTCACATATCATAGCAAATTAGATCATAGCACGAACTCAAGCCAAATTGACCACAAGAGCAAAACCTCAAAATTACCTCTCTCTTGAGGAAAATCGAGCAATCAGAAGAACTTTCCCAAAAACGTGCCTAGATTGATGGGATTTGATCTCCACCTCTTACATGCACTTGACACCAAGAGAGATCAAAAGGAGATAAACTCTAAATAAGAAAGCCAAGCAAAAACAAAAGCATAAGGAGAGATCCATGTTACAACTCACTTGGACAAACTTTGAATATTTATTTCACTTAGAGAGGAATATTTTACAGCCACTCCCTTATGGAGGACAGAACTCTAACCCTAGAGCACGCACACATGGCTCCAACACAATAAAACCCTAATATCACTCAAAACCCTAGACTTTAATACCTCTCTCAACTCACATTAGGGCTTATATAGTAGATGTTCTCACCTCACACGAAACCCTAACCAACCACTCGTTAGTAGATACAACCACTTATAAATGGAAAAACTTATTAACCCCCACGCAAATGAGTTTTTTACTTACACATACTTGCAAGCTTTTCAAAGCTTGACTTCCAAGGCTCCATTAACTCAATACAACGCTCCATCCTCCAAGACATGTCATAAACTACTTAGGCCATCACATAAGGGCTCCATTGATGACAACACTGATTTTATGTGACAAATAAAGTTTTGAATATACCACTTGTTTGAACAACTAGTTGTATATTTTTTGTGACTTTGAAAATAAATAATTCTTGCAATGGTTTTACATGAGTTTCAGAGAATTATTTTCATTTTAAAAATCAAAATAGGGAAAACTCCCCCTAAACATGTGCATATAAATGATAAATTATTTCAAGCACATGAAATGACAACTTTAGCACAAGATGCATACGACTTTAAATTTATCATAAACAAGGCATAAACATATATAGAGGTAAATAACAAGTTCATTATACCATAAAGACATAAAAGTTCATCACACAATAAAGTTTCATCACACCATAAAGTTATTACAAGACAATTTATTACATAAATATATAGATAAATTTGAGCTACAATTTTTCTTCTTTGCTGCTTTCCTCGCCCATCTTCCATATCTTCCTTTCTTCTCCCCCTTTGGCATCAAATAACCAAAAAGGCTACTCCTGTTGTCTCTGAGGAGAAGGGTCACATCGACAACGATGACCATATCGAACGGGAGATGGAGGATGAGCCAATGCCTGCTCAATGGATGCGACTCTCCCATCAAAGGAGTCCATTCGGGAAGAAAGGGAGGCGAACCCCTCAGCCTAGGAGTCTCAGAGCTGAAGAATGGCTAAGTAGATCTGAGAGAGGGAGACCTGGCCTTCTTCTTCTGGTTGAGCTGCTGCAGCAGCAGGTTCTGTCTATTGAGGGATTTGAGGACGGGCAGCTGGAGGAAATGGAGTATCAGCTCTAGGCTTATAAGGCTACGGTACTACTGCTTTACGGTAGTTCCGTTGAAACTTCGGTACTTCTGATTTTCTAGACAGAGCACAGATTTGTCTATCAATTTTAATTTTCAAAGAATGCATTATCCTAAATTGATCCAAATGGCACAAGAATATGATATCAAGTTACTTGCCATGATCCCTCTTTTTGGTACGACATTTAGCCTATAATCCGGTCTTCCATCCTTTCTCCTAAGGCCGGTAAAAATAAAAGGAGGATCCTAGTCTGCATATACCTTTGCCTTAAGCCACTATGATCTTCATGTTGATCCTTAGCATGCATCTTGTCATCATTTTAGGGACTAGATGCTTTCACCTATGGCCATATATATACATGGCTAGCTTGTCCCAAGAGGAGGCTAGTCCATTTCTCACACTTGTTATACTAGTCCCCAAGATATTGTTTGGCCAGTAGCCACAATAGTAGTGAGATGTAGTTGATGTAGTCATAGCTAGAGCAAGTTGCATCCTGATAAGTGAAAGCTATCATCGGATGCCCAAGGGTGAGGTAGGAGATCAAAAGCAACTGACATGATCTCTTCCTCACCTGAAAAGTCTATATTAGAGAGATAGAAGAAGCATAGCCTCAGTACTAGGATTAGTGAAATATGATCTAGAATCCAGTACTGAGACACAGGGCCTAAGAAAAGCTCCAAAGCGTGGGTTACAATAATATGCAGAACGTGACCTAGAGCTACCAAAACCCCTCTCAAATCCTTGCCGTAGACCAAAACGACAAAAATCTTGTCTAGGGGCGGCTCTAGACCTAAACCCACTCTACTGAAACCTATAACAACGTCACTCTCTAACACCTCCAAAAGAATCAAAGAAACCATTTACAAAGCGAGGTATAGAGACAACTCTAGGGACACTACTTAGATAAGAATGATCCTAAAAGCTCCTCAAGGCTCTAGTGTGATCGTGATGAGGTTTCTTGGCCCACCTAAAGCAAAACTCTACGATGTGGTCATCCTTCTCACAAAAAGTACAATGGTATTTGACATTTTGAGGGATTGTACCTGATGAAGTAAAAGCACCTACAATGTTTGAAGGATTTTAGGCAAATTCTACAGCCTTGAACACTATGTTAGCACGCGTAGGAAGGGCAACCTCAAACTTACCAGTCTCAGCTACTCTCACAATCTTAGGAGCATGACTCTTGGAATGTTCATAATGGTTGAACACTAAACCTCTATTGGCTTTGCTAACTTGGATTGATCTAAAATCATATTTAGGTTTTTTCCCACTAGAGAACTTCTCAAGGGTTTTCTGCAAATAATCATTCTCCTTAGCTAGAGCGATATAAGACTCAGGCTTGGCTCTTAACAGCCCTGGCATATCTCTCCTTATATATAGCCACCTTTAGCTTCAATAACTAAGGCTTTTTGTTATAGTCCTTTTTGTAGTCTTTCTTCCCACGATCATCTCTTCCCTTGTTCATAAGGTTAGGACAACTAGCACAAAAATGACTCATCCCACCACACTCGAAACAAATGACTGGACCACCTCTCCTACGCTCTCTTGCTTTGTGGTAGGCACGGGTGAATTTGCTAGTGACGAGGCCTAGACCATTTAAGGAAAGGCTCTCAAGTTGCTCCTATGTTTTGCTTGTGTGTGCTTTCTTCAAAGTGTTCTTGTGTGAGTTGGGTGGTCTGAGTACTCGATCAGAGCGAGTGATCGAGTAATGGTATAGTTGTAACTTATGTACGAGAACTCAAGCAGTCGGGTGTTCCAAGTACTACAGAGAGTTCCGAGTACTCCAGAGGGTCAAAGTGTCGTGGTCATGATGCCGTTATCGAAATGACATGGTTGAAGTGCTATGATCGAGACGTCGTGATCTAGGCGACGAGTCAGTGAACTAGTCAGTAGTCGCAAGCTTAGGGCTTGTTTGTTTCAGCCGAAATCCGCACGGAGTTTAGAAGTCGGATTTAGCTACTAGTTCAGGATCTCGTAGCTTCCGCTACTTAGAATCTGGATGAAAATCTGCCCTTTGTTTGGCCGCAGATTAGCCCTTAGTTTAGTTGAGTTCGATCTGATGGCTATAATATTTTAAGGATAACAATGCTGGCTAGCTTAGTTTAGTTGAGTTTGATCTGATACGATAAGAATATTTTTTTAGGAAAGAATAAAGAAGGATTTAGAAAGCTTTCTAGCTACAACCCCCATGATTACTTCTGGGATCGAGCTTGTGCCCGAATGATTTCTAGTTTTAACTCGTTAGGCGGATCTGATGGTTCATGGGTGTTCAGTTGAACACCCAAAATTTTGACAAAAACTTAGTATATATGAGGTATATTACATATGTATATATATAATTGGGCTAATTTAACTGTTTGGATCATTTTACAGAATTTCAGTACTGACCGCCGAGCCGCTATGCCGCGTGAAGCTGCCCGGTGCTCCCAGCGCCCCTTTTCCCCGACCCGATTTCCCGGCCCCATTTCCCATTTTCCCGACCCCGATCCCCAAATCCTTCCCAAATCCGTCGCTCCGCTCCGCTCGCCGCCGCCTCCTCCTCGGCCCGGCGACGGCCTTCGCCTCCGGCTCGCGCTCCTCCTCCGCCGGTTCTCCGGCCCTCATTGTGGCGCCCGCTCCGCCCGCCCGGTCCGCCGGCCCGCCTCCGCTCGGCCTCCCTCCGCTCCGCTCGGCGCTCCGCCCCGCCTGGCCGGACAGCGGCACATGAGTCCACCGTCCGCACCGCGACACCGACCCCGGATCCCGGATCGGCTCGCCATCGGCCCGCCCGCCCGCTCCGGCCCTCGCTCTCCTCTCCTCCGCTCCGCTCGCGCCGCGCTCGGCCCCTCTGCTCCGGCTCGCCACCCGCCACCACAGACCGCCCTTGCCAGACCAGTTGATGGAGTGAGTACTTGAGCAATTTCTTTATGTTTTGTAATTTCTTTACATTATTTGATATGTTATCCTAGTCGAACAATTGTGTGTGAACTATTACTCTGTAGATCTTTATGTTTTGTCTTGTAAAATATTTTACAATTTGAACACCCATTCTAAAATTTCTCGTCCGCCACTGAACCTGTAGTGTGTGTTTGTTGCATGCATAAAGCAACATGCCAAAAACCTTTGTACGTTTTTATCATAGATGCCGAGATAGATACACATCAGCACACAAAGAATGCCAACAGCAGAAGGAAGAGTTTTGCCGCCGTGCCTCACACGCCGTAGAGCTACGTGACCATGTTGTGTTTTGCTTCATGTATAGCATAACTCCTCGTGGTAAGCCTGAACATATTTGATATTTCCAAATTGGCGACTTGACGAGCCTTAGCAGTCCATGCATAGACACGAATCCTACGAGCGAGTGCACCAGAAAAGATAGACATGCACGGACGAAGGGACAGAATCGTACTATTAGCAAGTAAGAAAGCTGGCCGTGCCATCTTCCGACATTCAAATCCTGACGTGAAAATCCACTATGCCCATGGAAAATCTAGGCATTGCTCTGACCTGAATGCGGAGGATACTTCAAAGTGTCTAAACTTTTGATTTATGGTTTTGGTTGTTGGCTTTTAACTTTTAGTTAAAATTGTAATGGTTGTTAGTTTTTTCTAAGTCATTCAATTAAAAATTAAAAAACGCTATATCAGCACGGACAATACAAAGAATAAGGAGAAAAAAAAAAAAAAAAGTCAAAATAAGCTAAAATTAGAAGTTGATGTCTTTCTAATGGCTTTTAATTTAAACAAATTAAAAGCTAAAATAAATCAGAAGTTAAAACCGTAGTAGAGAAAATTAAAGGGAGAGTTTCAGCGACTGACCAAACGTTACCAAGGCTGGAAGAAAGGCAAAGAGGTACAATAGGACGCGATCTTACGTCTTCTCCTTCTGTATTCTTCCTTTCGGTACAATAGGATGCGAGAGGGGGGAAAAAAGGGAGCTGCCACAGGCGGTCGCCGTCAGAATTCAAAAACACGAGTTCTTGTGGTGAGAGTGAGATAAAAAGATTGAGACCTACAGCCCGTGGTATTCTCCGAGCTCCTAAACGACCTGCGTTAGTTCTTACAGCACAGCAGCACGAAGAATATGTCAAGAAGAGGAAGATGGAGACATAAAGGGTGCAGTCAAAGAATCGCTGCTTCTCCTTTGCGAACGAACGCCTTTCTTAGCTTGCTAGTGGTATTCGTTTACAGAATAAGAAGTGGTCGGCCAGGCGCTTAAAGCGCACAGCTCCTACCGAAAACGCAAGAGATACACACGCGCACGTCGTGCTGGTAAGAGGATGTACACCGAAGATGGTAACAGAGGATAAATGGTGTCTAAAATTTTTTATCCTTCAATAGTTATAAAGCTATTAATATTCGGATGAAAAGCTAACATAGAACGTAGCAAATCAAAATGCTGGAAATGAAACAAATGAGCAGTAACTACGGTACTACCGCTACAGTACCATGGTACTACCACTGCTACAGTAAAATCAATGTGAACAATGATTTCAGCACTATTTCACAATGATGCAAACCCACCGTTCGAACTCGCCTTCAATATTTCCCGTTTTTCTCGTGCCATGCTTGAACTCATCATCTCACTCGGTATCCTTGATCGTTCTGGACATCGACTCCTCTATGAGCGTAGCTCCAATCCTCACTATTGACCGTGGTTGACTCCACGCAACCCTTCACATCCAAAGATAAAGAAATCGTTTTCGGACACAAATTCTTCACAATTTAACCCACGTTAGTCAAAACATGCTTCATGTAATATTAATATACCGACCTAAGTCAACCCAACTCAATCCATGACTTAATTTCTCAAAATCCCCAAAATGTCAACATAGGGCAGTACTACCGCTCCCATAGGCCGGTACTACCGCATCTTGGTATATCGCATCAAGATCTCTCTGGAAATTAGCTACTGCTAACTAGAAATCGGAGCTACCACCTTGCGGTATGACCGCCGCACCTCCATGGTACTACCGCTCATCAGTATGATCGCCGCCATACCTACGATATGTCCGGTTTCCCTGAAAAATTCAGCAAACGATCCAGACAAAGTTCAATCTTTGCAAAATTAAATAACCACTTCATAAAATTTACAATGGTTTATCACAACATTATCCTGTACCGTCTCACATGGTCCTTCAGAGGAAAAGAAAAAGGCCGCCTGAAATGCCCCATTCTATTACCAAGGGGTAATAACACTTAGGCAACGGATTATTATAGGTTTAGTCGATAGAACATCGCTTCAATGAATAATAAGCCATCAGAGCGTTGTAGCAGAACAATAGCTAGAGACAGTACTTTCTCATTACAGTATTTTCCACGCAAGGTTAAAGTCTTTAAATACACAACTTCCTAATTTACAAACATCCTACAAAACTTTTACAGAAGTTATTTTGTAGGCTCTAATTATACAAATACTCAATACAACTATTTAAATACCCTAACTCCTAAAGACTAAACACTAAAAGTAGCTCGCTCATCCCCTACCTTTTGAGTACGGCATCCAACTCGCCAATGTACTCGATATACTCATCCTTGTCCCACACAGCATTCTCTAAGCCTAAATACCCCACTTGCAACCTGAGGTAATCCTAAGCCAGACAAGGATATAACAAAGGAATTTACTAACAAGGCTGAGTACAAATGTAATCAGCAAGCATTAATAACAAAGAAATGCATTGTATGAGTCATATCTTTCTCATTATCAAATTTTATATTTTATCTCTTTCTTCAAAAAATATATTATCAAATTAAGTGAAATTTTCATGTTTTAATTTTTGAAGATACTACTAGTCACTCGGTGAGAAGAAGGACCCTAGTGGTCTCTGTAGCCTCCAATTCAGGAGACAGACATGAATTCATGATTTTTATTTAGCACTGCGTAGGCTTGTGCCATTGTACCCATAGCTACTCTGAATTCTCTTGAAACTACGTATCCCGCATTTTTTAGATGTGGTGCCAAATCCAGAGTATAGAACATTTTCCCATGTTATGTTATTAATTCTCTATCCAACTATTTTTTATCGGTGATCCAGGGCAGTTTCTCACCTTCACCCAACACCCACTAACTTCAAATAGATGTTGGTTGAGCCGGTTATCTCTTCACCCAACACTTCACCTATGCTAATATATGCGGCTTGGATCTCCCACTTTCGGACTCTCTACCGGTCCTAGGTTCCTCCATTAAATTATATTACTTACTCATTGTGAAGAGAATAGTAATGTAGTAGGGTAACCTTTTCCACCCATAAAAAACGGGAATATAGCTGACACTTGACTACGACCCCTTTTCTGAGTGAGATTGTTTTGGTCCTTATGTCACACCCACATGTAGAGGGTCCCAACCTTTTTCTCTCTTTCCTAACCAAGGCACCTTCCTATCTCTTATCTCATCTCTTTTCTCATCTTATCATCTTATCTCTTTTTTTTATCTTATTTATCTGGATTTATTTTGAAATACATTTTTAAGGCCCATAATAATATAGGTTGCAGGAATTTAGTTTTTTATCAAGTAAAATAACTACTTAAAGTGGTCAAAGGATAATCTTGCTTGGAATTTAATACAGATTCAAACTTAGGTAATATTGAGTGAAGTCCTTGCCGTGACTCGGATCATCTTCTGCATTTAATATGTAGGCTACGACTAAATTTATGATAACACAATAAAATGCAATATGCTGATGTGCTTGTACTTCTAAATATGCCTAATCGATTTTACATAGGTGCATACGTATTTATCTACCTCTCTAAATAAATCGAGAACCAATTCTATTTATATAAGGGTGCAAGTTTGCTAATAACGGACTCTGGCAATCCGTTTTAGGGGTGGCATTTACCGGGCGTTGTATAATTTAGTTATTTTATTAGTGATTAAATTATTTATACACAACAGATTATTTGTCTAATTTAGTGATTTTATCGTAGATTAATTTATTTATAATGCCTCATATTATTTTTGCATTTTTCCGATCTCTCGTTGTCACGTGTGTTCCTATGCTATCCCCAAATTTTGTTTCAATCAGTTATGGATTTATATTTGTTAAATGCAATTTAAATCAACGCATACAAGTTTAATCGTCGCGTACTATTTTAAATCGCCGCGCATAATTTTTAATCTTTTGGCCGCAATTAATTTGTTCTAATAATTTAAATGGGATTGACAAAATTATCTTGGTATTTAAACACGTACCAAAGTGATCTAGAAGATAGTACATGAATTTAACCCGTAACTATACCCATGGATAGTTCTACGTCTTCATGACCGCCGTCCTCGCTCCGTTGTCTTCCCGGACTCCTTTCAGCTCCTCCCTTGCTGGTTTCCTCTCTTTAGTCACTCTCTGTGGTGTCTGCTAGCTTCGGCTTGGCTCTATGTGGTTTCTTGGCTTTGGATAGAAATAGGATGAAAAGGGGGAGTGGGAAGGGAGAACGGCTATGGAAGTGCTTAGCTCTCCCTCTCTCTGTTGGTTTGTGCCTTGGGCTTGCTTGTCGATCTTGGGATAGAGAAATGAAATGAGAGTAGGGTGAAGAAGGGGAAGGTGTTGGCTCTCTCGCTCTCTCTCCCCCCGGTTGTGCGTTGGTTCGGTCTTATCCCTAACTCCCTCTTTGGTTGCTGTGCGTTGGGTAAAATTAGGGTAACCCTAAGGACTTTTGGTCCATGGCATGACTTCGATACTATTTGTTGGATTTTCTACTGCTTGAGGTAAGTCGGTAAAAGAAGAAATGGGCTATGGGTTTCGTATTTCGCTGGATGATGAGGCCTATTTTAAGTGAGAGGTGCTGACCGACCCCCGAACAGTCCTGGTATCTAAGTGAGCGCTAAAAATTTTGATATGCTAAAGCCGAACGGGTTCTGACACCAACTAACTTTCATTTATTTATTTTGTTCAGTCTTTATCGGTCTTCTGTTATTTGTTTTCTTTGCAAATAAAATAATAGCGGTTATTCTAATTTAGCAATATTGATGTAGTTGCAATTATTTATTTTTCATAGATGATGACCTTAGTTGGGGATTGAGATTTGAATTTGATGTAATTAGGATTGTAATTTATGTAATTGAAACTATAATTGTTGAAGATCGAGAATTGTAATTGAATGTAATTTGAGGATATAAAATTATGTATTCGGACTGTTATATTGATGTAATATGGACTGTTAATATTTTTATTTGATTCAAGGAACTATTTTAGTTATTTCTTGATGGATGGAATTATGTGTTGTAACTGCACCGTAATTATTTTTATGATTGACATGCATTATTTGAGTTCATGCTGAGATGTATTCGTATTAAAAATATCTGAATTTTGAGATGGCTTATAAGTTTTTACTTTGACTAGTCTTGTGGAAAGATTTATTTATTCATTATGTTCTTGCATAAAAAATTCCATGCACAATTGCTTAATCTAGTACTTAATTAATTTTCATTAGTCTCAATTTGTTAATTAATATGGATTAGGAAAATACGGGTTCTGAGACTGCCATAGTATGTACATAGAAATCGGCAATCAAGTCAATGCCCGATGAAGAAATGGGAGAAAATATTCAAGGCGTGTCGATCAAAATGGGTGGCCACGTCCTTCAATTTGACAAGGAGCATTTAGCCATTTACATTTCCATGCTTACTATTTAGGAGCGCTATCTCTGGCATGCTGTCTGGTGCTCACAGTTGCAAAGAACAGCAGCCACAAGCTAGGAAGATTTTTCAAGAGCAGGAAGAGCAATATTCCGTTTTGCTTTCGACTTTCAGCTTCTAATTTTTTAGTTTCGTCTTTTTCTAGTTTTTAATTTTTTTAGACTTTTTGTCAGTTCTTTTTTCCTAAATTCTTTTACATTGTTTATGATGGGCTAATCTATTTTTTTAATTAATTTTAATTACGTAAAAAAACTGTCAGCAACTACAGTACAAAACAAACCAGTTACAGTACCAAACAGTAAAGAATAAACCATAAGCCACAAAAAAAAACCCAAATAAGCATCCCCATGCATGTATGCCAAAGAAGAGCATCTCTATTTTGTATTATCAGGCTCATGTCACAGTCAAGACAGCTGAAACATCAGGGCCACAGTGGTCTGTGTACATTAAGGCAGAAAATGCCATCAGTAAATCCATTTCCTCGCGCTTAACTGTAATATCTCTTGTCCAAAGAATCACATGTTTGTTACATCAGAGGTGGTCTCCGTCTTCAATCATTGGAAAGAATTACGTTTGTGCTCTTTTACAATTATAATACTTTGCAACTTACATTCTTGCTTCATGATGTGCATGGACACACCAATCCGAGGTTCCAGGAGGCTGGGCAGGTGTTAAGGCACAGCCTCCTGAGAAATTGAAGAATAAGCTATAGGCTAATGTTGGGAGTCAATCAAAGCTCTGGGCAGAAGTGCTTGTTTTTGAGTCAGTTTGGTAGTAGACTACATCTCCGGTATCGCTGACATAATGGTCACTCTTTAAGCTCCGCGCTAGCACCCCAAGTAGGTGGGATGGTAGAGGATATGACTTCTCTGGTTCTTTGTAGTACTTGCCGAGCACGGGTTTTGCTGCCTCCGTCTGCAGGTTAGATCCAAACCAACATGACTTAGTAGGGTAGCTCTAGCGAAAGGCGCATTAAAAAAGACAAGAACAGGGGATGGACTCTTACCGCCTCAACAAGACGGTAATGTGGGATTTGAGGGAAAAGATGATGAATAACATGAGTTCCGATGTCATGGTGGATGTTGTTGATCCACCCATAGTCCCGATCAAGTGTTGTCAGTCCTCCACGCAGATAGCTCCATTCCTGATAGAGCAAAAGACAATGTGATCTCAATAAGCAACTAAACTAGGATCATCAAATAATTATAAACGAAAAACATTTAGCAACCTGAAGTAGTAAAAGAATCAAATAGGCTGAGTACTCTACTCTGGTACTTAGGTGACAAAAAAAAACACCTCTTTGATCTGTAGCATTAGCATTTTACTCCGAAAGGCGACAAAAAGGCTAGATCTTTGATTTGTAACATCCACCACTAGTATTTCTCTTATTTGAGGTTTCATTCCGTTCTTACAGCTAGAAGTGAAGGACGCATTTGGCATTTAGGCATAAAGTGATTTCGTATCTTAAATAACTGCCACACATGTATATACCAACAATACCGGACTGGCTATGAAAGCTGCAGTCAACTAGCATTATGGACCACAACTGATTATTTCCAAGAGAAGTCAAAAAAGAAAGTAATTGTACGTTTAATATCTGTTGGCAGGATGTGCCCTTACGTATCTTCCATTTGCTAGGAAAAGGTGAAATTATGCTTCTGCGATTTGCCTCTTTTTTCCTGGTAATAATCATCACTTTACCTATTTTCTTTAATAGTAAAACATAGATTTTGCTTAATTTTTACATGTATGTAAAACAACAAAACCTTATCTTCTGTCATTCAGCAACAAAAATGGACCATGCCCTAGTTTTTGAAAATTAAGCGGTCATCCTGAGACATTGAAAAATTCCAAATCTGCTTCATTAATCATGACATTTACCTTTCCACGATACCAGGGAAGCTTGTCTTCATGACCATGGTGGTGCAAGTATGTGACAAAATCCAGCCACATAACAAAAATCTGCACAATAGTTCACCAAAAGTAACTACATAAATTCTCCACTGCCATATACAATTACACTACACCTATGACCTATCTAAATTATCATTTTGCGGTAATTTCACGTTGCTCTTACCATGTATGGGACAGCATAGAGTTTTAGCATCTTAAGAGGCCCCATCACAAAGGTCAGACCAGCAAGAACCCCAACCATGGCCAGCCAGGATGCGGTTGATGTTAGCACATTTTTCTTCTCATTAGGTTGGAACAAATCGCTGTTTGGGTCGAAGTGTGAGCCTGACTTCCCTGGACTCCTTGCAAACTGCACAAACACACATGAACCCCCAAGGCAGGAATTTAGCACCACATTATAAAACAAGAACCACCAATTTTCACATATAATGGCCTAATCAAGAAGCACTTTGCCTTACCAAGTATAACGGGAATGCGAGCATGGGAAACGGCATGGTGAACCGTAACTTCCGCGTCATATTGTCCAGGCTATTGTACAGCCTCTGGGGTAGCTGCAAATTATCACAATTCAAGAAACCATCAGGCCCAATTCACCAACCTGTCCCCTCTGCAGAATTCCTCATGAGCCCACCCAAAACAAAAACCTACCGGGTGCCAGGACTCGTCCTTCTCGACATGGCCGTGGTTCTGGTGGTGCGTCCTGTGGCTAATCCTCCTGCAATTACATTGAAAGGCGCCGTCTTTCTTAGCATCAACAACAATTCGCAACATAAAAGAAAAGCATGATAAATAGAACAGGCACTCATCATACCAGCCGTGGTATGGGACAAGAATGGAGGAGTGGAGTATGTGGCCGACCACGTTGTTCAGCTTGGGGTTGTTTGAGAAGCTCCCATGTCCACTGCAACAATCACCAAACAGCCGTACAGGGAAGAGTCAAAGATCCCGGCTTTGAGCTAAAATCCGGATAGAAATCCAACCTTTGGCATGGTGCCCGGGCCGTACCAGTCGTGTCCGAGGACGAAGAGCGCCCAGAACATGGTGCCCTGAGCGGCCCAGTAAAGCGGCCAGACGAGCCAGCTGTCGACGCGCGCGGCGGCGGCGGCGAGACCGAGCACGACGACGACGTCGCGCAGCACGTAGCTCATGGACCGCCACGGGTCCTTCACCCAGCAGTGCTTCGGGATGGCCGCGCGGATCTCCGCCAGCCCGAACGGCGGCGGCGCCCGGGTCGAACTCCGCCTCCGCCGCGGCTCCGATGGCCGCCAAAGAGCCCACGGCCTTCTCCTCCTCTCCCTGAGAAGAGCTCCTCTTGTCCTCCTCGACGGCCGAGGCGAGGCGGGTGGGCGCGGAGACGCGGAGCGCCCAGTCGCGGTGGATGGCGGCGGCCGCGGGGCGACGCGGCCCGGGAGCAAGGTGCGGATGCGACGACGACGCAATGGCGCCGCCGCGGCTGCGCAGGCGGAGCGGCGTGAGGCCGCAGCACTCGGAGAGGACGAGCCGGGCCATTGGGCGACGAAGACGGCTGCGGCGCACGGAGCAGTGGGACGGATGGCTAGTCTACCAGCACCACCACCGCCGCCGCTCGCTCTGGATCTTTTGCGTTCGGGCGGTGGATGGGGCTGGATGTGTTTGTGGTCGGGATTGGCTTAGGCGAGGCTTTTATACATGCGAGGAGATCTCGCGAGCGCCGTGTAGCGCGTGTGCGCTGCTGAGCCGGAGTGGGAGGTGAGGAGGTGCGCGTCGGCGTCGCCATGGGCCGGACGCGGTGTGGTGGACTCGGACCGGGTGGATCGGTCGGACCCGAGTCCAACGACGGGGATTGGCACGTGTGAACTGCTGCGGTTGGACTCCGACGCCGCCCTGCTTTAAATCGCGTCTGACTTTTCAGATTAGTACTAGTAGTTTGGTAAACCTAGGGATTAGTAGTTCTAAGTATGTTGTCTAATCATGCTGATGCGTGTTTCTCACTACTAACGGAGTTTTTTTTTTGTTGCGAGGAACTAAAAGAATTTAACATATTTTTTAGTACTAGTAACATGTTTCCGTCGTTACAATGTGATGTTTGACAGGGCGGTCAACCCTAATTGCAACAGTGAGATCAAGCCAAACCTATCGATGAATGGACGTTGTGGTGTCAACTTACTAGGCACTGTCAAATCGTCATGTATGCAGTAGGAAGTTTTCTTCTACGAGGACTCCGTAGTATGCATGCGAGGCAATTTCTGGCCACGAGTTTAGTCCATTTGAACATATTCCATCAAGGTGGGTTCGCATCTATGATGCTTGCGTTATTGAAACTATACTTTACAGCGTAATAATAGAACTATATAAGTACATCATGAGATTCACATGCTTTAGCAGCCTCAATTGTTAGCTTGTTACTTTATAAAATCATCTAAGCCTCAAAGATGGTTCATACTAGTACAGGAACACCTGCAACTACGAGGAATACCGCCATTAATCGTGCTCATTTCACCGGTAAACCATAGCACACAATCTATATGATTCAAACAGGAGATTTATTTTGTCATACGTAGACTTTTGGCTGAAATTTTTGAATTGTAACTGTTTACGGTACAGATTATAGAGATAGATATTCACTTACGATTTTGGCTGGTATAAATATTATGCTTTTAATGTGTAGATCATTTAATTTGTAGATCCCGTCTTAAGAAAATACTCTGTTTAAAAATTAGGACTGTAGTAAAAGTTAAAAGCCGCTGACTTATGAGATAAAAGAACAGATCCATAATACAGTACTGTGCGACTGTACACTCGATCCAATCGGCACGCGCTTCCTCCGTCATGGAGAGAGGTCAATGGTCAATCACAAGCGTCGACCTAACAATGCGTTCATACGCCTGAAGAAATCGTCACAAATTCACAATGTACAGAATATACAACTTCTCCTTTTCTTTATTAGTTTTTTAAGGAGCATGAGATTCTCATCGTGTCATCAGAAACAAGTCAAAGAACTCAAAAAGACATGTGAACATAATACAAAACGATCTAGTTCTAGCCCATGCTAACGACTAGGGGTCTGTTCTTTTTGGCTGCGGCTTATGGCTTTTGGTTGAAATTTTTGAATTTTGGCTGTTTACGGTACAGATTACAGAGAGACAGATACTCACTTGCGATTTTGGATGGTACAGATGTTGGGCTTTTAATGTGTAGATCGTTTTACCTGTAGACCCCATCTTGAGAAAATACTCCGTTTGAAAGTTAGGTACTGTAGTAAAAACCAAAAGCCGCCGGTTTCGGAGGAAAAGAACAAGCCCTAGGTTCAGAAGTCTCGGTTTTGTATTTGTCGGTCGTACCACAAGTTGTACTAGTGTATCACGCTTCAACGAAAGTTGTGCGGGACCTCGTATCGGTGGGCCCGAGCTGGAGGCGTGGAGCAGGCGCGTCCACGTAGGCGGACGTGCTGGGGCTTCTTGGCCCGTGGACGCGTACGTGGCGTATCTGGCGCCGCTGACCCGGTAACCGATGGTGCCGCGCTGAGATATATTTTTCCGCGGGCGTTGGCGCAGTGCGATCCGGACCACGGCGCTGATCAGCTGGGCCCGCGGCGGATCTGCTCCGACTTTGCGTTAGTCCATGGCCGGAACGAGATCGCGCGGTCGGCAACGGAGCACGACATCCCCTGCTCGCTGCTCCTAACATCCATGCAGCTCAAGTTAGCGTTAGGTCCTGGTCGTCCGGGCGTGGACTTCTAACTTCAGGTTTATTTTTTATTATTATTAAATTTATCTTTTTTTATTATTTGGATTTTTGAGTTTTTGCGCTGGTTCTTTTTTCGTATTTATTTGCATTATACGTGCTGGACTAACCTATTTTTTCTATTTTTTTATTTTTTTAAAATTTAATTGTGTCAAATAAACCATCATCAGCTACATTGTAATTTCAGCCAGCTACAGTGGACATTCAGCCATAAGTCACAGAAAATAAGCCCAAATAATTAGTTTTTATCTTCTAACTTCTAACTTTTAGCTTCTTAACTTTATTTTTTGGACTTTTTTATTTCTTTAGCTTTTTTTTTTTTTTCTTTATTTATTTGCATTATTTGGAATGACATAACTTTTCCCTTTTGCCTATTTTTTAAATTTATTTACGTTGAAAAAGTTAACAGCAGTTACAGTGCAAACATAAGCCTGAAACAGTGTTAGTCCAGCACATATAATGCAAACGAGTACAGAAAAAAAAGAACCATAAAAAAACTCAAAAAATCCAAAAAATTAGAAAAAAAATAAGAAATAGTGAAAGATAAGCCGGAAGCCATAAACCTAAACCCAAACGAATGGGTCTTAAACTTACTTGCGCGGGACTGAGTGAGGGCCAATGCGCCATGTGATCGACGACCTCGACAGAGATCGGTTTTGACCACCGGATTTCGGATCTCACCTGGAAACAATGGCCTCGCTGTTTTGGTTTACGGTTTGTTAATTTAATAAATAGTAGTTGTTAAAAGAAGTTAAAACTAACATTCGATTGAAAAGCTAAAATAGAATTAGAATGATTTTGATGTGGCTACTATGTGGAAATACAACGGTGTCAAACTATGGTGCATGACGTTTAATTAAGGCGATATTCCGTATCCAGCACGGTGCAATTTTTGTGGCTATGCAGTAAGACCGCAAAGGCAGCATGTTCTTTTTCATCGAAACTAGCGATTTTTGATTTTTGCTATAGTATCTAACTTTTAAATAAAATATTTTCTTAAGATGGGGTCTACAAGTTAATTATAGTATATGTTAAAAATCTAACATCTATATCAATCAAAATCGCAAGCGAATATCTCTCTCCATAATCTATATCACAAACAGCTAAAATTCAAAAATTTCAGCTAAAACTCATAAGCTACAACCGTGCAAAACAGGCCTTCGAATTAGTGGAAAATAACCTCAGTCTTGTACTAAATTACACTAGGTGAATCATGAGAATTGGTAGCAACGCTCAATGCATAGTTTAATACTGCTACCACATGAGTAGTCAAGTAGCTTACAGATAGTACTACTACTCTACGGGAATGGTTTTTTAGGCTATTATTGATAATTTTTATCTGTATTTTTCGATACGATATTAAACAGCGGAGACGTTAACGTGAGTGGCGTACACGGTCTTAGATTTAGAAAGCCGTTTGGAGAATCCACTTAAAGAGACTACCACATTTCGACTTTTAACTTTTTAATTTTTGTAGAAGTCAAAAGTTATAGTGTGTGTATATATATCTCCTACAGTAGTTGCTGATCTTTTTTTCTCCTGGACGGAGATGCATGGAAGGGGTTAGTTGGGGTGTTAGCGTCAGGACGCACCGTGGTCCATGGCCGGTGCGCGCCAGCTGCTTCGCGTTGGTTAAGCGCGCCTTTGTCCTGCCGCTGAGATGGGGACATGGACCGGCGACGATTTTAGACCCACTAAACATGGGCTAATAAGAAACTGCTCGGAACCGCGGCTGTGGGCCTGTGGCCGGCAGGAGGACACGAGGTCCTCGTGCTCGTGCCACCGTCCATCCAACCCGTATTAGTTTAGGAAAATTTCTTGTGTCATTGAACCCGTATTGTTTTGAAAAAAATTAGCCACGATAAGATCAAAATGCCCTTCTTCCTCTGAAGTTTAATTTTTATCCTCGTGTGGCACAATCGTCAACAGACTGTTAATTGAACCACAATAAGACCAGCATGCCCTTCTTTCTCTGAAGTTTAATTTTCGTCCTTGTGCCACTACCGCCGACAGACTGTTGATCGAGCCACGGTAAGACCAAAATGCTCGTCTTCCTCTCTTCTTCAATCTCCTCTCTTCCTGTCTATCTCCCAGTGTCTCTCTCTCTCCCCACCCGCCCTTTAGTCCTCGCCCCACCACTGCACGCGACAAGGACGCCTCGAGTTCGCCGTACGATCTTGCCGTCTCCTCCGTCGCGAGTGGAAGCTCACCGTCGGCTGCCCCGAGCAACAGTACATGAACCATCAGTAGCAGCAGACTTACGTTGTAGTTTCAGACACACCATCAGTAGCAGCAGGCTTACAATGTAGTTTCAGACAAACCACCAGTAGCTTTAACAGATCAAGAAGAACAGCACATGAACAAAGAAGGGGACAGAAAAATGGAATGGGTAGCTTGCACATGAACATCGCAAAAAACGAACTGAACGACACAAGAACAAAGAAGGGGACCTAACAGCGGCTCGGACTAACGGACCTAATAGGAGTGGCACAAAAGTAATTGAATTCCAATGGCACTAGGGAAGAACGAAGATTCTAGTGAGAAATCATGAAATCCGTTGACTTCCAATCATAAATAAGAATTTTTCTCTATTATTTTGGTCCCTCCAGGGCTTTCATCAGCTACTGCTGGTAGTGGCGTTAGTAGCCAATCCATACAACAAAGAGACTGCCTTCCTGCCCAATTCAGAGTCAATTTTATAGTACTCTATATATGCTAGTACTACCCGATAATTGACTGACTAGAGGCTCCGTTCTTAGTTTTGTAGACGGTCACCGAATCATCCTTAATTGAGATCGCAGAGATCACGACATCTTTTCGAAAGGAAATACGGATGAACGACATAAAAAAGTTGGATGAGAACAGCAATCGATCGAGCATTCTGTAGTTGAAATTTGGGCGGTATGATCAGACTGCCCTGGACTGGGCCTGAGAATCTGTACACATTCTGTAGGACCCATATTGCACCGGCAATGATCTCGCATCCAAGAAAGTGAGGAACAGCATATGCAATTATGCACACCAGTCATGCCTAATTGCCTTGTGCAGCCAGTTTTTGGTAGAAATGGCCGTTTTTCATATGTCATTAGCAAAAATAGCACTCTCAGAGTGGCAAATGCAAAAAATTGCACCTCTGCCATATGATGACCGTGCGGCATTCGTCACGTGTCGTCCCGAGACGGAGTGCCGCACTGTCACCGTGCGGCAGAGATGCCATTTTTGCAATTGCCACTCCGAAGGTGCTATTTTTCCTAATTCCTCGTGAAAAACAGCCATTTCTGCCAATACCTCCTTGTGCAACATGACCGGAGAAAAGTGAACTGGAGAGGTGAAAGAAGGCATATTAATCAGAGTAGCAACGGGAGCTGCTATGGGGTCTGTTCTTTATGGTCTCTAAAAACGCTTTGGCTTTTGTTACAATACCTAATTTTTAAATGGAGTATTTTCTCAAGACGAGATCTATAAGTTAATTGTAGTACACGTTAAAAGTCTAACACCTGTATTAACCAAAATTACAAGCGAGTATCTCTCTATGCAATCTCTGTCGCAAACAACCAAAATTCAAAAATTTCAGCTAAAAGCCATAAACCGCAGCTAAAAAGAACAGACCCATGCTACCATGTCCTCTCCCAGCACCAACGGCTAGTCAGGTCTCGAAAACTGTGAGATCAATTATTATAAAATCTTTAAATTTTTATGTACTTGTGGAAATATTAGTACTAATCATGTTTTTTTTGTTGTAGAAACATGTGGAGTCAATTGACGAAAGGAATAGGCTGCCTATGCCACTGCCTGGCACCATTCATTCTGCAAGCAGTTCCACGTATGAATCAGTTATGTGTTGCCCTGAAGAACTAGCATCTGTCAGCTTGGCAACTGAGAGGTTGGATGGTCGTCAACCTTCATAATCGTAGTACTATAGTAGATATACATACATCATGCCACAATCCCATTATTGTCATCTCGCTTGATTACTACTAATGAAGGTGGTGTAGGCCAAGAAATTAAGTCTGGACAACTCAAATCAACAGGCAAGTTGCGACCGCACGGACGAGTGATGGTTTGGTGGCTCTTCGTGGCCTCTTCACGAAGTACGTAGTTTAGGGCCTGTTTGGGAGCTTTAGATTCTGAGTAGCTAGTTAGTCTGAGTAGCTAGCTGGAGATTCTGAGTAGCTGGCTAGTCTGAGTAGCAGCTGGTCTAAGTAGCTAGCATGTTTGGCATCCGGATTCTATTTGTGCGGTGGTATCCTGATAGATGTATTGACTGAAATGCCCTTATGTGAGTTGATGTCCTGATTATGTATTGATAGAAGAGATGTCTATGCTGTAAATTTGTAGTACTTAGTTCAAACATTGAAAAACTAATATTAAAATTTTATGACAATAAATTTAACTCCAAATCGTAATTTTAAATATGAGGCAACAAAAATCCCAGTGAAGCGCTATAAAAACCATTGGTTAAAAAAAGTATTCGAGCGTTTGTCATGACACTTTACATGCAATTCATGCATTTAGAAAATTGGTAAAAGAATATCTCAACAACCTGTTACATGGGAAAATAATTACATGAAGCAAATTTGTGTTCCACGTTTTCAACACTCAAATTTGACAGCCTACTATTACAATCAAAACTAAAATCAAGAAATTGAATAGCACCAGTCCTCCACCACCTCTCTCTTTGCCCTTATAGATATCGTGGTTCTGTGAACAGCCAAAGAAGAGACGATGAAGGATTTCTTCAGCTCCTTGTCCACAAAGCACCCAAGTGTAGTCACTCATTTGGAATTGCTTTCTTCTCAGTAAATTACGAGTGTTCAGTCGGTCTCTTAGTAGTAACCAGAAAAAAAAAGTTGTGCCTCGATTGACAGGAGCACTTCTATAACCACTTAAAAGAAGCTGGAATTTGAATGACACATTAGTATTTGTAGGTCTTGATAGATGAATACACTGCATTATTCCAGATATAAGTCCATGGATCCTCCCCAAAATTGAACTCATAATCTTGCACCCAGGCTAAAAACTTCTTGAAATTGATCATAAGCTTGCTCAGACAAAAGGAAGGTGAAAGAGATCCTCAAATTCCTCTTCATCTAGGACATTTGCCAGAGTGAGCTCGTCAGATTTCACAAGGGAGAACAAATGTGGATATTGGAGCTGCAGCAAATGCCCACTCCACAAGTCTTTCCAGAAATAAACTGAATCACCCTTGCCAGGTTAACACCTTGCAACGCCTTTGTATGTGTCCAGCAGTTTCAGATATCAAATTTTGACAGGGAGATGGGAGAGTCTGAGGCGGCGGATCCGGGAGGGGCGGCGGGGAGGGGCGGTGGGGCGGGGATCCGGGGAGGGGAGGGGACGGCCGGGCGGGAGGAGGAGCGGTCGGCGGGGATCCGGGAGGTGACAGGGCGGGCGGATCTGGGAGGGGCGACGGGCGGCGGGGAGGGGCGGACGGGTGGTGGCGGATCCGGGAGGGGCCGGGTGGGCGGGTAGGGAGGAGGAGAAGAGTGGCGTGGGGAGGAGGGGCGGAGGAATCGGTGAGGGGGCGGGAGGGGCACGGAGGAATCGGGAGGGGTCATGGGGGTATTTTTATCCAGTGGCATTTTGCGGGTAAATAACTTGAACTTTAATGGCACTAGTCTGTAGAATCTGTGAGAAGCTGGGTTTTGCAGCTTCTTGGTCCTAGTACAATTGTGTCTTCCCCAGATTTTGAGATTCTCAGTAGCTGGACTGTTTAGGAGAGCTTTTGACTACTAGAAATATCTAGCTTGCCTAGAATCCGAAACAAACAGGGCCTTAGTAACGTATTCGGTCGATTTGCAGAAGCTGTGTATAGACAGCACCGTGTACATCGCACATGCAGCGTGGTAACTACCAAGATTAAATGCACTTAGTGTGGTAAGCAGCATGGTAATCATCATTGTTTCCACCATTTCTTGTTCTCCATGGATTTTGAAATCTGCTGAGCAAGGGAGGCAAAGTTTTCTGACTCGCTCTGAAGCTCTGCAGATTGCTGGCTTATTCTCTGGTAAAGAAATAAGGGGGTCAGTTAAGACTTACTCCACCAAGGCTGTTGGCGTTCATAGACAAAAGGAACAGATTACTCAATGAAAAGGATGGGAAAATGCAAGTAGGCATTACGGTGAGGAATGGAGTAATTATATCCTTCAACTACGAGAAGCCATGCATTGTCGTGCCTGTTTTGTTCTTCTTGTTAAAGATAGACATAGAGGATGATGCTGATGCTGGTGCTCACCGATTGTCAATTCTTCCTTTGGATCATTAATGTTTGCCATTGACGGTTGAACAGAATGGTTTTTTAAAAAAGAAAAGCACCTCTAACTGTTCACTTAGATTTTGCCCAGTGAAACTTTATTTCAATTTCGCATTTCCTTTGAATCCTTGTATGATGCCACCAAGAACTCCAACTACTAGATCCTGCATTAGAAATTTCACGTGAAGCCAACATAGAGATTTGACGCAGAAAAAAGAGACAAGATCAAAGAAAGCTCAACCTGCCTCCTTATCTGGTTGCCGAAATCCAACAGCGCAGATGGACACAATAGCTACGCACCATGCAAAAGAAATGCAGTAAGTAGCTGAAGCCATCTTCATAGAAAGAAGATTGCAAATTCAGATATAATTACCTGCGATGGAGGACGGACACACAGCAATGTGAGAAAGACAACCTAATCCTAAACTGTGAAATTCAACATAACAGAGGTGGATTTGAGTTCCAGCAAAGAGATGGAAGAGAATAAGGACAATTTTTGCTGGCTACACGTTTCTGGCAACCTTGAAGTGTGGCTTGCCGCAAAAAGCTTGGTGCTTATTTTTGGGCAGCACATGTCCAATGTTATAAACTCTTATTGGGGCAAACATTATACTCGACGACATTCATCTAAGCAGGGTCAAGTCTCAGGATCGGTAGATGCAGGCGGCAGCTGCAAAGCGTGATAGGCTACATTTTGCTGGCTACATTGCAGTCGGGAAGGCAATTGGTCTGGAAGGCTAGACGGAAAGCAGAGGTAGTATTAGGAAAGGATTGCTATTATCTTGTAATAGGTGTTAGAGATTGTAATCTTGTTTTCAGTTTAGAAGTCGTAGTTGTGTACGACTTGGTGGTCATGTACGAGTTTGGTCATGGTCGTATAAGAGTCCGCTTCATAGTCGTAGCCGAGTTGGAGTTATAGTCGTAGGCAAGTACGACTATGTGTCGAGTCGTAGTCGAATCTGTCTTGTGGTCAAAGAGCAGGGTACAAAAGGGTAGACCATTGTATTGAGAGGAGCGGCGAAAGCACCAAGTCGACGAGATGTAGTTGTAGAGGGGGTGTCGGGAAGAGGGCGACCGATATGGTCACAGGAGCACCAAGTGGAGGCGATGCAGTCGCAGAGGAGATGCAGAGCATGGAGCGACCGGCGTAGTCGTAAGCGGTCGGTGTGACCGCAGAGTTTTGAGCGACCAGCGTGGTCGTAGGAGGCAGGCGACCAGCATGGTCATGGGAGATCAGCGTGATCGCAAAGGAAGAGGCGACCGGCGAGGTCGTAGGCGATCGGCTTGGACGACCGGCGTGGTCGTAGACAATCGGTGTGGGCAGTCAATGTAGTCGTAGGTGGTCTGTGAGATCGCAGGGGTGGCAAACATGGTCGTAAAGGAGTGACGACCATGGCCGCGGAGCAGAGGATCACAGCCATACCCACAACCACGGGCTAAGGGAAGAAACCCACAACTGGGGTGGTGAGTTAGTTGTAGCTTGCCTTGCGGGGGCGCGTTGTGCACGCCGCTTTGCGGCCTGGCCCTTAGGGCTTCTGGCTTTTCGACGCAGGGTAGTGGGATTTGGGCGTCCCGTGCGCATGGGACACAGCCCGTAGGTGTCACTTTGGTGGGATCTAGCATGAGAGCGAGGTGGGTTGGGTGCCTTCGTGGTTGGCCAAGGGCTTGTTGGGCTTTCTGCACGTGTGGCCACTAGCATGGGGTCACTGACTACAGTATTTTTTGCTACTCGTTCCGTTTCCACCCACTATGGGAAATGAGGTAATTGCCCCAGAACAACTCAATTTGGGGTTTTCATTTTGTGCGAGGGTATCGGATAGTCTCAAATAAAAGTGTATAAAAAGATAAGAGAAAAAGTAATGAATAGTATACCATTCGTTAGCCTTTCGACGAGATAGCCGACAACCGTTGGAGCCAAAGCCACATGAATCTCAAAGCCTTTCAACGGGATAACTTTTCATCCGCTCCACTCCCGCAGCTACACATGCACTCTCCTTTCCCGCTCCCTTTTGTTCTCCCTCCCTTTTCTCCACCGTCACCTCACTCTCCACCGCCGCCACACTGCTGCTGGATCCAAAGTGGCTGGAGGGTGCCGCCGCCGATCCGCGCGCGGAGGAGGGAAATCTAGCTCCGCTGCTACAGGTGCACCCTCTGCTCCGGGCATAGAAAGAGGGCAGAGGGAGGCGGCGGCGGGGAGGGGTGATGGGTGGTGTAGAAGGGCGGTTGCAGCATCGGCTATGGCAATTAGGTTGACGGGGCAGCGCAACGAGATAAGGCGGCGACGACACCGTCGACTGTGGGTGACGGTGGAGGGGGCGGGGATGGCGGAAGAGGGGGCGCACGGAGCTGCTCGGGGCGGCGCGACGACAAGGTATTCTTTCTCTTCCTCCATGAAGCATAAAGAAAAGGAGGGGAGGGACAGTGCAGGGAGGTATGCCATCGGGATGGCTCCTGACAGCATACCGTGTGGTAGTACTTCTTAAAAGATAAATAAATGTATATGCCCCCCTTTTATTTTATTTTTGAAGCAGATTTGAATGGATTTGGAATCAGGGATTTTTTAAAAAAAATGGTGCGGAGGAAAGAGGGCCAATCCTTTTTCTGCCTGCCCGCCGCAAGAAAAGCACATCACTCCCAATCACCTTTGTAAAATGTCGATGTTCTGTCTTCCTCAGGAAGACGTAGCCTTATCAACAGCAAAGGGAGTCTAAAAAAGACAGGAAATGGAGAATTAAGATATTGTGGCCTCTTTATTCTCCAAAGAAAGAGAGGATTTGCCACTTTTACATGAGGGGGAGAATCAGTTCACTGTGTAACGGAAAAAGGCAAAACTATCTATCTTCTGCATGCAGCCACTAGCTTCTCTTCATCTGCTGCTGCTTCTGAAAAATCCCCTATCCAACATCCTACGGCTAGGTCCATGACATCGACAAGCTACGCTCATCAAGCTGACAGTGTTTAATCTTTCGGGGGGAATTTTTTTTCGGCCACAGGCGAAACAACCAAAGAGCGAAATTTCGTTCAAATTTTGAACAAAAAAATTCAATTTTTTAATAAAATTTAACCAAAATTTGAATAAAATTTGACCAAATTTTAAATAGTACCAAATTCGGCTGAATTTTAACCAAATAGAAGACATTTCGCTGGGGACGAAAAGGACGAAATTTCTTCCGAAATGCAAAATTTCGGACGAAATTGAGAACCCTGCAAGCTGATCGATCCAGCCTATCATTTTGTCTTACCTATCATTTTGTCTTACCCTTGAGAAGGCCTATATGGCAGGCTAACCTCGTCTCATTTTTGTCAGCTCAGATTTGCCGCCCACTATCAGATAAAAAATTACTTTCCTGGAACAGAAGCTGCTGCGTGCAAACATAAAGATTCCATTTTGATGCACGCAAGAATTCCAAATCTCAAAATCTTTCCATGTACCTACGACTACGTGCACCAAAGGGCAAAGGCAACGAATCCATAGATTCCATATATACATGCTAGCTGCCCAAACTACTAAAACGATCTCTGCAAAACCCTCACGTGAACTCGATCTAATCGATCTGATCTTGCCCTCACATGCACACCTCCGATCCCCCTCCCCCATCGATCTCGTAATAATTCTCTCCACGAGCCGCTTCCTTGCTTCGCACAGCAAAATCATTAGAACAGCAAGCTAGCTCGCTTGCAACAGTACAGTAGAGGATTAGTCGTAGCTAGTTAGCCTCGTGATCGATCGATTGATGGGTGGTGGTATAAAGGGGCCGTAGGAAAGGTGCCTTTGCTTCCCCATTCCTTCTCTTCGCCATGATGCCGCTCTTCTGCAGGAACTCCATAGTTCTCACCGTTGCTTTCTCTTCCTCCGTCCTCTTCCTCCTCCACGGGTTCTCGCTGCCCGCCTCGGCGCTCGCCGTCGGGCTAGCACGGCACCACCGGCGCGACGTCCGGCCCGGACCGCAGGCCTGCGACGTTTTCAGTGGCGGTTGGGTCCGCGACGACGGCTCGGCGGCGGCGGTGTACACCGGGTACAACTGCCCGGTCATCGACCCGGAGTTCAACTGCCAGCTGTACGGCAGGCCGGACTCCGAGTACCTCCGGTACCGGTGGAAGCCGGCCGGATGCGAGCTACCGAGGCACGTACATACGTGAACGTAAACCGTGCCATGACTAATGACGACACGGGTGTGCATGCTGCAAATTCATGAATGTATATATGATGGAATTGCTGCTTTACTATGCTCTAGGTTTGATGGTGTGGCCTTCTTGACGCGGATGAAGGGGAAGACTGTGATGTTCGTGGGGGACTCGCTGGGCCGGAATCAGTGGGAGTCGCTCATCTGCCTGCTACACGCCGCCGCGCCGCAGTCGCCGGCGCAGCTCGTCTCCGTTGACCCTCTCTACACGTACAAGTTCCTGGTATGCGCTTCATGCACGTACGGGAGCACGCTCGCTCGCTTATGTATGGACGTCTTTATTTTCTGGTCGAGGAATTTGGGCCAATGAACTTTCCTAGATAGCTTATTGATTTGTTCTTGCGTATGATACGTGGTGTGAGCAGGAGTACGAAGTGGCGGTGTCGTTCTACCGCGCGCCGTACCTGGTCGACATCGACGTGACGCAGGGGAAACGGGTCCTGAGGCTCGACGACATCTCCGAGAACGCCGAGGCGTGGCGCGACGCCGACGTGCTCTCCTTCAATTCCGGCCACTGGTGGACGCACATCGGCGCGCTCCAGGGGGTACGTATGCGTGCGTGCGTACTTAGCAGCGCACGTCGATTTCCTCTTTAATTCAGCATCGTTTACAGAGTGCGCATGCTACGTACGTACGTGTGTGCAGGTGGGATTACATGGGGGAGGACGGGCGATACTACGAGGACATGGACAGGATGGTGGCGTTCCAGCGCGGGATGACCACCTGGGCCAACTGGGTGGACCTCGACGTCGATCCAGCCAAGACCCGTGTCTTCTTCCAATCCATGTCTCCCGCTCACTACAGGTATCTAATCTGCACAGCGATCTCAATGCACCCATGACTCCATGCATGGCCCATCTCTCTCTCTCTGTACATATAATGTACACTGTTGTGCCGTGGGCTTAATCAGTTCCAAGGAGTGGCCCAACCCAGTGTCCAAGAACTGCTACGGCGAGACGGCCCCAGCGACTGGGCTCAACTCCACGGCCCAACCGACGGGGCAGGACCAGGTGATACAGGCCGTACTGCAGGGCATGAAGAGCCCGGTCCACTTCCTGGACATCACGGCGCTGTCGGCGCTGCGCAAGGACGCGCACCCGTCGGTCTACAGCGGCGACTTCTCGCCGGCGCAGCGCGCCAACCCCGCCGGCTCTGTGGACTGCAGCCACTGGTGCCTCCCAGGCCTCCCGGACACGTGGAACCAGCTCTTCTACACCCTGCTCTTCTACCAATAGCACCAGTGCGTCTGGTACATTTGACTAGCTGCTGCCGATTGTAATGTCATTTTTTTTCTTCAGTTTGTGTAACAATATTTAGTGTGGCGTGATGACCATAGACATACATGGTTGACAAGAATGCGCATTCAATGATCTTGCAATGCCAAATTGTAGCGCACGCGTTAGTATTAGCTACCATGATCTGTCGCTAATGGGTGGATTAATTTATGATATATGTAGTTCTGGTACATAGATAGCTCACTCTTAACATGCACACACTTCTTCCTTGCCCTTTTACTCTCAAAACAATTAATTCAGTTGATATATTTTGGGAGTTAAACCGTTCCCAAATACATGTTATTCTATAGTGTGGAGTCAAAATTTTGAAACTTTGACTGTTAAAATACACAAAAGCAATTAAATTTGTCATATGAAAATGATATTATTCCCTCTATTTTTTTAGTGTCATTTTTGAATGCATGCAATCAATATTTTAAAACTTTCACCGCTAATATATACAAAAGTATTTTGAATTTATCGTGTGAAAATGACATTACTAGATTTATTATAAAAATGCTTTCATATCATTATATTTTAATATTTTTTACTAATATATAGTTATAAAAATAATGATCAAAGACATATATTAGAGACCGTCTTGATGTATAAAATGATAAATAAAAAGAATAGAGGTAGTAGTAGATTTGTCATAAAAAATACTTTCATACCATTATATTTTCAATAATTATTTTATTATATAATTAAAAAACAATAGTCAACTATATGTATAAATTAGAGACAATAATGATGTCCGGAATGACGAGCAAATGAGAATGGAGGGAGGCACTATGGAACAACATAGCAGCTACCGCAGCAAAATCACTGCGTGTATGGTAGCGTTTGCGCTCTATCTATTGATCTTATCCTTTCATTTTGAGATCGGACGGCTGAGATTTGCCTTAAGACAATGCATTGTGCCCTCTGCCTTCGTTGCATTAGGCCATATTCAAAAGTGTTATGACTTTTGACTTTTGTTAGTGTGGTTAATGGGTTTCCGGTATCTTAATGGGTTGAATTATTAGGGTTGTTACTGGTTATTAAAAGGAGGAGAGGAGATGGTAGACCTAAAGATTATAGGGTTTATGTTTTGTTTTACCACCTTGTCTCCTAGGGTTGTCAGAGAGAAAAAAATTGAGAGATGAAAAAGTGTTACTTTGGTTACACCTTGTAATCATCCATAAACATGTAAACTTCATCCTCCACTAGAAATAGATCAAAGTTTTGTTTCAAGCATATTATTGTTTGCATTCTTGCTTAGTTTTGCTTGTTCTTGAACTAAATTTGTGATTTTATATTCGTGAAAGTTTTGCCCAATCTCTTACTTAAATTACCTTACTAGGAGACCTTACTAGGATATACGAGAATAGATTTGAAAGACCTCATGCTATAGATCCTCATGAGCTTTGCTCGATTTCTTACTTAAATTATCTTGTTAGGATATGTGAGAATAGATCTTAAAGATCTCATGTCTTAAATCCTTACAAGTAAGAAATAATTTAAGTTCTAGTTTTTTTCGTGTTCTTGTAGGTTTGATTATCTGCAATTGAGTGAACCCAAGTCTAAAAATCTTGTGATTTTTGATTAGTTTAAGTTTTAAATGACTTAAACAAGTCTCATCCAAAATTTGAAAGTGTTTGAATGAGATTTAAACAAGTTCTTGACATTTGAGATTTGTTCCAAGAGGCTTTAGGTTTGAGAATAGGGGCGGTTAGATTAGCCTTGGACCTACGGTCTGACTAGCCTCAATGGTCAAATTGGACTTTGCCTATGGTCTGACCGGTCGTGACGGTCAGATCAGCTCATCCATGATGGTCTGATTGGCCTTAGACAAGGATGCTAAGTTTGTTGGCTTAGGTCATTAGCCTTGTTTTGTAAAACTTAGCTGGTGTAATTTGAACTTAGTCTCTCATATGATTAGTTGGGTGAAGATTTTAAATAGTTTAGTGACAGCAATCGGTGGTACGACACCGTCGAAGAGCACGCCAAGCACTGGAAGGGCGCCGACATCCTCGTGTTCGATAGCTACTTCTGGTGGATGACCGGCCACAGGATCAAAACAGCGTAAGCGATGAGCAGCAGCTATGTTATGGCAGACGAAGCAAGTAGCCGACTGCACGTGCGACGTGTTCACTGTTGTGCCTTGGGCTCGTTCGGGGGCGACGGGGACGAGGAGCTGGACGCCTGGGTCGCGCGTACCGGCTGGGCCTCAAGACAGCCAACTGGGCCGACTCCAACATCGACCCCAGCGCCATCCGGGTCTTCTCCACGTCCATCTCCACCACGCACATGAGGTGAGGCATGTTCTCTCAACTTTCACCCTCAAATCGAACATACCTGCTCGATCAGTTCTACATGCTGTTAACGGCTCTTGGTTTCAGGGGCGAAGACTGGGGCAGGGAAGGCGGCATCAGGTGCCACAACGAGACGTGGCCGATCACGCGGTGGGGCTACTGGGGCAGCGGCGCCGACCGACGGATGATGGAGGTGATGTCGGGCATGCTGGGAAGGATGAGGCTGCCCGTCACGCAGCTCACGGAGCACCGCGTCGACGTCCACGTCTCCGTCTAGACCGAGAAGGGCGGTACTACTATAAAAAGACTTATATTAGATACTTCATCATAGATAATTGGTTAAATATTTGGAATTTCCCAAAAAAATAATATGAGATCACCCTCTAAGACCTCTAAAATCGGCCATCTTTAGTCTCAAATTTGCGTCGCAAGTTTTCGGTTTATGTTTTTACCAAATTTTTTGATCTTCCATTCGGAATTTTGGGTTCACCTCAACTGCAAAGTTATAGATCTTGACGAAACCTTTCAAACGAGTATATATAATCCATATAGAACTTTGCTATTTTATCTTTTGAGACTAGCTACACCGGTATATACATTTATTGTATTTGATAATTATGTATCACAGATAGTTTATGGTTCAAACCGTATGTGGTAATTACGTATCACATTCGATTTGTGATTCAAATCGTCTGTGATAATTATATATCCCTGATCACTGAGCCCGTCGATCCTCTCCACTCCAATCCAATAGAAACCAACTAAGCCCCACCTCACGGATTGTAGCACCCATTCCACCAAAAAAACATTTCTACTCCCGCCTCTCCCTCCTCTATACGTACTCACTCATGACCTAGCTACTCCCTCACTCTCCTCTTCACGTCTCCTAGTGCCACAACTACTGCCTTCCTAAAGTGCAGTGGATCGGCGAGCTCGTTGTCTCGCTGTCACCGCCATCGCCAATTTTCGTTGAGGTCTCCGAATTTGGACGAGATTGTGGTGGATCAGCATTCAAATTTTTGATGAAATCTCTCTACACCGTCCTCCTTCTCAACCCCGACCCTGGTGTCTCTTACGAAGTAGATGCCACGCAAGTCCACGAGCAGCAAAGCACTACAGAAGCAGCTAGCTACTAAAACGGTGCTCAAGTCGGCACCGGTGACGACGTGCGTCAAATACAGCTTGTGCGTTGCTTGTTCTATGTTCTTGCATGCCATGTTTAAGAGTTGGGTTCGTAAGATTAGGAGATATGTTCTTGTCATGTTCTTATTGTGCTAGATGGGTAATCTGCTCGTTATTTTGTTATACTGTAATAGTGGATTCTAATCTTAATGAAAATAGCATGTGTTGTTGTGTTTGCTGCTGTACTTACTTATTTTCAATTGGCATAGCTAAACTTTCTTAAGGCTAACAAAAAAATACAAAAAATTTAGGTATAAAATGAATTATCACAGACGGTTCTATGGTATAAATCGTCTATGAATGACTACTTGAACCAAAAACTATATGTGAGACTCACACATCACAGACGGTTGTATCTATCAACCGTCTGTAATGGAAAATTATCACATACAGTTCTATATACCAACCATCTGTGATACTCGTCCATCACAGATGTTTGGTAGCTATAATCGTCTGTGATGTGTGGGTATCATAGACGATTTTTTGTTTGAGGCATATGTGATAGTGTTCTTCACAGATGATTCTAAGTATAAATCGTCTGTATTGTATTTATCATAAACAATTTATAAATCATCTATAATAACCTCCTATTAAACTCCTGGAACCAGATCCTCTTCGCGCACTTAGCTGTGCGTACGTACGCTCGTAGTCATTTGCAACAAGAAACAAAAGAGGAATAACGAAATCGAGTAAATACAAGGTGGGTCGACAGCTCAAAACAAGATCGAGTTCCCATCTTCTTGACTTCTCATACTATCCCACGTGCACGCCTATCCGCTTATCCGGATCCGGCTCGAATCGACTTCTCATCTTCTTAGTTCTTAATCGCTATTACCTGTGGACCAGCGCCCAGCCTCATCTTCCCGCTTGACTTCTCATCTTCCGGATCCTCCACCCACAAGACCATCACGCGCGCCGCGCCGCTGCCGTCGCCGCCGAGGTTGGTCGCCCGCCGCCCGCAGCCCGCCGCCGCCGCCGCCGCCGCCGCGTCGCCCGACCCGCTCGCCAGCGCGCGCAGCGCGGCATGCCAGGCGCCACGCACGCACGTGAATATTTCGATTGATCGCTTCGCTTTGCATTGCATTATTGGCTTATTGCATATTTGATATTTGCATGGCCATGGCACGAATGCTCGATGAGTGATGGCTCGCATGGTCGCATGCATGAGCGACGCCAGCGACCGATGAGTGATGGCCTGCATGCACGTATTCACGTACGTATTCTGTATTCAACTATTCATGCCGCCATGCCGGGCCTGGGTCTAGAGACGTCTAGCGGTCTGTAGTTTGCAATCTTGCATATTAGGAATTTTTAATTAATAATTAGTGCTTTGTTAATTGTAATTTGTAGTTACTAATTATACTATTGTTCTTTAAATTTTCAGTACCATGTCATCTAGAAAATATGCATCCGGCAATGAAAAAAGAAAAAAGAGGAAACAAATAGACGAGTTGATTGAATCACAGAGGGGATCCATTGACAAATTTTTTAAAAGTAATACGAGCAGTTCAAGAAATCCTGATGAATTGGCGATAGTTCTTTGTGGAGGAAGATGCTAATGTGAATCTAGAAGATGAGGGCCCTACGGAAGACCATGTCAACATCAACACGAGATGATAACAATGTGAGTGATCATGAGCACATATTTAATTCATCTCGCCATGAATCTGCTAGTTTTGATGAACCAAGATTTACTACAAATATTTATGATCCGATAAATTGAGGTAATCTTGATAACAAAGCAAGAGACATATTAGTGGAGAAGGGCCTATAAGAGAAGAAAATATTGAATTTCCTTTGGATGACAACTCAAGACATTTTTCAGACAGTCATTACTCTAGAAAAATGAGCAATGGAGAGGTACATGATAGAAAATGGTTAGTTTATTCAAAACACGTTGATAAGGTGTTTTGCTTTTGTTGCAAGCTTTTCAATTCGATAATTGCAAGAGTTCATTGGGCGTGATGGGTTTAGAGATTGGAGGCATATCAATGAGAGGTCGAAAGAACATGAAGCTAGTGTCGAGCATATTTCCAACATGAATTCTTGGAATGAACTAAGAGTTAGATTGAGCAAACATGAAACGATCGATAAAGAGCTACAACAAGAAATTACAAAGGAGAAAGAACGTATAAGGCGTGTTCTATTAAGAATAGTTGCCATTGTGAAATTTCTTGCAAACGTAATTTGGCTTTTAGAGGATCCAATGAACAACTTTACAATGATGTTAATGGTAATTTCTTAGCTTGTGTTGAGATGGTTCTTGAATTTGACTTGGTAATGCAAGACCACCTCGCATTTATTCAAAGCAAAGAGATTCAGATCATTATCTTAGTCATAAAATTCAGAATGAGTTGGTTTCTCTTTGGCTTCAAATTATAAATTCAATCATAAAGACCGTTAAAGAGGCCAAATATTTTTCGTTATCCTTGATTGTACACCGATGTGAGTCACCAAGAACAAATGAGCTTGTTGGTTCGATGTGTTGATATTTCGATGGCAAAATAAAAGTTGAGGAGTACTTTCTTGGTTTCTTGAAAGTGGATGACACATCCGTTCGGGGCTTTTCAATGTATTGCTTGATGCAATCAAGTCTTTTGATTTAAATGTTGATGATATTAGGGGTCAAGGTTATGATAATGGCTCTAATATGAAAGGAAAAACAAGGGGTGCAAAGACGGTTGCTTGATATAAATCAAAGAGCTTTGTATATGCCATGTGCTTGTCATAGTCTTAATCTTACCCTTTGTGATATGGCTAAATCTTGTGCTAAAGCTATTTCATTCTTTGGAATTGTTCAAAGGATATATGTATTATTTTCTCGTTCTACTAAAAGATGGAAAGTTTTGCTTGACCATATAGAAGGTTTTAACGTGAAATCATTGAGCAATACTCGTTGGGAGAGTAGAATCAAAAGTGTCAAAGCAATTAGATATCAAGCTCCTCAATTAAGGTCACTCTACTTGAGTTAATGGAAGATAGGGATACCAACCCAAGGATAGGAGTGATGCAAAAATTTATATGAAGTGCTTGGTAGCTTTGAGTTTATAATTGGTATGGTTATTTGGCATGATATTTTATTTGTCAGAATATTGTGAGCAAGAAGTTGCAATCACCATCCATGTGCATTGAGTCTACCTTGCAACAAATAGAAGGCATGGTTAAATACTTTAATACTTATAGAAATGAAGGGTTTGCTTGAGTATGATCATTGCCAAAGATATTGCACTCAAATGAATGTAGAGCCATCATTTCAGTTAAGCGGCGTGTTCTTAGGAAGAAACAGTTTGATGAAATTGATTGTGATGAAGCGCTTTTGCAAGTCGAGAAGGAATTTGAAGTTAATTATTTTTTGTTATGGTTGATATGGCAATCAATTCATTGAAAAGTAGATTTCAAGAACTCCAAACATTCGAAGTATATTTGGATTTTAATGAGTTCAACAACATTGAAGTCATTGGATCGAATCGAATTAAAAGAATGTTGTACAAAATTTGTAGAAACTTTCTCTAGATGGTTCATCCGATGTTGAGTTAAATGATCTAATTTCTCGAGTTAAGTGTTATGCAATTGACTTTATCGATAAACCAATGTCGCTATGGAGATCTTTGAGTTTGTCGAGAAGCGGATTGTTATCCTAATATTTCTATTGCTTATCGGATTTTATTTACTATGCCTGTGATCGTGGCATCACCGAAAGAAGCTTTTCAAAGTTGAAATTGTTGAAGAATCATTTAAGGTCAACAATGTCTCAAGAGAGGTTAAATGGTTTGGCAACTTTATGTATTGAGAAGAAATTATTGGATGAGATTGATATCAATACCATCATCAATGACTTCGCATCTAGAAATGTCGAAGAAACTTTTAAGGTAATATCTATAAACTCTTTGATATGAATTTTCTTTAATACATAACGTATTTTAAGTGTTTGTTGGTAAAATTAGATATATATATATATATATATATATATATATCTGTATGTAGATTTATATTTAGATATTTATACTAGGGCCTCTATTCCTAGTTTCGCCCGGCCCCTAAAATCCCAGGACCGGGCCTGACCATCGCCTTGTGAGTACTCGCACCCTTCCCGTGCTTCATCCGTATCTCGTGATATGTTGTGAATGAATGCGCAAAGGAAAGGGTTAATTGCTCGTGATGAATTAGTCTTATACCGTATGTTCTTGATAGAAGAATTAGATTTGAGCTCTAATAGTTAATCTCACCGATCGATCCATAGCTTGTTGACTATTGTAACGAAGATATGTTCTTGTGCAAATGATTTTGTAAAGTTTGCTATAGCTTTATTTTGTTCGGTTCGATTAAACTCACCCACTTCATATCTCACATCACATCGTGTATGATCCAAATCGGTAGCATACTGTGCTATTCACCTTTGCATATGAACATATAAAATTGTTAGTCTGGATAGAACTATTCTGGACTAGGTTCTGTCAGTAAGAAAAATTTGGAGCTCAAGTCTTAATTTTTGCTATCAGATCATTTATAAAAAGTATGGACAACTGCATGAGAAGGCCAAGATTTAAGATCTTGTGCGACTCTGTTCTGAGAGCAATCCTAAAATAATTAATTTGTTATATGCCGATTTTAGTCATGTTCTTTTGGCTATATATGAAGGCGCATGTTATTACTTTAAATCTGTTTACATACATGTGATGATCATATATGTTAAGTGTACAAAAGGATTAGCATGTAAATACATTAATGTTATGAATGACATGCTAATGTTGAATATGTCATATATGATGTTCATATTAAGTATTTACTCATTTTGCAATGACTTGATTGATTTCTATGTCAATATATTGTTTAAGTCATTCTTATGCCATGCTTGGGTGCTTACTATTATCATAATTATTATTGGAATTAAAATAGAAAATATGCTTATACCGCAATATTTACAACAATCCAGAAAACCTATACTTGAAAGAATGGCTTCCTCATCTGACGTCAGAAACCCAAGTCTTTGACGGTGTCAACTTCAAGCGTTGGCGCGCGGGCCAAGCTTTGGTCGACCGACCTTAGGCTCTTTTGGATCATTTCAAGTCCTCCGCGCTTCGCTAGAGATACCAAACGATGCGATGGGAAGAAGCTAATAATGCAGTCTTAGCCCGTTTGCTAGCCATCATGTCTAATCGCTTGTTTGACGTCTATGTCAACTTCACGAATGCCAAGCAACTCTAGGACGAGCTTGATGAGAAATACTCTGAAGGAGATAATGGAAATGAGTCCTTTGTAACGACAAATTACTTGAACTATAAAATGGTAGAAGGACGGTCGGTGATGGAGCAGCTCCACGAGCTTCAACTCCATGTACGTGACTTAAGTCAGTACGACTGCGCCCTACCAGAGAAGTTCCAAGTAAACGTCATCCTGGCTAAGTTACCGCCCTCGTGGCGTGACTTTGTGACCGCCAGACATATAAAGGATCGTCGACGCTAAATGAGTCGCCGATGCTATCAATGTCAAGAGCGTGCTGAGCGTGTGACGGTATGGGAAAGGATCAAGTCCAAGCTCATCAAGTGGAAGTCAAAAGAACCGAGGCCCTGAGAAACCCAAATTCAAGAGTCAGTCCCAATACAAGCTCCAACCAAAGAAAATGAAGAAGAAAAAGGAGGACATTGTCTGCTTTGTTTGCGGATAGGCTGGTCATAAGGCCAATCACTGCCGCAATCGTAAAGGCAAGGGTCCGCTCTGGTCGACACAAAGGCCATAAGGTCAAGCAAATGTCGCTACCGGCAAGCTCCGACTTGGAAGAGTACGTACCTCGTGCCTTTATGGCAAGTCCATCTATTGATTGGTGGATTGATACAGTGCTACTAGACATATATGTGCTAATCGATCTTGTTTCTCTTCATTTCGTGGTGAAGGTGGTGGATCCGTCCTAATGGGCAACGGAGCGCCACAACAAGACGTGGATTGGACAGTTTGCTCGACGCTACCTCGGCAAAACACTCATCCTCAAAGACGATCAGATGTGCTGCGATGACTCGCAATCTTCTGAGCGGGTCAATGCTATGTAGGCAAGGAATAAAGCTTGTATTCGAGTCAAATAAGGTCATTTTGACCAAGTTTGGTAACTTTGTGGGCAAATGTTATAATAGCGGAGGCATGTTGCGCTTATCAACTCTTGATTTGAATAATGTAAACATCTTTAATGTTTCCCATTGCAATAAAGTTCATGATATTTGGTATTCAAGGTTGTGTCATGTAAATTTTGAAGCCATTATGCGGTTAAGTAAAATGAGCTTAATTTCAAGCTATAATTATGAGAAGGGTTCAAAATGTGAAGTGTGTGTGCAAGCTAAGCAGCCCCGAAAATATTTTCATAGCATCAAAGGGCGAAGCACTTCTCCACTTGAACTAATACATTCTGATATTTGTGAGATGAATGGAATATTAACTAAAGGTGACAAACAATACTTCTTAACCCTCATAGATGATGCGACTAGGTATTGTTATATCTATCTACTTAAGTCGAAAGATGAAGGACTTGAACACTTTAAAATCTACAAAGCTGAAGTTGAAAATCAACTAGAGAAGAAAATCAACCCATCTGTGAAAAGATAATATCACAGTTCACAGACGGTTTATAGTGAGAACCCTCTATGATATGTTTTTCGCCTCACAATCCTCTAAAATTTCATAATCTACCACCTAAGTCTGAATAGGATTCCGTTCCGAGATCTTTAGTAAAACGGGTACTACTTTTGCATACAATATTTATTTTTGACGTTCTTTTACTCGTTGGAAAGCTAACAACGATCCCGATCCAAAAAAAATATCTGGTTTGTGCCAATCGTCCTCTAAGACCTCCAAAATCGGCCATCTTTAGCCTCAAATTTGCGTCGTAAGTTTTCGGTTTATGTTTTTGCCAAAAAATTTTATCTTCCGTTCGGAATTTGGGGTTTGCCTCAACTGCAAAGTTATAGATTTTGTCAAAACCTTTCAAACAAGTATATATAAGCCATATAGAACTTTGCTATTTTATCTTTTGAGACTAGCTGCACCGGTATATACATTTATTGTATTCGATAATTATGTATCACAGATAGTTTATGGTTCAAACTATATGTGGTAATTACGTATCACAGACGGTTTGTGATTCAAACTGTCTGTGATAATTATATATCCTTGATCACTGAGTCCGTCGATCCTCTCCAATCCAATCCGAGCCAATAGAAACCAACTAATCCCCACCCTACGGATTGTAGCACCCATTCCGCCAAAAAACTTTTCTACTCCCACCTCCCCCTCCCCTATACATACTCACTCATGACCTAGCTACTCCCTCACCCTCCTCTTCACGTCTCCTAGTGTCACAACTACTGCCTTCCTAAAGTGCAGTGGATCGGCGAGCTCATTGTCTCGCTCTCACCGCCATCACCATTTTTCGTTGAGGTCTCCGAATTTGGACGAGATTATGGTGGATGAGCGTTCAAAATTTTGATGAAATCTCTCCACACCGTCCTCCTCCTCGACCCCGATCCCGATGGCTCTTACAAAGTAGACGCCACGCAAGTTTATGGGCAGCAAAACACTACAGAAGTAGCTAGCTACTAAGACGGTGCTCAGGTCGGCACCGGTGAAGACGGGCGTCAAATACAACTCGCGCGCTACTTGTTTTATGTTCTTGCTTGCCATGTTTAAGAGTTGGATTTGTAGGATTAGGAGATATGTTCTTGTCATGTTCTTGCTGTGCGAGATGGGTAACCTCTCGTTATCTTGTTATACTGTAATGGTGGATTCTAATCTTAATGAAAATAGAATGTGTTGTTGTGTTTGCTGCTGTATTTGTTTGTTTTCAATCGGTATAGCTAATATTTCTTAAGGCTAACAAAAAAATAGAAAAAATTTAGGTATAAAATGAATTATCGCGGACGATTTTATAGTATAAACCGTCTATGAAGGACTACTTGAACCAAAAACTATATGTGAGACTCACACATCACAGACGGTTGTATCTATCAATCGTCTGTAATGGAAAATTATCGCATACAGTTCTATATACCAACCATTTGTGATACTCGTCCATCACAGATGTTTGATAGCTATAATCGTTTGTGATGTGTGAGTATCATAGACGGTTTTTTGTTTGAGCCATCTGTGATAGTGTTCTTCACAAATGATTCTCGTTACAAACTGTCTGTATTATATTTATCACAGACAATCTATAAACCGTTTATGATAACCTCCGATTAAACTCCTGGAACCAGATCCTCTTCGCGCACTTTTAGCTGTGCGTACGTACGCTCGTAGTCATTTGCAACAAGAAACAAAAGAGGAATAACGAAATCGAGTAAATACAAGGTGGGTCGACAGCTCAATTCAAGATCGAGTTCATAGTGGCAACTCCGACATGCTTGAATTGCCTGGAGCTCTTTCGCTCGGTCACACACACAAACACGGAAGAAACGTACACATAGCACAACACGTACTTAACAGTAGTACTACCACCGCGCCATGGCATGCACGGGCGATCGATCAACGACGCGCACATTTACTAGTCTTATCCTCTAGCGTACACCACGTACGGCTGGCCAAGGTAGCGCGAGGACGTACGTCTAGCATGAATCCGCCGCCGTTATTCCAGTTTGCCGTTGGCTTTCCCGTTCGCCGTGCCGTTCCCGTTCGCCACCACGACGTTGCCGTTGGCGTGGTTGCCGGTGTGGGCGGAGGCAGAGTTGTGGGAGGCGATCAGCCGGCCGGAGGGGTCGTGGGAGGCCTTCCACTGCTCCACCCACTCGACGGCCGCCGGCGTGCTGCACGCGATGCTCGGGCCCCACGGCACGGTCTCCCTCGCCGAGTCCTGCATTGAGATTCGCGATGAGCATCAGTGCACGGTCCCGCGGTAGTACTAGAAAACATCAGTTCAGAGCACGGTGCCCTGAATGTGCATCGATCACCTGTGGGAAGAGCCTCTCAAATATCATCCTGTAGTAGTACGCCTCTTTGTTGATGGGTGTGTTGTGTGGGTACACCTCACCAGCGTTCTTCATCATTTCATCGCTGACCTGAAAAGGATCACGGTAATATATGCAGGTGATTTAGGACATAGATGTACACTAAAGCTGAAATGGTTAGTATTTACCTGCTGGTCAGTGAAAGCCTTCAGGCCATCAATCCAGTTGTAGCCAACACCATCACTGAACTGTTCCTTCTGCCTGTAAAGAATATGCTGTGCAGGGGGAAATTGCAGAAGTATTGGTTCAGGACACGCAGTGAACACTGGATACCTGAAAATCACAAAGAACCAGTATTTCTACCTTTGGCAGGTAAGGCTGCTTCTCGTCGTCGAACGCCTTCCTCAATACCCACTTCTCAATGCGCCCAAGATCAGGGTTGTACTGCGCGGCAAGAGAAAACATCGGCAAATTTAGAGCAACCAAAGCGAAGTTAGAACAGTCATTTCTCCTTCACGGCAGAGACGAGATGTACCATTTTCCATTCAGGGTCCATGCTCATGGCGACGTTAATAAACTCCTTGTCGAGAAACGGCACACGAACTTCCAGCCCCCAGGCCGACGTCGCCTTGTTGGCACGTAAGCAGTCATACTGGTGAAGCGCTTTCACCTGCGGATTGCATTGGAAACAGAGCAGTTTCGTGTCAAATCGAGAAGAAATCGACTAGTGTCTGTTGTTTGTGTGGTACTAGTGTTAGGGTAGCACCTTGCGGCAGGTTTCCCTGTGGAACTCCTCCTTGTTGGGGGCGAAGTGGAAGTAGAGGTAGCCACCAAGTAGCTCGTCAGATCCTTCCCCTGACAGCACCATCTTAACTCCGAGCGCCTTGATCTTGCGCGCCATGAGGAACATCGGCGTGCTAGCCCGTATCGTCGTCACGTCATACGTTTCGTCGTGATAGATGACCTCCTCAATCGCATCAATACCATCCTAAAAAAAGGCCAATGGATCATCAGTATTTGTTACCCAAGTTGTCCTAATTCAGAGGAGTCCAGGTATGTATGAGTTGTGGCACTCCTCCTAGTAGAAATTTTATCCCCAAATTTTGGGGGTTATTGCAAATAGGGTGTGAGTTTTTTCTGGTCTGATCAAGTCAGTCGTTATCCCGTACAGTTCCTCTACCTGGACAGTGAAATGGAACTCGTGGTGGATGGTTCCCAGGTAGTCAGCGACCTCTCTTGCAGCCTTCAGATCAGGGGAGCCCTGAAACGTCCAAGCACAAACCCAAGACTTGAGCGTTCCGTGGTTCATTAATAAAAGAGATAAAAAAAACGTCTGCAAATCATGAGCAAAACCTCTAAGCCAACGACAAAGGAATGGAGTTCGGTTCCGAACTTCTCGGCAGCTTCAGTCTCGATGAGGTGGCGCTTGGTCACCGAGGCGACAAGAGAGGAGTCGAGGCCACCGGAGAGGAGAACGCCGAACGGCACGTCCGTCATGAGCCTCTTGATGACAGCCTACAAACGGAGAAGAGCACATACACATGGTCAGTGTCACGCACTGTGTCAGCCACCATCGCACTGGCTACTGTCATGGGGTGGTATATTCTGTACCTTCTCAAAGGCCTCTCTGAGGACAAGGGGCTGGTACGGCGTCGCCGGGACGTTCTCCGGGAACCAGTGCGGGTTGTACCACCGCCGGAACCCGCCGTGGACGCTCGAGTAGAGGTGGCCCGGTGGGAAGATCTCGAATCTCACGCAGTCCTCATTCAGCGCCTTCATTTCGGACGATATCCAGACGGAGCCTGAGACACCACGCAAGGAAGAAAAGGAAACATCAGTGTGACAGTTTTCATGCGATGCCTAGTGACTGTACTGTGTACTGCAACACTGAAACAGAGACGTGAGAAATTAGTGCACAGAGAGGGAACGGTTTGCCGCTTGACATACGTACCGTCGCTGCCCCAGCCGATGTAGAGGGGGTTGACGCCGATGGCGTCGCGGGCGGCCATGTACGTCTTGTTGCGGGTGTCGGACAGGACGAAGGCGAACACGCCGTCCAGCATGTCGACGAAGTTCTCACCGTACTCCTCATACTTGAGACAGCAACAGCAAGGAAGGTTGGCATAAATACTCTGTTCTACTCTCTGTTTTTAACATTGCAAGAAGGCCAAATTTGCTGATTTCTCTCTCTCTCTCTCTCTCTCGGAGCGAATGAGCAGATTTCTCTCACCAGAGGGATGATGACCTCGCAGTCGCTGCCGGTGCTGAACGTGTGCTTGGCGGCGAACTGCTTCCGAATCTTCTTGTGGTTGTAGATCTCTCCATTGGCCTTTTTCACACAGCACAAAAAAAATTAAGCAAACGAGGAGCGATGAGCAAGCACTGCAGTAACAAAACATATTTACGAGTGGCCACAACGTGACAGCTTCGCCAAAGGTGCTGATGAACTGATGATTCATACCACAACGACGACGGTCCGGTCCTCGTTGTACAGAGGCTGGTCGCCGGAGAGCGGGGAGACGATTGCGAGCCGCTGCTGCGCGAGGAAGTTGCCGTCGCACTGGTACAGCCCGGACCAGTCAGGCCCCCTGTGCTTCAGCCTGCATCACATCGAATCGAACACGTACGTCCGCCGGTCAAAAATCAAAATCCACACCGAGTCAACCAATAACAGCTAAACACGGGGGTGTTAATGAACAACGAAGATTCCCCATGTTCTTTTTATATCTGCCCCTTACTAAACACAGGGGTGTTAATGAACAAGAACAATTAGCAAACACGTACGTACGCACACGGATATTATAATCAAGTAATTAACGACAAGTTCATCATCCGAAACCTCAAGATCATTCAAGAAAACGGATACGGTATTAGAACTGCAAGGGGTTGAATAGTGCAATAGGTGCTTGCCTACGGGAGCAGGAGAGGATGCGAGCCCTCTTGGCTTGCGGCCAGTCGGCGCAGCCCAGGACGGCTAGAATCCCACACATGATGCGACGAACGGTGGGGAAGAAAACACGGGCAAGTTCTGCGGCAAGGGTAGCGTGGGCGCCGAGTGAGACGGTGAATGCTCGCGTTGAGATGCGGGAATTAGCGGTGGACTACCCGAGTATTTATAGCCGGCGCGCGCGGCTCCGGTGCCTCGCGTCTGCGACCTCACTCTCGCGCGGGTCGTGCGACACGCGGCGGGTGTCGGTTCGGCGGGCTCGGTGCACGGCGGGGTTTATCCCCTCCGGATGCCGCGCGGCCGAGTCAGCGTGGGGCCCAGCTCTCGCGTCAGCTCCGGACATGGCCGTCGGTTCTGCGATCGACGGCGGGGCAGAGCGCTTGACGTGGGCCCCGGCGATTGGGTGGTGGGCTAGGTGGACGGGGGCCCGCCGGATTCACCAATGGCCGGCTGTGCTTTGCTGCCTGCGATGTAAGTTTAGTTTCGTTTCCTTCGTGAGGATTCTGTCGCGGATGATGCAAACAACCGCCATTATTGAGACCATCGCGGATAAGATTGACCAGTAAGGTGGTACGTGGAACATTTACACGTCTAAATTTATTTTAAAATTCATATTATAAAATTGGATATTGACAAATATTATCTGAATATTTTTTTTCTAACTATCATCCAGATTGGTGGCGTTGGATTAGAGATCCAACGGCCACAAATTCTCCCCGTCCCCTTAAAAAATAATCTCCCCCTTAAAAAAAAGGGGCCGTTGGATCTTTAATCCAACGATCCGAAATTTGAATGATTATTAGAAAGAAAACATCCGGGTGATACTATAAAATTATATAATTTAGATGCTTAAGAATATATTTGAGTATCTTGGTTATTTAAAATTTTAAATATCATAAATATTAGAAACAGTAATAGAGTCTTGAAGAAAAATATAACTCGAGAAACATAATTAAAGTATGAGTTTTGATGAAAGAAAATCATTAAGCATGCTAAGTTGTTGAGTTCTTAGAAACGTAACCACTCTGCATCATATATGGATCACGTAATTGTATACACATATTCTTCCTCCATTAGTTACTCTTTTCTAGAACATATGTATGCATGTGTAGCTTTATCTATTCTCAAGCAATACGTTGACTATGTGTATGGTAAATTATCTTATCTCTACTACTTAAATAAAATTGATGAGTGATATGTTCTTTCCTATTCCCCTCCTCACAAAATGATTCGCGCCCCTCCTCCCCTCTAGGAAAAGGGTGCCGACATGTGGGCCACTCCAAGTAGCGATTTTTTCTCATCACATCATCTTCCCCTTCTGCACAAGCTTTCTTCCCCTCCCACATCTCACAAAACAATCGGTGTCGCACCCCTGCACCTCACCCCCATTGCCCCGACCTTAGTCGCTGCAAGTTATGCCTCCAGCAATCTAGGTTTAGGCGCCCACCTAGCCACGCCGCCACCCCCAACTCCTCCATCCTCACCCTATCGCGTCCCCCCATCTTTCCATCCTCATCTAGCCGCGTCGCCACCGTCCCTCTCCTCCGTCCCACCGTCACACCTCCTCCTCCTCCCTACACACCACAGCGACCTCTCCCCCACTCCACCTCCTCCTTCCCTCCCGTGTGGCACCTTCTTAGGCTGCTTGATGTTCATTCATCTCGTCGTCGCATCCTACTCCTCTCCGCGCCTCATCCTCATCCTCCCACCCTTACGTTGCCGCCCCCTCACTGACGTACTCCACGCCTCCACCTCCTCCTTCCTTATCGCGCCTTCTAATCTCACCCTTTGCATTCTCTCTCTTCTAGAGCCCCTGGTCTGCCGCTGAAGATGGCCATGCGCTCGCCTCCCGAGCTATACTTGACCGAATCTGGAGACGGCGTATCGGATCAGTTCTGATGAGGATTGAATAAATCCTATATACATTTTAATATTTAATTAAGGCTAAAGGACCCCGTGGTCGTGAGCCTCCAAAGGCTACTCCCCGAGTAACCTGGTCGAAAAAGCATTATTCATCCTGTCCGACCGGATAACTTGGTACTTGGACCCGAGTCCAGCATATTCTTTTGTACGATGGATAGAACATGTGCTTTATCCACTTAAAACAACATGATGTTTCAACCCTGAGTCTCTGACAACAACTGCCAAGTAGTTGTTCCTCATGTTCATTTCTCACTGACAACAACCGATGATAAGTGTCATCTCTCTGATAATAACTACCTCCTCGATCGAACGCGTTGGTACCATAAGATGTCTTCCCCACGGACAATTGACGACTCTTCAATGTCTTCATAGCCAAGTAGATCATGTCTTCCATCTAGTGGGAAGAACATAGAGGCTAGTGCTAGTTTCAGGCGTTTGTAAGGGTATCATGTAGTCAGTTCATAGTAATAAAAGCATCATCATTCTCTCCTAAGGATTTTAGCTATCTTTCTCATATTATTTCATAAGAGTGGTTACTCAATCGTCGACAGCTGGCACCGTTCGTGGGAAAGAAGGCATTGAATCCTTGAAGATTTCTTTATTCAGCAATCATCATCCTCCCCTGTTTCCATTGAAATCACTCATGCAATCAAGGTAGAAACCTGGGACAAAAAGAACTGGTTCAGCTTGGCATACTATACCAATTTCGATATGGATGCATGCATCCATGCCATAGAACATGATGCCTCCTCATCATGCACTTCCATTCCAAACTCACTGCTTACTAAGACCAGTGATATCGGCCGCATGAAAGAACACTCAGCACCCCCATCATCACCAATCCCAAAAGAACCGGTCGTTCTGACTAGATCGGAATGCCCAACGCCTCTGCGAGCCCGATGCTTCTGACTGGCGAACACGACGAGAATAGCGCGATGCCACAATCCAAGGGTCAAGGTACTCTCAATGCGGTCATGGGCAAGCACTATGTGCCAACTGCTCCTACGTATTCTGGGAGCCGACTAACACCTAGTCACGGTGTCAATGAAGTTACCTCCGAAAGAAAGCTAGTTGAAGATGATAACTCTGAGCATCTGATCATCAATCCATTGGATTAGGTTGAGTCCACCGCGAAGCCCTCCAAAGGTAGTGGTCGCCAACCATTCCCTATCATGGAGGCTACTTGCCAAAGTGGTGAAAGGCTCTCCCTTAGTTTTGACAGGATTTTTTCAAGATTCTTGCTAGAGGCATAAAGTTAACGCAAGATTCTTCAAGATACATCCCCCAGGACCCGATGGTCAGGATTATGCAAATGCTTCTATATCAACCCAAAGGGATGGAGATAATAGAGCTAGTGGACATCGATTGGCTAATTCACCTACTTCTACCCTACCATGCTTGACGAGTCGAACAGGACATGTAGGAGGCTTGGAGAGAAACTTAAATCATTGTAACCCATCAATCGCCAATAGGAATCATCTGAGGCCCTCGATAACTGTCCAGAACTTGCAACAAGTCCATGCTATTTTAAACAACCCAGATCTTGCTCTAGTAGAGACTTAGGGATATGCTCAATTGCTCAACCCGGCCTGGAGAAGAAAGAGAAGAAGCCCAAGAAGTCTCCTAAAGGTAAGAATGAAACAAGGCCATCAAACAGATAGAGAAGATTTCTCAACCCAGCCTAGAGAAGAAAGAGAAGAAGCTTGAGTAGTCTCCTAAAGGTAAGAAGATTCGCAAACCTAACACTAAGAGTTCCTTGCGATTTTAGAAAACTATACTAAGGGCAAGAAGGATTATTACGATCGGAATAAGGCAAAAGTTCTGACCAATGAATCCAAGAAGAATAAAAGGTGGTGTCCACTTCATCAAGTGGCTGGGATGGTCTACAAAGCTGTCGTGCCTGGCAAAAGAAGTTGGTTATTACTTGGGTAAGAGCTTTTTTTTCTTTCATCTAGGAGATAGGATAATCAAGCTCCAAGAAGGATAAGGATGGCAACAAAGAGATGGATTATAAGGAGCCACACCATCGACATGATCTTCGGTGGGTCCTCCTCCTTTAAGTCCAATTGCCATCTGAAGACAATGGAGCTAGAAGTAAACCTTATCGAAGCACCAATTGCCGCTAAGCCACCCAGGTGGTTGGATACAACAATCTTCTTCAGCCGGGAAGACTGCCCATTCCATCAACTTGACCAAGTAGATTCCCTATGGTTGTGGAACCTATCATAAATAATTATAGGGTTAATCGAGGTTTGGTAGATGGTGGTAGTTCTCTCAATATTCTGTTTACGGGAGCTTTAGAAGATATGCAAGTTTCCAAATCAAAAGTAAAGCCTATGAAGTATACCTTTTATGGCATAGTCCCAATATCTACTGTCAAACCGATAGAGCAATTTTCCCTACCAGTCATGTTCGGAAGCCTAGTTAACTTCCGAATATAAAGAATCTCTTCGATGTTGTAGACTTTGAGACCTCATACAATGGGATTCTTGGTCGATCGACATTGGACAAATTCTTGGCAGCCACGCACTATGGTTACTAGAATCTTAAGATGCCAAGATCGAAAGGGGTCATAATGGTTCAGGGGGATAGGAAGATGGCTTGTATATGCAATCTTAAATTTCTAGAATTGGTCGATAAACTTTCGACTAGAAATGCTAACTCGCCTTTGTGGAGGCCAAGCACTCAAGACCAAAGGAGGACCCAAAACCCTCTGAGCAGATCAAGGAGGTTCCACTCGACAAGGACAATTCTCCAAAAAATATCAAAGCATCATTTGGACTCGAAGATGCTAGTGTCACCTTACAAAACATACTGGTTGGGGTAGGACTCGACCCTAAATAGGAAAAGTCGCTCATCTCTTTACTCCAAGCAAACTCGGATGTATTTGCATGGCAGGCATCTGACATGCCTAGTGTCCCTAGGAAGGTGATTGAGCACAGGCTAGCTCTCTAGGCCTATCAAAAAACCAGTCAAACAAAAGCTAAGGTGCAAACTAAAAGGAGGCAATCTAGTTGGAGATCGACAAGCTTCTCAAGGCTGAATTTATTCATGAGGTCGACCACCAGAGTGGATTACGTAGAGTGAATTTATTCGTAATGGTTAGGAAAAGTAATGGAAAATGGTGAATGCATATAGACTTCACAAATCTGAATAAAGCTTATCCAAAGGAAACTTTCTCCTTCCACGTATCGATCAACTTGTTGACTCTACTTTTACGTATGAATTATTGAGCTTTTTAGATGCATATTCAGGGTACCACCAGATTAGTATGAGTAAAGAGGACGAAGAGAAAACTTCCTTCATCATGTCATACAAAACTTTCTGTTATGTGAAAATGTCGTCTGGTCTCAAAAATGTTGGTGCTACTTTTTAAAGGTTAATGCAAAAACCTTTAGTCCATAGATTGGTTGTAACTTAGAGGCCTATGTTGGTGAATTAGTTTTAAAAGTGTCAACATCGAGGATCATATCTTTGATCTGCAACAAACTTCTACTAACTTAAGAAGACATAACCTTAATATAACTCCAGATAAATGTGTGTTTGTAGTTTCCTCTAGAAATCTTCTTGGGTTCCTTGTTTTGGCTAGGGGAATTAAAGTAAATCTAGAAAAATAGCAGCCATCGAGCACATGTGTCCTCTGACCACAAAGAAGGAAGTCCAAAAACTAACCAGCTGTACAGTAGATCTAAGTCATTTCATAGCATAGCTAGGAGAAAAATGATTGCCTTTCCTTAAGCTTCTTCAAAAATATGGAAGCTTCGAATGGACTAAGGAAGCAAATGATGTCTTTGAAGAAGTTAAAAGGTACCTTACAAGTGCCTCGATCTAAGTCTCTCCATGACCAGGAGAAACCTTGTTCCTATATATGGTTGCAATGCAATAAGCAGTTAGTGCCGTACTAGTCATTGAGCATGACAATATCCAATGACCAATATATTAGTAAGTGAAGTCTTATATGGACCAAAAGAACGATATCCATAAATATGAAAGTTGTTGTATGCTCTCCTTATGACTTCAAGGAATCTAAGACATTACTTCCATGCCCACAAAGTGGTCGTACCGACTAGATACCCTTTAGGTCAAGTTCTCTAAAATAGAGAATCATTAGGATGTATAGCAAAATGGGTGGTCAAACTAGGAGAGTTCGATCTCCATTTCATTCCTCAAACAACAATTAAGTCCCAGGCTTTAGCAAAATTCATTACAGAGTGGATAAACCCTGAACCCACCTAAGGGCCCGAGTGCAAACACCACAAGAAGTGGACTATGTACTTTAGCGGTTCCTTGATGATAAAGGGCTCGAGGGCTAGGGTAATCCTGGTTTTTTGTACTGAAGAAAATATAAAGCATGCCATCCAATTAAACTTTTTTGCTACCAATAATGTGGTAGAATACAAAGGTTTATTGGCAAGGCTTCAAGCAGCCAAAGCGCTCGGGATTTGCAAACTACTAGCGAAAGGCGGTTATCAACTGGTAGCGAATCAAGTCAAGAAAGAGTATCAATTCTCAAGTAACATGATGTCATCTTATCTAGTGGAAGTAAGGAAACTCGAAAGGCATTTCTTTAGTTTTGAAGTCCAACACATTCCTAGAAAGGAAAACTTTCTGGCAGACCAGTTGGCACGGATGGCTTCTCAAGACCACCTATCTTGCCTAGAATATTTTTGAGCAACTTGACAAACTCTCAATAGTCAAACATTCCAAAGATGCTCCAATGGAGGTCACGCAGATCAACCCCCAAAATAATTGGATGACATCAATCTACGAATATCTTCAACATGTCACACTTCCTGAAGATGACGTAGAAGCTGATCGTATAGCTTAAAAAGCCAAATCATATACTCTGATCGAATACACCATCTACAAACAACGAACTCATGGAGTCTTGATGAGATGTATATCTTAGAAGGATGGTTTGAAATTACTATCTGACATACATGGAGGTGTCTATGGAGCACATTGTTCCTACAAAACTTTGGTCAGTAAAGCTTTCCGACAAGGATACTACTGGCCAACTACCATCCATGATGCAAAAGAAATGAGAGAGAAAGGAGAAGGAAGAGGGAAAGACCATTCCACATTAGGGCACGTAGCATTTTTCTCTGTAATCGCTCATTTGAAGCAAGTTATAATCTCTACATTGCAATAAAAACACTTTTTATCTTCCTACGAGGTTCAAATTATATTATTATTCGTAAGATCAACATTCGATGCTTGTACCACCGTATAAACAGACCTAACCTTTGTCTATATGCTGGGACGATGCTCACAGGCAGTTAGTGTTCTCCTCTCGAAAGGAACTCGGTGTCATTCGTGGTACTCGGATAAAGTTGATGTCGGGTCATGTGCACTCGATCAGCATCGACGTCAATGTGTTGTGCCATGCCATGTCGTAAGCGATGACAAGAACGTATATGCCCATGTTGAAGAGTAGTACGGGATGGAGATGGATGGACGCATGTGTAACGAAGGAGAAGTTGGCCAAGCAAGTCCTCTGGTTACACTGAAGTGGCAACAGACAAAGATGGACGGTACCACAGTAGGATGGCACAATTGGGAATGTACGTGCTACACCGCAAAAAGGTGCCCATGCCTCAATTGGCCAAATTGTATGGTTTATTTCAAGGTGTGCAAAGTTTACATATATGTACTATGCGTATTTTCGGTGAAAGGATGTGTGGTACTGGCGCTACCTGTTGGGTTTTGATTGGCTCCACATGCTTGGATTTTAAGCCCGTTCCAAACAATTCCTAGGTTTGGCTCTGAGCTTCAGAAGAGAAAAATCATTTAAAATATGTTTGCTTCTTAATGTGATTTTTTCTTTTTTTTACTTTTTCTTTGTATTATTCATGGAGACATAACAATGTTTCTTTTTCTTATTTATTTATTTTCCTTTAATTGAATATCTTTGAAAAATCTAACAGCAGCTACAATACTATTCCAGTCAAAAGCCACATTATTTTTTTACAGGACCTTTAATGGTCGGTGACTTTTCGTGTTTTTTAAGAAAATGATAGAAAAGTTGTGCAAGATCTTTACTAAGTAGATCCGATCCCCTACTCGCAAGCTTGCAATGCATGAATTTTACAGGATTTTTGCAGGAACTAGTTCAAACCCTCCGGATTCGTTTACAAAACATCCAATCCAAACATGCACTAAGTTGTTAATTCACCCTCCTAGCTAGTTAATTTAAAATTGTTAATTAGTTCACCCTCCTAGATAGTTAATTTGCATCCAAACTGCAGGCACTAAGGCTTCGTATGGAAGGCAATTTGATTTCCATACAAATTCCAAAGTAAATCCCCTAAAAATATCTATTATATACTAAAAGTTGATGACATGAGATTTATAGTAGCTAAGAAAAAGAGAAATAAGCTACAAATTCTCAGAAAAAAGAAAATTCCACCCCTCTATTCAGTGGACCCTTATTATAGCCAGTAAACGATTACCAGTGGATGTCTTAGATAAAACAAGAAATTTTATAAGACAAGGCTGCCCATTATAGATTCTATTTGAAACCAATAAATAAAAAGAATCCTAGATGTCCTACACTAAAAGCCATGTACGAGAGAAAAAGAAAGACGTGGACATGTAAAATAAATGAGTAAAACACATGCATAAGAAAAAAATAAAAAAGTGGCACACGACAAGGAAAAAAGAGAAACAAAAAGGACATGACATATTCTACCTAGCTTGTTGTTTGCCTCCACATCAGGAAGATTTGCCAAAGTGATCTGATCATCGGTAGGGACAACATAAGAACTCTTGACCTTTACCCAGATTGCATGGCCTTAGGCCTGAATGTAGGTGGCCATCCTCATGTTCCAATATGGGAAGTCAACCCCATCGATGGTAGGAGGCTCGGTGGAATACTTATCTGATGCCATAGCTCTAAGACCGGTTAAAATCGATGAGGAAGAGCTTAACTGGGCTCTAATACCACTAGTTAGACCGATGCTGACAATAAGAGCGAGTGAATGATTGTGGAAGCTTTTTCTTTCTCCCAAGTATTTAAAATCTTTATTCAATGATTATGAAAGTCATCAAGTTTAGATTACACAAAACACAGAGAGATCTGGGACCGAGAGATGCAACACCTTGCCTTTGACTGCAAGATCGGTAGTACTAGCAAGGCGGTGGTCGATAATCGAGCACCAAGACTACCGCCAGCAAGTGGCGGTATGTGATAGATACGGGTGCCCAATCTTCACGACATAGGATCGATGTTGGTAACTTGGATCTATATAACCTGACGAACCGATAGCACCAACCATTATTAAAACAATAACCTGCGACAAAAGAATTCATCCAATCACATGTTCGTGATTCCGTCTACCCAACCACGCAAAGTAGACATGTCGCCGCTCCTGCAAAACACAAGGAATCATAAGAACAACGGGGTTGAGAATGCCAAATTCCCCTTTAGGTTGCAACTATGTGTCAAACCCTAAGAAGAATAAGCGTATAGTGTCTCTGAATAATAGATTGATTCGTGGTCTGAGGGTTACAATGGGAAAGGCTAGTGTATTTAAGAGCAGGCCTTAGGCCTTGCGTGCTTGTGGGGAAGGTGCTCTTAAATACACCAGCCCTCCCTATTGTAACCCTTAGACCATGAATCAATCTATTATTTAGAGAGAGATATGTGTTTGTTCTCCTAGGGTTTGAATAGTTTGTTCTCAACCCCGTTATTCTTGTGTTTCATTGTGTTTTACGGGAGCGGCTATATGTCTACTTTGTGTGGTTGGGTAGGCGGGATCACGAATGTGTGGTTGGGCAAATTCTTTTATCGTAGTTTACTGTTTTCATAGTGGTTAGCACCATCAGTTTGTCAAGTTACACAGATCCAAGTTATCAACATTGATCCTACGTTGTGAAGATCGGACACCCCATATCAGTATGTCTGCTCTGTGGTACCATCGCTAACTGAAGGCCAGTATGATTGAACCTATGATACTATCGCCACTAGGATGCCAGGACTACCGCGTGCCCTATTCCCTGGAATAAACCCCTTAGGTCAAAAATCAAATTTGATGATCTTGATCAAGCCTTGTCCACATGCTACCAAAATTGGTATGGACTTTTGCTAGGATGTCAGGAACCAAATCAAATCAAGAAACACAAGGTTCTTAGACTTGATTCTATCTAATTGAAGAAATCACATTCTAGGTCACAAGAACACATTAATCCTTAAAACCCAAATTACTTCTTGCTCATGAGAATCTAAGTCATAATAAATTCCAAATCATCTCTTATATATCCTGGCAAGGTAATCTAAGCAAAAGTTTTGGCTAGAAATGCCACAATACCAGGTTTTACACTCGCATGCATGCTTTTCAAAGCACTTACATGGATCAACTCACTCACACGCGAGTGTCTGATCTACACCATACACATGACCCTAGCCTAACCCTAAATCACTTCCCTTGCATCTCTCATGCCACGGTTTTGGTGTAGGCCTCATGTCCGATTTTGGGCATGTTCCTGCAATGCCTTGACGAAGTTTCTAGGCACCTTCCCTTGACTCCGTCTTCATCTTATCGTGCAAGCCATCATGCATGACACATGTAGGTTGATCAATGGCTACCCTTTGATTGACAAGTCTCTTCTATTTTTGGCTTCCATCGGATCATGTCTCATTTGAACCGACTAAGCCACTTGATCCAACCCGTTGCTCGAACATTCCCTTGAATGCATTCCTTGACTTTACCATGTTCCATGCTTGAGCCCAACCATCTCACATGACCTCCTTAACCGCTCTGAGCCTCAATCCACCCTAACCTAGTCACAATCACTCATCGTTGACCATAGTTGCCTCTAAGCTTTTCTACATATCTGAAGACCCAAAAATTATTTTTGGCACAAATTCTTCACAACTTGATCCACATTAGCATAAACATGCAACACAATACAAACCATGACAAGAGTTCTAAGATCATCCCATGATTAAATCTTCCGTAATTTCCAATTTTCAGAACTAAATTGCCTCAATCGATATAATCGCACTCCCCAGACCATCATACCACCCCAAACGTATCGCCAACCAATGGTCGGCCCGATCGGCCTTAGCCTTTTCCCAATAAGGGAGCGATATGACCGCTTGCCAAAGCCAGTACTACCGCAATACAAGGCTCGGTTATACCGTTTCTCCAGTAGTACCATGGTTTTGTACCAGTACTACCGAACCTAGCCAAACAAGAAAAGACCCTCTCTGAAAAATAGCTACCGCTATCTAGAGTCCGATCATACCGCACCTATGGTAGTACCGCTATCACACCCTAGTATTATCGCTCCCAGCAGGCTGGTACTATCGCCATTGCCAGGTTGGTACTACCATCTGAGATCTGACCGCAACATGAATTTTGGAGAATTACAAACCCTTTGTACAACCTTAGATTCAACTCAACCCAGCTGTTAATTGTTCATCATAAATTGACCTAGACTTACCCACATGGTCTCTCAAAATTAAATCAAATCAATAACGTTCTATTCTAATATTTGAATTCTTTCATATGATATGCGACCATTTATTTTTAGTATGTAGTTCTTTTATTATTCATCACATATGTATCGCTAAACTAATTAAATATGCCCTAAGAATGATGTCAGCGCAAATATACGAGCCACCATGCTAGTTTTTATTAAAATGTTTTTAATAAATTGGGCATATAGAAATTTCCACCTTCACATGAATACCATCTTTAGCTACTTGCAAAGGGAGTTAATTTGGACCAAAAAGTCATTGGGATATATGTTTGGACATACTTGCACACCCTTCAATGCAAGGACAGCTTTCAATTCAAAGTGTGTTGTCTCTTGTAAAATACGTCAGTTAAGGAAAAAACAACTGATCCCAACTTGGAAAACTAGCAGTGTCAACGTCTGAGAAATTTCATATATGCATCTTTCCTTTTCACACGGAAAGTGCTTCCGCATTTTGCAGCTTTAGATAAACCATGCGACTTGACTTCATCAGCGTGGTTCCCCGCTCGAGTTGGTTTGTAGAGTTGAGTATGTATGTATATACAAACAATCTGTGCGATTTTAGATACTTTTTTCATTTTGAGAGCAAGAAATTCTTGTCATAATCCTGCAAACGAAAAAATCTTAGAAATTCTCTTATTAATCGAGAGAAAAAAATAAAATAATCTACACTGTTTATTTTGATAGAACCAAATTATAATAGCGCAGGTTAATCATATATGATATTAAAATTGTACAATAAATACAATTGTATTTTCAATAATATATATGTATTAGAATTATATAACGAAGATAATTTATTGCAACGTCTAGCGTCTTGTACAGGTAATTCCACCGGTTGGTCAATAGATGTCACATCTCAATTTGTACGCACTCCCTCCGTCATTAAATTAACACAATGTGTTTTTGTTAAACTGTTCACCATCCTATCTAGTTAGTTTGCTTACATTCACTAGAGAGACACGAAACAGTGAGGTCCCCCATCCTACATGGAACCCTAGCTCCATCCTTCATGCATGATCACTGATTGAGCGATGATCCATGGTCCATATTTTCAGAATAATTGAGATCCCCAAGTCCTTTTTGTCAGAAAGATACTATTGTATCAAGAAACATGATAAGTTGTTCGTAGTACAATGGACGTCCTTAATACACGTTACAACCTACAAGCATTGCATGGCAAGTTCATTAGATCTAGACGCGTAGCCACTTGGTCCCGGTAATGAGTAATGGCAAACCCTTTGTCTCATTATCTACACTGTACACTCTACTAGTACATCAGCAACACATGCATTGAAGTACCTACATATTGCACAATTCATCTCGATCGAATTATGTTTCATCGCAAAAAAAAAAAAGGATTTCGTTTTTTTAGGACAGTTCAACTAGACTGGTATAACCAATTCCAGTTGAATTCCAGCAGTACGTGTCTGCCAAATCCGAGATAATACCATAATTTCTGTATCCCCATCTGTCAAAAAGGAAAAAAAAAGCCTGAATTGACTCCATGAACGAAGGTCGCGTAACGATGGCAGTGTTCCGCATCCTCTTCTTTCTGTAGCAGATTTCTTCACGTAACCACTCTCTGTCCACGGTGACGTGGACCCTGATCCTTGTGGCGAACCAACGCTGTCGATCTGGCTCGGCCAATCGCGGAGGCCCGTCTGCCAATAATATGTTGTGCCATTGCGCGTGCACATGCATGTTTGGTGCCATAGTGACAATGGACGACAGAAATAAATTATACACAGGGAGTTTTGATCTACGCTGTTTTGAATTAAAATGGAAGCGGCTACCTAAGCCGGTATATGCTTTGAACACTTCTGTGTTTTTTTATCGAAAGTTACATGTGCTGTAGGTCCTATCCGGATTCGAAATGGATTCCAAAAACTGCATTATAAATGTCATGTGGTAAGAAAGAACACGCAAGTAGGCCGAATTATCAATTTCAAGTAGGCGGAACAAAAATCAAACTAATCAAAGTCAACTCTTTGTGGACATTAGGTAACATGAAATGCTCAATTATATATTGTTAGACCATACGGATAGATCGTGAATTTAGTGATGATGAATAATTAACATTTGGATTGTATTAAAATTTGTATTTGCGAAAGTTTCAGTCGATGTGCTTTTGGAAAACCGGAATTGTTGTCTGAGAGTTTACGACCACGGCAGATCGACCAGGCAAATCGACCGCGACTGAATGACCACGCCAGAACGATCGTGTCTGAACAATCACAACGACTACGGCATGTTGACCACGGAATTTTGACCACGGTAGGTCGACCACGGTGGATCGACAATGGCATGTCGAGCACGGCATTTCGACCACGGTCGGTAGTCGGAGGTGTGGACCACGGTCGGTAGTCAGTAGGCTTCGACCTCCAACAGTGAACCGGTTGTAAGCTACAGTGAACCAGTCGTATGCAACAGTGAACCGATCGTATGCAATAGTGAATCGGTCATGAGCTACAGTGAAGCACTCGTGAGCTACAGTGAATGGTCGATAGTCGTAGCTGGAGGTGTCGACCACGATCTGTGATCGGTAGTCATAGACTTTGCTAGTCGGTAGTCCAAGACTTTGTGATCGGTAGTCATAGATTTTGAGATCGTGGCCATAGGTTTTTGAGATCAGTTGCCGTAGGCTTCACGGTAGATACTCATAGACTTTGAGTGCTTCAATCCTACTAATCTTCGAGTACCTCGAGTACTCGTGTCTGATGGGCCAGCGGTCTGATCGGTCTGTGCATGGCGGTCAGACTGATCTTACTTGAGTGGTTAGAAGTTGAATTTTGCAGAGCGTGGAATTGGTGGTCATAGATGATGTAGTTTGTAGTTATTGATGGTTAAGAGTGATGTTTGCGTGTGTGGAATGATATCGGCCAAGTTAGGGAGAACTTGTGCCGGTTGAAAGTTCTTTGGTCTTTCCATGTGCAGGTTGGTGTAGAGACGGTCATGGTTGGTGACGAGGAGGACCAGGACTAGGAGGGGGTAATATGAAGTTCAGGTGATCCAGGATGTCACGAGATGGTCGGGCTCACGTTGGAGCATATGGAGATCAAAGGGCGGTGATGTGTGGATTAATGTCGGTCAAGTTGAGAAGAACTTATGCTAGGAAAAAGTTTCTTTGGTCTTTGCATATGCAGGTTGGGCGTGGAGACAATTAAGGTCGGTGATGAGGAGGACTAGGACTAGAAGGGAAAATCTAAAGTCCAGGTGGTCGAGGATGTCACAAGGTGGTCGGGCTCACGCTGGAGTATGTGGAGATCAAAGGTGAATGATGCGTGGATAAACTACGGGAGATACGGTACTGGAGGCTCTGTCACGTGATGAAATTGGAGAAGTTTGGAATGAGTCCGTAACTTAGAAGGTTTAGAGATATTGAAAAACTCGTATTTGAAAAGGTTTCGGGTCCCTTGATTTTCGGAAGACATAGAATTTCATGTACATATTTGATGAGGACATGTTTGAGGTGTTAGCCTATAAAATCAAGGAGAGGCTAAGAGTTAATGCCAGGCTTTTGGAATGTTTGCGGGGAGAAGATTGAAGAGGCTTTAGTTTCATCTAGACTTTTAGGGATGCTTGTGAGGGCACTTTATAAATCTATGTAAATACATCAATAAACATCATCTTGAATCACTCTAGTTCTTCATTTGCTTAAAAGGTGCTGGTGATTATAGTTGGATTGAAGTTTTATGACTATGTGCAAAGGTATTGAATCGTTGTCTGGAAAACAGAGGAAATACGAGTACTCAAAGGCATAGTTATTCGAAAGGTTTTGTTTCCTGTGTCGAAGATTTTGAGTACGTGCAAACCGAGTAGTCGAGCGAGCATTCGAACAAGCAGCCATGCGAGCAGTCGAGCGTCTTGTGGTTGAAATCCACATCTGGTAACTTAGATTGTTTTTCTTTTGCTTTGAAATTTATATTCGGTATCAAGAAGCAGAGGCAATCATTCATCCTCCCTCTAATTGCGGTATACAATCCTTAGATATATGAAAAATTCTACTAGTGGTCTACCCCTACAAGTGATCTCATACTATTTGTTTGCCCACAAATGGTGTGTTTATCAAGCCTAAAAACAAACTTATCTCGTGTGAGCTTTCTAGATGTGGTAGCTAGCCGTGTGATCCATCACGAGAAGTAGATGCATACTTCTTCTCAAATAATGCACATGCGTAGAGGTGCAAACGGAGTGGATAATTTTTGTCTAACCAACCGACCGAAGGCTCGCAGAGCGAATACGGAAGGGGTAAATAGGTATTCGGCACTATCCGTGTCCAACTCCGACTCCGAAGAAAGAATATGGAATAAGATACAGGATGAGTGATATCCATCCTCATATATCCATATGTTAAGTGATATGAGGAAGTTTGTTGTGATTTTATTTAGGAACAAGATAACATATAGGCGGATTGCCATATCTAAACAAACGGAGAATGTTGTGTGCTCCTCCTTCGACATCTCAGCGATTAGTCTCTTTGTGTTCGTTCTAGTTGCACCTTACTGTCCAATATCTCATGTAAATAAGCGGATAATATGAATGGAGAAATAGATATTCGGCATTATCCATGTTCGACTCCAAGAAAAAATACAAAATAGGATACAGGATGAGCGATATCCATCCATATCCTCCGATTACACCCCTACACATGAGGATTCTTTAGAACAAGGACCATGTGTATTATACAAAGCATATCCCACAATTATCAATGCATCATGATCTATTGATTCGACCAATTTTTTGATCGTTTGTTAGAAACAAACCTAGGTTGTGCTCCATTAGGCTTAAAGCTCAAGCTTTTTTCACTGTTTGGCACTGCTTATGCCTTATTTTTACACTGTAGTTGTTGTTAGCTTTTTCAATGTAATTAAATTTAAAAAAGGGAAAAAGGTTACATCGTCACGGGCAATGCAAAGGAATAAGGAAAAAAAGAAAGGCAAAAATGCCCAAAAAAGCCAGAAAAAGATGAAATTAAGAAGCTAGAAACTAAAAGTTGAAACCCAATGGAGTAGGGCAATATTTTTTTTCCATCGGTCATATCAACAATTTTATTAATCCATTTCAATAATGCTAGCTAGTACGCATGGTGATTTCGCTTACCCATTGGTATTTTAATTTTGGAAGAACTTTGCTTTGCCCTCTTTTAACTTATGCCTTGAGTCCAATTTACATTCTCAACTACAAAATAGTTCACTTTCTACTTCTCAACTAGCAAAATCGGTGCAAATCGACAACTTAGCCAAAACCACCCTGGTTTTGGCCGACGTGGCATCCACGTTTTACTAACATGGAATCCACATACACAAATATAGTTGGGTGGCATCTTCTTCCACATCTCTCTCACTGTATCTCAGGCTTCAATCTTTCAACAAAATCTATCGCTCTATTCCTCCCTAATACCCATGGACACTAACGCCTTCTGGCTTCTACCAAGATGTTGCTCTCACAACCACCTCCTCTCTCTCTCCATCTCTCTACTTCCTACAACCCCAAGTACCCAATACTACGCGGAGGTGTAGCGGCCGTGGTGGACATGGAGGATGGCAATGGCAGGTGCGTGCATGGCCATGCCGTCGTGGAGGTGACTTGCTACCTCACCATTCCCGTGTTGCTCTGCCTGTGTGCTGCTTGCACTAGAACTCACCAGATGTTGGGATCAACAATGAGGCGATGGTTTGCCAGACTTTAGGAAGAAGATGCAATCGGTGATGACTTGGTGGGCAAATGCAAAAAATGTAGAGGGATTATATTGCCAAGGTTGAGAGGTGTCTTCCAGTGTGAGGATTCGGACCGATCCGACGGATAAGGAGATCGAGTGACGATGGCACGGCGGTGACGGCCGAGTAGCGGTGACCGAGCTGGGACGACACTGGCATCAGGCGAGGGTAGTGCCACCGATCAGATCTGAACCCGGTGGCTAGATCCGACCGAATCCCAACGATGGCGAGAACGGTGGAGCTAGGACCGGGCAAGAAGGTGTCTGGCCGCGCAAGATCCATGGTGTCGGGGCTGGAAAACGGCGGCGGAGGCCAGATTCAACCGGATTGCATGGGCCTGGCCGAGGAGCGGTGACTGACACCAGGAGAAGAGCGATGGTGCTCGGACGGGAGAGGGGAGAGAGGGGGAAATATCTCTGTAGGAGAGGGGTGCAAGGAAAGAGAAGACTGTAAACTCACATGGAGGACATGCCATTAAAACTTGAACACATGGATGCCACATTTGCCAAAACCAAGATGGTTTTGGGTGAAGGGGGCAATTTACACCGATTTTGTTAGTTGGGGATTGAAAGTGGACGATTTTATAGTTGAAGGTATAAATCAGACTCGGGAGTAAATTGAGAGGGTAAAGTGAACTTCTTCCTTTGATTTTTACTAGAATAGTTCAAGTGACAATATGTGAAAGAAAATGGTAGGCGCAAAATTACCTCCCTTAATTTCTTCGTAGTTGCTCAGCATATACATTGGGATATTCTCTACTAGATATATAATTATCTCCATTTGGAGTAGGCCACCAAGTTGTGGCGTTGTCTTTAACCTTTCAATTTAGGTAAAGGGCAAGAGCGCCTTGTCGTCATAATACTCCACTTCGATTCCTTAGAAGGCATGAGCGTCTATGATGTGACACTTCGGTAACTTATTGGAAAGGTTCTTCAATCAATACAGTATATTAGTAATCACTTGTTAATAATTATGAGTTGCACAAGCAAAGTGCAAAAGTTGCTTCCGTTTGCTATGACAAATCAGTAACACCACAGACGGAGCGAATCGGTCGAGCCGCGTCTGTGACGAATCACCCATGTCCAGCTCTCATTGGCGCTATGGTACTTTCCTCAGGTTTGAACAGGGAAATATATCTGATGAGGATTAAATAAACTCTTAAATATAATTTTAATATTTAGTTAAGGCTAAGGGATCTCCGTGGTTGTAAACCCCTAAGGGTTGCTCCCCGAATACTCTAATCGCAAATACACTGTGCATATTGTCCGACCAGATTACTTAGAGAATCTATAAACTGGTTCCTGAGCTTGATTTCAGAATATTCCTTCTGTACAGTGGATAAAACATGTGCCTTATCCACTCCAAATAGCACGACGTTTTGGCCTTGAGTCTCCGACAATAACTGCCATGCGGTTGTTGCCTACATTCGACAACAACCGACAATCAGGCGTTTTATCTCTGACAATAACTGCCTCTCCGACTAGACACGTTGGTTCCATAAGACGTCTTCCCTGGCAAACAATTGGTGTCTCTTCGTTGGTATTGACGGCTGAAAGATGAAAGACAATCAAGGACATTCGATCATGAATTCATTCTCATTTAATTTAGTGTAATTAGGGCTAGTCACATGCCTTATTAAAGGTACCATATAACTAGTTCACAGCAATAAAGAGCATTCATATTCTTTCTCAAGAATTCTAGCCATTTTCCTCATATTATTTCATAAGTTCGGTAGCCTGATCGTCGACAATATCGGTTTGAAAATTTTATCGAGGGTAGCAATAGAACTAGTAACCGCCGGCTACTGCATTTTTTCGGACAAAAAAATTGATTTAAAATTTGAATCTTTTAGATGAATGTTAGATGAATCCGAAATTTTTTAACTGGTTTAGAATTTTAACGGATCCACCGATAAGTCCAGTAACCATCACTTACCGGCGAAATTCCAGGGATAGTTTTTTCCCTGGTTTAAACTAATAATGAAAGGAGAAACATTCCAAGTCAAACAGCTTAGCTTGCTAAAGTAACACGAAATCCCGAATAATGCGCGGCTAAGCAGCAATTTAAAATTCTATACGCTGCGTGCATAATCAGCCTGACGACAAGAAGAATAAATTTTGATAGGAGAGTGGTTCCCATTTGACACTTGGGACCTTTTATAGCGTATTAGATCTGATCCACGCATATCATAATACGGTATGATAATCCCTTGATAATATGACATGTTAGGTGCAATTGACACAAGCAGGGCAACTTGCAGATTGAGCTAGCTTTGCGTTGCGCGTGCAGTGCATCACGGTAGTTTCATCACTGTCCACCAGCGATCGATTCGGAGCATCGAAGGGCATGCATGTTGCCTCTTCCAGAAATGTGCAGACAGTGATCAGACAAACTGACAAAATGTTCTTGTGTTTTTCTCAGTTTGGATGCGCAGTTGTCACTTGTCAGCTGCTAGTACGTAGGACGAATTACCACTTGCATCGAAGGTAACCGCGCAGCAGGACGCCGAATTTTCTGGCAGCGAAAGGCCAGATCTTAGGAGAAACGAAGATATTAGGAGCTTGACACTTGAACTTGCAGGTGGCCGCGAAGGACTTCGAAGCGCTCAAAGGTCGTCGTAACCTTAGCTCTTACACGCTCTGCTGCTTTGCTAGATTGTTTTTTCTCTTGCGAAAGCGAAAGAAGAGGAGTTCATTGGACGGTTTCGTGTGAGATGAGAGCTTACGTTTACGCATCCCCCAGTGCAATCATCGGTGTCCTCCGCGTTGACACCCAACCACCAAAAGTAAAATCGACGAAGCAGCAACAGATGCGAGCATGTCTGTGGTTGATCGGTTTGTTGCTGTGCTGCCAGCAAGTGATAGTTAGCGTTTCCTGAAGCTTTTTTTTACTTGATGTCTTGAAGTTATTTCTCTTTGGCAGAGGTAGATGTGCGTATACCACTGCCTGCAAGTGATGGAATTCACTGAGCATAGCGGTCATGATCATCCTATGCAAATAGTAATCACCCCCATTGGTCTAGAAAAAGAAGAAGAAGAAGAAGAAGAAGAAGAACCACCCCCATTAGCTGCGTTGCTACTTGCTAGCTCAGTAGAGGTTCTGGGCGCTCCTCCTCTTGCTGGCCCAAAACATGGGCCGAGACCCTTTGCCAGACCGCCATATAAAACTCTCGGGGCCTGCTTGGGAGTTACTGCATTTTTTCGCTTGTAAAGGGAAAACACCTGAAACTTCTCATTACACAAAAATACTAGCGAGATCAAAATCCCCTGTACTGTAGGCACTCTGTTTGGGAGACGATAAACAAGTGCTAATTCTATTATTTGAGCAACTGGGATTCCTTATCAATTTATATAAATAAAAACAACCGGTGATATTTAAGACACCTCTTTTATTTTGAGGTAAGAAAATCCCACAAAAATCTTAAAAAAATACTAGAAATTCTCACACTAATCAAAAGAAAAGGAGAAGGATCTTCGTCACTTATTTTGGAGGGTTTAGATTATAACGAGGCAGATTAATCGTATATACATATTAGAGTTATATAATAAATGCAATTATATTTCAATTATAGGAAGTACAGCTATATATCAAAGTCAATTGTATCATAATATTTAGCCACGGAGTTGCGTGGGTAAATCTGCTAGTTCATCAAAATGATCATGACCATTGCATTATGCATCAAAATTTCAGACCCCAACATCAATTTAAAGCTGAAGAAAATCGATAAGAAAGATCGGATCAAATCATTAAAATAAGCCTTCACCTTCATCAAAATAGGTGCGAGCGTTGCATTATCCATCAAAATTTGCGGCGTTCGGCCTCCCCTTTGCGTGCCAAAATGCCATGCGCGGGCTTGTAGCAACGCAAACAGCCGGGCTCCTAGCTGCTCGGCCCAAGAAGGGCTCGGCCGGCAGCCCACACGACCTGGGCCGGCATGGCGGAATCTCCATTCGGGCGCCCAACCCGCCCCCTGCAAAAACTGCCAGCGCCGGCCATCCGCTCCGTGCTGCCTGGCCGCCGTTGCACACTTGGACCCGGCTGATTTCATCGCGCCGATGGATAATGCAGAGGACTTTAGATCTAATGCCCCGTTCTGGAACCTTAGTGGGCTTAGGTTCCAACCTTTTTTAATTTTTTGGAAGAGAACAGGTTCTAGCTTAATTAATTTCAGTCCAAACGAAGCTGATGCGGCGGTTGTGGTTTGACTTGTAGATATCAGCTTTCTCCACGCTTGCTGGTAGTTAATTTCCACCTAAAATGAAACGAGCTGCTGCTTTTGATACGGGATTTTGAGCTTGACAAGGCACCGCGTTCGTTTGTTTCAACGTTCAAGTACTAATCGCTACCGTGAGACGGTGAATCATCGATCGCTCGGTCTCTGTGTCCCATTCCCATCTCTTGAAAATTGTTTTTGTACCATCGATGGATTGTTTGATCTAAACGCGACATCTAGATCTAGCATGTACACGTAGATGCATGGATCTTTCTATCCACAGCTATTTGCAATGTACTAAAATATCATCGTCTCCATCCGACAGAATATTTGACAAGCGATTCACGTGTTTCTTTCGATCCGTATGCATATTTTGCACGAGCCTGCAGCTTCACATGGACTGATCAATGCCGTGGTAGCTAGTAGCTGCTGCTAGGGTTGTGCACAGCCAGACGTATGTTTGCAGAAACTGTACCGTCGTACGTACGTAGGATCGCGAGCCACGCAGCAATACCAGGTACGCTGTCTAATTAGGTCCTTGGAACAAGCAATATAATCTTGTTGTACCGACAGATGTGTGTATGGCCCTGTTTGTTTCCACTTAAGATTATTATAATCTAGCTTATAGGTGCAGATTATATAAGCTAGCTTATAATAAGTTGGTGGAAAATAAGCTATCAGGTGTTTGGCAGTCTGGATTATCAGAGTTATGAATTGTTGTATTCGAATGTTTAAAGACTACAATGCCCTTGAGCTTATAATGTTTAAAGATTAGGGAGTTAATGAATGGCAAAGGTGGGTAATTTTTCTGAAGTTTTATGGTCATTTAGATAAAAGGTGATCTATAAGCTGAAATAAGCTTCTTTTTTGAGCTTATTAGATTACAATAATCTGGGCTATTAGATTATAATAAGCTACCTTATAATTTGGACTGTTTGTTTCTACTTATGATTTATAAGCTAGATTATAATAATCTTAAGTGGAAATAAACAGGGTCTATGTCTCTACTAACTGTACTCTCCAAACTCACCTCCAATTAATCCTACATATTATCGATCTCACTCTCACCTCGCCCGTATGTTTCTCAAAACTTTTGACTAGATCACGCGCGAGTTGGTTGCATGATAGTTGATCAGACGCATGCATGCCTGAAAATTAATTGGTGAGATCAGTCATTGATTGATCTGAAATTGTCACCATCAGCACGGCATTTCAGAGCGTATCCGATCCTTCTGTGCCACGGCATGACAGTTCATCTCATCATCGTATTATTGCCAGTCTGCTTGTACTAATTAAACTCCTCGATCCTAGCTTAGTCATTATCTCTCACCAGCTCCCTCGATCTCCTTCTCTAGTGAGAGAGTTACCCGCGAGCTAATGTTTAGTTAGGGACTTTTGGAATTGGTATTGCTCTCATTTGAAGAGAAAACGATCTCTCCCCGGCCATTTGATTCCTAATAAGCTTCTAGCTACCTCACTGCTTCTTCCCTACTCTCTTTTTTTTATCCTTGCTAGTACAAGATAGCTAGGTTGCTTCCATCCCACTTTGTTCAAACCCTAAGGTATATGTCCCTTATGTAACTTTACATCATCCATATATACTTCCATCCATCGATATATCGCCTCATCGATCGAGCAGATACTACCTACCATTGACTTGTGACATTGTGACTGACACCCCCCCCACGGGTTTCGCTGCAGAAGAAGATTGGTTGGTGCATGCGATTGCACGGTACTACACTCTGGTTGTACCGCCTACATTGTGCATCACATATTCACATACACACGGCTACACACTCCAGCACAGGCGGATCTGGGACCTAGAAAAATTAGTAATGGTATTATTTCGATATAGGCCCAAAAACTCAAAGATTAGTGGTACAGCCTAGCCCGAGGCGCCAGCGGCACAGCCCAAAGCGCCAATATCATTCACGCCGTCACGGGTGGCTAACCCTCGCCAGTTCGCCTGACCCCAACTCCAGCACCTCCGGCCTCCTTTCACTCCTCCAATGCCTCCTCCCTCTAGGCTCCAGCGCCAGCTCTAGGCCTCTAGCGCCATTGGCGTTGCCTCCCTCCTGTGCCACCTCCCTCCAACGCTAGCGTCATTGCCTCCCTATAGGCTCCAGCCATCCAGTGTCGCCTCCCTCTAAGTTGTACGGCGCGAGGTCGTCAACATCTACATCCCCAAGGACCGCACGTGAGCGAGATGAGCAGAAGCTTCAGTTGAATCGGTTGGTTTGTTCCCTGATTTGGGGGTTGATCTGTGTATGGCTTGTAGGTTGAGTGGGTAGGAACTGGAATACAAAATTTTGAGGTTTTGGGAATTGATTTATGTGTTTGTACTTCAATTGTTACAGCCTGTAGGACTGGCAACCCCCGAGAGTTTGCATTCGTGAGGTATAAATACGAGGACAAGGCGCAAATTGCAGAAGCCAGAAGGTAGTTGATCGGCTCGACGGTGGGTTCCTCTCCCCTCACGGGAATTTGTATGATACATGTAGTTGAAATATTGAATACTATCCTGATCTGGATTGTGAATGAGAAAATGAATTGAAATATTGAATGTTATGCCAATCTGTATTTTGAATGAGAAAATGAATTAAAATATTGAATGCCATCCCGATCTGAAGTTTGAATGAGAAAATGATTTCAAATATCGAATGCCATATGTTTTGCATTTTTCTATTTAGGAATTAGGCATACAAAATGAAGAGGAGCAAGACATTGTCATCTTATTTTTCAACATGAACACAATGCAGCCAATCTCTTCTAGAAACAGTTGGAACTGGATCTAGTAAAAGGGAGCAAAATAACCTTCATATTGAACTCAATCCAGATGGTATAGTTGCTGATCCTAAACTTCAAAACCCGATTGAGTTGCATGTAAACATTAGGGATGCTACTAAAAGGGAGCATTTGCATTGGAACTATGCCAACCAAGTGGACATAAGTCTCCATGGAAAGAACAAGGAGGTCAGAAGAAGAGATTTTAGAAATTATGGTTCAAAATGTATTATTAGTTAGAATATAGTGTTGCTAAAGATACGACCTTTTGTTTTTACTGTTATCTCTTTAAGCAGCATAGAGTTGACAATAAAGCAAGAAGACACTTAGAGACTTTTAAAAATCAGAGGCAAAATATGGATTATGTGATGGCTGCTACCACCAAGAAGGATGAGAAAGAATATAAAGCATGTCTTACTGTTACGCTCGGCATTGCAAAATTTCTTTTGTTTCAAACTCTTGCTTTTCGAGGATATGATGAGTCTTCTAGCTCAAACAATAGAAGGGACTTCTTAGAAATATTGAAATGGTATAAAGAGAAAAAAGAAAACATTGTAAAATTGCTTGATAATGCTCTTGTGAACCATTTAATGACTTCACATCATTAAACTTTTATTGGTGATATTGACGATAAGCATTTCACCGTACTTATTGATGAGGCCTGTGATGCATCTATCAAAGAGCAAATGACTGCTTTTATGAGATTAGTAGCTGCATTTTTTTTAATGCCTTAGTAAGTCTAAACTATATTAACTATACTTTCTTGCCCTATGCAAATACGTCAATAACAAAGGACATGTGATAGAGAGGTTTCTTAGGGTTCAACATATTTCTGACATGACATTGTCTTTGCTAAAGTTAGCATTGGATGGTATGTTACAGTTTCATGCTCTCTCAATTTCTAGATTGCAAGGACAAGGATATGATGGAACATCAAACATGAGAGAAAAATTTCATGGGTTGCAAAGAGCATATGAAAATCCATATGTGTTTACGTCCATCGCTTTGCTCACCAATTCCAATAAATGGTTATTTCTGTTACCACTTGTTGTTCTTCTGTCTTGAATTTTCTTAAGTACACCACCATAATTGTCAACATTGTTAATTCTTTTAGTAACAAAAGAGATCAATTAGCCCAAGATTCCCATGATAAAATTGTGAACAAATTAGAGAACAGTGAAACTTTTCAGGGAAGAAGAAAAAACCAACAAACTAACCTTGTAAGGACCGGAAATACTTGTTGGGGCTCATATCATAAAACAATATGTCGTCTTCTTATGTGGGGCTTGATCCTAGAGATATTAGAGAATTTGAGTGATTATGCCACTAGTGCAATATAGAAAACCATAGCTTCAGATTTGTTGGAAAAATATAGAGCTTCGAATTTGTACTTATATTGCATCTTATTATCAGAATTTTGGGCAAGACTAATTATCTATCAAAATGCTTGCAAAAGAAAGATCAAAACATTGTTCGTATCATAGGGTTGATTAGGACCATATTGAAGACAATTGAGATAATAAGAAATGATGGTTGGGATGAGCTTTTCGAAAAGGCAAATGCCTTTAGTCTCCAACATAAGATCATTGTACCAAACATAAATGATGCAATGCCGGTTAGGAGTTATTCAATGGGTCATGGCGGCTAAATGGTAACTTACTATGATCATTTTCATCATAAAATATTTATTGTGGTATATGACCAAATTGTTGTTGAAATGAATAATCGCTTTGCTAATCGACCCAGTTATTGATGTGCATTGTTTATCTTGATCCAAAGAATTATTTTGCCAACTTTGATGAGAACAAATTAGTTAAACTTGCTAGGATGTATGCTGCTGACTTATCCCAATATGATTGTGTAATTCTTAGGAACCAACTTAGCATATTTATTGTTAATGTGAGAAATGGTGTAGATTTTGCAACTTGCATTGATCTTGGAAATCTTGCTACGAAGATATGGTTCAAACTGAGAGACACATGGTTTTTCCTTTGGTATATCATCTCATTAAATTGGCCTTCATTTTACCAATGGCAACAACAATTGTAGAAAGAGCTTTCTCGGCTATAAAGATTATGTAGAAAGAGCTTTCTCGGCTATAAAGATTATTAAGACTGAGTTACGAAATAAGATAAATAATGAGTAAATCAATCATAGCACGGTATGCTATTTTGAGCGAGACATATTTGTAAGTATTAATGATGATAAGATTTTAGAGCGTTTTTAAGGGATGAGGTCACGTAAGAAATAACTATCTCGTGCTAGTGGTAAATTAGCTTCTTATAGATGTAAACATTATGTTCTTCATATTTATTCATACACCTATTTGATTTACTTCCATATGTTGTCTTTGTATGTTTTGGTTCTTGTCCTATTATTGATGAAGAAATGGCGGGTTAGGATGAAAGCAAATTTTCATTATTTAGGTACTCAAATTATATCTCTACTCTGCTACATTGTTTATGTTTGCCATTTTTTTCTTATTATGTTTTGTGTTGAAGCATTGAGCTAAATTTATATTTGCGATGAACTTCTATTATACCATGGTGTAGGTATAAAGTCACATTGTTTTTAAACTGTTAGCATGTTACAATTTAGCCCGAGGTCCGATGAAGTTTCAGATCCATCACTGTGCATCAGCATCCATCGCTTGTTGCAAGTACCAATCTTCAGGTACAGGTAACTGTTTGCATATATACCAAGGACTACGTAGTAAGTACAAACTAACTAACCTCGGCGAGAGACGGATCAAGCACTGCGATATATACGTACGAACAAATCCGCACCGCGATAATTTGTAGAACAGCGACTAACAGCTGGTGGATAGAGTTCTCTATCGGCGCGTCTCTTCGTATATAAGCAATTAATCATTCCAAGTTTGTGGAGCTAGCAGAAAGAAGAGTTGGTAATTACCTACTAAATTATGCGAGCAACAGTGGAGAAGCCGGCACACACCGAACGCGCGCTCTGAATGAAAAGTGAGAGTAGATAAAAGTGCGTCTGATATTCTTGAGCGAGAAGATTATTAGTTAGGCCTTTATTTGCAAAAAGGGTTAACTAGCTAGCAAAGCAATGACCAAGATGCTTTACAATTCACGGTGGGTCGGGTGAGCTTTTCAATTTGATCGAAAGCAACCATAAAGTAGCTAGTATCTCTTTCATCGGATTTTCAGGTTGTTAATTATGGTCTTACATTATATATGTTCCAAACGGGAAAAAAGAAGGATTATTTTCACAGTATATTATAGTGATGGTAGGAAGGTAGTAATATAAATAAAATCTGATTTGATTTGTAAAGATATTATAGATTTTTGTTTTTATTTTAAGGTGTTATACAACCATGTAACACGTAGCGTCAAACCATGGATACCCAACATAAGAAAAGGGGGCGTTGCATTCGTCTCATATGTGCATGCGTACGTGTATATCGTTGCTATGTTCGCTAAACCTGCCCGCTCGTCGCAGTCGCAACCTGCGTGCTCTACGCCGACTTGAAGATGAACCCACCGAGGCCACGGTCCGGCCTGCCACGCGTGATGAGGACATCACACCTATAGATATAAATAAGAGTTTTCAATCTAAAGTAATACAAAGGTCAATTATAACTATTTCTTAGAAATACATATCTGTATAATAGAAAATAGACCACTACCTGATGCATATAATATTATTTTACTCAAAAACTTAGGAGCTAATCAAGCACAAGAAAAAGTACAAAATGAAGAGAAATATGTGCAAGCATGGTACAAAAGTCTCCACATTAATTTTGTGCCAACTCAACTAACAGTTCGAGTGGGATACATTCTAGAGTCCAATTCGGATTTCGGAGACAACACTAACTTCAAATATACATAGAATTTACATATAGAATCCGTTTGAGGTGTATGAGTACAATATGGAAAGCTTATCTCACCATCTTTAGAATAGATCCGACCCCATCACCAAGATTCCTTTTGTGCATGTCGCAATCGCCACAACAATCTGGCGCTAATTTAGTCAGACATGACCGACTTCAAACGCGCATAAAATTCGCATCAAGAGTTCATTTGAAATGTATGAGTACAGTATGAAAAGCTTATCTCTTCCTCTTTCTAACACAGGAATAAGCAAAATAATCTTTCAGTTTTAGAATTAGAGATAAAATGATATATGATTTGATTAGTTTACATGTGTTGATAAGTTTTTATGTGCCAAGGACCTACATGCTCCTATAAATAGAGGCCGAATTGGCCATATAATACAGGTTTGTTTAGATTAGTTTTTCGCTGTGAAACTTCATTGTGTGTTCTTATGTTGACTAGACCAACAACTGCGATTGCAGGTCTCAACTCTTTCATGTTCCTAATTGATATTCATATTATTCAGATTGTCTTTATCTTGTTCTTTGATTGCTCACAGGAATTGAATCTCATGTTCAGGACAACCGTGTTCTTGACAAGATTGATAACGACCAGGTGTGGTTTAGAGATTGCAAGATGGACTTGATCATTTCAATCAAGTAGCCTCATCGTTAGCTCCAGGAACAGTGAGGCTATGGTGCAACTCACCCACATCACGATGACCAGGATCAGCACCACATGCGCTACGAGCAGCCGGCCGCCGTCACCCATGAACAGCCCATATGGCCGCCTCAGAATGCCGAAGATCTTCTCCACGTACTTCTTGCACGCGAACAACGCCGTGAAGAGGACGCCCCACGCGCCGCACCCACCATGCAGCTGTGCTGCCTCCAGCGGGTTGTCAAACTTGAGCTTCTCGGCCAGCACGTTGAGCCGGATAAGCACCCACGCCGACATGAACCCGTAGATGATCGCCGCCCACGGCCGAGCAGCACCTGCCGTCATCGAAAGGCGACTGTGGCGGCGCCAAGGATGGTGGCGGCAGGCTTGTTTACAATTTTACCCCTTTGAAAATTCTACTACTAGTGTTATAAGTGATAGTATAACTAAATCTTAATTAATTTGAACCATTGAAATTTAAATATTAGACGGATTATATTCATTTTAAAATACCGTAAAAGAGCTTAAATAGAACAGGCAAAACAATCTTACGTTGTATAATTTTTGTTGTGTAGCATTGTACATCAGACCAAACATGTACATGCAATCCAACCAATGCAAGTGCGAGTACCGTACATGTAAAATTGTGCACATACACTAGTAGAGCGCGAAGGATTGATATCACATTGTATGGTTCCGTTGAAATTATAGATATCCGAAAGGCCAGTGCTTGTTCCACTTGTAGTTAAACCAAAGAATACATTATTAGAAAGTACAGACAAATCGCCATGGTTTCTATTCTGCGGTTCCAAAAGAGACTGACTGACCAAATTCACTTTTGGACTGTTCATCGATTTGGACTGCATATATGCACAGCCATCAAAATTAGGTGCACTGGAATTATATGATTTGAACGCATCAATCACGAGCACCTAAAACATGCCATGCCACTATTGTAGAAGCTTCATCCCGATAAAAGAGCCACTAAATTCTGCGAAATTTAGCTCTAGTTTAATCGACGAACCGCAGCCAAAACGCCGGAGATTAGTTTGGATGGCTAGCTCACATGGCGTATAGAGGTCAGAGAACTCACTCGTGTTCATCAGTGTTATGAATATCACTTGTATTCAATATGAGGCCAATAGACCGGTATATATACACAAGGTACAAGGTGACATGCCATATAGAGATAAGGCATAAAAGGAAAGAAACAATCTATCCTAATACAACTCAATCTGTATATATCTCTAACATCCCCCTCAAACTCATGGTGGATCAATAACACCGAGTTTGGAGAGGTAGAAGCCGTCTTTGTGCTCGGGTCAGGCCTTCGTGAAGAAATCCGCTATCCGAAGCTCAAGGCACATCTTCAAGAGCAACCACCGATCATGCACACAAGACCTCATGAAGGAAGCAACAACACCAATATGCTTGGTGAGCTCATGCTTCACAGGATCACGGGCAATACTGATAGCACCTGTACTGTCTAACAAGAGAGGAGTCGGTGTAGTGACAGAAACACCAAAATCCTCAAGTAACCACCGTAGCCAAGTAATCTCTGCTGTCAAGAGAGCCATAGCTCGCAACTCAGCCTCTGCACTCGAACGGGACACTACAGTCTGTTTCTTCGTCTTCCAGGCAATGAGAGAACCACCAAGAAAACACAAGATGGCAGAGATAGACCGACGATCGGAGGATCACCGCCCAAGTAGCATCCGAATAAGCTCAAGTCGTAATGAGTCGGAGCGTGGAAAGAAGAGACGGCGAGAGATAGTCCCCAAGGTATCGCAGAACTCAAGAAGGTGGTGTAGTGGACCCGAGTGGGAGCGTAAACGAATCGACTCGGAATGTGAACTGGATAAGTGATATCCGGACGAGTAACAGCAAGGTAGACAAGGCTCCCAACAAGATGATGATAGCGAGTCGGATCAGAAAGAGGCTCGCTATCGAGGGTTTGAGGTGAACATTGAGCTCCATGGGAGTCTCAACAAGACGTCGATCGGTGAGAGGCGCGATCAAGAAGATCTCGAATATACTTCTCTTGGGACATAAAGAAACCATCCGGGTGGAAGTAACCTCAATCCCAAGGAAGTAACGAAGAGGACCAAGATCCGACATAAGGAACTCGCTCACTAAGACGAGCCTTGACAAAGGCAATGTACTCGTAATCATCTCCGGTAATGATCATATCATCAACATATAGAAGAAGAAGAGTCCGACCACGAGACGAAGTGTGGACAAAGAGCGCAGGATCATGATCACTTGCTGAAAAGCCAGCAGCAGTGATCACAGAGGAGAAGCGCTCAAACCAAGCACGAGGGGCTTGCTTAAGGCCATAGAGAGAGCGACGAAGGCGACAGATCATGCCCTCAGGAACAGAATACACAGGTGGCGGATGCATGTAGACCTCCTCACGCAACTCGCTATTAAGAAAGGCATTCTTGACATCGAGCTGAGAAACATACCAGTGGCGTACAGACGCCACTGAAAGAAGGGTGTGGACAGTGGTCATGTGAGCCACAGGAGCAAAAGTCTCGCCGTAGTCACGACCATGCTCTCGCCGGAAGCCACGGCAACAATACGCGCTTTATAGCGCTCAAGAGAACCATCAGAGCGAGTCTTAATCTTATAGACCCACTTACACGTGATGGGACGAGAGTGAGATGGAAAAGGAACAAGATCCCAAGTACCAGTACGCTCAAGGGCAGCAATCTCCTCGGTCATGGCATGTTGCCACTCGGGGTGAGTAGCAGCATCCCGGTAAGAAACAGGCTCACGAGTAGATGCGCCAGCAAAGGCAAAACGGGTAGGGGGTCGAAGCGACTGGCGATCGCGGAGAGCGTAGCGATGAGAAGATGACCCATCAGGGGAAGATGGTACATCAGAAGATAAATCATCAGAAGAAGATGGCTCATCTGGAAGATCCTCAATACGAGGTCGACGAGTGTAGACGAGTGTAGTGGGGAGCTCGAGGAGCCGAGGAGCCAAGGCGGCGACAACGGCGGAGAGGCCACGGAGGGAATATGTGGAGACTCAGTGGGACGGGTGGACGAGGGTAAGATGATATAGGTGTATCCGAAAGGTCAAAAGAGAGAGACTCCATAGAGGAAACCAAGGAGAGGTATGGCGTGGGTAGAAGGGACGAGACTCGTCGAAAGTCACATCCCGAGAAATCCGCATCCGTCGACCAACAAGATCCCAAAGACCTATAACCCTTGTGCTCGCATCGTATCCCGTAAAATACACTCAACGGTGATCGGTCGGTTTAGTGCGTTCTCGAGGGCGAGAAGAACGTAGCAAACGCAGCCAAATAGACGAATGGCAGAGTAGTCAGGAAGGAGACCACAGAGACGCTCAAAAGGGATTGCGCCCTCAAGAGCGTAAGAAGGCCGGATGTTGACGAGATAGGTGGCGGTGGAAACACCTCGCCCAAAAGTGAGGTGGAATAGAGGCGGCAATCATCGTGGCACGAGCCAACTCAAGGAGGTGACGATGCTTGCGCCAAGCAACACCATTCGAGCATGAGCACCGGACAAGAGAATCGAGAAGAGTTCCCCCTCGCCAAGGAAGTCAGCAGTGATGAGAGAGGTACCGCCACAGAGTCGACCACGAAAGACACGAATAGGAGTGGAGAACTGCGTGCGAACCATAGTTGCAAATTGTTTATAGATAGACAAGACCTCACTACCAGAGGACATGAAATATATCCAAGTGTGGCGAGAGAAATCATCTATAAATATGATATAATATCGATGACCCCTTTCAAACGAAGGAGCCGGACCCCAAACATCCGAATGAACAAGATCAAATGGACGCCGAGATCTTGACTCACTATGAGGATAAGGAAGTCAAGTTGTTTACCTAACTTACGTACGACAATCTAAAGACACGTCTCCGAGATGCAGACCCGAAGACCACGACGAACAAAAGACGGCGGACGAGAGCCACACATATGGCCAAGGCGGTGATGCCACTTCTTGGAAAGAGCCGGAGACTGAGTGGCGAGGCGGAGAGCTGGCGGTGACGGTGGCGCGGAAGGAATGTGAAGCCGTCAAGCTCCCATAGACGTTGTGAGTCAAGGCGCCGAGGGCCGAACCAACCGAGCTCCGTGTGACGGTCCCGAACACAACAAGAGTCGAATCGAGAATGACCCGACAACCAAGATCGATCGCCCAATGTAAAGAAGTCGATGGTAAGGCGAGGAACATGAGCAATGAAGGAACATGAAAAGATGAGTTGCTAAGAGATCCTCGGCCAGAGACAGAAAGAGATGTACCATCAGCAGTGAGAACACTAATAGGAGAATCAAGAGGTGTAATGAGGGACAGAGTGGAAGCATCAGAAGTCATGTGAAAAGATGCTCCAAAATCAAGAATCCATGGGGAGGTACCTGACTGTGTAGAGGGTGGTTTCGGTGTTCAAGAGTCGATGCGAGAACTCGTCGAGGAGAACCCGAGGCGGCAAGTAAGCGTCGAATTTGGCTATCTCCGCTCGGAGAGAAAGCTGAAGTAGTCGATGCGACGTCGATGCAGAAGCACCAGTGTCAGTGCTAGTAGAAGAACGGCGTGAAAGATGCTGCTTCTTCTTATAGCACTGAGACTCAATGTTACCGGCCTTGTCGCAGTAGGAGCAGTGAGGACGGCCACCTCCAGATGGAGGACGGCCACCATCGCCTGTGGCAGCCGCTGGAGGAGGCGGTGTCTTGGCGTGGAGCGAGCGGTGAAGCGGTGGACGAGCGGCGAGCACGAGAGGGAGTGGCGGCAGACCGGCACCACTGACGAGTCTCCTCCGCGTATCTCAAGAAGAGCCTCCGGAAGAGTGACACGAGGGTGACGTGCAAGGAGTCGGGCACGCCACGCTCGAACTCGGGACGGCGCGAGTAAGGAACTCGAGATCCGCTGAAACTCCAGTCGGCCGTGCGCCTAGGCAACACGGACAAGATCAACAACCAGTAGTGCGAAGAGAGTCCAACTGATGCCAAACAGCAGAGCTCTGAGTGTAAAAAGCGTCAACAAGATAGCATCACCCTGCTGAAGAGAGTGCTCTGACGGACCACCGACAGTACAAGGCGTCACCGAGGGCTCAGAAGCGGCGACGAAGGTGAGTCCACATCCGAAAGCCGAGGAGAGTCCCACAACCTCGAAGAGAACCGAGGTCGACATCGGCATGAGGACAGCAGCCGGCGCCGTCGTCGTACCATCGAGTATAGGCAGTCCGTTGATCCTTGTATAAATCGAGCCTCTTGGTAGACAGAGACAGCCTTATCATCAGCAGAGGCCGCCTCATCGCGCAGCAGCCTTGTTACCGTCGGAGGCAACGTGACAAGCGTAGGTTCCGTCGGAGGAGTAGGGCAAGGCGGGCAGATGACGTCGCCAGAGAGGATGCCCCAGAGACGAAGACCACGCATATGGATGCGCAAGTGAGATACGAAATCGGTGTAATTAACACCATCGAAGATCACCGGGCAACGAGGGAGAGAAACAGTACCCATTGGTAGGCGGTGCTGGACGGCACGGCAACCAAAGGAACGAAGTCTAACAGCGGCTACGGACGGCGGCGGTTAAAGCGATGTTTTTTTGCTCGGTCGGTTTACAAAACCGACCGGTCGATCGGTCGGATCAAATCGCGGCGGAGCGACCGAGCGGGCGGGAGCGAGGCGACGAGGTCGGCGGGGTCGGCACGGGCGGGTCGGCGACAGCGGCGGGTCGGCGCCGGCGGCAAGACGAGCGAGGCTACGAGGTCGGCCGGCGGCAACGCAAGCGGCCGGCGGCGGCGGCCGAGCGGCGACATCTGGGCGGCCTCGGCGGCGGGCGGAACGGAAGAGGAGGCCAAGACGGCGGCGGCGGCGGCCTGTGGGCGACGCGGGAGGAGGAGGCGGCGGCACTGAAGAGGAGGCGCGGCGGCGACGGGATGAAACCCTAGACAAGCGGCGGCGACGGGCAAACCCTAGGTAAGTTTTGCTCTGATACCATGTTATGAATATCGCTTGTATTCAATATGAGGCCAATGGGCCGGTATATATACACAAGGTACAAGGTGACATGCCATATAGAGATAAGGTATAAAAGGAAAGAAACAATCTATCCTAATACAACTCAATCTATATATATCTCTAATAATCAGCACGATGAGTAATTAAATGGGACAATCCATTGAGCTGGTCCTGATCTTTGCTCCTGACGGCAATTTTAACCAAATCATACTAGTTGGCTTCTGCAATGCTAGCTCCTGGGCACTCGATCGATCAGATTCAGAGCAAGTTCAGTATGGCTTTGGGTTTCACGCAATAATTTTTGGGACCCGAAAATATTAGCAAGCTGGAGGCCAGACCGGGATCTCCATGATTGCTTCAAAATTGTTGTTTGTTCGGTGCCTACGGAAGATTAAAATATGTGGATTGTGAAGTTTGGCGTATCAGTGTATGGACTGAAGCTTGTATCACCCTGGTGGTTCTGTTATAATCAGTCGGTGACTACGGTCGGTGTTCACGAGAGCGTTGAACAACAAGGGAGAGACGTCACAGCTAATAGCTGCCAGCTGGGTGAGTAATTTCTGAACGCGGCTACATATACGGACCATCAATGCATGCCGTATGTAAGCTGAGGTAGGAGGTGTACTGTACCTGCTTCCACTAGTAGATTTTAGAAGAGACGCTTTCCACGGGTCATTCAGACTTGGCGCTGTCAGAAACCGGGGACATAACATTTCTCCTGATGAACATAATGGAAGCTACGGAATTGAACCTTCCTGAATCACGGGAGCTCCAAAGCCAGATGAAGATCATGCGCAGGAGTTACAGAAGCCAATGGAAGAGCTGGGTCCAAGGTGTTTCAGTGTCTCCTCAGATCGATCTCTCAACATAGTTTCTTTTTCCTTAAGTAAACAAAAGGACCATTTTTGCAATGAGTGAAAAAAAAACCTGAAAAATGATATTTTATATGTACTCAACCACAGGGTTAAATGCTTCGGATTGAAAAAACTTTCCAAGGTCACCGAGATGAACGAAATTTCATTCGTTTCGTTCAAAAATTCGGATGTAAACTTCAAATTTTTTTATGAAATTTAATCAAAATTTAGATGAAATTCAAATGGAGATAAATTCAGCCAAAATTTGACCAAACTATTGTTCTTTCAGGGGTAACAAAATGGAAGAAATGTCCAAAAGTCCGAAATTTCGGCGAAATTGTGAACCATGCTCAACCATATATATGGACATCGATTCTAGAAGCGGTGAGATCTGGAGGTGGAGACAAAAGGTCAAATAGGCAGGGATATGAATTCTTATGCGTACCAACTAAGAAGAGCTGGCGTTACAAGATTGGAAGTTATTTAAGCATCCACAGAAAAACACTGACTAAAGCTGAAAAAATGTGATAGTATATAGAAATAGGACAACAAACTATGAGAGATACACCAATATTTTGATTTTTTGCGAAGCTGTTCCGCGACCACAACTTTCTCCCTGATATATTAATTTTGTGCTTGTAGTTATCAAATTAACTCCTGAGCATGGATAACGTAATTTATTCAAGAATTTATTCTGTTACTCACTCCAAGTAGTTGAAGAACTGAGTACTTCTCAGCATCTTCAGTAGAGCTTTCCTCAGGACTTACAAAATAACTACTCCTGAATTTAAGCCAGACACTGTTCTGAACAAAACAGCACACAGAAAATTCTCCAATCTCCATAAACATTCATCGTTTTAATTTGGAATCCTAGTAGTCCCATTTCTCCAACACTGCCGGCATGTACAATCAGATAGCTTGCGATTTCCCTGCAGCAGCACTATCTGAAGATTTGAACTCTGAAGCCTGAACAATTCAGCTACCGCATCGTTGTCTAATTCATTCCATCATTATTGATGTGTAAATAACACAAATCGAGCACATAATATCTGCGTGATGATAAATCCAAATGCACGAGGATCTTCTCCAAAAATACGAAAGGGGCAGTGACGTAGCCGCGCCTATTCTGCGCTGGCCATGGCTTACTTCCCCATCTCGCCATCTCCCTCCCACCCCAGGCGAGACAGCCACAGTCTAACCACCCCGTCGCATAAACAAACATAAATAGTTGCAACTATACATACAACCATGCCTCTGTGTCCCGTTCCAAAAACGAAAAGGAAAAAAAAGAAAGATACAAGAAAAAACAAGCAACAACCAGATACTAGAATACATGCAAGGCAAGAACCAGATGGACGTTACATGTACAACAGCTCAACCTCCAAACCCCCCATGGAAGCTTTACAATCTTGCATGTTACTCATTTGACCCACCCCCTGGTACTCTCTCTCTCTCTCTCTCTCTCTCTCTCTCTCTCTACATAGGAAGGGAAGGAGAGCCAAATCCTACTGCTACTAGCATAGAGACTAGAGAGAAATTAGAAGTGCTGGTGGAGAGAGGAGATCCCGCAACCATAAAAGAAGAAAGCAGGCGAACCAAACCAAACATACCAAAGGGAAGCAAAGAAAAGGCAAGCATATAACAAAAGGCACTATAGGAAAGCGTGGTAGCCACGCGAGGACAGGCAGGAGACACACAGCAAGCAAGAACTAGGAACTAGGAAGAAGAAGCTCAGTTTCATCTCGTAGAGAGAGAGAGAGAGAGAACGGAGGAAAGCAAAGCAAAGAAGCTATTTTTTACGCCCTCTCTCTCGGAATCGGGTCCTTTCACTCTTCTCACTCTTTGAAGTTGACGTTGTTTCCTAGCCCATCGGATAAAAACATGGAATCTGGTGAGTTCTGTAGCATCTAAACTGGACCATTCTTTTTGCATCCGACGACTGAGAATCTTCTAGGGTCACAATTATTATTTGAGGGTCTCAATCCCTATCTTTCCTGGGTTTGCAAGCCACCCGAAAAAGCCGGGGGTGGTGGGGGGCGGTAAGTTTCTTTAAAGCGCGGGAGCGGGAGGCCACCCGGGAGCTCCGAAGATGCAGCAGCGGCGCAAGTCGGTGTTCGCGATGAAGCAAGCGGCGCTGGGGGCCGGCGTGGCGGCGCGCCGCTGTCGCTGGCGGCGGTGGTGTTCGCGCTCTTCGTGTTCGCGACGTTCCTGTACAACGAGGACATCAAGTCCATCGCCGACTTGCCCTTCGGCGCCGGCGCGCTCCGCGCCAAGGCCCCCGACCTCCACCTCCTCGAGGAGGCCGAGGCCGCCGCTCACCTCGCCGTCAACACCCTCGCCAAGCGCGGGGAGGAGGTCATCGTCCGGGTCCTCGACGCGCCCGCCTCCGAGGCCCTGGGGGCCAGCGGCGGCGCCGCCAACAGCAAAAGCACGGTGAAGGTGGCCAAGATCAATGCCAACTCCAACGCCATAGCGGACGCCAGTGGCGGCAAGGTGGACGAGGGGCAGGAGAAGGACAGGGACGTGACGCTCCCGAGCGTGAACGAAAGCGGCGCGGTGGAGGCGAAGCGGCGGGAGGACGAGGAGGCGGCCGAGAAGGCTGCCTCGGCGAAGGCCGCCGCGGCGACGGCGGCGCTGAGGACCGTGGTGAGCGTGCCGGAGACGTGCGACCTGTACCGCGGCAACTGGGTGTACGACGAGGTGAACGCGCCCGTGTACAAGGAGGCGCAGTGCGAGTTCCTGACGGAGCAGGTCACCTGCATGCGTAACGGCCGCCGCGACGACTCCTACCAGAAGTGGCGGTGGCAGCCGACCGACTGCGACCTCCCGCGGTACGTTCTTTCCGATCATTTCACGCCGTTTTTCAGCCGCTTTGGGGGATTTGCAATTCGTGCCGGAACGCGAGGCCAAATGGGTGGCCTGGTTCGTCAGCGCGCGCTTTGATACGCACCAGAGATCAGCATCGGCTTCAGGAACCTCCCCCGGCACCGGAAGGAAATTGACGCCGGTTTTTACCGTTTTCTGCGTCCGTCACCTCCATACCACGCCGGAGTAGCAAAGAATTTGTGAGAAAAGCACCCCTCGTACTCGTAGGGATTCTTTTTTGGGGCAAATAAAGGTCAGCGTGTCAGAGACATTAATAGAAGGTTCGAGATTTGTGCAGCCGGGATGGAATAGGAGCAGCGCCAAAAAAAAAAAAGACTAAGCCGTGTGTGTGACACAGGACTGTACTGTTCCGTTAACAGCCGCGCGCAGTGTGTGTGACGCGAATCGTCCTGTTATTACTCCAGGGGTTCCTCCGCGCTCGCGAAGGCCACGTCGCCCCCGCCGGCCGTCCGCGCGACACGTGCATGAGGAATTTTAGTACGGTCTGGTGAGTGATTTTGTAAAAAGTTCTTGTGTTTTCCTGAAATTACGTACAGGTCCTTTGTTCTCACGAAAAGGTCTCTGGAATTTTATTTAGCCCTTTCACTTTGCAGGATGACCCCTGCGGTTTTGGAAATTACGCACGGGTCCCTGGCAGTTTACGTACAGATCCTCGATTTTTTCAAAAAAGTCCTTCTTCTTTTTCGAAAATACGTATTTGCCTCTGGTTTTTTTTACAGGCCCTTGTTTTTTTGCGAAAAACCCTTTAACTTTTTCGAAAATACGTATTGCCCGGTTTTTTTAAACTACTCACGAATTATCGCCTCTTTTATTTTGGTACGTACGATAACTAGCTCGACGTTGCGCCGCGCCTGCGAGGCTAGTATACTACTACTCGTGCTGGTATTGTAGGGGCAGATCGGCGATGCAACGTTGCGAGCCGAAAAGTAGTCTAACGAAGAGTACTAAATGGCAGGTTCGACGCGCGTCTGCTGCTGGAGCGGCTGCGCAACAAGCGGCTGATGTTCGTGGGGGATTCCCTGAACCGCAACCAGTGGGAGTCAATGGTGTGTCTGGTCCAGTCCGTCATCCCCAAGGGCCAGAAGACTCTCACCAAGTTCGTCAACAACGGCTCCAGCAACGTCTTCTACGCGCACGTGCGTACTCCCAACTAACCACAATCTCACCGAAATACCAACCAACCGGTGCCTTTTGTACTAGTACTAGCACGTGATCTTCTTGGGAACCAATTGGGTTTGGCACGTGCGTACATGCAGGAGCACAACGCGACGGTCGAGTTCTACTGGGCGCCGTTCCTGGTGGAGTCCAACTCGGACAACCCCAAGGCGCACAGCGTCCCGGACCGCATCGTACAGTGGCACTCCATCGCCAAGCACGCCAGGAACTGGCTCGGCGTCGACTACCTCATCTTCAACACGTACATCTGGTGGCTCAACACCCTCGACATGAAAGTCCTGTAAGTAGCACACGCATCTACATGCAAAATACAGCACATAAAACTCTATATATGACTGACACGTACGGCGTGTGTGTGTATTTGGACGGAATGGATGGATCGACAGGAAAGGGTCGTTCGACCAGGGCTCTACCGAGTACGTGGAGGTGGACCGGCCAGTGGCGTACAAGGAGGTGCTCAAGACGTGGGCGAAGTGGGTCGACCGGAACATTGACCCCAACAGGACGACCGTCTTCTTCATGAGCATGTCACCCAACCACATCACGTAAGGCGCCGTTCCCCCTCTACTTATCATCTTCTAGATTTGTGCCTAGCTACTTGTTTCCTTTATGTTCCATCTCTTCTTTACCTCAGTTCAGAATATACGGTTCGTTCGCTTTAGCTTCTAAAAATCACTTTTCTACAGTAAATAATTTTTTACGGGACCTAACTTTGAAACGTAATATCATTGTAAGGCGGGGGCTACTAGTCAATTGTAGTATACATTATAATGACTTTATTTATATCAGATAAAAATCGCATGTGGGTATCTCTCTTCATAAGCTGTTACTATTTTAAACTAAAGCGAAAAGCCAATATAAACGCCCACCAGGGGCGGAGCCACACTCCGGGCAAGGTAGGCTTCAGCCCGAGGTGTGAAAAAAAAAATATAGTGTACAGTCCGGTTAAATTCAATCCAGTCTAGGTAACATTTTTATGATCCAGTCTAGATCATTCTATCACTGAGTCCGGAACGTAACTAAATCCTAATTCCGCCACAAACGCCCGCATATATATGTATGCACATATGCAGTATACATACTAGGATATATAGTTCCTTGAGCATTGGTTTACCAAGAGGGAGAGAGACCGAGGCCCGCAGCCCCGCACCAAACCGCACGGTGATCTCTTTCAATTAGGTGTTGTGTTATTGAGCACTGCCTTTGCAAGGAGGAAACTAGTGACAGTGATGATTAGATCTTACCTAGCAGTCGCACTTGCTTTATCATCCAATTGGGTGGTGAGAGGACCATTTAACCTTCGGGGATGTTGTAGCACAAGCTCTTCGCTCATCCGAGCACATGGGCAACCTATTCGATCGTACTCAGCTGTAGCTGTCTCAACTGGCGTCATGGGATGCGTATACCAATGCCCAGAAAGATTTTGGGCAGCAGCTCTGCCTGCGTCCCAGGTTGCGTTTTCACATTATCAAGGGCTAAGCACACTGAATACAAAATTTAAGGTTAGACGCCGTCAGAGGATAGTTGGCATAGGTGTAGAATCAAAGAGATTCATGTAGTACACATGCACAAAGTCATTTTGATCACCGCGGAATCTCATGTTACACGAACTGCGTTATAGAAAAGATAATCGGAGCTGCATAATTTACACTCCGTGCAGTAATAATGGCACCAATATGCAAGTGGCATCGTCAGAGTATCAGTACGGCGGAATCTAGGATGAGCCACTGAAACCTTTTGAGTATTGATGGCGCTTTTAACTTTTGCAGGGTGCCACTCCTACTGGCTATTGTACAGCATGCGCAGCTAAAGTTTTTAAAATTTTGAAGCTGTGTGCACAGCCAAATTCTCCCTCACGTGCCCTATTCGGGCTAACACGCTAACGGGTCGCATTTGCATCTCTTAACAGGCCAGAGGCATGGGGCAACTATGGTGGTATCAAGTGCGCAATGGAGACACTGCCAATCACCAACCGGACCACGTCGCTAGATGTCGGCACGGATTGGCGCCTGTATGCCGGTGCTCAGGAGGTGTTGCAGACATTTCGACGTGTGCCGGTCCATTTTGTTGATATGACGGCATTGTCAGAGCTCCGAAAGGATGCACACACATCGGTGCACACGCTTCGGCAGGGGAAACTTCTCACACCGGAGCAGCAGGCGGACCCGAAAATATACGCCGACTGCATCCACTGGTGCCTGCCGGGTCTGCCTGACATATGGAACCAGTTTCTCTATGCTCGCATTGCGTCAAGCCCGTGGACCGACCAATTGGGCTCCGATAGCTAATGGAGCTCCAATAAGGCTCCACTGTTATACAGGAGAGCGACGGACACACTTGACGCAAAGGATGCCCGCCACCTCTTTTTCGCTCGACTTTTTTACCATTTTTCTTTTGGTTGCGTAAAGACGTTCTGTACTTCTGTGTTGCTAACCTTTCGATTCTTTTGTTAAAACAAATGGAGGGTTTAGGATAAAGCATATGCGGTGGCTGCGTTGACTAGCTCATTTCTTCTACTGGAGGATGGATAGGAGAAAGCAAAAGGTTAAGGCTGTAAGAGGGAAAGAAAAGAAGGGTTACATGTAAAGAATTTTTTTGTGTATTACACCATTCTGGTGCACCGAAGATTAAGGGTGCATCTGTTCTTCAATTATGACGATTATTATATTCCTTCTCTTTTCCTTTTGTTTCATCGAGCGATCACTCTTCTCACAGTTCTAGAACTACAAGGATGTTCAGCAAAAGATGTGCAAGGGAATCACCTGGTGCGCACTTCTCTGAAGATATATAATAGCTAAGGGAATAAAGTTTTTAGCTCTGGAAGCATGCACAGCTCCCCTTTCTCTTTACTCTCATCTTTAGCCAAATTGTAAAGTGATAACTGTAACTTACAAGTTGTGTAGGACTGAAGATAGCAACAGAGAGAGGTGAATTGTGTCTTAAATTTTTTTTCACTAAGTATTCACCAATCCTTCACTTCGATAGATACAAAACTATAAAGATTAAAATAGAAAACCAACACGAAAACTAGAGAAACAAGAACCTGAACATTCTGAAAAAAAATCAGCAAAAACGGTACTACCGCTATAGTGCCTGTGGTACTACCGTTGCTACAGTAACTGTAGTACTACTGTTGATACAGTAAAATCAAGGTAAATAGTGATTTCAACACGATTTCAAAACCATGAATTTATATAACTTTTGATTGATAGATCCAATAACATGAAACTTGGCATGCACTTTCTCTAACATATCAGAAACCTATTCTAATTAACATCAAGAGAATTGTTGGCAAAGTTCTAACCTTTTTTAGTTCGAATGAAGGTTACATCAAAATTTGAGCAAAAACCAAAATGTTGATCGAGACTTGCTCGTGGACAGAGTATAACCAAGATGGCTTTGGATATGTTCTCATATATCACAAGCAAGTAAGAACACTAAATAAATCAAGCAAAAAACCTTCAGATAACGAAAACACTCGATGAGATCAAAATCAAGTAAAATCGGGTTTCTTCATGAAATTGCCATCAAAATGTCTAGATGATTGGAGATTGATTTCAAGATGTTATCTCTATCTCATTCATATCCTTGGCACAGCAAGATCAAAGAGAGGAGAAGAAGAAATCAAAACTGTGTCCTCGATTTTTCAAAAAGTCCTTCTCTTTTTCAAAATACGTGATTTGCCTCCGGTTTTTTACAGGCCCTTGTTTTTTGCGAAAACCCTTTAACTTTTTGAAAATACGTATTTGCCCGGTTTTTTAAACCACTCACCTAATTATCACCTCTTTATTTTAGACGCGACGACGACTAACTCGACGTTGCGCCGCGCCTACGAGGCTAGTATACTACTACTCGTGCTGGTATTGTAGGGCAGATCGGCGATGCAACGTTGCGAGCCGAAAAGTAGTCTAACGAAGAGTACTAAATGGCAGGTTCGACGCGCGTCTGCTGCTGGAGCGGCTGCGCAACAAGCGGCTGATGTTCGTGGGGGATTCCCTGAACCGCAACCAGTGGGAGTCTATGGTGTGTCTGGTCCAGTCCGTCATCCCCAAGGGCCAGAAGACTCTCACCAAGTTCGTCAACAACGGCTCCAGCAACGTCTTCTACGCGCACGTGCGTACTCCCAACTAACCACAATCTCACCGAAATACCAACCAACCGGTGCCTTTTGTACTAGTACTAGCACGTGATCTTCTTGGGAACCAATTGGGTTTGGTCCGTGCGTATACATGCAGGAGCACAACGCGACGGTCGAGTTCTACTGGGCGCCGTTCCTGGTGGAGTCCAACTCGGACAACCCCAAGGCGCACAGCGTCCCGGACCGCATCGTACAGTGGCACTCCATCGCCAAGCACGCCAGGAACTGGCTCGGCGTCGACTACCTCATCTTCAACACGTACATCTGGTGGCTCAACACCCTCGACATGAAAGTCCTGTAAGTAGCACACGCATCTACATGCAAAATGCAGCACATAAAACTCTATATATGACTGACACGTACGGCGTGTGTGTGTGTTTGGACGGAATGGATGGATCGACAGGAAAGGGTCGTTCGACCAGGGATCTACCGAGTACGTGGAGGTGGACCGGCCAGTGGCGTACAAGGAGGTGCTCAAGACGTGGGCGAAGTGGGTCGACCGGAACATTGACCCCAACAGGACGACCGTCTTCTTCATGAGCATGTCACCCAACCACATCACGTAAGGCGCCGTTCCCCCTCTACTTATCATCTTCTAGATTTGTGCCTAGCTACTTGTTTCCTTTATGTTCCATCTTTTCTTTACCTCAGTTCAGAATATACGGTTCTGTTCACTTTAGCTTCTAAAAATCACTTTTCTATAGTAAATAATCTTTTACAGGACCTAACTTTGAAACGTTTTATCTTTGTAAGGCGGGGGCTACTAGTCAATTGTAGTATACATTATAATGACTTTATTTATATCAGATAAAAATCGCATGTGGGTATCTCTCTTCATAAGTTGTTACTATTTTAAACTAAAGCGAAAAGCCAATATAAACGCCCACTGTGGCTGAGCCACACCCGGGCAAGGTAGGCTTCACCGAGTGTGAAAAAAAAATATATAGTGTACAATCGGTTAAATTCAATCCAGTCTGGGTAACATTTTTATGATCCAGTCTAGATCATTCTATCACTGAGTCCGGAACGTAACTAAATCCTAATTCCGCCACAAACGCCCGCATATATATGTATGCACATATGCAGTATACATACTAGGATATATAGTTCCTTGAGCATTGGTTTACCAAGAGGAGAGAGACCGAGGCCCGCAGCCCCGCACCAAACCGCACGGTGATCTCTTTCAATTAGGTGTTGTGTTATTGAGCACTGCCTTTGCAAGGAGGAAACTAGTGACAGTGATGATTAGATCTTACCTAGCAGTCGCACTTGCTTTATCATCCAATTGGGTGGTGAGAGGACCATTTAACCTTCGGGGATGTTGTAGCACAAGCTCTTCGCTCATCCGAGCACATGGGCAACCTATTCGATCGTACTCAGCTGTAGCTGTCTCAACTGGCGTCATGGGCTGTGTATACCAATGCCTAGAAAGATTTTGGGCAGCAGCTCTGCCTGCGTCCCAGGTTGCGTTTTCACATTATCAAGGGCTAAGCACACTGAATACAAAATTTAAGGTTAGACGCCGTCAGAGGATAGTTGGCATAGGTGTAGAATCAAAGAGATTCATGTAGTACACATGCACAAAGTCATTTTGATCACCGCGGAATCTCATGTTACACGAACTGCGTTATAGAAAAGATAATCGAGCTGCATAATTTACACTCCCGCAGTAATAATGGCACCAATATGCAAGTGGCATCGCCGTAGTATCAAGACGGCGGAATCTAGGATGAGCCATCAAACCTTTTGAGTATTGATGGCGCTTTTAACTTTGCAAGGGTGCCACCCTATCGGTTATTGTACAAACATGCAGCCTAAAGTTTTAAAATTTTGAAGTCGTGTGCACACCAAATTCTCCTCACGCGCCCTATTCGGCTAACAGCTAACGGGTCGCATTTGCATCTCTTAACAGCCGAGGCATGGGGCAACTATGGTGGTATCAAGCGCAATGGAGACACGACCAATCACCAACCGGACCACGCCGCTAGATGTCGGCACGGATTGGCGCTCAGATGCCGGTGCTCGTGAGGTGTTGCGTACATTTCGACGTGTGTCGGTCCATTTTGTTGATATGACTAAGATTGTCGAGTTCGAAAGGATGCACACACATCGGTGCACACGCTTCGGCAGGGGAGGCTTCTCACACCGGAGCAGCAGGCGGACCCGAAAACATACGCCGACTGCATCCACTGGTGCCTGCCGGGTCTGCCTGACACATGGAACCAGTTTCTCTATGCTCAGATGCGTCAAGCCCGTGGACCGACCAATTAGGCTCCGATAGCTAACGGAGCTCAATAAGGCTCCACTGTTATACAGGAGAGCGACGGACACACTTGACGCAAAGAATGCCCGCCACCTCTTTTTCGCTCGACTTTTTACCATTTTCTTTTGGTTGCGTAAAGACGTTCTGTACTTCTGTGTTGCTAACCTTTCGATTCTTTTGTTAAAACAAATGGAGGGTTTAGGATAAAGCATATGCGGTGGCTGCGTCGACTAGCTCTTTTTTTCTACTGGAGGATGGATAGGAGAAAGCAAAAGGTTAAGGCTGTAAGAGGGAAAGAAAAGAAGGGTTACATGTAAAGAATTTTTTGTGTATTACACCATTCTGGTGCAATCAAGATTAAGGTGGTGATCGGTTCGGTGAAAGTCAAGGCTTATGGTCAAAACATCAGATGTTACCGAAAACACCAGAATGAGAGAGGCTTATTTGATATAATTAAATTTAAAAATTAAAAATATAAAAATATGCTAGCCCATCACGACAACGCAAACGAATACGAGAAAAAAAAGCTCAAAAAAAAGTCAAAAATTCAGAAAAAAAATAAAATTATGAATAGTACAAAAATAAGCTTAAGCCAATAAGCTTAAGCTGTATTGAGCAGGGCGGGTGCATCTGTTCTTCAATTATGACGATTATTATATTCCTTCTCTTTTCCTTTTGTTTCATCGAGCGATCACTCTTCTCACAGTTCTAAAACTACAAGAATGTTCAGGAAAAGATGTGCAAGGGAATCACCTGGTGCGCACTTCTCTGAAGATAATAGCTAAGGGAATAAAGTTTTTAGCTCCGGAAGCATGCACAGCTCCCCTTTCTCTTTACTCTCATCTTTAGCCAAATTGTAAATTGATAACTGTAACTTACAAGTTGTGTAGGGCTGAAGATGGCAACAGAGGGAGGTGAATTGTGTCTTAAATTTTTTTCCCTAAGTATTCACTAATCCTTCACTTCGATAGATACAAAACTATAAAGATTAAAATAGAAAACCAACACGAAAACTAGAGAAACAAGAACCTGAACATTCTGAAAAAAAATCAACAAAAACGGTACTACCGCTATAGTACCTGTGGTACTACCGTTGCTACAGTAACTGTAGTACTACTGTTGATACAGTAAAATCTAGGTAAATAGTGATTTCAACACGATTTCAAAACAAAGAATTTATATAACTTTTGATTGATAGATCCAATAATATGAAATTTGGCATGCACTTTCTCTAACATGTCATAAACCTATTCTAATCAACGATTAAGAGAATTGTTGCCAAAGTTCTAACCTTTTTAAGTTCGAATGAAGGTTTCATCAAAATTTGAGCAAAAACCAAAATGTTGATCAAGACTTGCTCGTGGACAGAGTATAACCAAGATGGCTTTGGATATGTTCTCACATATCACAAGCAAGTAAGAACACTAAAGAAATCAAGCAAAAAACCCTCAGATCACGAAAACACTCGATGAGATCAAAATCAAGTAAAACCGGATTTCTTCATGAACTTGCCATCAAAATGTCTAGATGATTGGAGATTGATTTCAAGATGTTATGTCCATCTCATTCATATTCTTGGCACAGCAAAATCAAAGAGAAGGAAAAGAAGAAATCAAAACCAACTAAATCAAGATAAGATAGATCCATAGAGATGCACAAAGGTTGATGAATTGCTTTCTTAAGGAGGTAAATTTTGTAGTCACTCCATTTTAGAGGACAGAGAGCACACAACGCACTCAACTCTCAAACTCTAACCCTAAACATGAAAACACAAAAAAGATAGATTTGATGATTAACACAAGATTTCATATCAATCCCTTTATATAGGTGGGTTAACTAGACACACCTAACCCTTAGTAGATATTATCCACTTAGCACGATAGGGGAAGCTCGATAACCTCACACACACGGGTTTTATTCGCACATGTTCACTTATGCATGTTTTTTAAAACGTATAAATCCGAATCTACTAAATGCTTAACATTGATCTATCTCGATTAAACCATCACCACTTTGACCTAAACTGCTCTCCAACGCACGGCCCACGTACCACGTTTTTTGTCCAATGTGGTTTCCGGTATTTTAGTCAAACTGCCAAAATACCCTTTTTTGATCAGTCATCTCCTTCCAATGCAAGCAATCGCCATATTTGCTACATGTATGTTCATCATTGGCTTGCCACATGTCGATAAGTCTCTCCTGCTCCGGTTCCACTAGACCACACCTCACTTGGACCGACCAAGTCATATGGTGTAAACCCGTCATTCGAACTCGTCTTCAATATTTTTCGCCTTTCTCATAACATAGTTAAGCTCACCATCTCACTCGGCATCCTTGATCGTTCTAGGTCTCAGCTCCTCACTGTTAACCATAGTGACTCCAAATATCCTTGCACATCTAAAGATAAATAAATCATTTTCAAGCATAAGTTTTTCATAATTTAACCTATGTTAGCTAAAACATACATCATACAATCTTAATGCAATGACCCAGGTCACCCTAACTCAATTCATAACTCAAATTCCTCAATTTTAGCCCAAAACGATACTACCGCTCTCTTGGATCGATACTACCGCATCTCGTACCTTAAAATTGGATCTCTCTAGAAATAATGTATCTCCAACTAGAAATCGGAGCTACCGACCTTGATATGATTGGAACCCCAGTACGGTACCACCGTCATACGGTACCACCGCGCCAAAACCTATGGAACTACCGATTTTTCTGACAAGCTCAAAAAACAGGTAAAATAAAATGATATATTTGTAAAACCAAATAACCACTCCATAAACGTTGCAATGGTTAATCCCAACAGCAATCAGGACCTTATATGGTCCTTCAAGTTGTAATGACCTGAGAATCTGCATTCATTGAGTCTAGTCTAGACTGTATGTAGGGTGAAAATTACTCGAGAGAACATAAACAGCTCGATAAGGCCAGGATCAAAATACAAGCAGCGTATAAATTCAGTCTCTTTCGTTCAGAAAAAAAAAATCAGTCTCAGAAGAGAGACTCTTTCAAAGGAACTGGCAAACGGAACCAGAAACACAGAGGCAGAATAATCGATAACACGCAGTGAACCAAGAAACACAGGCTTATTTAACAGAATAATCGCTAAAAAAATCAAAAGTTCAGAAAATAATTTGAAAAATAAATTTGAGATGCCGCAGTCGTGTGAGGCCGCGGCATCTGCTGATCTCCGTACGCAAAGATGCCTGAACTCGTCGTATCCAACAACGACTTCAGAGGCAAGCAGGGGACGCTGCACTGGAGCTGGGCCCAAGAGTCCAAGCAGGGCAGTCCACTACAACGGCAGCCTGCAGGCTTTACTAAGGCACGGCATTAGCATCACTGGGAATCACCAGTAGACGACGTGCGCAAGATTCCCAAATGCAGGATGTGGAGGGGTCCTCCATTCGAGAGTAACATCAGTATCACACGCAGCTTTACCATTCGGATCGCACCTGAGCTGGGTTGTGAAAAGAGTGTGCTGGTAGCAACTGCTAGGGCTGCGTTTGGATCACACGGATTAGAGATCTGTTTGATAGAACATGTTTTCGTTGGAATGTTGGAGGATATGCGTTACTACTGACCATATTTAGTCAGACTAATGGCGATACCAATCTAGCAAGGAGGGTGGAAGCCTGACAGTTTTCTTCTGGTAGCTGGGCCTGCATCTCTTCTCCCAAATCTGCAGCCCCAAATAATTGACAAGCAATTGTTAGCAGAAACAAGCCAACGTGCTTGAGTACAGAACAGGACTACCAAACCAGGCTAAGATTAAGGTAGAAAGTTAATACTCCATCATGATTCAGATGAATGAGCAGTAGAAGAGCACCAGGCTAACAGATGAATGATTCCGATGCCCTGCGGAGTGGGCACCTGTTTTGTACAGACTAGAGAAAACAGTAGCAGAGCTCATGCCTGCAGTTTATATGGAACAGATGATGACCCGGAAGAAAAAGGGTTCATGTCCTACAGTCATATTGTCCTCCATGAACAACGCAACTGCAACGAGAGCTCTAAGCCTCTTAACCGTAAAAAATTATTTGCACGAAGTACATTGTAAAGAACGCATCTAGCCATCAAATCTGTAAGCACTTATACCATGAGTTCACAAGAGAAATTAGCTGTTGTTGCAAGTACATCCAGAGTACGTTCCGAATGCTCTGTTGAGCTGACTTCTTTTGGCAATTAAGGCTGCTCTTGAATAGGCCAGGAATCCGGGTGATTCAAGCTGGATCACACCCAATTTCAACTAATCCAAATGTGGACTACATTAACCTCCGGCAAATTTCAGTAAGAAGAAGAGGTGTGCAGAATAGGAAGCAGTAGCACCGACAATAGATGCATGCATTTTCTGAATTGAACAAGCTTGACCGATTGAACAAGAGTAAAACAAAGTAGCACTTCGACCTGAGTCCAAGTCGGCGTAACAGGGCTTAAATCGTGCACGAGTAGAAAGCAGAAAGTAAAGCAAGGTAACGATCGAGGTCAAACAGCAGCCAGCATGGCCTAGATAGCTTGACGGTTGACACCCATTGAATATCTAGACATCGTTGGATCAATTGTTGTTCGTCTACTCACTCCAGCTCGTTCGTTCGTGCCGTCGCGCGTGAGCACGCGATTACGCGACATCGGCGGTGCGTACTGTCAGAGCGCAAGACGTCATACTCTGACACATACATGCATGCCATGCAGCATACAGTAGTCGTGTACAGGACGGCTCAACTGCCGCATGACGGGAATGTCCATCTTACGGATGATACGCACACACTCTGTGATGTGATCGTAACACGTACGAATACTTGTGATCAATCAAGACACTGAGACTAACAAAAAAACTACATGCAACCTACTAACTAACTAGTGGATATGACTTCTACGGTTGATACTTGACTTACGGCTTCCGACCGCTTCCCTGCTATAGTAACCGGTCGATACCGACTTATGACTTTCGACATCTTCCTTGCTACAGTAACCGGTAGATACTCGACTTATGACTTCCGACCGCTTCCTGCTATAGTAATCGGTTGATACTCGACTTAAGACTTACGACCACCCTCTGTACTCGAACGCTCCGACTTCAACACATACTCAGATGCTCTGACTTTAACATGTACTCGGACGCTCTGACTTCAACACGTACTCGGACGCTCCAACTTCTACATGTACTCTGGGGTCTCCGACTGCTACAGTAATCTAGGGTCTCCAACTCCCGACTTCACGTACTCGAACACATGAGTACTCGACACATGATTATACAGTACTCGAACACACAAGTACTCGACACACGACTATACAATACTCGAACACATAAGTCCTTGACACAGAGTACTCGACACACGACTACACAATACTCGAACACACAAGTACTCAACACTGACCACTATCAACAACAAGATTAGTTCCAACAATCAACCATCATAATCTTGTTGTCATTATTTTTGAGTACCTTCTCACCGAACTTCAGAGCAGCACCTGTTCTTTATATGCCACAGTGAGATGAGCCTCTTCCTTCCTTGGCTTGCGGCACTCGCTGGCAAAATGCCCACGTATACCACAGTTGTAGCACTTTACCTTCTTCCTATTGCACTTGCGCTCACTGGTGCCGGAGTCGTTGTTGTTCTCATCGTCGTCATGGTCGTCATTACGACCACCGCTAGCCTTGACGTTGACATCGCCATGGTTATGGTTCTTCTTTGCCCAGCTGCCCGATCCTTCTCCATTCTTCTTCTCTTTATTGAGTGTCTCCCATTGGCAATTCACAACAGGCTTTTTTTATATCACTTGATACATGGATATATACAGATGGATATCACTTATTCTATTCTCGGAGTCGGAGTTGAACATGGATAATGTCAGATACACACTTACTCCTTTTGTATTCACTCCACGAGCCTTGATCGGCCAGTCGGATGAAAATGATCCCCTCTCCGAACTCCCATCCTCCCGTCGCGAGATGGTAAACACCTCACCTGTCCTCGGACTCGAACAAACCATGCGTGCTCTGTGGCACAGACCACACGTCAGGCTAGCGGTACGAAATGTGCCACCAGGGACACTGCACCATCGCTCGTGGCCCCACCCCTCCTCGTGAGGTCAGTGATGATATGCTGGGTTCTTTTGTGCCTCATACTTATGGCTTTTGGTTTTGCTACCGTAACTAACTTTCAAATGATATGTCTTTTCAAGACGAGGTCTATAAGTTGATTGTAATAGATATTGCACTTACTTTAGCTATACAGGTTAAAATCATATGTAATTGTCTCTCTCTTTGTACTCTCTTGCAAGCAGTCCGAATTCAAAAACTATAAACCACAGCCTAAAAGAACTATTTTTGGCTTAAATTTTGAATTCTAACTATTCATAAGAGAGTGTGGAGAGAGACACTCACGTACTGTTTTGACCAATATAGATAAATTCTTTATAGTGTTTACTATAATTAATTTATTAATTCTATCATAAAAAATATTATTTAAAAACTAGTTACCGCGGTATAATCCGACCAGAACCACGGTGTGTCTGGTGGTGAAGCCCCGCATTAGTTCTACCGCCCACCGTGGCAGGTGCCAACGCTACATTTTCTCCCCCTAGTGTCCCCACCCCGCTCCGGACAAACGTCCACCTGAAACACGCACGACTCCCTGACGCGTGGGACCGGGGCCAAACTTGCCAACATCACAGTCTCCAAACATAGTACCGTTGAAATTCCAAGGTACCAACATCTGACGAGTATGCCTGGCGTGTAATGTTTTTTTTTTAAAAAAAAGAAAGATGCCTGGTGTACGTTGATCGTTTACTGCGTGTCAATGGAGACAACGGTGAGTTTGCCCAGCCGAGTGGTGGTACTCGATGAAACGTCCGGTCACTTCGCTTTCAACGTTCGTCTGGTCCGGTCCAACCGAAGACGGTCAGCCTCTTCTCTCCCTTCCAGACTAAGATTCCTGTCCCGCTTCCTTCCAGGAACATTCCCGCCCCCAACCTCTCCATCCCACCACACGCACCGCACACGGAAAGCGCATCCAACCGAGCTCCTCTACGGCGTTGAACGGCTCGTCGTGGCGGATAGCTGTTAGCCCGTGCCTGTGTTTGGTGTTTCGCTGCGAGGAAGGGATGTTGCTAGCGCTTCGGATGACCGCGTCTTAGGAGGAGGGCGTTCACAAGTCGCAGCAGCTCTTCTCTGTTGCTTTGTTTCCTTTCGTTTTGTTTTCGACTGGCGCCCGTTCACTCTTCCCGTGTGGAATTGCCAGTGTGGAAACAGCGCAGTGAAGACCAAGTATTTTACACGCTCGGCACGCAGCTTCCTCTTCGTTTTTCACTGTAACAAGTGGAGTAAATCGCTTACTTTGACTGTCTCTAGTTTGAAATAAAGTACTAGTTGCTACTGCTGTATTCGTCTAGTAAATATGATTCAACTTCGAGCGCTAGTATTTTTCGTAAATACCCACATTTGGTTGTTTGTATAACTATGCAGTGAAAGAATTAGAGCAAAATTGGTCAGGTCGAATTTAAGAGTCTTTTGCAGCGAGTATTAAAATGATAGTGAAATAACCTAACTTAACAAGAAAAACATGTGCATTATTGTTTGGTGAAATAAAAAGTATGTCAGTGATGTTTTCAATCTCTAGCCCGAAAGCCATTGTTGAATAATATATAATTCTCACTACTGTTGCTAGTTAAAACAAACTTTTTTAGTTGCAGCAGTTGTTATGTGCTACCAGACATTTTCTCTGTTTTTTATCTGGAAAAGTATAGATCGAAAAGGGAAACAGAAGTTTATTTTGCAACAGCGAAAAACATTTGAAAACCCCATTACAAGCCTCTTTTTTCCGTTTTACTATTGCACATTCGACTGAAATTTTTTTCTCTCAGTCACCTGAATTTGCACTCTCAGTTACCTAAAATTACAGTGTACTAATTTACCCTCTTCTGAAATTATACTCTAAATCATCTAAAATTACAGTATAAAGAAGTAACTAAAATAAAAAGGAAAAACAGTCGTCTACGCATCACTATTTTTTTTGTATCTTACTCGATTCCCCGCTAGGACTACGAAAGCCTACTAGGCTATCCGCCGTTGCCCTACGCTTGTCCTAGGGAAAAGGCCAGTGTGACAACGCGTGCTTGCCCCGTATATAATGCTCGCTCAAACGGCCATTTTCCCAAACCCATCCAAAACAAACCGAGGAGTAAAAGAAAGCGGAACACGCGAGGAGGCGCAAGAGGAGCGAGCAGCAAGGGAGACCCGTCTCTAAGGCCTCGACGCGATGTCCTGCACGGTGGCCATCCCGAGCACGCCGGTGTTCTCGCCGTCGCGCCGCCAGCTCTCCTGCAAGGCCGCCTCCGCCTTGCCGGAGTCCGTCTCCTCGCCGACGCCGGCGCCCGCCGCCGGCTCGCCGCTCCATCCCTTCGCCCTACGCGCGCAGGCGGAGGCCTCGCCGTCGCCCCAGTCGGCCTCGGCGGCCGCCGCGTCCGTTCCTGCGGGATCGGTGCTGAAGAGGCGGCGGCCGGCGCCGCTCGTGCTGCCGGTGGCCGGCGCGGCGGCCGCTGCTGCGGCGGCGGCCGCGGTGGAGTCGGATCCGAGGAACGAGGTGGAGGAAGAGGAGGATGAGTTCGCGGTCTACTGCCGGAGGGGCAAGGGGAGGAGAAGGGTGGAGATGGAGGACCGGCATGTGGCCAAGGTTGCGCTCGGCGGAGATCCCCAAGTGGTAAGCTCGATGCAACTTATCTGTTCCATTTGCGTAATTTTGGCATCTAATTCTGTAAAATAAGGTGGAATTTTGCTTCAATTAGGGCATTCGGGACTCTCCGGATGGAAAATTGTTCTGCTTTTCCTCTGAAATTGTTAAAAAGCGCTAAACCTTCTCCAATCAATTTTAACTGTGCAGGCGTTGTTTGCTGTATTCGATGGCCACGGCGGGAAGTGCGCGGCGGAGTTCGCTGCCGATAACATGCCCAAGTTCGTGGCCGAGGAGATGAAGAAGCTGGGCGGCGGCGACAGTGGTGAGATTGAGGGGGCGGTGAGGAGGGGCTACCTAAAGACTGACGAGGAGTTCCTCAAGAGGGAGGAGTGTGGGGGCACATGCTGCGTGACCGCATTGCTGCAGAAGGGTGGCATGGTCGTGTCCAATGCCGGAGATTGCCGCGCCGTCCTCAGCAGGGCGGGGAACGCGGAGGCGCTCACCTCCGATCACCGGGCTTCCCGGGAGGACGAGAGGGGAAGAATTGAGAATCTGGTAAGTAATGCCTGTCCTAGGCTTCGCATTTCTTGCATAATTTCCGTTTGATTTGTAGTTTGAAGGGTGTATTATAGCTACGTAGACTAGATGTTGTTGCGATGTGATACTAATTCTATCCATTCAGTGGAAAACTCTTGCTAATTGGTTGCAAAAAGTTATTGTCTTGTGCTCATACAATGAGCTAGACAGTTGAAATTTGAGTAAACACTAGCAGCTTATTGGAATATTCCATTTTTCTGCAGTTGAGTATGTGACTTACGTGCTTTCTCCTACCAATTTCAGGGTGGATTCGTTGTGAATTACCGAGGAACATGGCGAGTGCAAGGCTCTTTAGCAGTGTCAAGAGGCATCGGGGATGCGCACCACAAGCAGTGGGTGGTGGCTGATCCAGACACCAGGACGCTCCTTGTCGATCCGCAGTGTGAATTCTTGATACTTGCCTCTGATGGCCTGTGGGACAAGGTGGAGAACCAGGAGGCAGTAGACATCGCCAGGCCTCTCTGCATCAGCGATGACAAGGCTTCTCGCACGGCTGCCTGCAGAAGGCTCGTCGAAACGGCGGTTTCTAGGGGTTCGACTGACGATGTCAGCGTCGTGATCATACAGCTGCAGAAATTCTCAAGTTCTTGACTTGCCATCGAGGGGGAGAGACTGGACTCAACACTCTAGCCAGTAGCGCTAACAGAGTGGTGGTAAAGTGGATGAGAGCGGGATAGGCAGACATCTTCGCAAGCAAAATTTTAGGAGCTTGCACTATTTTGCTGGGATTTCAACATTCACATTTTTCGTAGCACCATTCTTTCTGTACTTAATTCAATTCCATTCATCCTTCGATTCTAATGGAATAAGGCGGGTGACTACTCACCTCATACTGTAAAAGGCTATTTGCCTATGTACATGGTTGACTGGCCTGTTTAGTTTCTTTGAGATTCATTGATTCAATATACAGACGAATTGCCTATACGTAGTACATATTTACCTGGCATCAGTGAATGCATGAGGGTTGTAGATTTAGGCCTTGTTTGTGGCATTTTGGGCTTCTCAAGGAAACCCGAGAACCGCAGCTGATTTGAGGTGTATAGCTTTCGGTCGATAGTCGAAGTTGACTCCTATTCCCCGTTCATCAGCTTTTACTGATTTATTTTGGTTGTGGCCTATATATTTTAACTGAAAATAAATAGTAGCACTTAGAAGAAGTGGCTTTTAAAAAAAATAGCAAACGGTGGAAAAGTGAAAAAGATGTGCATACACGTCACGAAAGCGAGAGGAGTGGGGTGCGTGTTGCACCCATGACCCTCTTCTTTATCTCTGGAGCGATACGGTAGTGAGAGAAATGGAGAAGCTGATTTGAAAAGTCATATGTTCGTATTGGTTTTGGCTTTTCTAAATAAAAGTCTGCCAAGTTCGGATAGCTTGGCAGCCATATACAGGAGGACTAATACACTAATTTAGTGCTTAACTTAAGCATACTACACTAAGTATGCATTAGTGGCCTCATACTACTGACATATAGCACGGCAGGTGCTCTTGTTGAGCTAGCCAAGCTCAACAGGTACCTTCTCGAACCTGTCACCACACAGGAGCTCATCAGGTAACACTGCCGCCTGCCGCTGCTTCTGCGGTCGCCGCGGGGGGTCAAAATTGAAAATTCATGCATCGAGAGAGGGCCAGGTATTTTTAAAAATGTTGCTATGGTGCTACATATACAAGCAACTCATAAACCACACAATTTCAGGAAGCTCTTGATGCAATTTACTCAACTAGATAGATATGATGAAAACATTCCTGAGGAGTGCAATTCAACCAGCCCAGATAAAAATATTTTTTCATCTGGAGTAGTACAATTCAGCTTGTCCTAGATAAAAATATTGAGCAATGATAATCGTGCAGTGACGGTGGACCTGATTTTTCGAGGCAAGCTGAACGAGGTGTCCACCACAGGTGAACCTTCTTCCTACGGGTTAGGGGTGCAGTTGGAGCGGATACTAATGGATATCATTTATCATGTATCTTATTTCTTATTTTTTTCTTGGAGCTGGAGTAGGACACAAATAATGCCGGATACCCATTTCTCCATTCCGTATTTATTTCATAAGTCTTCTAACGATCGGTTAGATGAAAATTATCTGCTCATTTACAAAGGACATTGAACAATATGGTGCAATCAGAGCGAACACGGAGAGACCAATCACTAAGATATAGAAGGAAGAGCACTCAATATTCTCCGTCTGTTTAGGTGTGGCAATCCGTCTATATGTTATTTTATTCCTAAGTGAAGTCATTGTTGAAAATTAAGCAGTTTAAGCAATATTTTCATATTAATTCTATAGTTAAAAGATAACAGTAAAGCATATATCCAGAAGCATGAAAATGACATGAAGATTAACCAATTATCTCTCAACACAGATAAAGAGTTCAAATCATTTAAACAGGACATTATACTGAACTGAATCAAGAAAGTGGGCAATAATAATCTGTATAATTCACAGAATTTTAATGCTATGTTTGCTCTCAGTTGAGGAGTTGCTCAAGAGTTAAATCTTGGCCTTCTCTACTCTTGTCAATAGATCAACAATTAGAGTGACTATCCCTTCTAAATTCTGCTAGTTTATCAATATAAAATTACCTTAGTATAATGACAGAAAGAATTACAGTTCTAACAAAAAATAGGTAACTGAGAAATGCTACTGCAGTACAAATAGAATTTTGGCAATAATCAAAACAGGATAGTAGTAAGCAATACTGAACACATATATATAACTAGCAATTGACAAAGCAATAAACTAGCAGAATACTTATAGATAGTCACAATGATTTGAAGTTTGATAATTTTTCCTCATCGAGCAATCTCAATACTCACAATATATCATGCAAAGTCCTCCAAGTACTAGCATTACTCACAAATTTCAGAGATAATAACAGAGATTACAATAGCATGGCTAGCTTATGCAAGATAGAAATATCAAAATGTAAATGAATGCTCACTGGGCGATGGCAATCCAAGCCATTGAGCAAGCGGATAGGGCAAGGCTCGTTGCAAAGATGATATCCTAGAAACCAATCACCATCATTATGCTAAGATATCGTCGGAGAGGTTCACGAAGATACAATGCCCAACTTCACAATTTAGAACTCATCAAATCACGAAGTCGAGATGTCGGTTGATGCCGCACAAAGCCAACAGGAATCGTGTCAACTCGTCACATGCCACACAACAGATGTCGTGCCCAGAAACTAGAGGACAACCGCACGCAAGCGCATGGTCCAGAGCCTGGCTCAGAGCAGCAAAGAACAAGATCATCATAGCTCGGCGAGCTTGCAAGATGCAAGACCGATGAACCCTATCAAACCTCGGAAAACAAATCCCCATTGGAAGTTTGGATCTAATGGTGAGCTCTTGTTTTTCTGCCCCCTTCCCCAGCTCTCCCATCTAGAATTTAAAGGGATAAGGCCAAGTTTCACCGATGAGAAATCAACGAAGGCCAAGCTTCACTAGTGAGAAATCGATGATGCCTCCTTCCATCTCTTACAGGCGGACCCCACAAGGGGTTTTCTTTTCCCTTTATTTTCTTAATCCAAAAATGAGGGAAATTACCAAATAGCCCAACAGTCATAACAGACTTCTTTATATCACTTGACATGCGGATATATGCGGACGGATATCACTCATCCCGTATCCTATTATATATTTTTCCTCAAAGTCGATGTCGGACACGGATAGTGTCGGATACCCATTTAACTCTTCTATATTCGCTTTGCGAGCATTCGGTCAGACAGATGGATGGAAATTATTCGCTCTGTTTGTACGTCTACCATAGGTAGACACCATCAACGGAAATAGACTATCACACAATCTTACATTAAATCACGAGGCAGAAAAATGTAGTACTTTGTTCCAGATGTTACCTACACTTGTGGAGCCAAGGTGCTACCATGTTCGAATTTTGTGCTCATTTGGTGTAACATCCTGATTTTCATAGCCTTTTTTGAAGCTTTTAAAATAAAAATAACCATTTAGATTTTTCTAGAATTAACTAAAGCTTAAAATTATTTTTTATTAATTAAAAGGGATTTAACATGACTAAATTAAACATTAACATTTCCTGGTTTTTCGCATTTAATTGCTATTTTCCAAAGCTCACTTGATTTTATTTGAGTTTCTGAAAAGGAAAAATCCTTTAAAATCCAAAAACCCTTTTGGACCAAGCCCATCACTGTTCATCGGCCTACTTAACCTCAGTCGTCGGATCCTCACGGTGCCACGCGTTGGCCATCCAAGCCATGCCCAGCAAGCTACCGGATCTAGTCATGGGACACATGTCGATCATCTGAGGGTCTTCGCATTGTGCATCTGTGTCATCTGCCACCGACCGTCCGATCGCCCGGTGCCACATGTCATTGACCTAAGAGCCTCGGCACTGTTCGTCGTCTTCGACGTGGACTCCCGCCGCACTTAAATAGCCACCACCACCCTCGTTCTCAGTGTCCCGAGTCGCTCACCGTTCTCGCTAAGCCTTGCACCGTCGTCTCGTCGAGTTCATCGTCCTCGCTGGAGCTCGCCCGAGCCATCACCGTCGCCGCCATCATCCTCTGCTCCGGTTGTTGTCCACTGTGTTGGATAAGTCTTATGTGTAATCGTGTGCGTGGTCGTAACCGAGTGCGTGGTCGTAGTCATAGTCGTGAGTCAGTTATGTTTATCGCGTGGCCACGTCTTTCGGTCGTGCACATTTCAGGTCGTAGTGGCGCCACGTACGGGTTGTTCAATCGTGGCGCAAGTCTAGAAGGACACTCAGGCCACGTTCCGTACATAGAGTTCTATAAATTAAGCAGTGCACGAGAGAAAACGTTGTCGCCTTGCAGCACATACCTAGTGTTCATCGAGTTTCGCGTGTGTTCACAGCTCAGGTGTTTTCCAACACGCCGACCGGATCGACGCGCACGCGCCGCCTCGCCCCCGCCTTGCCCTCGCTTGCCTCCCTCGTTGCCTCCTCGCCTCGCCTCGGTCGGCGCGGTCGTCCTCGGTCGCCGCGCAACTCGGTAGCAGAAGCGTCGACACTTCGTCTCCGTCGACCAACTAGCGTACGCCACGTGCCCTCATCCCAAGCCATCCAATCATCTATCTCGTTGTCTGATCAGTTCGAGCCGACCGTCTAATCTAACGGTCAAGATCACGACGTGTGGTCGAACCCCAACCGTCGGATCTGCCGTATTGTCACCAAGCCGAGTCAGCCGCCAGCTTAGAGAGCCATGTCAGCCCTAGCCACCACGTCACCCAAGCCGATGCCGGTGCACTGTTCTATGAGCCAAGTCCACCGTAGACTAGTCTTTCCATGCACCGAGTCCACAACACAGTTGAATTTTCAGTATTTTCTTTAGATTAGATTTTTCAAGAGTCCGTTCTCCTCCGTTCTAGCTCTGATTTACCCGATTCTTTTTTCTAAATTCATATAAAAATGAGCTCTATCTTTTGGTCCTTATTTTAAAGTTTTTTGGTTTATTTGATTTTATTTGTGCCTCGTTTTGTTTTCTCTCTTGTTAGATCGCGTCTTCGAAGGAGCTGAAACAAGACTTGAAGATCAAGAGTCATTACCTGAGTAAGGCCAAGACAAGTCATGTCCTTTGATCATGTTGAACCCAGTTTTTCAAATATATTATGTATTATTTTGTTTTAAATTATCATACATCGTTATTTTATTATAAAACCTTTGTATTGATAGTTAATGACATATTTGATTAATTCCTCCTTGATAATTTAAATGCCATGATTTCATTGTCACCATAGGATGTATAGTTATCTAGTGGTGTAATATTAGTTATCACATGGGTTGTACATTTAGTATGCTTAGCTATACTTGTAGTACGTTTGATTCATCATCACATGTTGTTAATTAAATAAAATTTTCCTCAATGAGATATTGAAACGTGGTAGTTAGCCACAGTTATAAAATTTGAGTGCCATGGCATGTGTAGTGTCATTGGTATTGGTTATACAAAATTGGTTTTCACTTGGGCGAGTGACTGTGCAGTAAAGGGGGAAGTATGGATTCACTTCGAGGGATATGGATGTCTCACCTGGGTAATCTCTAAGGACTTAACTTTGTGCGCCATTGATCTGAGCCTTACCGTGCAACCTCATGTCTAGTATGAGATAGATCTGACTAATTAATTTGTGATGTTTTAATTTTGGTTCCACCGTTCAAATGTCAGTGGGTGTCGATTAGACATTTTCACGGTAGCGTGGGAGGGGTGTGATGCGAAACCTTAGTGTGGCAGAACTGGTTTGAGATTGAGCATTATAAAAGATTTGTTGTGAACTTCTTGGTCGACACGCCTAAGGAAGTGTGGTATACTAGTGACACTACAAGAAGAATATATCATGTAGGTAAAGTTGTGACAACCTCTGCAGAGTGTAAAACTATTCGAATAACCGTATCCCGGTTATGGACAATACTAGGTGATTTCACACGAGGGGTAGAGTTTTTATAAAAACCTAGTTGGGTTAAGTTGGGAAGTGAATGGTTGGTTCACTGGTGGTTCATTACGTAAATGGTGGTAGTTCACGGGTGATTCATTGGAGTAAATGGTTAGTTCACTTGTGGTTACTCTCAATTCCTTTGATTATTTACTTATTAATTATTTTTAACGTATACTTTTAATCTATTTATTGTATTTACTTTAAATTATTGCTTTCTGCAAAATAACCTCTCAGCCATCCTTTGGTAAGCCTTGCATACTATATTACATTTTTGTTACAAACGACTTGCTGAGTACTCTATGTACTCACTGCTATATCCATATTTGCTCAATTGCTGAAGAAGAACCATACCAACAGATGACTTTGTGGATTAGGACTTCGCTCCCCAGTCGATTGCCTGTGGGCATATCGAATGGCTACTACGCTTATTTCTGCTTTTCACTGTCAGTCTCTTAAGCCTTTCAAGCTATTATCTGTAAACTTAGTCATAAGGTCGCAACTCGATGATTAATAATATTTGAGTCTTTTCTTAGTAAATCGTGATATGGTCAATATTTCATCTATGTTTATACTGTGCGCACTATGGTGATACTGGACTAGTGCAATATATACAGGAGAGTCCGAATTTGCATATTCGAGTGTTGACATTTGGTCTTCGTGGTACCAAAAACTTGTGCTTGCCACCAAGTTTTCGTGCTATGGGACTACAAGACACGTCACATGTCAGACATCAGTTTATCCATGCTTAGAAGAGGACTAAATCCACAAAAAAGTACCACGAAGACCATATTTGCAACAAAAAAAACCCACAAGTGGGCCAAATGAGCACAAAATTCCCCATATTCCATGCTTCCGAAAGTACATGGAGGCATATGCAGTTTGGTGGAGTGGGCACTTGGACTTGGACTTCTCCATTTTGCATTCTTTGTAGCAATCTATGACAAGTGGGCCTCGGACGGAGCTATCGTACCCAAAGCGGCCACGTCAGCATGACACGCATTTCAAGATATGGGGTAATACCACGTGGTTCCCGAAGAGTTTTGCTCTACATTAGTAGATTACAAGCCTCTTACTTTTAGTTTCTAAAAGCTATTTTTAATTTTTCTATAATAAATAACTTTTAAATATAATATCTTTTTAAAATAACGTTTATAAATTAATTATAACATATATTATAGTGCTTTTATTTATATAAAAACTACACGTAAATTTTTATTACTTCATATTCTTTCAACAACAATCTAAGAGTAATAAACCGTAGTCATAACACAAAGCAAAAAAATAACACGTCCTGCATCCAACCACTGCATACGGGACCCGAGCGCAGCTGTCCGGCCCCACCACCACGAGAGCATCTCTCAGCCATCCGCCAAATTACCCAGCTCATGTGCGGGTCCGAGGCTGCGGAACAACACCACCCTGGTAGGCCCCACTGTCATAGACTTCCCTGACGTCCGCAAGAGGAACTTGTGCGTTTCAGTTTCGCTCCTTGCCGATCCCTGATGGCGGCAAGCAGCACCACTCCTTTTCGGATCCCGCAGAAAAGTGGGGCAGGCAAGGCAAACAGAAAAATAATCCAAAACCCGCTTTTCCGCCGCACCCGCCACCCGCTAAGTTCACGGCTTCCGCTTCCTGAATGGCCTCTTCCTCTTCCCCTCGGGCGGCATCGCTTGCCGAGGAGCGGCGGGAGTCCCGAGGAGGTAGGCTGCCGATCCCGCCGTACGTGAAGGCGGCGGCGGGGTCGCTCGGCGGCGTGATGGAGGGCTGCTGCCTGCAGCCCATCGACGTGGTCAAGACGCGGCTGCAGCTCGACCGCGCGGGGGCCTACCGCGTCATCACGCAATGCGGCGCTACCGTCGCACGCGCCGAGGGCGTGCGCGCGCTCTAGAAGGGCCTCACGCCCTTCGCCACCCACCTCATGCTCAAGTACGCGCTCCGCCTTGGCTCCAACGCCGTGCTGCAGTCGGCGTTCAAGGACCCCGGCACCGGCAGGGTCTCCGCGCACGGCCGACTCGTCTCCGGGTTCGGCGCTGGCGTCCTCGAGCCCCTCCTCATCGTCACCCCCTTCGAGGCAAGATTGCCTACCTCTGTTCCTGTTACTACTCGTTGTTGGAATTAATCTTGATGATTTGTACGTAATCGTAATGCTTGTATGTGGTAGTCGATGGTCGACAGCCGTAGTCGATAGGTGTGGTCGATAGTCGGTAATCGACAGACGTGGTCGATAGTCGATAATTGATAGACGTAGTCGTCAGTGCATACTCAGAGGAGTACCATGGTTGGAGTGCCTGTGGTCGAGTGCCCGTGGTCGAAGCTTCAAGTCGTTGTGTGTGGTCGGTTTCGACCACGTTGCCAGTAATCTTTACGACCACTTGTGTGTGATCAGTTACAACCACGTTGTCTGTGGTCTTTACGACCACGCTGTAAGTGGTCTTTACGACCACGTTGTGTGTAAGTGGTCTTTACAATCACGTTGTGAGTGGTCGTAACGACCAGCGTTGTTGTGTCTGTGTGCGTGGTCGGTTACGACCACGTTGTATGTGGTCGTAACGACCAAAGCCATATTCGTTGGTGTGTTCGTGGTCGAAGCTCCTGCACAGCGGTCGAAGGCAAGTCAAAGATGAAACAATGGTCGTGCGGTGGCTAACTGTAGCTATCGTCAGCTCTGCTCGACATTGGGCAGCAGTGGCGGCGACCACTGTAGCTGTCGTCGGCTCTGCTCGGCATTGGGCAGCAATGGCGGTGAGCACAGTAGTTGTCAGCGCACGGCTCGGATTGGGCAGCAGTGGCGGTGAACACTGTAGCGGTCGTCAGCACTTTGCTCAGAATGGGCAGCAGTGACGGTGAGCACTGTAGCAAGCAGAGCATGGGCGAGCGGCAGGGGAATTGAGGGCTTGGGAGCACAGCGGAGCCCGGATGTCTATTTATACCATGTAATCTTTGTGCAGTGTAAGGTGAGTGTGAAAAAGGTGGAAGAAAATTGCTCCAAACACTCTCCACCTCGTCCGACTTGCTCCCTCCAGTCCTTTGTTTCCGCGGTAGTCGTAGGCATTAGTCGGAGGTGCTCTGTTCACCATCCGACAACGGAGAAATCCGATCGTAGTGCATTTGGGTGTGTAGATCCGGTGCTGGTTTCCCCTTCACTTGTTACTATTTCTAAGAGTTCCCAAATCGTTCTTGAATTCTTGGCTTGGCTATGATATGTTATAGGCTTATAGCTTATACAGATCACACAAGAACTGTTCACAAATATTTTGTTTTAAATTTGGAACAAGTCTAGGTGATTCTTGCCGGAAAAAAGAACTAGCGAGATCTACGTGTAGGTTACCGATGTAAAGTTGCATAATGATTCTTGCGGGAAAAAAGAACTAGCGAGATCTACATGTAGGTTACCGATGTAAAAGTTGCATCTTTACTGTATAGAAAAAGAACGGAGTAAGACAGGTGTAGCAGTTGTTTAATCTTGTGTGTGAATGATGTTAGATGCATCTCTGTACTTTGCAGTCAAATTACAGTTTGCTAGTACCATGCCCAAGCCAATAATCAAGCATTTGGCTGCCTATTAGAGCACTGTCAAATACATTTGACCGAGAACTTATGGCCAATCACCTGCTCCTTTCCTTTTTCAGTGTTGTATGTATTGGCAATTCTATTCGTCTTTAAAAGTTGTGCTTCTTTTCTTTACTCCCAACACGTTGTCTTGGTGTTAAATGGAAAAGACCAACATTTTAAAGTAGTATCTCTCTGGCCCTTGTTAGCATCACATTGTTACCTACATAACAAAGATTAGATGACAATAAGAAAAAGAAATGAGCATATCCAAAAGGGGAACGCTAAGGTAGTAGGATCAAAACTTATATAGGCCCAATTTGGAACGAAGAATTGAAAATGTCTTGTTTACAGTTTTTTACGTATTGTAACAGATGTATTGGAGCTTGATTTGGTGAACTATGTAACATCAGTAGTGAATTGTGAATATTGGTTTGGAGGTTTTTTCTGATGTTACAAGAGTCCTGGCCAAAGTGGAAGTTATCTAGTCCAACCTGTCCCTTTTAATGGGACCGACAGCTTCTGTAGCACAACTGTATTAATATTTTTTTCATGCTAGTTGGAAGGATTAAGGAAGTACTACTAATGATTAGAAGTTGCTGGAAGTTATAAATTATAGAGAAGTAGAAATAAAAAAAATATGAGAGAATCGAAAGTGGACTGAAAACCACCGTGATTTTTTTCTTTTTGCAAATTCAGTTTGTTTTAATCCTTGGCTGGAAGTGCAGTGTTCTACAAATGAACCATCAGTGCAAGCTGAAAACTTTATCACACCAAGACAACCAAGAATTGCATGTAATTACATATTCTATGAAGTAAAAGTAGAGAAATGGAACAAACAACACCCTTAAAAATATACATAAAATTTGACATTTGTTGCTGTACTTTGCTTTGTTTGTCATATTTACGGGGGAAACTACATTTACATTTTGTTTATTTAAAGCTTGTACTATGGAGGGAATTGCTGTAATGCTTCTTTATGGTGGGTGCAGGTGGTGAAGATCAGATTGCAGCAACAAAAAGGACTAAGCCCAGATCTGCTCAGATATAAAGGGCCTATACACTGTGCAAAAACAATTGTTCAGGAGGAAGGCCTTTTTGGTCTCTGGGCTGGAGCAATACCAACTGTCATGCGTAATGGCACAAACCAAGCTGCAATGTTCACAGCCAAGAACACATTTGACATTGTCTTCTGGAAGAAGCATGAAGGAGACGGGAAGGTTCTCCAGCCATGGCAGTCCATGGTCTCGGGGTTCCTTGCAGGAACTGCAGGGCCATTCTGCACTGGACCGTTTGATGGCCAAGGGAGAACTGGTGACATCAAGTACAAGGGCATGGTCCATGCGATACAGACAATATACGCCGAAGAGGGCCTCCGAGCCCTGTGGAAAGGCTTGCTTCCTAGGCTCATGAGGATTCCACCTGGTCAGGCTATAAATAATGTGGGCAGTGGCTGATCAGGTGATGGGCCTCTATGAGCGAACATATCTGCAACCAGCTCATCTGTAATCCCCATACTTCAAAGCTGCACTGAAATTGTTTGGTTAGTTTTCGTCGTTTTGGATTAGTGGTGAGACATGGAAATCGTCGATCAGAAGTGTAACTGTTCCAGTGCCTGGATATTCATTGGTTCGTTGCTAAGAGTTGGATATTGGTGGGAGCAATGAACTCATGTACTGCTTAGTACTAGTCAATAATCATGAAACCCCTTTTGGATTTTGATACAAGTGTTCTGATGACTGTGTTATGGATGTAAACTGCAGTAGCATAGATCTGCCTGCTCTGTTCATGTGTGGAAAGCTGGCGATCTTGTTTATACCTGGGCCCTGGGCCAGTTACAAGAAGTGATATTTCACCCATGAGCACGCTTGGGCTCTCGTATGCATTGTTTGATTGTTTCAGCCTGGTAAAACTGAAAAAAAAATCTCTGTATGATTGGTTGTAGCACTCTATAAGCTCAAGGATACTACTATAGAACGTCATCGTTAAAACAAAAAATAATAAAAGACAACACTAGAAATCATACACAAATTAAAATCCTTTAAAGTACTTTATTAAGGTATTCAACGGGACCTGAAATAAGTGTTTGAAATATGGGACCGGTCCACTTCTAATTAAATGACAAGTAAAGTAAATGGCAAAAGTAGTGACAAATTACAGAGCTGAAACTCGAGTGCTCCCACCCATGCATATTACTATCAATCCATTGGCCTTTTACCTGAGAAGGGAAAGAGCAACCGTGAAATTTGACAATCTCAGCAAGTATCCAACAATGATCGTAACATTAGAGTAAAAATAGGTAATGCAACCAAGTAAAATAAGGGACAAACATCATAAGCAAGCAATGGATATAGGATAAAGGCAACGAACATATGATATCAAAAGCACTAACATAGATGGGAGACAGATATCATAGAGACGGTGTAATTTAAGATAATTATTATGTGATAAGTTATAGCAAATTATAGTAAAGGCGTCGGCGACCTCATCCCACATACCCGGATATACGAGAATAGCCAGGCACATTCTTATCCTCGACTGTATAACCATCGATGGGGTGTAATATCCTGTGTAACGAGAATGTACGGCCCCCCGTACGTTACCAGGTTGGGTGAAAATCTCCCTATATGTGAGTAGTCCCGGGTCAGGTAACCATCTTTTCTTTATTTAGTGAATTATCCATGATGTAATTAGGAAGTCATGAGTGAATTAAGATAAAGTTATGAGAGTAAATGTTTGATACAATTGAGACCGGGGAGACAAAATTGGTGATACAAAGTGATGGGAAACAAGATCCGTCAATAGAGAGGATACTTGGGAGTCACACAATTGTTGTTAATCATATAATTTTATTAGGTGATAAGTGATTATTAATCAGGTTAATGTACAACAACTAAATCAGCTAAGGCTCACAATTACTAATCAACAGTTAAGATTCACATAAGCAAAACATTTCAATGGCCGTCCAATGTTAAAGATTACAAGTGGTTAACCTTAAATTTGAGCATGCTTATTCGCAACTCTATTTGCAATTTAGATGTTTATTTAAACCCCTAATCACACATGAATTCTATGATTAAACATTATACTAATTACAAGCGTTTAATACTAACTAACTCATCAAATTAAAATCTACCAATGCTACAATCACATAAGACAAGCAATCAATATGGTGCAATGATCGGAAACCACACTAAAGGCAACAGGTAATCATGAAACATAAATGTGCGAAAGAACAAGTAACGGCCACGAGGTACTTGCCTTGAGCACGCTCAACGGACACGATGCACGATGGATCCGAGATACGCAACTGCCCAGCTGCGCCCTCAACAGCTGCGTGAGAACCTACAGAGTGGCATGGAAGACCATCGATCAGATATGATGAATTTAATAAAGAAACGACAAAAGATAATTGATTGGAAGGAAAATAGCCGTTCGGCTGAGCGAACGGCCATTCGGCAACGCCTCCACCCCGGCCGCCATTGGTAAACTGTTGTGGGGAAAAACACCATGCACGAGGAAAAAGGGTAGAGATGTCCCCTTTTTAAGACCATGTTTAGATTAGGGTTTATTTTTATTTATTTCTTTATTTATTATAGTTATTTTTTTTAGTGCTACATTGGTACCTGCCTTCTGGGAGCTGTAGCGCAGTGCGCAGACGACTGGTTTCAACTTTCAAGTGCCAGTTGACGGCAAAAGGCAGATGCTACAGTTGATTCAGCAACATGCTAGCCACCAGGTTACTGCAAAGAAGTAACTTCCAAGTGCTACTTGACTGCAAAAGGCTGAGCTACTACTAAATGGTACCCCCTACACATAAGTTGTTTCCTTGCTCGGGATCTCACTTGGGACAGGAGAGGTCACTGACTGAACTCCAAATCCGAGACAAGATGCTGCCGGTGACGTAACAACCACACGGCTAGCCTAGCATTGAAGCACTATCCCGCTTAGCTCGCGCACCACCCGAGCTCAAATCCTCCTCATCTGATGGCTACCCCGCGGCCGGAGGGGGCATCCAATGCCGGCCCCGGTAAAGGCTCAGGGATCTAGAAGCGATTTTATCGCAAAACCTAATTAAAGACATAAAAGGGTTTATGAAAATATAAGGTTCTTCTGCTGCCGCCGAGCACTTATCGGCCCTCCTCTTGCTGCAAAGCTAACTCCCAATTCCCAATTGGTAGATGGATAAAGGGCGGTGGATCAGCGGCCCTTGACATAATAACAATGTTAGAGCAAAATAAGAACATCTGCGGTGCTTGATCGACAAGCCCGTATGCTTGAGCACAAACCCGGGTAAGAAAGAAAAGGAAAAGAAGAGGAAAGAAAGAAAAGAGGAAGAAAAGAAAGAAAAGAAAAGAGGAGAAAAATAAAAGAAAATGGGATTGGTCTAAGTGAAAAACGATTGTTGAAATATGACATGTTGATATGCATAAATGGAGAGCCCTGGCGATCCATCTCTGATATGACTAAAGAAAAAGAGAAGTGCATGTGCATATGCATCACGATTGGTTGATGAGAATTTGAGATTAGATGGGAATGAGTGGTGAATGAAGCTGTGATGGTGCTACTACGGATCGCTATCTAAATATTTTAGTGTGGATTTTCGGTAATTGAAGGTAGAAACTTGCATGGGTGGTAGTACCCCCTAGCATTGAAGCACTGTCCCTTAGCTTGCGCCTTGCGCACCACCCGAGCTCAAATCCTCCTCATCTGATGGCTACCCCGCGGCCGGAGGGGGCATCCAATGCCGGCCCCGGTAAAAGGCTCAGGGGATCTGGTTCTTCTGCTGCCGCCGAGCACTTATCGGCCCTCCTCGCCACAAACCCTCTCGTGAAAAAGCCCTGGCGATTCTACTACGGATCGCCCAAGTTGCTGCGCGCTTTCCGCGGCCGGTTGCTGTCCCCGCGCAATTCTGTTTCTGAGGCGCCGATCCATCCATGTATGCGTACCGTGTACGTTCTTTCGCTGGCCGACCACTACATCTGCTGTATCCCAAACACTCTGCTTCGGTGACGAGGCCGTCACAGAAGACATCAAGGGGCCCAGCAGGACATCATCTTATCATCTCTGTCCTAGCCTGGCCAGATGCTGTTCTCATCTTTTTTTCTTTCAGAGGGAAGTGAGATGAGTAGATGCATGAATGTGGGAAGCCTAAAAAAGATCTTTTTCGATGGTCACATATCATCTCCCCCTTGCGTTTCTTTAATCCGCAGCGCCAAGATGGCTGCGCACTTGGCTCTGATGAACTCTCACATGGACGCAGACATGTCGTGGTCACTCAGCCACCATAGAACACTGAAGCTATCTGATCAAAAATCGACTGTCTAGATCGAGCAAGATGAAGAATAGGGCTTGTATTCCGTAGCCGCCACACGACTGTCGTTGGACGGCTCTGATCAAGAATTATTGTCCCACAGGGGCGTAGAACTATGGATATCTGTGTAGAATCACACACGACTTCAGGGCCTTAGATATCTCCTCTCTTCCCGGAATTGGATGTGGACTTGTGGAGAGCTTGTGAGGCGTGATCGAGTGTGCATTGACTGCTCGTTAAGCAATTGTTTTCCCAAAGTTGCCCCGGCACTTTTGAAGTGAAAAAAAAGAAGCTTTCAAAGTTGCTTTGCGTATATGTCGCCTCCACACTTTACACGGTAAAAAAGATCAAATTGAACTGTCAGTGTGTCACTGGAAAAGAGAGGCTAAAGTTTATGGGTCATATAGCAAGAGTGACATCGTCCACAATCTACGCTTTTCGTACTGGCAGGTTTTTAGTTTTTTTCTTAATGCCGAAGCACACCCTTGCACTAGTTTATTCGGATGTGCCTGGCCCAAGTTTGGTCCTAGATAACAATTAGGCTGAGTTTTGTTCTTTGTGAAACAAGAACATTCAGGCTTAGTTTTTTTTGAAACTAGAACAATTAGGATGAGCTGTGTGTTTTAACAGATGTCATAATCAGGCTAGCATGTCACATTTAATTCGACTTGGATACAAGTTCTGAGACTGAAAATTCCAAACCGAGCAGCCTGCATTATGGGAGTAACAAACCTGGTCGTCTCAAAGTTGACCGGAATCATTGTGCTCAACTAGTTTTTGATAACAAACAGCTCTCATCTACGCTCAACTGAGGTGTTCTACAAAAGTAGGATCTGTTCATCGTAACTGAAAACCAATTTCTCATTGCCTGCTCTGGTTTCCAGATGGACCCATAAATTCAGCGTATTCAGCTCACGTTCGTTATTCCGTTGGAAGTGCGTTGGAGAGCGAGAGCAACCGGTTCCTCGAACCTTTCCCATTTTTCTTTACTAGAATTCAGTTCGTCAGCTTGGAGCAGTTGAAAGACTTTCAATCCTTAATTATCTAGTAGTACCGGATAGATGTGCGAGCTGTGGAATAGTATACTGCAAAACGATCAAACTGATATCTACAACTTGAGTGATTTAATCTGTACATCTCATGGTACCAAATATCTTAAGTGTGATAGTGACAATGACGATCAGGAAGGCGCCGACTTCTGGCTTTATTTAGCGAACGAATTGGGCATTCAGGCATGGCGCGATACGTCGGATGCCATGCCGAGTAATGACAAAAATCCCTACTGCTAGCAGTAGCAGCGTTTCCCCGGGGGCCCCACAGCCACTAACGTAACCTAATTGCTGCAATATCTTGACATGACCTGTGACTCGGATGTCACAGGCTGGTACTGAAAAATCGTTGTGGGACGCATGATGCATGAAGGCGAGGGGAGGCGGCTCTGGACAGCGGCTTTGCGGCTGGCCGGTGCCCTGCATCTCACCTTGCACTCGCGACAGCTTCGGTTTGCCAAGTTGACCCCGCTGCCTTTTGGCTCTCAGCGTATGCATCATCGTAGCCGCGTAGGGAGCTTTTTCGATATTCTAAATTAAAATATTATATCTGTATATTTTTTTTACAGTTTTGATCATCAGTCATCCCACTGTTTGGACTGTTAGACGATTTGAGATAGTCGTCCTTGGGCGAGTTGGTTACATGTCGCGCTAACCGTTGGGTGATAGGGATCAAGTCGCCTAACCCCCATCCCCCAAAAGATCAACCGTCCCATGGCTCATGGGCGTGCCTCCAACGTCAACTTGCCATTTTGGCCTCCTCCCGCACGGCAATGCCACATTTGGCCTCCTTCCACGCGTATTGCTATCTTTGGCCCTCTCACGCGGCCGGGGAGCATGTGAGAGGAGGTGGCACGGTCGGGGTGCGTACGAGGGAGGTGACGCAGTCACGATGCGCGCCAGCGGGAGGTGGCGGCGGCGGTGTCTCTCCTCCGATGGCAGTGTCCCCTCTCCGCCTCATCTTCATCGGCTTCGTTGTCCGCACGTTCATCGTTGTGCGGCTTGGCCGACGTGTCGCCCCGCCTCCTCGCGTGGCCCATACCACGCCACCTCCCTTCTCGCACACACCTTGACCGTGCCACCTCCTCTCGTGTGACCGGAGCCAGAGTTGTCAATACGCGAGGCGGAGAAGAGAGGAAGCGAGCTGGTAGTCTCATTGCCCAGCGGATCGGCGGTCGCTGCAACCTGCAGTAGTTTGAAACCTAGCCATTTTCTGGTCATGCTTCAAGTAGTTCAAATGTTTTGTATGTGTATTAAACCCTACTTTGTTTGTCTCGAATCGTTGTTATCGTCTTAGTTATTAGGCTGACCTTATTTTCTATTTTTCACATAGTTGACAGTAGCAATGAAATATTATGCTGCATTTATATGCTATTACATCAAAGCAGATGCTGCAAGCTGTGTTGAGTTGGGCTTATATCTTGCCTTGTATTGTTAATGAGCTGATATATCAAAACCAAATAGTTGCGCCCCGTTAAGCAACACATTAGCTCAGCCCAACGAAAAACAGCGTAACACATCTAAGCACAAAAACAATTGATATGGCATGTTCATATGAGTTTTTAGTTTTGATTTATAAATACTAATAGCTTATAAAAAAACTTATAGAGAGACACACTCGTGTGTGATTTTAGTCGATATAAATGAAGTCATAATAGTATACACTATAATTAATTAGTCATATTTTTAAAAGACTTTCTATTTAAAAGTTAGGTAATATAGAAAAATAATTTACTGTAAAAAATAGTTTTTAAACCTCAATACAAACATAGTCGTACAAGCTGTTGGATGCTAATCTTAAGGGCAAAAAAAAAGTGACGGAACTTGATAAAATTCAGTCGGCTAAGCAGTAGACGCCCAAAGACGGCACGAGAGATCTTACTTTCACCAAGAAACTGTGCACGTGACGGCGACATGGCCATTTTTTTTCTGCTGCGCTCTATCTCGCGCCTTTCTTTAAACGCTAACAGATCGGGTCTACAAAAAATAAATGTTGTGGCCTGCGTGACGCCCCGATTTGCCACAGTCCACACACGCCGCGCCGTTCCGGCCGCACATGACGTATCGGCATCAGCACCCTCACATGTCACTTCCGCGCCAAAACTGGCACGAAAACGACCGGACGGTGAAACAGAAAGACGGCGCGCGCTGGGCCGTCTGGGGGGGCGGGCACGATCGCGCGGCACCGCCCGGTGGTTTCTCTCGGCTTTGGATCCGTTCTAATCGGTTTGAAAGCTTGTTCTTCTTATTTTGGTTATTAGATTTTAGCTGTAAATACACTCTAACGGCGATTAGATTTTTCAAAGTTAAAAAATAAAAACTATTATATCGTTATAGATAATACAAAGAAATACAAACTAATAAAGCTAATAAACCAAAAAATATTGAAATTAAGAAACCAACTATTTTAAGTGTACCGGAGCCATCTAGAGCAGAACATTCATCCGCGCGGGCAGGACGCTGGTCCGGGGCTGTCGGTTCTGGTCGCCTCCCACCGACGTTCCCCTGCCCCGCCGGTGTCGCGCCATCCCAAGACACCGCGCCGCGGCAATCCTGGGCAGTGCATGCATGCGGCCTCGGCACGGCAGCGGGGCGCCACGAGCCCCCGCCACACCCACACGTCTGCCCGGCCGTCCGCGCAACGTTTTTGGCGTTTCGGTGGGATCCCCGGGTTTTTGGCCTGTCGGCGCCGCGCCGGCCGGCCGAGCCCGATCGGTCGGTACGGTGGATGTTCGCGTCGTGCCGACTTGTGGGAACGATGGGCTTGACTGTTGCCCCCACGTCGTGGAAACTGGAAAGGACGGGTCACGCAGTCTGACCCGGTCGTTTTTCCCGGTCCACCGTACCGTATCCTTGGCCTGGGCCGGTGCTGAGAATCTGGCTGGGTCATGGGTGCGTGCAACGCTTTTTATTAATCAGTTACACAAACACACGGATTGTTTAATGAGAAACAGCTGTTCTTTCCCTGGATTAGCTAAATTTTATGCACCTGTGACCGGCTTTGGTTTGTCCTGGAGTGGAGGCAGCGTCTCCAGAAAGTGATGCGACAAAAGGATCTTGACCAGGAAAGAGGCACAGTTTCTAGTTAGATTGATGACTTGATTGGGTTTTTAGGAAGCGCCCCCCAGATGGGATGGAGTGGCATCTAGCATCGGAATATGTAGCGTACAAGCACAATAAAGGGATTGAGAGATGTGAAATTTGGAACAGTGATATTCTTCCCACATTTTTTTCAGTGGGGATTGAATTATGGCCGATCTGGTGCCACTTTGCTGGGCATTCTGACCGTGCAACAAGAATGGAAAGCGGATCTTATCCTACATATACGGCGAGCATGGGGATGTGGATCGCATCAACTAACCCTGCAACACATGAAAAGATCAGGATCAGGAGCGAATGAATGCCTTATTCCTAGGCATCTTAGGCCCCCCGCTGTTTGGATCCATCGGTTGGATATATACGACCGTAATAACTAAACTGTTATCTCGCACAGCTCGAATCTTCCAGATCAGTATGTAAGATATACACGAACGCCGGCCTCACAATCCGCACATAGCTCGGCATCGTGGCAATGTGTACTGACCAAAGTTAAGATTTTTTTTTTCAGTTATCAATATAAATCTACAACCTTATAAAATTCTTGTTGAAGTGTCACGCAATAGATGTAAACTAGGATTTAAACCTTGATAAATAGAGTTGTGCATCCACAACTCAACCACTCTACTAAGAGATGGTTCCCCAACAATGTTAAGCTTGGCTCAAGTGATTTAGAATATGCTTGCAATGTTGCCCACAACTTTACAAAATGGGACACATTAAATTGTGCTCGGTTGGGCATACAGAGAAAGTTCCTTCCGATCATTGTTAATCACCCCACATCATTGGTCTGGATTTGGAGATACTGGCTGCAAATGATGGCCAACTTGTCATATGTAAATCACTATTAAAGTTCAATCCAATTTGTGACCTCGTATAATCGACTACGAACCAGGATTTAGGAGGAGGCAAGGCAAGCTGCCAGCTCCTATCTACCCAGGCCATCCAGTCGAGGCAAAACGGCTGCAACTATCTACAGCGACTGACTGACTATCGAGCCACTTCTCCAATTCACTATTCCTTGGTGGCAAGGCTGGGTAGCCACCAGCAATCGAGCCACTGCATGATTATTGAGTTGAGATGCTACTAGCCATACCTGTGCACGTCAACAGTATCAGAAAAGAGCACAGAGGAATTGCGCACGCCAATCAATCCGCACGTGACACCACCGCCGTCAAATTTAGGATATGTTCTTTTCCTTTGAAACTGATGGCTTTTGACTTTTACTACAGTACATAACTTTCAAACAGAGTATTTTCTCAAGACGGGGTCTACAAGTTAAACGATGTACACGTTAAAAATCCAATATTTGTACCATCCAAAATCGCAAATGAGTATCTATCTCTGTAATCTGTACCATAAACAGCCAAAATTCAAAAATTTCAACTAAAAACTATAAACCGCAACCGTTGCCAAACAAACCCTTAACATAAATCCAGAGTCCATGCACAAGCGCCGTACGGCCAAAATTTGCAAAAAAAAAAAAGGGACTGCGATGTGAGTCACACATTTCCGGCGAGCATGCGCACTAGTGCTACTAGACAGGTAGGTTCGGGTGGCCTTTGCAGCGAGCGCTGTGTTTTGCGTTTGTGTGGCTCGGCCGCGCGCACGTCCGCCGCGGCAGCGCCAATGGCCGGGGAGAACCGGCCGGGGGGGATGGCGATCGTTCGTGAGCGATCGTTGCCGCGACGCGATCCCACGGAGCACCAATCCCACACGCCTCGTATCGCAGGCCACTACTTTCCATTTCCAAGTACTTTCTGCGTTTGCCTTTGTGCCGCGCCCAAACCACCTGGGCCACTAGTGCCCTGCCATGTCACCGCGGCTTTGTGGGGTGACAAAAGGAGACTTGTCAAAAGTGTGGTTGCTACAACCATCCTACCAAGAAATGCCGCACCAAGCATCTTGTTGACTCAAGGCAAGAATGCCAAGAGATTTGAAGCACACTTCAATCTCACATCAAATGATGATGAAGCGGATGTTCTCAAAAGTTCATTCAAGAACTCAAAGACACATGTACCCCTCAAAGAAGGATGATCTCATGTGCAGGGACACACTTGAAGAATTTCATTCTCAAGACATGTTTGGAGATCTCAATTAGACTCCTAGTTCCATAGCTACTAAGTACTTTTATGTTGTAATATAAATAAAGTTGTCATCCATATTGTAAGCTTGTATGCTACAATCATATATCGAACACATTCGGTATTATCAAATAAAGTTTGTATGTATTCTATATATTACTTCAAGAATTTCATTAAATTCTTTTCTTTGTATATATAGATTTTGGAGTCCATCCAATGGAGGAGGAATTATCGCCTCTATCACTCTCCTATGGGTACACAATTGGAAATTGAGGATGCACTATTGTATCCCGATTCAACACGCACCCTACTTAGTTATAGAGATATCCGTCAGAATGGTTTGAAACCCAAATGACAACAAAGAGGAATATCTCCTCTTAACCAAAAACAACGGATATGGCAAACAAGTACAGCGGATTGTACTATACATACATCAAACCCGTTCAACATATTCGTACAAAGTAATTTTCCAAAACACAAACACATTCCAAACATGGCATGATCGCCTTGGCCACCTGCATTGGAATGATGAGGAAAATTATTAGCAATTCAATTGGTCATACATACATCAAAACAAAATTTCCGAATCCTCGGTTTGTATGCACTTCATGTGCCTTGGAAAATTGATTTTAAGACCCTCTTATCTTAAAATTAGAGCTGAACCACTTAAATTCCTTGAACGCATTCAAGGAGATATGTGGTCTTATACAACCATTATGTGGACCGTTCGGATATTTCATGGTTCTCATTGGCGCATCTACTAGATGGTCACATGTGTGTCTTTATCCACGAAACCATGCATTTGCTAAGTTAATTGGTCAAATTATCCAATTACGAGCACATTATCTGAACATCGAATTCAATCAATTCGAATGGACAATCTTCTGAATTTTCATCCCATGCCTTTAATGATTTTTTGGGTAATCTGTTTAGCGGAATACCCGACTCTAATGATTTGGGAAATAACATTAAGCGGGGTCCAGACTATAATGATTACGGAGAATCATACGATCGGACTACAATTGGCAAAATGATCCGATCCCAAGACCATGGCGAGTGCCCTTTTTTGGGTAATCTTTTAGGTAATATTTGGAGCATCTCAGACAAGAAAATATGGAGGGTCTATCTGTTCTTTTTAATTTGATGTTTTTTTCATTTTTTATGGTATCTGACAGTTATTTTTTATAACTTTCTATTAATATATACACATAAAACTATAATGCTATAAAAGTATTTTGAATGAAAACTCTGATTATATAGTTTTTTTTGTAGTAAATCTAGATACTTTGTTTCAGTAAGTGGATGGCACGGATTCTATAACGTCGAACAAAAAAAAAGAGAGAGGTAGTGCAATTATGTTATGTGTGGACAACTGAATCCGATATGTATTTTGATGTGTGTGTGGAGATACCGTGCTTGAGGACCTAACAAGTTTTTTCACAAGATTTTCGCTTTTCTGCATCTTGCGGTGTGATGTTGACGTCTAACTCAACTCCAACCAATACCTACAAGATTTCGAATCTGCGTCGCAATTGTTTGCTTCTAATTAATATCAGGAGAAAAATAAAACATATGAAAATGCAGTTCAATATTGTGATGACGTATATAGTATTGTTTGATGATCCTATTGGCATGTGAAAAATGTTGCTCAGTTTTGCTTGGAGCCTTCGACTAGTACTATAGTATTGTGCTACAGCTACGTAGGACCAAATGGATGGCGCTTAGAAACACTGGTGAAGAAATATAATAGCCCTCACAACAAAGAATTGAATTGTGGTGAATCAAGTTGAATTGTGAGGGAAACCAACCTTGCAAGTAAATGTCATCCATCCATATATATACAAACTGAAACCCAATCTATCGAACTCACTCAAGGGTGGTTTCTTTTGGACTGTAGCTTATGATTTAAATTTTTTAATTCCGGTAGTTCGCAAGAGATTACGAAGAGAGACAGTCACATACGATTTTGGTTGATATAATTGAAATCGGTATAATGTGTATCATAATTAACTAGTAGAATCTAACTAAAAATATATTATTTAAAAAATAGTTATTATAGAAAAAATAGAAAGACAAAACCAAAACCCTGAGGAGCCCACCAAATCTTTTCTCAACCAAGTTGCACCCCGAAGATAACAGCACAAGTTGCGCAGCTCTCTCTCTCTCTCTCTCTCTCTCTCTCTCTCTCTCTCTCTCTCAAGGCAAAACCAATACATATACTTGATTTATTCCGTGATATATCCCATGAATATTCGTCCGATTTAATACCCCCTCTGCGCAACATGCGAATCGAGAGGAAATCCCAGGAAAAAGAAATTCCGAGCCCGAATTCTTTGCGCATAAATATTGCGGAACCGGAACCCCACCTATATATACGCCACCAGCGCGCCTCCCCGTTTCTCACACGGTCACACCGCCTGCTGCTTTCCTTTTGCTGACTCCAACACACACCCCCTCTCTGGTTCTCTGTTTCACCTCCCACACCTCGTGCTCCGCTCGAAGGCTCGAGCTCGTAGATATGGAGTGGCTGCGCGGGAAATGCATCGGGAAGGGGGCCTTCGGCACGGTGCACGTGGCCGTCGACAGGGCCACCGGCCGCGCCTTCGCGGTGAAGTCGGTGGACGCCAAGGGCGCGCCGGCGGCGGCGATGGCGTGCCTGGAGAGCGAGATAAGGATCTTGAAGCGGCTCAGCTCGCCGTACGTCGTGGCGTACCTCGGGGATGACACGACGGGGGCGTCGAGGAACCTGCACATGGAGCTGGTCGCCGGTGGGAGCGCCGCGGAGGCGGCGGCGGCCGGGGGCGGACTCGGCGAGAGCGCGGCGCGAGGCGTCTTGGGGCGGGTGGCCGGCGCGCTGCACTACCTGCACGCCGTCGCCGGCGTGGTGCACGGGGACGTCAAGGGGAGGAACGTGCTTGTCGGCGGCGACGATGGCGGGTACAGGGGTGCGAAGCTCGCTGATTTCGGCGCCGCGAGGCTGGTCTCCGACGCGGCGGCGCCCCGCGGGCCGCGCGGGACGCCGGCATGGATGGCGCCGGAAGTGGCCCTTGGCGGCGCGCCGACGCCGGCGTCGGACGTCTGGTCACTCGGGTGCACGGCGGTGGAGCTGCTCACCGGGAAGCGGCCGTGGTCGGAGCTCGGCAGCGCCTTCGAGGTCGGCGAGCTGCTGCTCCTCATCGGATTCGGCGGAAACGGCCCGAGCTCCCCGCGTGCCTGTCCGACTCCTTCCGGGACTTCCTCGACAAGTGCCTCCGCCGGGACGCCGGCGAACGGTGGAGCTGCGAGCAGCTGCTGCGCCACCCATTCCTCTCCGCGGATCCTCACGACGCGGGCGAGCCGTCGCCTCGAGCGGTTCTCGATTGGGAGGCCGCGTCGGACTGGGACTCCGAGGCATCGTCGGATGACCCGGTTGCCGACAGCGAGCACGAGGTGATGGCGCGCGCCAAGGGGAGGGTCGCCGAATTGGCATCAAACGGCCCGCGCGCAAGCTGGGGGCGGGAGTGGGAGGGCGGCCCCACCTGGGCGGCCGACACATGGGCCCCACGGCCCAGTCCCGACATGTCAACCAATGCACCACCCCCATCCAACGCGGCCGCGGGAAATGGCAACGCGGGTGGGCCCGCCGTACGCGACGGCGGCCGTGACGGCGTCCTCCTCCTCCTCCTCCTCGGCGGCGGCGGCCGCTTCTGCCGTGTGCACGGCTGTTCTTGCTGTAACAGCCACCGTGCGTACTATAAATGTGAGCCTACAGTGGTAGGACTCGTTTGGCCGCCGTTGGCCGTTATGTCCGTACTGGTGTCATGTATTCTACTCTCGTATTTGATACAATCAAAGTCTGCGTTTAAGCAAGCAGCCGGCGAGTTGATTTGTGTACAGTTTTGGTTGATGTTTTCTTCGTTGGTTTTGACTTTTGATGTTGCTTCTGATTGGGTGAGCGCCCGTGGTTAGTTGGTCAGCGCGCCGTGTGGTGCGGTTGCTCGCTCTCCTCCTGAGCCAGTTTTGCCGTGGGCCAAGAGACTGCGAGCGCAACCCATCGCTTGGCTTTAGGGCTTATAGATGCTTTCGCATATCCGGATGACATGAAGCTCGAGACTCGAGAGCGAAGGCTAATTATGGCTCGGCCGCCGAGCCAATTTCGTGGTTTCCCAGAAACGGTACTAATTCCGAGCTGACTAACTGCTCCAATTTATGGAAAACCAGTGTGCCTTTTTCCAGGAGTGGAGAAGGCATTTACATGGTCGTATGATCAGGTATTCAGGTCCAGGCAGGACCTGCAGCTGCAAAACGGAAAATAAATCGATTGAACGAAATGAAGTGATCTTGGAATGAATTGGTCTCATCCGTTCATCATCGAGATTTTTTTTTTACCTTTTTCACGGTATGCTATGTGTTAGCCCAAGTTGTATCTACTATCTAGTCATGTCTGCTCAAACCGGTTCCGTTTCTTGTTTGTAATTTTCGATTCTGAATTCTCCAGATTTGGAGGTTTAGATGTACTAGTACATGTCTATTCTGCAAGAAAAACGAACTGAAGGGGGCTCTGGCCTAGAAAACTGGCCGGATACGAGAAATGGCTGAAAGAGCTAGACGGTCGTGCTCACAACTAGAAGGAATTCCTGGAACAAATCTTCCTGATTTCTCTTGTCGCAGCAAGATAGATGCATGAATATCTCCGTGGCCCGTGCCATTCTGAATACTCGCAAGCACAGAGTATCACTCCATTCCCGCTGAACCTGTACTGAAGCTGTAGTGCACATCAATCTGCATCGGGATCCTTGGGATCACGCATCCGTAGCACACTACCACGGCAAGAGCCTTCACGCCGATCTACCAGTACCACGGCCATCGTCATGCCTACACAACGATCCGTGCGTACAGCACGTTCCGGCAATCAGGAAGATACGCAAGTTGAAATGGATCAAGAAGAATTAGGTCGTCTCTAGTAGTTGCCACTCAAGAGGAGGTGAAGAAAGAGAGTGTGATATCTCTTAGACTCTGATTCAAATAGTTTTTGGTTTCTAGCTTTCAGAAGTTTGAAATTGTTTTAAACGCGTTGGCTTTTTAATAAAGTTTTTTTCTATTTTCCTTTATATTGCATGTGAAGATATAATTATTTTTTATTTTCTTTTAATTAAATGTCTCAGCCAAATGTTAATGTCTGCTACAGTACTATCCTAGCTAAAACAGTACTATACCTAGCTACACAACGATCCGTGCAGCAGTTCCCATCAGGAAGACGCAAGTTGAAATGGCTGAATTGCCACTCAAAGGATAGTGTGGCCTGATTCATGGTTTCAAGTGAACGCGTTGGCAATTTAATGTGAAGATTTTTATTTTCTTTAATTAAAAGCCAAATGTTAATGTCTGAAGTATATCCTAGCTAAAACAGTAATTGTCACATAGCTGAATTAAATTTGCAAGTCATCAAACTGTTGAAGTATAAGTGAATTGTCAATCTTTTCTCATCAGCTTAAACTTTTGGTGAACTGTTTGATGCATGCAACTCAATATTGTATCAGAGCTAAGAGGTCCCGAGTTCAAGACCTGGCTGACGCAATTAAAAAAAAATTAATTGCAGTCCACTTCTATTCCACATATTAGACCTAAGGGAGCCTACACATAAGGAGGAGTGTTGAAGTATAAGTGAATTGTCCATCTTTCCTCATCAGCTTAAGCTTTTAGCTGAACTGGTTGGTGTATGCAACTCAATACAAACTACAATACAAACTATGTCACAAGGGATATCGTGAGAGCGAAAGTTGTAGTAAAACTAATAAAAAATAGTGACAAAAAGGATGATGAAGACAGACTGGTGGACATGTTGTGAGGTAGGATCCTTAAAGATGACGAAAAGAGCCGGACTTTCATGTATGCCTAAAGCGTCAGTTTTTATTGCAAATCAATGGGATGCCATGCCCTGCCTACCACGCTAATAAATTCGCCGTATCAATCAATACCCAGACAGCAAGTGACAGATCCAATGGGTACAGCGTAATATTGCAGCCGTATCAAACATCACAAGGGATAAATGCAAGTCGTGCGGCACGATAGACTAAACATCGCATGTTACTGCAGCTTATCAAACAACATGGGTACCCATGATATGCGCAGTTTATACCGCGAGAAAGGCTTCAATGCTTCATACCGATCCGCCATGGATCGGTACAAACATTACGGCAACAAGGACTTGGCATCAGCATTCATTGCTGCAAATTACGAACTACTGAGGCGTCATGCCTGCTCCATGTAGATTTTCCCAGCAGCACACATCGAGTACATCGCCTTACAGCAATAAAGGTTCGGATATTATTGGATCAGCAAAAAGTTTAGAATCTCATTATTGCAAGCCATGGAGAAGATGATGAGTGAAAAGACATCACCATCCCAGATTTTGGACGACTCAAAGCCGTGCCCATCCCAGCCACTCCATCCCAGATAAACAAAGTTTTAAATGGTAGTCTATTAACCGAGAACCCCAAATAGATGGCTAACACAAACATTCATCCCAAAGAAAACACAATGAAAAATTTGTGGAAGAAAGACGAACCTCGACCACAAAATGAATGGATTGGCACTCATTTGACACTCGTTCGAGTATACCAATGCTCCCTAGAGCATAAGATGCAACGGCGGGTGCTTTCACTCTTTGACATCCGTCTTATCATCTGCTGCAGGCGTCTCATCTTTCTCTGTATTTTCCTCCTTTTTGGCCTCGGTCACCGTTAACTTCTCTACCAACCCAGCAGTAGATGAGACTTCCTCGTTTTCGTTCACCTCATTCTTTCCTTGCTGCTCAGCAATCTCTTCTACAGTATCCTTGAATTTCTTGCAGTCTGAAACAGAATCATGGAAACAGTAAGACAACAAACCCAGAAGAAATGACGCGGCTGTCAACGGAGATTTGCTAGGCTATGACTAAAATAGCATCAACTTGCAGGGATTGATATTTCTAACAGGTGCAGCAGTAAACCCAACAAAACACAACAGTTAACTTCAATTCATATAAAGCTTTCAAACCAAATGGACAGGAGAAACTACTAAACTCACAAATTCCAAACTAATTGGCATCAATTAAAATTTGCATCAGAGGTCCCTAAGGGATACTGTTATAGATTTGTAGATATCAATCAAAAGTACCCTACAATGCTAACATGCATACTGTACTTCAAGCATATTACCACTAGAAACTTGCATTAGAGGTCCCTAAGCTTTTAGCATAGTGCCAATTAGGTCCTTGATCTTGATAATGAACTTATCAGGACCTTAAACTTGTAGTATCCTGCCACTTATAGGTCCATAAACTTGCAGACTGTGTCACTTCGATTATTGAGACTTGATTAGCTAAAATGCTTATGTGAAAATGAAATAGAGTTGTGAAACTAATGCAGTTCATTTAGATGGATGATACATGCAGCAATTTGGGGATACTGTGACTTCAATTAGCTAAAAATCTTTGGCATGGCAGCTGAATGGAGGTGTGAAATTAATGCCAATTATTTAGAGTGATGATGCATGCGGCAATATGAGGGTTACATGTTGACAAGGTTCTAAAACTCAGTAACCGTTACTCGCTCGGTCACCTCACCTTGTAGTGATTATACGCTAATCGGCCTTGTACTCGGCCTTGTAACCGGTTTTTCTATTTTAATAACGGATTTATATATGTATATTCATTAATTCATATAAAATCAAAGCCACATTTGATGCTATTTCTATTTTGGAATGGAGGTAGTAATCATCAACATAGATTTGCTTTGGACAAATGACAACATGCAATAAAATATAAATGCACATTTCCTTCTTAATCAGCAAGTTTCCTTCTAAGTCCACCAACAAAGTAGATAGTGTGCCAGTTTTGGAACATAGTAACATCCAAAAAAGATGTGTATGGTTAATACTCAAAATGAATAGCATATGCTCAGCAAATAACCTTACTATTAAACCTTCCTCTTTGAGCAACACTATCTATCACATAAATGCTTAAAGCTGAAAATTCAGTTTTATCAGCTATTAAGCTGTGTGTTCCAATGACCGTTGCTAGTTTCCAATCTTAAGACTCTCTCCTAGGTTGTGGGCTTAATTGAGCGTGGGCTGCCTTCATTAGACATTTAGACTCAAGTCGCTTGACTAGCCAGTAGCCACTCGGCGAGTACACGGCCTGTTAGCCGATTACCCCGGGTACTCGCCCAATTATACCAGTTAAACCAGTTAACTACTCGTTTTTGCTTGCACATACTCGGTGAGGGGACCTGGTCCGAGTACTCGAGCAAGTACTCGGCCAAGTAGACCTGGTTTTAGAACCATGCATGTTGATCAACATCAGTCCTGTATCTTTAGTCCGCTATCACCTTTGGCACTTATGCTATTTCAAAAGGCTGAAATGACCTGTGTCACAATTTACAAGTTTTAGGGACCCACAAACTTAATTTTCAAAGTTTTCAGACCTAAGTGGCACTTTGACACAAGTTTAGGGACATCTAGTGCTATCTCAATCCATCAAAGGGGTTTCCACTAGTAATGTATTGTGTGGAAACAAAATTCTTTTTGAAATAGTTATTTTCCCAAAATGTTATACTATGAAAAACACTTGAAATACAGCAGACAGCTTGTAATTGTTCCAAAAATAATAAGCAAGAATAACAAAAGAAATTTCTAAGGATGTGCAAACATCAGGAGGTAACAGTGCCATATAAGACTGATGATAAGCACATGCAAAACAAAGTCAATGATGGGTACGAAGGCAGTGCTACGCCAATGACTGGTCATGACAGAATACACCTAGTGCACCTGATAATGGCTATGGCGTTTAAGGTCTAAAGGTGGGTGATACACACAATAGATCAACCTGAACTATGGCGTTTAAGGTCTAAAGGTGGGTGATACCCACACTAGATCAACCTGAAATACAACATAGTGAATCAAATCCAAGGTCCACAGCAAACTTTGCTTGTGACCACACAATTGATAGATCCATAGCTGATTGTCGATCAGCCCTATTAAACAATGCACGATAAAACTAAAACACGCAAGCCGCAGAGAGGAAGGAAGGCATTATAGGATGCTCAGTGCTCACTCTCGACGGATCCGAAGCGGATGGCAAACATCTCCTCCTTCAGCTCACCGTCGGCAAAGTCCAGCGCGTGCCAGACGCACGACTTGTCGCTCCCCGCGTGCTCCTGCATCTTCGTCGTCGCCACCACTGCACACCGAGAAAAAAGCAAAACCCTCAGATGTCAAAGCCCACCCATCCATCCAGATCGAAACCACCCAAAAATTCGCGAAAAAATTTATAAGACGATGGGAGTACCGAGGTGATTGGCGCAGATCTTGAGTGTCTTGGCCTGGCGCATGACGAGCCGAACCTTGGCGGTCTCCTTGCGCTTGAGCAGCTTGACGGTGCCCGTGCCCCGCTCCTTCCACTGGTTCCCCTCCTTGTCGAACCGGTACAGCTTCGACTTCCTGCGGACACAAGCGCCGAACCCAACGCATCGTCAGATCAAAGGCCGAGAACGATCGGATCGGACCGGATCGATCCGAGGGCGAGGCGGCGGCGGCGGCTTACATGTCGAGGAGCACGTCCTCGTCCTCCTCGCCGGTGGTGACGGCGACCTCCTCGAGCTTGACAATGGGGGCGACCTGGGCGCCGGTGTCCTCGTCCTCGCCCGCCGCCGCGGCCTCCTCCTCCTCCTCGCGGTGCTCCGCCGGGTCGGCCATGGCGGGAGTGGTAGCGGGTATGTCTTGGGGGCCTGCGCTTGCCTGCTCTGCTACTACGTTTGCTGCGCGTTGCGGCCACCCGCGGCGTTGGGGAGAGGGGAGAGAGAGAGTGGGGTGGGGTGGGGGCGTGCGCGGTCGAAAGGGTTCGGCATTGGGGAAAGTAGAGTACAGCTTACCTTACGACTTACCAAGCGGGCACTTTAAAATTACTGTTGTTTTTAGTTATATCTTTTAACTGATTATAAGAGAAATAAAAAGAATAAGATATATTTATATTAAGAAGTTATTTTGCTCAAAACAATTTCTACAATAACTTCTATAAACATCTCATAGAAACAATTTTAAGAAACCACTTCGTTCGGTTTTAAGTTCTAAAATCAAAAAGCATAACTGTTTAGAACATGGTCTTATTATTATTATTATTATTATTATTATTATTATTATTATTATTATTATTATTATTTCGGTTTTGCTAAATCACATTCACACGAAACCGCTTATCTTTACTATTCTAAAAGAAGGAGTTTGTGGTTGGTACTACTTCTCCCACCCTTCTCACCTCTCTTGACAAAAGATATTTTGTCGATGTGTGGACCCACCCACCCTCTCATGCCGTGCGCCTGCCTCCCCCACCCCCACGAACACATGCGCTCCTCCTCCATATTTCTCCTCGCCTCCTCCTCCTCCTCCCCGCCTCCGCTCGCCGCTTCCTCCTCTCCCACCCCGCCGCCGCCTCCTCCTCCCGCTCCTCCGATCCGCCTCGCCTCCCCCACCCCCACGCCTCCTCTCCCGCTCCTCCCTTCCCCACGCAACCGCCCCTAGAAAACCTCCTCTCGCCACAACGCCGCCGCCTTTCTCCGTTAGTTTGAACGTATAATATGATAAAAATTTTAAAATCTATAGTAACACACGGGCATTCAGTTTTGTTAGATGAAAAATGTATGGCCAAACAAATACCTTACTGCGTTTCTTAATTTTATGATCAAATGAAGTAACTTACTGCGTCTCTTTATTTTTTTGATCAACTAGTTGAATGCTCGTGCGTTGCTACGGATTTTAAAAAATTTTAGAATATATTTGTATGCATGTTCTAAAAAATTTTACCACCTGTTATCAGAACATATAATATAATTAAATTTTAAAATCTATAGCAACGCACAGACATTCAGCTAGTCTCAATCGAATTTTTAGTCCTAAGATGTTCTATGACATCTGTGCTTTATGTTTTGAGCCATTGGGCTCGATGATGTTTGGTTGTGGTTTTCTTTTTTGGTACCCGGTCTACATGAAATCGAACCTGTTAAAGTGCACAATAAAAAATTCGTGTGTTTTGACTTCTTTTCCTCAATCCTCTTCAGTGTGTGCAAGCGGAGAGAGAGAGAGAGTAAGTGGCCGAAGGGGAGCAGTAGGCGTGCGATTCGGTGGCATGTGGTGGTTCCCGGTGGCGGTAAGAGGATTCACCACTACCGGCAATTTGGGGGTGAAGCTAGGAGTGGAGGGGATAGGTCTCTATGTGGTGGGAGGGGCGATTCGGTAGTGTGTGGGTGTTACCGATGACGCTAGAAGGCTTCGCGGCGACCGGAGACCGACGGGGTGGTCGGTTAGGAGGTTGTGTTTGTCTCCAGAGTTGACTTCAGCTGATTTTTTAGGTTGGTTTTTTCCTGCCATTTTGTATCTAGGGTATTTGTTTGGTGCATGTGTATGAAAGATTTGTTTTGTTGAAAGGCTTCTAGGTTGATGGATATGCTCAATTTTGTGGTTGATTTGTTTATACAAATCTGTTAATTTGTTCATATTCTGTAGCTAGGGTTTCAGTGTTAAGGAAATGTGGTCTAGAAAGTTTGGATCGGGGGTTGATTTATTTGTGCGCATTTGCTTGTCTTTGAATTGAAATTAGGCATGGTTACATCTATTTTATTGCAAGGAGGTTGTATGAACACACTTAGTCTTTCTAGTTTGACATGCAGACCTTTCTGTTAGCTCATATCATATGTGTATACCTATGACAACTTTTGCTTCTTGTGCTAATTACAACTATACATACATGCCTCTTGTTTGCCACTGGTCAATTACTAGCTAGCACAACTGGGCTTAGTTGTAGCTAGTAGCTAGTAGCTAGTAACAGTACTATGTGAGTAGTTTTAGTACCTAGTCTGTGGGTAAGTTGTGTTTGTCACACCCCCGTTGCCAGGGGTGCTGCGAGGACACGGCATCCCGCAACTATTTACGCATAAACAGTTATGGAATGTTGCGCAAGAGTATACCATCACAAGTTACAGCAAAAGACCAGCTTATATTACAAAGTAAGGTTTAACAACCCAGTTTTACAACAGCGGGCATTACAAGCCCGAAATATAATACAACACAAAAGAACTTCCAGGAATTTGAGCGCATCTGAGACCTAAAACCACGGGTCTTCATCGGGAATCAGCTCTTCAGGGGCTTCCTCGACAGAGCAGCCCTCACCAGCATCTTGATCATCTGGTGTGTTCAACAAGCCGTGAGCTAACCAGCTCAGCAAGCCACAACGGAATTCTATCTTTAACTATTTGCACGGTTCCACAAAGATTGGGAGTATATTTGGTTTATTACTTGGGTGGATGCAGTTTTATTTGGTAAATCTTTTGAAAGCTCAAAAACAGGTATACTCCTTAAGTTCACAGGGGTTTTCAAAGTTTGATTTATCAACTAAACAAGTTTAACATATTTGTGAAAACTACTTAAGCTTTGCAGCTGGAAATCACCCAATTGACACAACTTCATTAACCGGGAGTACGGCGTATCCGAATACCATTATTTGACTCTGCAGAGTTGCTCAACTTTACCCACAAGCGTTCTTAACCCTCATGACTGAGTTAAGAAACCGGGTCTTTTCACCGCCGCACCTTCGCTTATACTCTACCCGATAGGTTCGAATCCACATACCCTGCATCCAAGAGGCCAAAACCAACGCCAAGCCCGAGGTATGGGGACCCATCGTTATTGCGTATGGGTTCTTCATCTCACATACCAATTCCCATGTAGGGCTCCACTTGGATTTGAGCAGCTACTAAACCAGGGTTGACACGTCAACACCGATGGTTGAGCGATTACTATGTCGTATGCTTAGCGTAAGGGGTTTAGTCCTTATATTTTCTCATGAGGTTCGCAACCTCCACCTCAGGGTAAACGGTGGGCGAGGACCGTCTCACGGTTTCCCACAACACTCTTACCCTAGACTTCTACATACCAATACCACCGACCTAGGGTAAGGTGTCCCATACCACCTTACCCTAGCTTCGGGTTTTCCAAATCTACTGGCCCACGGCCGCAACCTTAGCAGTGTAAAGATTTGCACGATATAAATATAACCTATAATTATTAATTCAGTAATTTAGATACTACTAGGGTTCACAATGGAGTGACTGCAAATTTAACATGACATTTATCGGTGGTAGGTATTATCTATATCGTATGTCATTCTAAACATTTTATTTTACACAAACTAGCATTTTACAACTAACAATAGTGCAAATAGCATAAAGACATAATTTAATGGACATGGGATTCAACATGATCAAGGATTGCGACTTGCCGTGAAACTGGACGACTTCGGCGATCTCGTGGCGGCTCACGAATCTTGATCTTGCACCGAGACTTCCGGGATTTCCGACACTAGCGCAAACACATCAAAATAACGTAAGTCCAGCTTGAGCCTAATCAAGCAAGGAAAAAGTAAAATAATCTACAAAAAGGAGTAAATTGCATAAAATATCAAATAAAAAAGGGCTCTTTGAATTTTTAGATTTTGCTGGAGAAGAAATTTGGAAATTGGAATTTACAGATGGGTTCAGAAAAATGAAAAGAGCAATGTGGTGAAATTTGGGAATTTTTGGGATTTTCTATGATTTTCTAGGATTTATTTGAACTTTTCCGATTTTGAAATTGAGAAAATCGGAAAATCCGATGAACAAGAATGTCGCCTAACGCAACAAGCAGTGTTCGACACCTGTGGCGGCTTCGACTGGCCAAGGCCGGCGCATGCCCACGGGCGAAGCAATGCGACGACAGCCATGCGCCGCTCTCCTCGGCTGGATGATCGACACGTGGCCTCGTGTTCGGCCGAGATGGGCGACAATGAGCGGTCCCGATCGTAAGGGTTAAATGAAATCAGACGGTTGGGGTGCGGGGTTATGGATCTGACGGCGATCGCGAGAGGTCTTTACGAAGATCGGACGGTGTCCGGGAGTATCATCCGACGACAGACTTTAAAAGATAACGATTGGGGAAAGCGGTGGGGATGCGCCACGTCTCTTCGTCTCACCTCGCGCCGAGTTCTCCGGAGAAATGAGGAGCGGCGGAGGAAAACGACGCGCAACTCCGGTGGTTCCCAAATTAATCGGAGGGTGGAAAAAGGTCCTTGGGGAGGTGGGGAAACTGTTTCGGGGTTGAGGGGAAGGTGAGGATCAAAGATGGTTCTTGGCGATGAAGGGGAGACTTTGGCCTCACGGTGGCGCAACAGCTCACCGGTCGTCCTTGGGCTAAAAGGGGAGTGGTTTCATGGTCTTTGGAGCTTGGTGCTTACAATGGCTGAAGTGGTTTTAGCTCGGGAACTCCTAGGAAGGCTGGCCACAGGAGGGTGTTGAAGTTGGCGGTGATCTTCGGTGCTGGACTTCCTCGGTCGATCACCTGGCCAGGGAAGGTCACATAAGTTATCAGATGACATAAAGGGTGCTCAGAGCGAGAAGAATCAAGAATAGAAGAGAAGTCAAGATTGCCCCACAAAGGTCGCCGGCTCGGGGAGCAATGCCGAGCCGGAGACGATGGCGATCCAATCGGTGGCTCGGGAGAATCCTGTGGGTGGTGGGAGGCTAATGGAAGGGTGGAAGGAGCTCTGGAGTGCGGGAGTGTGGGTGGCGACGAGTGACCGAGTTCCTTCGACGGAGGGAGAGGGAAAAGGGGAAGGGTGTCGTGGCGTCCGCGGGCGGGGAGAGTGTGACACGAGTCCACTGAGCGATCGAGACAAGTCGAGAGCGAAGAGAGTAAACACGGGTGAAAAACGCGGGCGAGAGCGGCGACAAGCGGCTGGGCGCGTCCACGAGAGGGAAGAGTCTGCGGCGATCGGGGGCGGGTCCCGGCGACCGAAGCCGAGTCACCCCGAGACGTGGCGCGAGGCGACATTCCCGGTGGCGCGGCGGCGCTAGGGCGCGGGCGGAGCTCGGCCTGAGCGCACGCTGGGAGCGAGTGGCGGCGAGGCCGGCAAGTGGGGCCCAGATGGCGTGTCGGGCGACACGTGGAGAGGGGCGACCCGGCCGGACCGGGTTGCGGCGGGCGGGCAACATGTGGTGGTCATCCTCAAGCGACAGAGAGGCTTGTCACAAGAGAGGCGGGGGCGGAAGGATACCGAGGAAAGAGGAAGCGGAAAGAGGGAAGACGCCTTGGTGAAGAAGACGGCTCGGCCCGAAGAGAAAGCGGAAAGAGCGAAAATTTTTCAAATTGGGAAATTTTTCAAAATTCACTCAAAAATTCAGGAAAAATTCAGAAAAAATTTTGGTTTGAAATTTTGAGGTCTTTCAGTGTTGCTGGGTTCTTTCCCTCTGTTTTGCATCAAGGTTGCTTGGTGCGTCTGATGGAAAATAGCTGGGAGAAGATGTTACATGCTGTAATATCGTGAGACCAAAACGTTGTTTCTCTTCCATTATTATTATTAAGGAACGATTTCAGGGTTATCCCATTTGGAAAAAATACTCAGGATATTGAATTATCTACTATCGTATGTTCAGAGTTCAGATAAGGTAAGCTCTTCGTGTCAAGGCATTTGTTCTGCTTTTGACTTATGCAATTAACAAGATCATTAAGCATTTAAGCTGCAAGGACCATTACTCAAAATAAGAACTTTTGTTGAACACTTCATTGTGATTTCTTGTCCCCATAATTTGCTTTTGAAGTTTACATTCTCACCTTTCTTATTCCTTATTCTTCATAATTATTTTTCCCACTGCTGCTTCCTGATTTTTTTTGCACAATGTTATAGCATTTACTTTTAATTTGGTGCATATCAAGAAAAATTAGCATTATGATAACATGCATATTATAAATGGCCATGGCAACAACATATGAAAGCTCCTACGAAAATAACCTATGAAAGAATCTTGCCAGATAAAAACTTGCACAAAAACTAATTAAATTTGTAATCGTGTGCACGCGATTGACTATTGTTGTCTTGCGAAGTTCGTTGAACACCTAGCCTTCGGGCTGGAACTGATCCGGGCTCAATCTAGCATCATAAATTCGGCCCGGCCTAATGACTTGTCGGATCTTAGCAATCACCCTATCGGATCCGATTTTTGGATGGCCTCACGAAGCCTATCTCCGTTGTCCTCGAGCACAAAATGCTATGGCCGAGCAGCTGAGAGGAAGATGGCTACCACCAGCCTCAGCTCCTCTCCCTCCAAGGCTACCACTGCAAAAGTAAGCTTCCAGTTCCTATTCTTCTTCTCCCTTTCTTTTCCATTCTTGTTTCTTCCTTGTCCCTTTCTCTCGTAGTTCCATCTTCAGTACGTGCTTCTTTAGGACCTACAGGTCGACGCTTGTTTGCTACTTGCTAGGAATCCTGTGGTTTGAATTGGAACAGGAATTATGCCTATTGATGCAACGAGTTTCATGAGGAATTTAAATCTGCAGCTAAAATTCAGTTCCGCAGTTTGAATAGTGGCGCTGTTTTCCAGTTTAGGCATGGATTCATCTTAACATGTCTTGTTAGTCGCTGCACGATTCATTAACATACTGAATTGCTAATTGAATCCTGATTCTTGATGCGATTGGATATCTACACAGCTAGGGGGCATCTCCAGTTCTTCCTCGTCCTACACCCAGCTCACCTTCTGCTCAAGGCATCCCTTCCAAAAGGCAGCAAGCACTACAGCCTTCCACAAGCCTCAGCCCAAGCTCCTCCTGCTCTCTCCAGCGAGGAATAACTGAATAAGCATGCAAGAACCTGCCTGGCTACGGACAACGACCAAGCAGCGCCGCCGCCGGCGGCACCAGAAACAACAACCCCGCCTCCTCCGGCCGCCCCCAGCAACAACGACCAGCAGCCACAGCCGAGCGCCAACGGCCAGGCGCCGAGCGAGCCGCCGAAGCGGGCGCCCTTAACAGCGCGGGAGCGGCTGCGCGCGGTGCGCGTGCTGGGCAAGTACGCGGAGCCGGGGGGGCGGGCCGTCGTCGAGCAAGGGGTCGCCCAAGAAGCCGGAGTTCGGGAGCCGGGTGCTGGACGGGCTGCGGGAGACGGACGGCGGCGCAAGAGGGCCTGTTGAAAGTTCCGATCGCTACTCGCGGTGAGGAAACGCATGCATGCTTACTTCCTGAGAACAACATACGCACACAAGAAGAGTGACAAATAAATACAATAGGGACCTTTTCTTTTCGGTGACGTAAGCCTTTTTCTTCTCTCTTTCTATTCACTCACAACTCCTTCAAAAATTTAATAGATTATATGATTTAAATAAACCTCATGCACACACACACGATATCCATGCACCCACTAACTCCGCTAACTTAGTCCTATTTTCATACCTTCTGAAATCTCTCCACAATCTGTAGGACCCGGACCTCTGCTAAACTATTTACACTGCTCTAGGCAAGATGAAAACCGAAGATAGTGGCGTGAAGTCATCGCCACTATGTATCGCAAGATGAAGCGGTTGCGTGTGGCAAGAACAGAAGGCCGTTGTGTGTGGTAAGAAGAGAAGGCCGATGTGTGTGGCAAGAAGAGGATCGAGGCCGTTGCATGTGGCGAGAAGAGAGGGCTGCTGCGTGAAGCAAGATGCTGCTGAGTGCGGCAAGAAGAAGAGGCTGCGGCGTACGGCAAGAAGCGGGTGATCCGTACTGGTGAGTATTTATGTCAAAATTAGGGGTAATTGTTGGTTATAATCTCGATATGTAAATAGTTTAGCAGTGTGTGTTCGAGTACTCACGCAGACTGTCGACCACATATAATCTTACGACCACACGCACAACTACGGCTATGACCGCTTCTCACGGCACTTCAACTTCCGACTTCTCTCGGTACATGGATGCTCTGACTATATTCGGCTATGTCTGACTTCCGCGCGTGTATCCGACTACCACAAGTACTCGAACACACACTGCTAAACTATTTACATGTCACGATTATAACCAACAATTTTTTTCCTAATCTTGACATGAATACTCACCGATACGGATCGCCCGCTTCTTGCCACACGTAGCAGCCTCTTCTTCTTGCTGCACTCAGCAGCATCTTGCTGCACGCAGCAGCCCTCTCTTGCCACATGCAGCGGCCTCAATTCTCTTCTTGCTACATGAAGTAGCCTTCTCTTCTTGCCACACGCAACAGTTTCACCTTGCTACACACAACAGCGATGACTTCACACCACTGTTTTCGGCTTTCATCTTTCTTGGAGTCTGTCACCATCCGTAACCTCCACCTTGCATGGAGTCTGCCACTGCGTCACCTTTAGCCTCCACTCATGGAGTCTGCCGTTGGTGCGCCTATCATCGTCACACCACGGTGATCACATCGCCGTCGTCGGTGTGCACATCATGTGCGAATCTGGCACACCTCGCTGACCTCGCCATGGCCGCGTGGGCCTTCACCGCCGTGCTCCTAAGCACACGGTGCTGCAGTCGACTCGTCGCCAGCACCTGTGCACCTCCGCCCAATGCGCACCGCTGCGCACGTCATCACGCCGACCAGCGAGTCCTCGTCAAGCAGCTTCTCCTTGCACCTTGAAGCTCTGATACCAACTATTGGAACTAAACCCATCGGTTCGCTACTTGCCATGAGAAAATGTATGCATGCTTTCTTTCTTGGAATGACACACGCACACGAGTAGGGAGAACAAATAAACACAGGAGAGACCTTTTCTTTTATGCATACCCTTTTCTTCTCTCTGTTATATTCACTCGCAACTCCTTCAAATGCTTAATAGATTATATGGCTTAAATAAGCCTCATGCACACACACGACTAGAGATGGCAACGGGCACAAATCCGCTGGGTTTTGCTATCCTAAACCCGTGCCCATGAAAGTTGGACGTGCCCGCTAAAAAACCCATGCCCGTGACGGGTACAGATTTTTGCCCAAACCCGTGCCCATTCGGGTAACGGGTACCCACGGGTCGCTCGTGCTCGACAATAGCTGTGTAGATTGCAGACAGTGCAGTGCTTAGCAAGTCAACAATAAGTTCAATTTATATGCTACTATGCATGAAACAAGCAACGACAAATCCACAATGCACATCACTAGTTCACTCCATCAATTCTCAGTTAATAGTTCATTGGTATAGCATATCATTACAAATTCACAGTTCACAACTCAGTTAAAGCCAAAAGGAGAGACATCAACTGCTCCTTGTACTTGACTAATGGGCTATAGGCTGGGCTGGTTTGCCTGGGAGGCTGGGAGCCTGGGTTTATAATTCCTATGGATCGGGTTTATATTACCCATGAGTTTACGGGTTTGGGTACTATAGGAACGTACCTGAACCCGGCAGACTCGATGGGTTGGACTTTTTGCCTATTAAGAGACCCATGGGTTAGGAAATTAACTCAGACCCATGCCCTAATAGAGTAAAAATCCACCGGGTATCGGATTTCGGGTACCCATTGCCATCTCTACACACGACCTCCACGCACCCACTAACTTGTCCTATTCTCATGCCTCCTGAAATCTCTCCACGATCCACATGACTCGATCTCTCACAACTACTTACGACCACGTTAGATACATAATCTTACTACCACACACGTAGACTGTCAACCACATATAGTCTTACGACCACACACACAACAGCGGCTAAGACCGCTTCTCACGGTGCTTCAACTTTTGATTTTCCTCGGCGTATGGATGCTTTGATTGCACTCAACTATGTCCGATTTCTGCACAAGTACTCGACTAACACGAGTACTCGAATACACACTGTTAAACTATTTATATGTTAAGATAATAACCAACAGGACCAACAGGAAGCGGTCCAGGTTGCCCGAGGCGCCAAGCAACCTGTTCGACGACAGCAAGCGCGGCCTGCCGTCGCTGCCGTTCGGCACGCACGGACGTGCTCGTCATCGTCGCCTCCTTCGCGCTCATCACCACCCTCATGTTCGGGACAACCTACTTGGTGTGGGAGCTCGTCGCCATACATTTCGACGAGTACTGGTCTCTCTAGCTTAGCTTGGTTGATGGATCGTTAATTCATAAACGGTGCATAGCTGCAGTGCTTGATGATGATCAGACGATGAGACTTTTGCGTGGCTCTGGACCAATACCATACTGCCGGCTATTATATCCGTTCTTTCTAGTTTATATCTTATGATTTTCTTCGAATAAATAAATAAAATTATTTTTTATCGTTGTTTTAAAGTAATTTATCCACATTCGATTTGTTCGCTCAAAAACTCGTGCTACGATTGAAAGATATTAGCTGTTGCAAGAAAATGACTCATGATTTCATGCAGATTTTGAGCACACAAACACACTGGGATTGTACAAATAAAATGTGTAGTATCGGCGGGTGATCCTCTCTTTGAATTATATGTTCGTGCGTTACTTTGGATTTTAAAAATTTTAGAACATATTTGTATACATGTTCTAAAATTTTTTACCAACCGTTAGTTTCAGAACATATAGTATGATAAAATTTTAAAATCCATAGCAACAAGCGTTCAACTAGTACAAGATTAAGCACTGGATGAAAAATACAGCATGTACTCTACAATGTAGTCTAGATGAAATCCACCTTGATCACTAAATCATGGAAAGAAAGATATTTTGATGGGAAGGTGGGAAGATTCGGCACATATCTTTTCTCTTTTGTTGGAAGAGGTCGGATCAACCATCAACTTTTTCTTTTATAATAGTAAAGAAAAATATTCATTGTAGTTTAGTGGTCAGAATTCCACGTTGTGGCCGTGGAGACCTGGGCTCGAATCCCAGCAGCCACAGAGGTGCTTGTTATTGTTGCAATCTTAATTTTTTTACTAAACGCTTCCGATTGGACGATTAGGTCATGAAGAAAAACTAACGGCACAGATTAGATCATGCTAAGGCACGGACGGCCAGAGTCCGCCGGTTTCCACGTCGCCCCACCCTTCAGCATTCAGATTCTTCGTGGTAAAGTCACAACGTGACTTTATGCGTGAAATCTCCATCGCCAGATCAAGGGCCCAGATTAGTCTAGAATTTTTGTTTTTGATTTCTAGTTTTTAGTTTTTATTTTTATCTTTTCTAGTTTTTATATATATTTCTTTATATTATTCGTGTTAAAATAACCTATTTTTATTTAAAAATAAGTTATTTTAACACAGATAATATAAAGAAATATATAAAAAGAAAAAACTAAAAAGATAAAAATAAAAACTAAAAACTAGAAATTAAAAAATTCTAGACTAATCTGGGCCCTTGATCCGGCGATGGAGGGACTTCACGCAGTAAAGTCACGCTGTGACTTTACTACCTGAAGTCAGAGAATCCCGTCCGCCCTTCAGCGTTCATCCCCTTCTCCGCATTTATCCCACACGCCATAGCCGTGGGACGAGAGCTCCCTCTCCCCTCGACCCGTCCGTTTCGCGAGATGGATCCTGGCGCGGGCGGTTCCACCTCCCTTACACCGCCTCCCGCGTCAACCCCAGGTGCGCCCGAAACTGCATTTTTTCTGCGATTTTTGCCCATTTTGTTCGCGTAATCAATCAGACCTGTGCCTCCGCTCGCCGCTAAAACCCTAGCGCGTGATGTCTCGAACCATTCGGTGCAGGCGCGGAGGTAAAGGAGGGGGAGGAGGGCGGCGGCAACCAGGTGATGGTGGTCCTGGTGGGCCCCCCGGGCAGCGGCAAGTCCACCTTCGCGGAGGCCGTCCTAGGCGGCTCCGCCGCCGGCCGCCTCTGGACCCGCGTCTGCCAGGTGGGCCCCACGTAACTCTACCTTATCTGCGTGCTGATTTGCTGAGTGGTGCTGGTGTTCTCTTGTGTGAATTTTATGTTGTCTACTTTCAAAGGCAAGCAGCGACTAATTACCAAATCGTACTTGGCAAAGCCAAATGGGGTCGATTATTTTGTGCCTCGACTCGGTCCGATCGATCCGGGTTTGAAACTGCGTCTATTTGCTCAATTCTTTACTGGATCACAACTGTAATGTCAATCTAGTGGTAGCAATACTTTCAAGAATGGCATCGCATAGTGCAACTTGCAGTGATTTTTGTACATTTTTGCGTAGTGGCACTTTGCGAGCCCTAGTTGTCAACCGAAATTTCAGCACACGTGCTTATTGTTGTCCAGGATACAATTGGAAACGGCAAAGCTGGGACGAAAATACAGTGCTTGAAGGCCGCAGCAGATTCTTTGAAGGAGGGCAAGAGCGTTCTCATCGACCGGTGCAACTTGGAATGTGAACAGCGTGCTGATTTTGTGAAGCTTGGCAGCACCGTGCATGCGGATGTGCATGCTGTTGTCCTGGATCTCCCTGCCAAGGTTTGTATCTCACGCTCGGTCAACCGGACGGGCCATGAAGGGAATCTTCAGGGTGGGAAGGCTGCCATGGTTGTGAACCGCATGCTGAAGAAGAAGGAGACACCCTTTCTGACTGAAGGTTTCGGTCGTATCATGTTCTGCAAGGACGATGATGACATTAAAAAGGCAGTTGATATGTATAATACTTTAGGGCCTTCAGATAACCTTCCATCAGGAGTATTTGGTCAGAAGAGCAAAGAGCCTGTGCAAGTAGGTATAATGAAGTTTCTAAAGAAGGCAGATACTTCCAGTGTTGAGAAATCCAGCGGAACTAAGCTTACATCAAGTGAAAGCAAGCTAGGGCAGCAAAATCCTTTGTCAAAACAGGAAAACCTTGAAACTGGTGTTACATGCTCTATAGAAGTTGAAAAGGATCTAAATAACAAGAAGGAAAACAAAGAGCAAATTAAAGACACTGTTTCTGCTGACATCAATTCTCACACTCTGGCATTTCCATCTATTTCTACTGCTGACTTCCAGTTCGATCTTGAAAGAGCATCTGACATTATAGTAGATACAGCTGCTGATTTATTGCAGAAGTTTGATAATGTAAGACTAGTTCTTGTAGACCTGAGCCAAAAATCAAGAATATTGTCATTGGTCAAGGACAAAGCTGCTAAGAAGAGCATTGACTCCAGCAGGTTTTTCACATTTGTGGGAGATATCACTCAATTGCACTCAAAAGGAGGTCTTCAATGCAATGTGATTGCTAATGCTGCCAACTGGTAATTATTTTGGTCACTTAAATACTTAGGTTGCACTGATTCTATTAAATGTAGATTTGTTTCTAGATTATGTTCTACTATGTTGAATACTCCTGTGTCATTCTGGTTCTTTGTCTTTTTTAAGAAAAACAGTCAGCAGCCAGGACCCTTCTCTGTTATGAACCAGGAGATAATACCTGTCAGTGTTTCATGCAGGAGGTTAAAACCTGGAGGTGGGGGCATTAACGCAGCAATATTTAATGCTGCTGGAGAAGCTTTACAACGTGCAACGAAGGAATGTGCTGACACATTGAGACCTGGTAGCTCTGTTGTTGTCCCACTTCCATTGACTTCTCCTCTGCATCAACGGGAAGGGGTGACCCATGTAATTCATGTTCTCGGACCAAACATGAACCCAATGCGACCATATTGTCTGAAGAATGACTATACCCAAGGTTGTAAGATTCTCCGTGAAGCATATAATTCACTTTTTAAGAACTTTGCATCCATTGTCCACAGCCACATGGGGAATCAGAAAAACGAGTCTTCATCAAAGAAGTCAGCGTCTGCAGTGACATCAACCAGTGATTCAAAAATGAAGCGAGAGGGCAGCCATGATTCTGGAAGGACCAAAAAACATAAGTTGCTTCCACCTATTTTAACTTCAAGGCAACATCATGATAACTCCATGGGGTCGTCTGATGCTTCAAATCAAGCTAGAGAGGGAGAGAACAAGAAGAGTGTGGTCGCCAATAAAACTTGGGGATCCTGGGCCCAGGCTCTTTATGAGCTTGCCATGCACCCGACAAAATACAAGAACTCAGATTCTATCCTGGAGATATCTGATGAATTTGTTGTCCTGAACGACCTCTATCCTAAGGTCTACCGTCAACTTAAATATCTTTTCCCCTTTGTTCTTAATGATATTCAGTGTTCCGGTTGACATCTTAGCAAACTATTCATATCTGCAGGCCAAAAAACATGTTTTGGTGATATCTAGGACAGATGGTCTTGACTCTCTAGCAGCTGTCAAGAAAGAACACTTACCCTTGCTGAGGAGGATGCATTCAGCTGGGGTGAAGTGGGCACAGGAGTTCCTGGAGGAAGACGCATCTTTGGTATTCAGACTCGGATACCATTTGGTACCGTCTTAATTCAAGTCTATTACCTATCTTTCTCCAAAGTTAATGATGGCATGAGCAAGAGCAACCTTGTGTGTCTTGGTTCTACAGGTTCCATCTATGCGGCAATTGCACCTTCATGTCATAAGCCAGGACTTCAACTCAGCCAGCTTGAAAAATAAGAAACACTGGAACTCCTTTACGACGACATTTTTCCGTGATTCTGTTGATGTCATTGAGGAGATTGACCAACGTGGATCAGCAACTATCAGCAGTGACGAAAAGCTGCTTGCCATGGAGCTTCGTTGCCACAGATGCAGGAGCGCCCATCCAAACATCCCAAAGCTCAAAGCCCACATTGCAAACTGTAAATCTTCCTTCCCCTCCCTTCTTCTGCAGAAGGATAGGCTGTTGTCCTCATCTATGCCGTGCTTTTGGAAGGGTAGGGATTGATCGAGGTTTTCTTTTTGATGCCAACAGTGTATCTTGAAGTTAACTGCAAGTTTATGTAAATTATCACGTCGGAAGTCAAAAGATTTGGTATGTTGGCAATGCTCTTCATATAATTATCCTCTAGCTATGTCTTGACATATTTCAGTAGATTTATTTACCAAATATGTAGAGCCTTAATTTATCTTCTTCTTTTCTAATGATAAAAAAGTCGTCGACTTCTGTTTTGGAGAACCTTGATGTCAATTGCATGAACTGCTTTGAGTAAATTACACAATAGGTCACACAACTTGTAAGATAGGTCAAAATGGAACCCTGAGGCCAGGAGGGAGCCAGGGGAGGCAGCGGGCTTGGTTGGGAGGCGCCATGGTGGGCCGGTCGCGATGAGGAGCGGTCGGGCACAGGGAGGCCGCGGGGCAACGGCGACCGGGGAGGAAATGGGGCAAACTAGGGCGAGCATAGGCTTGAGTAGGGTTGGAAGAAGCTCACCTCGCTTATCATGTGGTAGGAGAAGCTTCGGAGGATGCTGGTAGCGGAAGCTAGGGATGGCGTGGCGAGGCCACCGTGGAGGGGACGCATGGGTGAAGGGGAGCCCAGAGCGGTGGTTGGGAAAGCTTCGGGGTGACGTGAGGATGCTCCCGCGGAGAGGAAAGGGGGGAGTTGACCAAGGGGGAAGTGACGTCGAAGAGAGAAGCGTTGGCCGGACTTGGGGAAGAGGCCATGCTCCAGTGAGCTCGGGTCATGGGACTCCAATTAAGCAAGGGAGGAGGTAGAAGATGCCCAGGGGTACATCGTGACATGGATGGATTGGCAAGGGCTTCACTGGAAGGTGGGGAACAATGAGGAGGGGCAAGGTGGCCGGCGCTTGGGCACAGGGGTGGCTCGGCCGAGGAAGATGAAATTGGAGGGGGAGAGGAGTGGGGAGACGAGAGGAGGGCTAAGGCTTAAATAGCCGAAGGGGGCAGTTCGTCGTTGGGCGTATTGAAGGCGCGCGAGTCACTGTGGAGTAACACTGGGCAGCGGGGCAGTGGGCACGCGTGGGCGAGTAGGCGGGGGTGCAGGTGTAGGACGGTTGTAGGTGCAGCTGGCACGTATAACGGGCGCAAAGGGTGAAACCGGGGGCGTCTTTGGCGAGGCTAGCGTCTTGGAATAGTGGCCTTGGCCTGGGGCTGGTCGGCTTGGCCGTGGGGCAGTACCGAGAACAGGGAAGGAAGGGAAAGAAGGAGACGGAGAAAGAGACTGGGAAAATGGGCCGGGGCCCAAGAATCTTTGAGGAGTTTCTGAATTTTTTAATTCAATTCTTAAATTTGTAATTAGGTTTGAATTTGAACCCTGGGTTCAAATTTTGGATTCCAGATTTTGAATTTCAATATTGTCGAGTTCGAGAGATAATTTTTGAATCTTCAGAATTTTAATTTTCGGATATAATAATTAGATGGGAAAGATTTTAATATTAACTTTTGATTTAAATATCTACTCTCGGTTTTGAACTTCCAAATTTCAGTTTTGAAGTTTCACAGTCTCGGTTCTTAGTCTTTGATTTTGTTTTCATTATTTAAATTTAATTAGCAAAGATCCAAACCAAAATTTGAATAAACACCAATTTTTTGAAATACACTGAAAAGGCGATGAAAAGATTTTATAATTTTCGTAATTTCACTCGTTTCTTTTTTTTGATGTTACAATGATATAGGCACGTTATGTGCCGCACATAGCCGGCGAAAGCAGCACAAGATAGCAATATCAAAGCCACGAACATACAGGTAGCCGAATTTTTTGTATTCTAGCCCTTTTTTTGAAAAATATTCACATTTAGACCCCGGTAGTTTTAATTCCGTTTTTGGACCCGGGGTCGGCGCCGTGACCCACGGCGCCGAGGTAACACATCTCGCGCCGTGGTCCACCGCAGCAGCCGGCGAGACCACGACGTGGTGGGTGGCGTGGCGCAAGCGTGGCGGGAGCTCGGCCGTGTGTGTTGTGGCCGAAGCTCCGCGCGTGGATCGTGGCGCCGAGCCTCGGCGTGGATCGTGGCGCCGAGCTCGGCGCGTGGATCTTGGCGCCGAGCTCGGCGCCGTGGATCTTGGCGCCGAGTCAGAAAAATGGCCGGCCGAGCCAAACCTCGTTCATTCAGCGCCCCTGCCGCGCGCCCGTCCTCCTCCGCCGCCGCCTCCCCGGACTCCCGCCGCGCCTCCCGGCCCCGGCCCCGGCCCGACCCCCCCGCCTCGCCTCGCCCGCCGCCCGCCCTCGCCCGCCGCCGGCCCGCCCGCCGCCTCGCCGCCTCCAGGCCGCCTCCCCGCCGCCTCCCAGCCTCGCCGCCTCCCCCGCCGCCCGGCCCCGCCTCCCCTCGTCGCCCGGCCCCGCCTGCCCGCCCGGCCTCCTCCGCCTCCCGCCGCCCGCCTCCCCGCCGCCCGCCGCCATCGCCTCACGCTCGGCCGCCCAGCCTGACCTCCGGTAGCCCGGCCCCGGCCTCCTCCGGCCCGCCTCCCCGGCCGTCCGCCCCGCCGCCTCCTCGGCCCCGCCGCCTCCCATCGCTCTCTCGCTCGACGACGACCTTGGTATATCTCCATATCATAATTACCGCTCTTTTGTGCATCTTGTTATATGAACCGTGAATGTGATTTGAGATGAATTGTTGAGCATTGAAATGGATTCGATAAGTTTGCTTTGTGATGAATGTGATCAGTGGTTGTGTTATTGTGCTCTATTAAATTGTTCTAGAATTGCTCTATGTTGTAGTAGTTTAACTCAAGAATTTGCGCATGATGTAGTAGTTTAATTTCTAGAGTAAGGGGTGAGGACGACGACGAGGTGGAGCAGCAGACTTACGATGAGATAGGCCCGTCTCACTCGTGAGGCGCTCTCGAGACTCGGCCTTCACACTGCACACGCAGACGCCGCCATGAGCCTAGCAGTTACACTCCGCAACCACGCCCTTGGTAAGGGTAAGGGTAAGGCTAGGAGGCGATGATTTATGTGTAGGCTTGTGGGTCGTTGTATATATGTTGTAATGATACTTTGTTGTCCTATAATTCCTGCAATGATTTTATGTTTCACAAACGATCGCAAAAGGTAGTGATACGAATTTATCGCTTATTAATTTTTGCTTCTCGAATCGAAACGACTCCAAAATAGCTTGACGACAACATAGCATAAAACATTACCAACATACACCCGAATCGATAATGACTTTGCCCGACACAATCTGAAACAACACATACATTGCACATACGAATTTCTAAAGTAGTACACCCAACATTTTAATTCAACACAACAGGTCCTACCCCACAAAGATCAACACAATTGATACAAATACATGAACTAAAATACGACACAACCATAACCCTCGTTACCTACATGCCAAACGAGCCTCGTGGCACCCACATGGAGAATTCTTGAGGGGTCGCCTCGGACGTGGTCGTCCGTCGTGGTAGTGGCATGCACATATGCGCTCGGGTTGGCGCACAACATGTGGGATCATAAGAGCTTCCTATATTCACGACCTCCTCGTTGCCTCTCGCGTTGCATCATTCGGAGGTCGTTGTTCTCCTCGTGAGACTCTCCATTCGGTACTCAAGTCCCATATTCGAGCCCATAATGTAGCCACATAACGATCAAAATACCGTTCATGAGGAGGGTCGATCCAGTGGAGAAGTCGCATTTGCCATCCGCAAAAAGGACGGTAAACTTCGAGGGTCCATAAGCCATAATAAATGTAATATTACTAATTTGTACCGGGCGTGAGCATCGGAAGAAACGTCGCCCGCCATCGTTCGGGCCATCCAAGATCTGCACGACCAGCGTACTCATGGTGTATGCATTTCGCCACGCTGGTTGAGCACGCGGCTTGGTATCAATCGATGCATGTGGACCGAACATATCCCTCCTTTCAAGGGAATGTCTTCCTTCGGTGACCCAAATCCCACCGCCCTCGGCTTCGGACATGGTTGGCTTCACCACGAATATAGGAAGCTCAACCGTGTTGGATTTACAATGTCATGGGACCCCAACCGTGCTACTTATAGCAAAAGCAGGCGACTTCATGCGATGACCACAAAAAAAGATAATTACGTGTACATACTTGACGAAAGGGCCATCTTTACATTGAGATGTGACAATACATGTCGACTTTCCACGAGGCGTCAAAAAAGGCGACTACACTCGGTGAGATGACAAAGCAGGCGACTTTTGAAGTGAGATGACAAAGCGGGGCGATGCTTATCCCACCCAAGACTACTCATGACCACGATGACAAGAAGCCAATTGAATGGGATGAGAGATAAGATCCCTTATCCGGATCTTTGTGAAACCCGATGACTGGGATGACATAGGCCTATAGCGTAAAAACAACGAGAAAAGGCTATGTTGTACCAAATAAATTGAATGGTCCAATCTACGAAAAGGCTACGAACTACAATTTATTACGAGACTGTAGTCTCTGAAAAGTCTACATAGGGCCATTTATTGCTACGCTAGAATCCAGGAAAAGCGAAAAGATCCTCTCCATGGACTATGCCCACTGCACCAGATAACCTGCCTACATAAAGGCCTCATATGTGTTCCATACCACATCTCCTCAACACATCACAATACCACGACATCTCCTCAAGACATCACAATACTACCACATCTCCTCAAGACATCACAATGTCTTCACGGAGCTCAAACCCATTTGGAGTCCGGAGTGGCATGGCGCCCGAAGTGCCATTGCGGCTTTCGGACAATGTTGTGCGTCCGGGCGGATCCATAAAGCAGCGAACTACTACTAGTAGGTTCTTCAAGTGTCCGACACGGATGACGACTTCGTGGTAACGACGACAACTAAATCCTTTGTTTTCGTTTTGTTTTCCAACTTGATCCATGACATCTACCACCCCACACACAAAGCTTGCGGGTTCCTCGAATGGGTGGATCGGTGTCGCCATCATGGCTACGGAACCGCCAATGCGGTGGAAAACAAGGACAATACTTTTCCAAGATGACTCAGCTCGCGAGGTGGAGCGACGGATGCGGCTTGAGCAAGAGCGCCGCGTTAGGGTGGACCAAATCCGTCTTAAGGGCAAGGAGGATGAGCGCAAAGGACGCGGAGCGGCTAAGTGCGTGAAGCCGCCATCAAGCGTCGGGAGGAAGAGCTTGAAGCTCGTGAGGCGACTCTCAAGACCAAGAGTGACAGGAAGAAGGATGCGTGAGCCATCTTCGTATGCGCGACAAAAGGGGAAACAACCACGCTACACACAGTAGACATAATGTAATAGATCCACGCTATCTACGGTCTTTGTAATCCTATTATTATGCATTGTATTGTGTTTGCCTAGTCAGATCGACCGCACTTGAGACTACCGGTATGACGGTATTTAAAAGATTGCATAATGTTGCCCACCTATGCTTGCTCCAAAGAATTAGTGTTTGACCATTCGGCCCCTACTTACGAAAAAGTTACAAACATTATTACCATACTAGCACCGAAATTTTCAGATTGAACACAACATCAAAAATGTAGCGTAAAATTATGTTTCACACACTTCATCATTTTATGAATGTTTCCAAAACTACGGATTATTTTGAAGGCGCCAAATGAGCGCCACCTACCGGTTTGAATTTTTCACAGCTCGGCGCCACGTTACACGGCTCCGAGGTCGGCGCCAAGATCCACGGCGCCGAGGTCGGAGCCACGAGTCACGGCGGCCGAGGTCGGAGCCGTGGATCACTGGCACGAAACCGCCACGCGTCGGCCACGCGGGCGGGCGCGCGGGCGCGGGCTGGGGCCTCGGAGCCGTGGTCCACGGCGCCGAGATCGCAGTTACCTCGCGCCGTGATCCACGGCTCCGACCCCAGGTCCAAAACGGAATTAAAACCACCAGGGGTCTAAATGTGAATATTTTTCAAAAAAAGGGTTTAAATAGAAAAAATTCGGTACAGGTAGCTCCAGGCATATCACGAAGTGCTGCATCAGTGTGCAGATGCATCCATGCGGGGCTCTCGGCAAGCTAGGTGCCAAGCCAGCTTGCGCAGCCTCTTGCTCCAAAAGAGCAGGTAGCTCACTTGTATTATTATTAGCCCGTTTTCTCTTGGCACGAGCATAAGCTGGGCACATCGCCGCTCGCATATGCCTTTGGTCCTGATCCAGGAATCTGCATCCCGGAGGCGTACCCACATGGCAGACGCTCCACAGCGCCTTAAAAATCTGTCGCATCTTTGCAAGATCCAATGTTTATGCATGATGCCCCTACACGGATCTAGCCCTTCTGGGTCACCTAACCATTCAGGAGTGGTTGAGGAGTGGTTGATTTGATGTTATCTTGGCCGATCGTGTTAATTGGATGTTGCCCGTAACTGCAGAGTGCAGATCAGCACTCCAGCAGTCGCTAGTAACTATGTTCATTGATCATTCACAGCACAAGATAGCAGGCAGCTACGCAAACGGCAAAATGCAAGCTGAAAATTTGTCATAATCTTCGTAACTGACATGCAAGACACAGGAGATGGTCACAACTCACAAGTAGCTACAGAGCCACAAAACAGAAGAACAAAGACCAAGAAGCTAGACACAAGCAGAACATAAAAGAAGGGCACATAGCTCACATTATTTGATGTCGCCCAACGTGCTACCACTGACTACTGACACAGGAAAGATTGGTCTACTGAGGATTCGGTGGCCTGGAGTTGGCCGCAGAAACCCTGGAGCCCCATTCCAGCAGCTCTTTGCTGGTGTCGTCCTTGTGCACGATCACCTCGATGAAGCACAAGCAGTCCTTCTTCTCCCCCAACGCTGTATCTATCGCTGCCGTCAACTCCTCCTCGCACTTCACCTGCGCAACGTATCAAAGCATCCATCAATCAACAGTTCCACAATTGTAGGAGCATCTGCAGGTTCAGCTTGTTCCGGTTAACATTGGCCTTTCAACAGTTGCTCACCTTGGCAGTCCAGCATTTGCCCTCCCCATTGTGGATGGCGTCCACAAGGCCAGTGTAGTTCCAGTTCTTGATGACATTGTAAGGTCCGTCGTGGATCTCCACCTCGATGGTGTACCCGCCATTATTGATCAGGAAGATTATGCTGTTCTGCGTGCACCGCAGCATCGTCGACACATCTTGTGCTGTCACCTGCAGAAAGTTACCCCAAGGTGGCATTAGAAAGGCACCATCATCCACCAAATTGCAGCTGATAGCAACAGATTTGATCAAGCAACGCGGCACTTCACCTGGAAGCTCCCATCACCAATGCAGGCAATTACACGCTTGTCGTTAGCCCCCTGGGCGTATCCAAGCAATGCACCCACTGACCATCCAATTGAACCATACTGCATTTGGAATTCATACCTGCAGTGTGCAAACAGCCCTGCTCAGTACAAGGACAAGGAAACACCATGACAACAGTGTAGAGTCAGAATGCTCACCCGCAGCCCTCGGGCAGCTTCAACTTCTGGCAGTTGAACCAGGAGTCACCGGTCTCAGCAATAACCGCATTGTTACCTGTCAGAATCTTCTGGATGTGCTTGAATAGCACATTGACACGCAGCGGCTCGTTTGGCTCACTCTCCAGCGGCTGACCCTCAGGCACAAAGATCCTCTTGTAGTTCTCATAGGCGGTGGTGTTCTTATTAAGCCGCTTAGTCAATTCAGACAAGAATTCCTTCATCATGACACATCCAAATGCCGGGCCATTCCCGACGATGACACGCTCAGGCTGCACAATGACGGCCTTGTCCTTCTTGAGGAGGAAAGAGTAGCCGACAGAGCTGTAGTCATTGAAAATGGGGCCTGCAAAGAGGTAGGCGTCGGCCGACTCAACAATCTCGGCACAGAAGGCGGTGCTGACGGCGCCCCAGTAGGTGCCAATGAAGTGGGGGTGCGTCTCTGGCACAAGGCCCTTGGCCGATGGCATTACTGCATAGGCGTAGCCACTGGCATCTACAAGATCGACAAAGGCCTTTCCAGCCTTCGCCACACGCAATTTGGGGCCACCGACGAGCACCGGCTTCACTGCCTTGTTCAGGAACTCGATGGTTGCCTCAACTGCAGCCTCTAGCCCCATCTTGTTGCTCAGCCTGCATTGTTACATTAGCTCCATTCGTCAGATGACTTCATAAGTTCATATAGCTTAAAATTGCAGTGCAATACTTCATATAGTATCAATTTGCACTATCTCAATACTACCGATTTAACCAGGCACCTTTTTTGGGTGAAGAAATCTTACGATCACAGTAGATAGCACTTGAATCAAGACACAGCGTAGCAAGTGCTGGAGATTTTGGGGAAAAGTTTCATGATCCAAGAAAAGCCTATAGATCAGAAGGAGAGAAGGGTACTTGGGGGCGAGGAAGAAGGGGACGGGGTCGCGGCTAAAGGTGGGGTGAGGTAGCCCGGGGAGGTTGCAGCTGATGCTGAGGTACACCGGCTTGCTCTGCCTCAGCGCCGTCGCGATGGCCGTGTCGATCTGCTCGTGCGCGTCGTCCAGATTGGTCACCACCGCCTGAATCCACAAATAAGCAAATCAGCCAACCAGATCAAGAACCGCCCGGCCCGATCGAACCCATGAAATTAAAGAAATCGAAGAAGACGCAATGGGGCACGTACCTGGTGGCAAGTGACGGTCTGGAAGCATCGGAGCTCCTGGGAGAAGTCCGGGAGGCCGATGGTATGGTGGAGAATGCGGTTGGTGCCGTAGTCGTTGGAGTTGGGCCCGCCGGCGATGCAGATGACCGGCAGGTTCTCGCTGTAGGCGCCGGCGATGGCGTTGAGCACGCTGAGGCCGCCGACGGTGAACGTGACGGCGCAGGCGCCCACGCCGCGCGCGCGGGCGTACCCGTCGGCCGCGTACCCGGCGTTGAGCTCGTTGCAGCAACCGACGAGGCGCAGCCCGGGCTCGGCGATCAGGTGGTCGAGCAGCGTCAGGTTGAAGTCCCCGGGGACAGCGAACACGTCGCTGACGCCCACCTGCACCAGCCGCCGCGCCAGGTGCCGCCCCAGCGACGCCTCGCCGGCGGACACAGCCGCCGGCGCGGGGCGCGACGACGTCATCGGGCACCCCGGCGCCGACGCCGGGCAGCCCACCGCGCCGTTGTCCGCCGCCGGCGATGGCCCGTCCACAGATCCGATATGGGTGTCCATCAAGATCCGACAAGCCGCAGGCGAAGCCGAAGGAGCGCTAGCAGAGCGGGAGCGGAGCAGAGGAGTGATGTGCAAATATAACACGCTTCCCTAGAGTTTTTGTCTTAGCTTTGACGTGTGTTCGGTTTGGTACTTTGGTCTTGTATTGGTGGACTCGAGGATGCCAGGCAGGTGTTCCTTTTATAGCCAGAGGTGGCACATGGGGCGCCACTTGAGATTGCCGTAACAAACGGGGCTGTTCGTGCAAAACATGGCTTCTTTCGGGAAAACCACGGGCCGCGGTGGGATCTGCCCCGTGAGCTCGCCCTTCCCCGCCACTGGTCGGTGGGGTCGGAGCCATACCCGCGTCCACATGTCAGTCGCACAAGTCGGTACCGCGTCCACATGTCAGTCGCAGCCGGGTGGGTGGGTTTCAGATTCGCTACACGAGACGTGAACGTTTCTTTGTAACTCCTAAAAACGGATTTTAATTTTACTATAGTTTTTAATTTTTAAATGAAGTATTTTTTTAAGACGGGATCTATAAATTAATTATATTACACGTTAAAAATCTAACATCTATATCAATCAAAATTACAATCGATTATTTCTTTTCATAATCATCATAAATAGTTAAAATTTAAAAATTTCAATCAAAAATGAAAAAAGAACAGGCCCTTTCCTCGCGACACGGGAGGGGCGCGTGTGCGGTGGGTGTTTTTTGGTTTGGGGCGCAAGTCGCGGTTTTGGTTCTGTTTGCTGCGCAAGGCGGACTTGGGTTGGACTCGATTCAGCGGCGAGGTCCGAGAACCTACCTGGCTACATGCCTTTTGTGATCGGCGCGGCGCGACCGCGCAAACGCTAGCCCCACATGAACGAGGAAACGGACCGTCATGCTTGCATGCTGGGCCGAGCGAAGCCTCCATCTAGAGCACTAGAACCGGGTCGAACAAATGCTTGAGAGCTTCGTCAGTCTTCCCGCTCGCCGATAGCTGTACGTGTTCTCATCAAGCTTTCCCCGCTCTCAGTACGTTTCGCAGAAATCTTGTGTGTTCAGGTAACACGTTGCACAGGTACACTTGCATCGAATTCCTATTTGTTTGTATGGAAATAATGTAGTTTAAACCATTAAACACACTTGCACAACAGTTCTATACTCCCCTTATATGGTAACTGCAAGTTTACCAAAAGTAACATATGTATCTCTCAAGATCCCAACACAGATCCACAAAACGATACAAGTGCCAAATCAAGATCCATTGATGACTGATCTCTGATCCCCCATGTGCAACGACGAGTCCCATTCTTACCTAAAAGACGACCATCTCATCAGCAGTCTTAATAACAATAAACACGCCCACTAGTAATACTGAACGCATGCGCGCCTCCTGAGTGTGGCCAAGCGTGCGTAAGAGGGCGGAAACACGATTACCAGCCCAGTGCGGAGAAAGCAGCAGCTAGCGCGAAACAGCGTCGCCGTGAGCTTGAAGCCTAGCTTGCTTCGCTCCAAGAGAAAAAGACTTGCAGCAACAGCATGTATGCAGCCGCCTGCCAGAAAACGACGCTATCGGGTGTCACGATCCGTACGTACGTCGGCATTGTTATGTATGAATCGATATTTGCGCTTGTTTTGTTCTTCATGCGAGTTCAATCATTGGCAATACAAACCTATGTTACTGTTTATCAATTTTCCAATCTGAAAAAAAAACGATCTACGCCAGTGTAGCACGCCGGTACAACCACCGGCCTAAACTTTGGCCGCCAGCCCTCGTTCTTTTCCCGTCAGCTAGTCGTCGCGCCAGAGGTCGCCGTCGGCCGAGCCGCTCCACCACGTGCGACTCTACAGATTCATCCGCTGCCCGAAGCACGCAGCGCTGGCACTGGGAGTCATGGTCCAATCAACTGCCGTCGTCGTTGCGCGAGCTCCGCCAGCCGTTGCGTTGTCCCCGCTGTGACGACACTGTCGATGCGCGAGCTCCGTCGGCCGCTGACCACCAACCTCTCTGTTCCTGAGCGCAACGCGCCACGGCCGTCGCTTCCCCGCCAGCGCTCACGAAGCTGTGCCGAGTCATGTCGTGGCCGTTGTCATCACCCACGCCGGCGCACCTGCATGCACACCCGGCCGCGACTGTGGTTGTTGTCGTCGACCACCCACGCCCGATGCCTTCGCCGAGGCCGTCACCATCTTAATACGCAGGGACTCCTTTTTCTATACCTATTGATATGTCAACAACAGGTTCTGCTATCGCCTATATTAGGTGACATTAACAGATGTCCAACGCTGTTCAGATACAGAAGAAAAAAGCTTCATTTGAAATCTTCAGAAATCGAAAGTATTACCTCCACAAGGTTTGCACTTATGCAATTACAATTATAATTCAGAAAGAAGAAGCATTACTTCCACAAGGCTTACGGTTGCTGCAATAAAAGCTACAATTGGAAGGAATGTAACATCTCTGTGTTTTGAGAAGATAAACACATTCAGATTTCATTTTTCTTCTTCTTTCTTTGGCCGGCTTTCCCTTTATTTCTTTTTCTTCCTATACTGCTGAATTTTTCGCTTGGTCTTATTAACCAAAGATGTCCCTCTGGCTGGTAAAGGAGTTCCATCTGAGTTTATTTTACACAACTTGAGACAAAAGAAAGCTTATATCAAGCTTTGCACTCCGAAGAAATCAACCATGAACCAGGAAAGCAACATATTTTCAGAAAGAAAAGGAGAGACCAAACCAATTTTGCCTCTTGGTTAGAGTAGAATAGCACACCGACCGCTGAAGGTAAAATCTCCAAAATACCTGCCCAGGGAACTCAATTCAACTTGATCGAGGAAAACAGGTAGCGGAAATTTAATTCAATGATAGAATTGGCACATAGTCGAAAAAAGTCGAAAAAAACATGGGGCTATTTGGTTTGATGACAATTTTGCCCCACCAACCGTCCAGCCCTACCAAAATTTGGTAACAAAATTAGCTACCAATGTTTTGGCCAAAGAGTGGAAACAAAATGAACTAGAGCCAAAAGAGAAAGGGATCTTGCTAAAATTTGGTAGCAAACCAAATGCTTGCCAAATTCGATCGACGATACCAAATTTTCGTAAGGCAAGCATTCGCAACCATTGGAAGCAAACCAAACAGCCCCGTAAGCTTGTATGACTGGATTTTCTTTAGTGAAGTTCCACAGACAAGACAGCTATCCCATAGCAATCACTTTAAGGGCAAGCAATTAGCCTGGCAACAACTCCTACCTAAATTAATGCTCCACCAGTTCTTGCTTGCACATTTGTAAGTTTCTCTTGCCTAGGCTCAACACAACTTTTTTAATGCTCCATAGAATTATATGAGTGAGGAAGTAGGAGACATGTATAAACTATAAGAGAGGAATCAGTACAACCATACTGAAAGATCACCTCCTCTGATGAAGAAGAGATGATGAGGGAGGGCGATGCATGCGTTGCGCTTCTGAGAAGCAAGCTGCATGGCCTTCTCGAGAGGAACCGCACTCTGGAATGGAAGAGGAGAACAAGCAATTGAGACATCAAGTAAGCCGTCTAAAAGGCCAAGTTTCCTCACTCGAAGGGCAGGATACTGATAGAAAGATGCTGTGGAAGAAGCTGGAGAGTTCTGCCACCAGCAACAACTGCTCCAAGGAAAAGCAGTTTGTTCACAACAATGATGATGCAAAGGAAGCCATGGATCTGAACAACTCGGCGTGTTACAGTAGGCAGCAATTCTCCAGGACACCGCTAGTGAGATCAAGAGCACCAAGGGTTCCAAATCCACCACCAAGTCCGACGTGCATCCAACCGACGGTAAATGCAAGAAAGGAAGGATGCAGGGCTCCTCCTCCTCCACCGCCACCTCCCATACCCTCCAAATTTCTGAAGAACACTAAGGCAGTGCAGGGGCGGACCCAAGGCTCGGCGACCCTGGCCCCTGCCCGGGCTCATCTCCCGATGGCATGTTAGGGCGCATAAATGAATGAATCTAATTATTGTATATTAGTTCATGCATAGAGAGTTACTAGCATCTACTACAGTTCTTCGTCCAGACTCGTCAAATTCTCTGGGTCCGCCACTGGTGCAAAGGGTGCCAAAGGTAGTCGAGTTATACCGGCTGTTCGTAAGAACAGAAGGAAAAAATGATGTGAAGTCCGGATCTGTGGGAATTCCAATAGCTACTAACAGTCGAGAGATGATCGGTGAGATAGAGAACAGATCAGCTTATGTTTTAGCTGTAAGTGCATATATTTCTTTCCCTAAAGATGTACGTACACAATTTTGTTTACGTAGCTGCTAATTCAATTTATCTTTATTTTTGTTTTTTTTCAAATCACCATTTGCAAGCATGGGCCTGATAATTGCACAATATTTCCTCTTACATGTTGGTTACCAGTTCTTCATATGATTAGAGACAAGAAACAGAGAAATTACTTTCGAAATATCTCTTCCAGTTCATACATAAGGAAAATCAGTTTATTGCATATCATGTTCCCTCATCATTCAAAACTTATGGATCCATCAAAACATATTATATCTTCTCTTTACATCTTAAAAGCCACCCCATGTGTTAGTTTGAAAGCACACCACATTTTCTTCTGACAAACTTTGTCTCGTTCCTCCTACAGTTGAAAACAGTGCATAACTCTTTAGTGGCACTAGTGCTAGTAAATTATGTAGTGGTGGATGATTCATTTCTACAAATAATCTTTTCATTTATAACATCAGAGTCATGCTTTATTCTTACATTATTTTCTACATATCAGTGACTTCCTCACATAAATGCTTTTCAAAACCAAGCAAAAATATCCCCTTATAATTGTTGTTCCAACATATTAAATCAGATGTGGAAAATCAGGGTGAATTCATCAACTTCCTGGCAAAGGAAGTTCAGAATGCAGCATACAGGGACATAGCCGATGTTGAGGAGTTTGTGAAGTGGCTTGATGGGGAATTATCTTACCTGGTAGACGAAAGGGCAGTGCTCAAGCACTTCACTAACTGGCCGGAGAAGAAAGCAGATGCCATGAGAGAAGCAGCGTTCACCTATCGGGATCTGAAGAACCTGGAATCAGAAGCATCCTCATTCCACGATGACAGGAGAGTGGCTACACCTATGGCTCTCAAGCGCATGCAAGCTCTACAGGATAAGTGAGTAGATGAGTATAATGCATTTAAGAAAAACAAGGAATTGTATTATGACACGATTCGTACTTTCTCCTGTCGTAGAATTGAACAAGGTATTCACAGTACCGGAAAAATAAGGGACAGTGCAACTGGAAGATACAGGGATCTTGCTACCTTAAAACAGCTAAAGACGGCTTCTTTGAAGCTTGCAAAAGAATACATGAACCGCATTGTGAATGCACTGAAGTCAGATCCATTCGCAAATGATGAGGAGCTGCTTCTGCAAGGCGTCCGCTTTGCCTTCCGCATACTTTTTTATCTAATTGAAACAAACTAAATTCGCAGCTCGCGGGTGGCTTCGATGAAGGTTGCCGGAAAGCGTTTCAAGAACTGAAGACGTATGCAAGCAAGTCGGAGCCATCCCATGGAGTTTACATGGGTTCAAATAAAAGTCAGTGGGATCAAAAATACATGATTAAGTTTTGTTGAGCTTGGCTCCAAGTCGACTCCGTGTATTCAGGATAATTTTGTAAATAATTCTATTAAACTTAATTTATTCTGCATCCAAGTTGCTGGTCTCTTGGATACAAGTTGAAGCTCTGAAATTCTAAGTGCACGCACAACCCTTAATTGAAGTACACTCTCAGGACCATTTCTGAAATTGTAAAATTTCATTAGAGGGACTAATTTTCAACTTGTTTCCTACTGTGTTTTGCATAGATAAAAAAGAGTTCCTTGTGATTATTAGGTGAATTTTTTACCATGAAATAATAGTGTGGAAACAGCGTGATTATACGAATCACCCTATTGTGGGTACAGAAGACAGTCAGTAGATGCCCTTTATTATTCCTAAAGAGTATAGATTCACAATTGTTAGGGCACATTAAATACATTTTCCTTGTCTTGGAAGATTTTTTTAGGGTTGTTAAAAGAAAACAGGTAGATTATTTTCAAATTTTCCAAAATTGGATCGTTGCTCCCAGTATTCAAATCAATGCAGCCCTTATGTGAGAAGTGATGGGCTCCTCTTTTCATCTTCTAAAATCTGTTTTTCTGACTTTTTTACAGTAACTAGATTTCAAACAGAGTGTATTTTTAAAGTGAGATCTATAAGTTAACTGTAGTACACACTGTAACAACTTCATTTATATCGGCTAAAATAGCACGCGAATTTCTGTTACTCCATACTCTCTCTCACGAACAGCCCAAAAGTCATAAGTTGCAGCCAAAAGTTATAAGCCGAAACTAAAAAGAACAGACCCGTCGACAACAGATGGGAGCATAAGATAAATCAACTTTTAGACCCTGTTTGGTACAGCTCCTTCTCCCAGCTTCTCCTTTGAATCTTGTGGAACTGTGCTAAACAACCAACTTCTCAAAATGACTCGATTCTGCTTCTCATGAGGAGCAGAGTCAAAAATAAACTAGCAACGAGAAGTAGGATTTGGGTGGATTCTCGTACTGTCTGACCTAAAGCAAATGTGCCCATCAAAATTTAGAGATATTACCTGCAAATGCCACTTGACTACCCCTCCGCACCCTCTCTCGGCCGCCCGCCGCACCCCACTCGGCCCCGCCCCTGATTCACAAAGACCAGAGGGGACGAGCGCCATCGCGAATCCCCCACCGATCCTGCCTGCCCCTGCGCAGATCTCCCCGCCATTGCCGACACCCCGCCCAAATTCACTCCCTCCTCGCCCAGATCTGCCTTCTCACGCAGGTTTCTCGAACCGAGGCAAGAGCATTAGGTTTTGATCAGGAGAAGCACTCGTTTCATGGCACCCACTCGTTACTGCGATTTTGCTGATTGAAATGGGATCTTTCTTGCCTTGCAAGTGCTGCGCACAGCATGATTTCGGCGGTTTGATCAGGAAGTTTTGATTTGTTACATATATGTTCACATTTGGTGCTTTGTGAGATGTGTAAATCTATGTGACTCCATTCCGGTTGTAGGTTTGGTGCAAAAAGGTGTATGTGCAGGGTTCAGATGATGTTGATGGGGTAGCTTCTGGGATAACTTTGAGCGAGAGGTGGCAATTTATATCTGTTTTTAGAGGAACTGTCATTGGTGGATTATTTGATATTACGATTTGTTTCATGTACTAGATCAGTCATGAACTCTAGTCTCATCACGTCCTTTTCGTGTAAATTTAACCAGGCAGAGCTCTTCTTTCAACTCAGTGTTACTATTTCTGAACTTCTTCCCTAGGCTTGCTCAAAAAATTATGGGCATAATGTTGTATTACTAAACAACTATCGCATGTATGCCAATACTGCTGTTATGATCAATCTTGTCATTTTTGACTTTGTCTGCAAAAGCACATCAACTGATGTTCTCACTCCTTGCAGAAAATATTTATGAGGAGCCTGTCGAATAAACTCAAGTGGTCGAAGAAGGATATGAATGTGCATCAGGGCGTCCCTGTTAGAGCACATAAAGTAGGAAATATCAGATGTCAAGCAGGTTCATCATCAGATGGTCTGGAGGATGATTGGGAGCTCTTGTAAATCTACAAGAAGCTCCATATCTCTGTTTACAGGGGAAGGGGGAAAACTCATGTAAATAGAACTCTCTTAATTACTGCATATCTCAAAAAAGGATGGAAGCGTGAGGGTTTGCATCTCTAGGACACATATATTGGCATAACTGTAAATCTCAGCTGAGGTTATGTAAAGCTCTTCGAACTTTTCTGTTGATGACCAGGACTTCTGACTGAACATAACTACGTGCAATAAAATATTTGTATATACACTTATTTTTTTTGCTGCCTTCTTTGCAGTGTTCAATGGTGGTTGCCAAAGATCTATATCTACAATTTCTTCTGGAAATTTCATAAAAATTCAGTTTGAATATACATGCATTGACATTGCTTTGTTCATAGAAAAATTCATAAATGTACAAATACAATGGAATAAGATACGAATACAGATAAAGTGTTACCACCGGAGGTATTATGGTCTATTGCCTTCAATCCTCTCCCTTATGGTTTCTTAAGCTAACCTATAAAAAATTGCTTGTAAAATCTACAAAAAGTTCACACAGAAGTGAGGGCAAGAAATTACTCCTCCTGGATCGCGTGGCCCCTGCCTGCGGCAAGGAGAGACGAATTTGCAGCAGAGACAACCTGTGGGTAGGTCCAAGTGGAAGCCATTCTTGCCGCGGCAACGCGCAGTCGCCAGTCGCCGATGGATGTCTACTACTTCCCGTTGTTTCTAGGCTTCCTGGGGAGACGGCTCGCCACCACCTCCGGCCGGACCCACGGGCCAGTGAGATGCTCCCGCACCATCGCCGCCACGCACCAAACCACCTGGCCTCCCACGGCGTTTCGGGCCTGCGTACTGTTCCATGAAAAGCACTACTCACTGACTAATGGGCCAGATATGTTTCCGGGCCGACCTGCTGTGTCAGCGGCAGTGTTTCTGGTGTACAACCATCACGCTCCCCTCGCGGCCCCACTTGACAGCCGCACCGCGAAACCACGATACCGACGCGACCAGTACGCGCCTGTTTCCTTCCGGCACCTTCCGGCCTGTCCCTCTCTCTCCTCCCCGGCGATGGCGACGGCGGCGAGCTCCGGCGGGATCACCGACCATCTCTTCGTCTCCGTCAAGCTGGAGAGCCCCCGCCTAGCGGCGCTCGACCTCGCCCCTCACCTCTTCGGCTCCCACCCCGTCGCCGGCTTGTGGGACCCGTCCAAAGCCGTAAGCGTCGAATCCCCTCTAGTTCGCGTGTATGTTTCCCGTGCGGATAGTGATGGGTTTTTTGGGTGGGGTTTTCCCAGCTGTCGATGGAACGGGCGGCGGCCGCGTCGTGGGAGCTCAGCTGCGTCCTCCCTTCCCTCCACGGTGAGTTGGCTGATTTGATTGTGCTGTTTGATCACTCCTCGTGGATTATGATTCCGTCATGGTGAGATGGGGTGGGACGTGCTGAATTGCTGCGACATGCCGTTGGGATGCGCTAGTTCCAGTAATTCGGTCGGGCAATGTTTTTACTTTTTATTGGGATTGTCTGTTGTAATGTGTAGATTGTATGGCATGAACTATTGATTTCTCATTTCTGAGGACAACAATGTAGTACACTAGTACGTGGAGTTGTGCTTTCGAAATGTAATTAAGTGATTCGTGAAAGTGATCATTTGCTGTGCTCTGGTTAACTGAGTAGTGTGTTTGTATATGCAGCGAGTTGGATTTTGTTCAATTTTGTGAGCATTCTAACTAGGTTTTATGCCCTTTATTTTTTTATTAGAAACGCTGGATTTCAAGTTCGTATTAAAGCCAAAAGACGATAGCTCACAGTGCATTGTTGAGGAGGGGCCGAACCGATCACTAGGTTGCAGGAGTAATAAAGTGGAAATGAGGGATGCAGTGTTTAAACTCAATGAGGAGAAGGATGTGCTTGAGGGTAAGGTTCGGGTTGAGACAGAAATATTGTCCCCGTTTGACCTGGCTGCTAGTTGGAGGGCTCATCAAGAGTACCTTCAGTCTTCAAGAGTGCCAGGGACCCATGATGTTGTTATGAATGCTGAATCTGAATCCAGGGCCAAGGTTTGAATTTGTTTCACTGCTTTTATCTTTTCTTTTTATATTACGAAATTGTAAACCTAATCCTCTTAACAACCTTTTAATGAACAGTATAGATACTTTGTGTTGCAAAAACTGGGTTTTGAAAACCAATGTTTTACCAGTCACAGCTAGGTTTGTAGCACCTGGCTTCCAGCCAACGCCTTGTTGTTAACAGTCCAATATCATAAAGAGTGCTGTGGCAGTCTGGCAGAGGTTGACGGCTTGAGGCAGCTTGCTACTTGGTTGTGGAACTGGACATTATGTCTGGTTCCTAGCAAAACTCATTTGTTTCAACGAGTTCTCATTTTTTCCATTATTAATTGATATAGTGAAATGATGTGCTTACTGGAAAGGGTAATGTGAAACTGGTCCAGTACCCAGCAGATTTCAGAACCTTGGTTGACAGTATCTCTTATGTATTACTTCATTGTTTTAGTTTTTGTATATTTGTACCATGTAGCCTACTCCTCTTGTCAGGAAATCTTGACGCTTCTGACTTTTCGTGGTCTTCGAGATGCTTTGCCATTAGTTTCCATCACAATATTTGTAAAAGTCTATCAAGTATAATATTATGAATGTATTTTTATGAAGAGTATGCCTATACTATTCTTGTGGTCAAATGTCATGAAGTTTGACAGCATTATTCCCCCAGTGACAAGAATTTGTGACCAGTGGGAGTATTTGAGTAATGCCTTTAACAACTCAGAATGGTGATGACTCTTTTACCTTGAGAGGAGCTACAAACATTTAAGTTATATTAAACCAAGCAGCAAATATAATGGGCAGAGAGAAACCACAAGTTTTCTTAAGTATATATCTACGGGCAAACACTAAAGACACTTAAGGTTAAAATATTTAATGAGTATGAAAAGCACATATATGACCAAAAGTTAAACAGGTCTACCTAACTAATGAAAACAGCCCCAGTCCCATGTCCAAAGCTGTCTTTCTATAGAGTGTGACACCCACATTTGGTAAAATATATCAACGTGCAAAGAAGTGAGTTTAATGGTCCTTTTTTAATGCAAGAGCAGTGGGGTCCATGCATACTTTCAAAAGAATTGTCTTCCCGCATAGCTTCTGCCTATGTTTCTATTTGCACAACAGGTGTTGCTTCCTTTTCTATTCTGCCAATTTTCTCTTGTTCCTTCAAGCAGAATGGGTTCGCTTCTGGTTTGGAGCTTGATTTAGAGAAGTATGTAGTTCCAACACCAAACATGGGCTCAGGTGTTGTTTATGCGGCTAACTTGACTGAAAATCCACGCTCATTATTGCACACTGGGATTTCCTCAAACAATGGTACCACAAAGGGCATTTTGCACAACTTGATCAAAGGCGATGCATCCCTGAATCACTATGCTAATATAAAGAAGGTATAACTTAGTTTTCTCATTCAATTGATTGTTAGCTTACAATCATGTATAATCTACATTTGCTAATTCAGGCATTCCATCATAAAAATAGTGGTTGTCCTTTTGAAGTATGTGATAATTTAGGCAGCTTGTAAAACTTCTTCAATAGTGTCATCATAACACTCAGGCATGCACTAATAAGTTAGCTCCTTTCTGTTAGGTCGATTTACTTTCTGTTAGGTCTTCCTTTCATTAGGAAATAAAAATTAAGTTGAATTGATTTCAATGAGATTATGAACCAGAAGAATGTTTCTATTATTAATTATTATTTTATATATGTTATATTACAAAATGCAACTGGTTACTAACATGCTTGGACTTTTGCTTATGGTTATGAAGCGTTACCAAACTTGTCTTTTACATGTTTGATCTTAATCCACATCAAAATTAAATTTCTTCGTGAAGTCACTTAAGACACTTACTAATTGAGTCACACCAGATAATGGACATACATCTTATGGATGGACTCTTTTGCATCTGTCATCAGCTGAAACTCGTTTAATCTTTGCAAGTTCCTTCTACTGTAGATTTCTTGCTTTCTATGCCTAATAGCTGAAAAATGCCATTATTTTCTTGTAGCAATTGAAGAAGCTTGGATTTATATTTATTCTTTTATTACTTTGTGATTAATATCTCCTCTAGCATGGTCAATAACTCAAGATGGTCGTTGCATTCTATTGAGATGGCGTAAACACTTACACTTTTTTTTATCTTGCATTTTGGATAGAGGAGGTCCTATCAATATCTACGTTTAGCAGTTTTGATAAAATAACCAATAGATGAATTATAATTTATGCCTCAGGATGCAGATGGGAGACATGCACCATCACAGGAAGAACAAAGGGTGGTCTTTGTTGATAGAGGTGTTGGCTCACCAAAGTTTGCTAGACCAACGAATGAAACCATTTCAATGAACAACATCAAATTGGATTCTGAAGCCAAGGTTGTACCAGACAGCACTGCACATTGTAAAATTTACTAAAATATGCATGGCAAAGCTCTATGCTATGCTTGAATTGTGAATTCTTTGTGATTATGGGCTTATGGCAAGTGTGATATGTGTGTTATTGAGCTAATTGATATGCGCTAATTAGGCATTAAGCTTTAACTGCCAAAGTGGAACTTTCATAACTTCTGAACTGTTGCAGCATATGCAGAGGATACACTATACCTAGTTTCTTTCGTTTCAAGCTATGTATAGAAACTCATCTCCTGTGAATCTGTGACACTTATTTTTTTAAAAAAAATCATCTCCTGCGATGTTTTTTGTACTCCATAATAGTTTCTGAACCTGTTAAAAATATGCTGTTTAAATTTCTGTCATCTGAAGTTCTGACAGCTGTAACTATCAGGGCATGCCAGCAGCAGAAGGAGCTGTTGCAGCAGCAGCTGTAGCTGATCAGATGTACGGACCAAAAGAGGACCGCAAGTTGGCCATTGTGCTGGTAATTTTCATATAGTTAGAATGGAACACTTTACCTAGTACATCCACTGTGTTTTTTTTATGTTGATTACTTTCTTAGATGACTTATACTTGAAGCTGTAGAAGTGCCTTTGTTTCCATAGAAAAATCATTTTTGTGTAAATTCTAAAACTTCTGAGTTTCATGAGAACTTCTCACAGCAAACTTTTGTTTGATCCAATAACTACTGAAATTTTCTGTGTGCTAACTGATTTGACTAGTTTAAATTTGAAAGATTTATCCTGTTATGTCTGCACTTTATTTATTCTAATCTTCACAAGTTCATGTCACGTATCCGGCCACTCTTTTGTTTCCGCAAATATTCTAATGAGTAACGATAAAAGAATGTGCCACTACCTCACAAAAGAAATTTTGTGTGTGTGTGTGCATGTCTCAGTTATATATATTCACATATAAAGATAGGGTGAGACTATTCTATACCTTCTCCCCTCCTTTCCCTATCCCCTCTCATCGCTTCCTTTCCGAACCAACTCCCTTCCCCTGTCCCTCCCCCACTCGAATCCCCTCTCTGTGATGTGCTTCCCCCACTCCCCACTAAAACTGATTCCTCAATTAAACTGGTTAAAAACAATATATGTTTTCACTGAAACCTCCTTCTCCTAGTAACATCGCGAGTAACAACCGAAGTTGTGTAGTAACATCGGATTACTACACATCTAGAATCCGATCGTATAAAACCTCCGTCTCGTAGTAACAATAAAAATCAATAGTTGTGCTGTCATAGACGTGGGCCTTGGGCCTAGCCGGTTCATTATTAGAAAGTAGAGATTGGTTTCTATTTGAGTTAGAGATTAGTTTCCTTGCGTTAGAGATATAATTAGATATATGATATTAGCTTCTATATTTGTTAGAGATATGATTGGAATTAGATTCTATCATTGGGGAGTTCATCTATATAAGAGGGCTACCACATGCTATTGGAATCAACCAGAGAAATAACAAAGTCTTTTTCCTCTAAAGTTCCTCTCCCCCTCTACGCCGACGCCATCCGGCCATCCTCTTGGTGGTGTTTACCCCGTTATGAACTAAGGTTCATAACAACTTGGTATCAGAGCAGTCGATCTCTTCCCACGACTTTTGCTACCATGGTTCCTGTTGCCGATGAGTGGGCCGCAATTAAAGCTAACGCTAATGAGATGGCCAGCACCAACAAAGAGATAGCGGACATCTTCCTCAACATGCAGGCCACCTTCAAGAATTTCTCGGATCGGATGAGGAAGATGCAACGCGAGATGGCAGCGGCACCCAAGCCTTCAAGAACGGCCGACATCGACTTGGACGAGGCTGTCCTCACCCCCGTCGCCGAGATCACCGGCCACGACAGCGGTCTGACCGGAGAAGAACCGGAGGATGGTGGTCTGACCGGCGAAGACGCAGCGGTCGGACCGGAGGATGGCGGTCTGATCGGCGAAGACGCAGCGGTCGGACCGGAGGATGGCGGTCCGATCGGCGAAGACGCAACGGTCAAACCGGGCCTTCAGACTTCTCCACCGACGGCGACTCCGCGTGCCCCTCGCAGCGTCGGTGGCCGCCGCCGTTCTTCCGCGCCATCGAACACCCATCACGGAGAAGACTCGGCGGTCGATAGAGAGGAGAAGGCGGTTAGGCCGGAGAACGGCGGTCAAATCGGAGATTAGGGTTTGTGCCGTCGCCGTCGACGTCGCCGTCTTCGGTCGCTGGTCGCCATTCATTGGCCGGATTCACGCGGTCGTTGCCGACGTCGCCGTTCTGGTCGCCGGCCGCCATCTTCCCCGCCGCGACGCCGCCAAGCGGGGCCTACGACTTGTGGCCGGCTGCCGCCCCGCCGCCGCCGAAGGCGAGGGCAACCTCCGTGAAAGCCTCGGCGAGCACGGCCGCCAGCCGCCTCTCCATCGCCAGAACGGCCGCGGCCGCCAGCCACCTTGCCGCGGCCGTCGCGTCTTGCCGCCGAGGTTCGCCTCGCGTCATCTTCGTCTGCCGGTGGCCGCCGAAGCCGACCGTCGATCGCATCACGCCGCATCGATCGAGCCGCCGGCCGACTCTTTGTCCGTGTCGCCGCCTGTGTCGCGATCGCATGCCTGCCGGCCGTCTCGCTCGCCGAAGCCGCCGCCGCAGCGGGCCACCCTCGCCTGTGTCGCAACCGCCGACCGGCCCACCTCCACCCGAGCCGCCGTCTGGAAGCCGCCGCCGCAGCTTCCGCCGCGGCCGGGCCGCCTCGCTCTCGCTTCCGTCTGCTGCCGCTGCCGCCGCCATTCCGCCGCCTGCCCCGCATGCCGCCGCCCGCCTTCGCCGTCGCTGCCGACAGCCGCTCCGCCGGAGCGAGCGCGCCGCCGCCGATCCGCCGTCGCGGAGCCGCCTTCGCCACCGCTCGGCCGGATGCGTTCGTGGGTCTCGGTCGTTTATAGACCGACCGACGACTTAAGGTTTAAAAAAAACAGCAACAAAAATCCAAAAAAAAATATTTTACAGGCATCATATAGCCGGAAGCGCTATACTTCGTCAACGTGGAACTGCAACCCTGACCGCCGCCTAGCAGCTCGAGGACGAGCTGCATGTCCGGGAGGGGTGTAATGTCATAGACGTGAGCCTTGGGCCCAGCCGATTCATTATTAGAAAGTAGAGATTGGTTTCTATTTGAGTTAAAGATTAGTTTCCTTATGTTAGAGATATAATTAGAGATATGATATTAGTTTCTATATTTGTTAGAGATAGGATTGGAATTAGATTCTATCTGTTAGGGGAAACCCATCTATATAAGAGGGCTATCGCATGCTATTGGAATCAACCAGAGAAATAACAAGGTCTTTCTCCTCTAAAGTCTCTCTCTCCTCTAAAGTTCCTCTCTCCTACACCGATGCCATCCGGCCATCCTCTTGGTGGTGTTTATCCCGTTATGAACTAAGGTTCATGACATGTGCAGACATGCAGTAACATCGGTTTGCAGTTTACTACACCTCTAGAATCCGATCATACCTCCGCCTCGTAGTAACACTGTAAAGAACATGTAGTAGCATCCAATGGAAGGTGCAATAATACGGCACCTCTGTCTCGTAGTAACATTGCAAGGAATATGTAATAAGTAGTATCATCTTGTGAAAGGTACAGTAAAGCATTGGAGGGAGACGTGGGAGTGAGAGGAAGTTGTGTTACTGCACGAAACCTGTCGTGTTACTGCGTTTTCTAAGACAGAGGGGAGATGTGGGAGTTTTTTCTTTTGATTGAAAACTTTGAATTGCAATATCTCTTTAACCAAACGTTTGTTCTGTGATCCATTTGCATCGTTGTGTTCGAAATTACGAGCTTAACAAAATAAAATCTATGTTAGACATGTTTTGACGTTACGAAAGTCGTGTTACTGCATTAAAGATGATGTGTTACTGCACTACCACATGAGTGTTACTGCACTTTTCTGGGCGCGGAGGGGTAATGTGGGAGTGGGTGGAAATCAGTGGTAGGGGCTGACGGGAGGTGGGGGTGGTGGGTTTTCTTTGACTGAGTTTTGACCAAGGTGGGAGGTGGGTTTTGGCCCATGGGAAGGGGAGGGGTATAGAATAGTTATTCTATGGGGAGGGGGGTATAGAATAGTTTTCTATATAAAGATTTATGAATATAGTTAAATGTTGTTGTACGCATTTTCTTTTGTTTCAAGTACCTTTGCAGTCCTTTTGTAACCTGTGCTGACGTTCTAGGTTGGGCTGCCAGCTCGTGGTAAAACCTTTACGGCAGCTAAGCTTACAAGATATCTTCGATGGTTAGGTCATGAAACAAAACACTTCAATGTTGGAAAGGTGAACATTTAGCTTAAGCTGATTTTGCAGAGAATTGCACATATTCATGGTAATAGTCACTAATCCTGTGTCCTTTTTTTTTGACATTTCAAATGTAGTATCGCCGGCTCAAGCATGGCACTAATCAGGTAATTACAATTTTTATGTGACTGATTACTGGTACTGGTTTTGTAGTATTTTACACAGTAACAGTACTCAGCTGCTACTTTCAAGTGGCTACTTAATTTCTTATAACTTTCATGAGAAATGAAGAAGTTCTATTTTCAATTTTCATTGAGTCTAGGATAGGATCTTACTAAATCACAATGAACTCTGAAGTTATGACCCTATTTATGAGCTTTGTTCAACAAGAGTTCTCTAATTGCATCTTGTTCTTTTGAGCAGACTGCTGATTTCTTTCGTGGAGATAACAAGGAGGGTGTGGAAGCACGTAATGAGGTCAGTGCATTGCTATGCTGCTATCTCAAAACTAATACATAAATAAAATTGCAACCATTTATGATGAATTAGTTTCAAGTTTATGTACAGCCAGAGTGATGTTACTCCCTCTGATTCTAAATATGAGTCATTTTGGAGAATGACACAGTCTAATGTACTACTTCGACAACTAATTTCTATCACAATATGGTGTTACAAATAAAAAAATATATCATGAAAGTATGTTTCATGATGAAGTAGGTAATACCAATTTCGTGTGGCCAATCTAGAATTCTACATACTTCTATACATGTTGATGGTTAAACTAAAAAATGTTTGACCGGAGGGAGTACTTACTTTCTGTGAAAATATACTGTTTTATGCATTTTCAAACGTTATATGCTTGTATGTTTTCCCCATGAAGCATGTACTGCTTTCTTCTTTTTTCTGGTAAATTCTGTTGCGTTTTTCAGGTGGCAGCGTTAGCAATGGAAGATATGCTATCCTGGATGCAGGAAGGTGGCCAGGTACGGCAAAAGTTTTTGCGATATTCTGTTGTTATTTTGGACAATCGATTATTTTTGCCGGTCTGCAGGTTGGTATTTTTGATGCCACAAATAGCACAAGAAGACGGAGAAACATGCTGATGAAAATAGCTGAAGGAAAATGTAAGGTATAATTGAATCAGCGTGTAGCTCTTGGGAATCTTCTTGGTTATTTGAACCATTTGGTTCCTGCCAGCAGTAACAGCTGATTCTTTGATCAATTGGTTATACCTGTCACCCCTACACTTTTCAGCATCACCGGCAACATCCCCTGCATTTAGAAAATATGGCATTTCAAACCATTTATGATGGGTACTACATTCCAGATAAACTAGCGGGAATGTTGTTCCATCATTTCTTGTTAACACCTTTGTTCTTGTGGTAGGCTCCTAAAGTAATAATTGTGCACACCTAGTGAATGTAATCTAAATGGAAAAGGGTCAATTTCTAAAAGCTTGCTTTTGTACATTCATTCAGGGGAATCTAAGAAAAATTACTCAAGAGTTCTTACACATAATGAACAGTTTATTATCTAGAAGCCAAGAATAATCATTTTTTGTACATTCCCACAATTAATTTCCTCAGTGACAACAAAACCAAGTTTCAATGGTCTATGCATTCGGTATTATGATGTCAAGATTAGAGTTCCTGCCTACTTGCTTCTTTGGAACACATGCATGTAGAAAACTAGTACTAGAAAACCACCACATGACCAAGTATATCAGCAAGTAGTTTGATATTATCTGGCGCACAAACAAAAGGCTTATCCTTTCCTATCACTATGTAGAAGCACTGAAATAGTCATCCAAAGCAATTCAAACCTCCCCTATCTTCCATGGCCGGAACCATGAAAACATCAACCTTCTTAACCTAGAACCAGAATGTAATGAATCGAGAGTTACCAGAGCTCACTATTGCCAGAGCTCTCTTCAGTTCTCACCAGGTTATTGCAGATTAAAAGAACATGAGACGATTCAAGAAACGCCAATGGTTGGCAGAGATCAATTGTAACAACAAGGCGCTTTTCGATCTTGTTGTTGCCAGCCCAATGGAACCCTAGACTAGTGCATTTTTCATCTGGGCATTTTGTTTGTGTGGAGTTGGAAGAACATGTTCAAGACTGCCATTTGAAAATTAATTTGTTTGGGGAAGAGATGGAGGAAACTGTACAATCTTAAGAGGAAATTTGGTCATTTTTAAAAACAAACTGACAGCATTTATGTTTTTCAGTGCAAACATTTAAAAATAAGTGAAGGGTTACTTCAATGCTGTGGAAGAAAGTTTGGCCCGTTTTGTGATGGCATGTGTGGAATTAGGCTTCTGTAGTTGCATTTATAAATATGCTTTATTTTGTGATGACATATTCCAAATTTGCTGATAAGAAGATTGCTCACTATATATGTGCATTATGGGACACTATATTAAGTTACTGCACAGTTTGGAATATAGTTGACTGCTCATTAACATATTGGCCTTTCCCTTTACTTTCCAGATCATCTTTTTGGAAACAATATGTAATGACCAGGATGTTCTTGAGAGAAATATACGCTTGAAAGTTCAACAAAGTCCTGATTATGCAGAGCAGTGAGAAATATCTTGCTTACTTGCTTGTCTGTATATCCCATTCCCATCAATACATTTTGGATGTAATTTCTGTTGTTTGTGTTACAGGACAGATTTTGAAGCTGGTGTACGAGATTTCAAAGAGCGATTGGCCTATTATGAAAAGGTCCATAATTGCTGAATTGTGTTCTGTAGGAACTCTTTGTTTATTTATTTTTGTCTAGAAGCTGGAAAGGTTATATGCAAACAACCTGAAACCTCTGCAGGTGTACGAACCGGTGGAAGAAGGATCTTACATAAAAATGGTTGATATGGTTAGTGGGAATGGGGGCCAATTACAGGTGTGTGAACAGCCAATCCTATATATGTTAAATAGGGCCATAAGTTTGGTTCCCCTTTTATATTACTGTGAACATTCTATTTTCTTTTTCTTTTGTAACAACTGCATGCTCTCTTAATTATACAATCTAGAGCTTGTCCTCTTTGCGTCTGGCATATAAATACTAATGTGTGGACAAGAGGCAAGCAGACAAATATACTATTTTGAGATGAACACAATATTAAATTACAGTCCTTGCCACTAGTGCCAAAGATCCTAATCTCATCTCCTACTTTGGTTTTCATGCAGATTAATGATATAAGTGGTTACTTGCCTGGACGGATTGTTTTCTTCTTGGTACATATCCAGAATATCTGAACTTTTTGTTGTCCACACCTTGATAATTGATATTAATGGCTATCTCTGAAGCTCATTACAAATATAATTTCCCATGAATCTAAATGCAGGCCAAATTGTAATATGAGTTTTTTTTCAGTGATTCAATGATACAAGCATCTAATTTGTTGGGGTCTCTCTAATTGGTTGCACGGTTTTTGAATATTCTTAACTAGATTTTCTTCACTCTGCTTAATATTTTACATTTGATGTTGGATGAAATCTCAGGGAACTTCCATGGAACTATTACGGTTATGGTTTGGGCATCTTTTGAGCAATTGATTACTATCTCTTAGGGATCAATATCAACTTCCTGCTTCCCATGTTTATTTAGTTTTCAAGTTGATATACAAAGTATATAGTAATACAGGTCCTCAATATCATGTTTATGTTTTTACTATATTGGATTTATTTCTGATAAAATAGTGCACATGTACATTAAATAAGTGTTAATTTTCTGTTTTGGTTCTAATTACTTGTTTTGTTAACTGTCACATATGTTGTTACAGGTGAACTGCCATCTGACACCTCGTCCTATCCTGCTAACTAGACACGGTGAAAGTTTAGACAATGTCAGAGGAAGAATCGGTGGAGATTCCTTTTGAGGTCTTTAATTTCTTTGTTCTGCAATTCTGTCATTCAGCTTTTGCTGCTATACTAAGTTCCATTTAATTTTGGTGCTACACTAAGGAACAATGCATGAGAAATTTTAGATGTCCGTTGGTAGTTCTATTTAGTTTGAGGTCTTTAATTTCTTTGGTCTTGGTAGTTACATGTTATATATATTTTTTCGTTAATTTTCTATGTATACTACATTTGAAACCATGTGCTTTGGCTTTCACCTGATGGAATAAATGGTGTGCAGTGAGGCTGGGGTGCTTTATTCAAGGAAACTTGCAAGCTTTGTAGAGAAGCGATTGAAGCCTGAGAGAACCGCCTCTGTAAGTATGCCTTTTGTTACTTAGCATTGAGAAAGAAACCTATTGTTTAAATTTATGTGTAACATTCGATTCAGATATGGACTAGCACACTCCAGAGGTCAATATTAACAGCACATCCAATCATCGGATTTCCAAAGGTCAGTTGTCATAGGTGATCGACAAAGTCCAGCAAGATTTGTCTACTTCTACTTCTATTAGTAAAACTAAAAGGTTTTACCACATTTCTTCTAGATACAATGGCGTGCTCTTGATGAGATAAATGCTGGTGTCTGTGATGGGATGACATATGATGAAATAAAGAAAAATAAGCCCGAAGAATATGAGTACGTAAATTCATTGATTTCCTTGCTCTTTTTCATCCTTCGAAACAAGACGTATGTCATAAGTTGTTGATTGGTGCACCTGTTCTTTTAGCAACTCCATGTCCTACCAGTAAATTAGAACCTACACAAAACAAGACACATGTTCTTTAAGCTTGCACAGTTATGAAATGTACCCTAGTAATGTAACTGGTGAACTACACAGAATATGCCTTTGCTGAGCTAATCAAGAGGCTCAGTGAGATCTGTAGTCACAGTGAGCAATTTTCTTTACTCCTTTAAAAGGTCCACTTGGTGGTGATGGTGGCTTCACCATCTACCCCCTGAGGATCTTATGTGGATGTGTGTACGTATACATGTGGCTTGGAGGATCTTCTGCGAAGAATGGTATCATCTACATATGTGTATACATATGACTCGTGGCACGATTTGGGTTATAGGATGGGAATTTATTTATGCAATTTTCAAATTTAAGGTTGCTCTCTCCGTCCCGCAATATAAGTCCCTCCTCCTGAGAAGCGGCATCTTACAATATAAGTCTATTGAGATAATCAGAGTGTAGTTATTGCAATATTTCCACTCTATAACCCTGCTTTAATACAGAAAAAGTGATTGAATAGTTGTTGTGAATCCTTTAATAGAGATATGTATGATCCAATGATATTAACTTTTTTTTTAGATTTATTGTTTCCTTGGTCCGTGTGTATGGTGAGCTTAGTCTTATATTGCGGGACGGAGAAAGTAATTATTTGTGCATGATGGATTTCATATGGTTGCTTTAGTATGTTTAGTGAAAATTTCGAGTTTCATGGGCAACCAACTCATGGATGTAGGGAAACTCATATTATTTTATTTTTGTGAGTTTAGAATTTATGATATCTATTATTTGAGATCCGTTGCAATACATGGGCACTCGACTAGTATATTTAAGAGAGACAGTTCAATGATATTAATACCGGTTCCACTTCCACCATAATTGGAGCTAGTTCTGCATCTAAATGTTCATTTTTGTTCTTTTTATCACTCTATCTGTCTAAAAATCACTTTTTACTCATTTATGGATTGTTCTCTTCAGTATTTTGGCCTGCAATATTGCACACAAGTCTTTTATGATCTAGTAATGAAATGCTTTACTTCTCAAGTGAAGTGCTATAATATATGGACATGGTATGTGCTATACAATCAGCAGTGCAGGTGTCTCTGCACATCTTGTGCTTGCCAACCCTCCTCCAATATCTTACCATTTTAAAACGAAAATCCCCCCATTTTCTTAATTGAGAAGTTTTGTTTACCTCTATATGGCTTTCTTTTACAGATCACGTAGCAAAGACAAGCTGAGGTATCGCTATCCTAGAGGAGAATCCTACCTCGATGTCATTCAAAGGTTAATCCGGGTTATTTAGTATTACCACATGCCTCTTTAGCCTTTACATCATTCAGCTACTGTAATTCTCTTTCTTGCCTATTAATCTTGACAGTTTTCTCTGTTCAGATTAGAACCTGTAATAATTGAGCTTGAAAGGCAGCGTGCTCCAGTTGTAGTCATATCTCACCAGGTAAGCAAGCCCAGTAATTGCATTATTCTAAACATTTTTTACTTCACAATTGTGGATGTGTGAGGTAAACTCTTGTAGGCTGTGTTAAGAGCACTATATGCATATTTTGCTGACAGACCACTTGAGGAAGTTCCTAACATTGAAGTAAGCCAACGCGCAACATATTATAGTATCATTGCTACCTTTGCCATAGTGACTGAAATTATTTGCTCCTCTAGATACCTCTTCATACAATAATTGAGATACAAATGGGTGTTGCTGGTGTTCAAGAGAAAAGATACAAACTCATGGACGCGGTGAACCCCACTGCAGGGATCTAAGACATGCGCATGGAGCTTAGCTTTTAAAAGCAAACTGTATAAATAAATTTGCTGACGATATTTTCTTCCAATGAAGTTTGCAGATCTTCCAATGTATTACTATATCATCGATCAAAAGTAAAACTATAGTGCAAAGTGGACTATTACCTTGTTAGGTTAAGCTCATAGATGATCTGGCTTTCAAATTTTGGTCGTCTATCTAGTCGAGGTTCGCTCCTGCTCACTAATGCGTTCAGAATTGTAATCCAAATGGATTCAGTCTTTCTGGGTTCTGAATTTGTTTATTTTATAGATAAATGAGTATTCCTTCTCAAAAAAAAAAAAGATCCAACGGGTGTATGCATTCATACATATTCTTTCCACTTAGTGATTGCTTTACATATTCAGTCAGATCTTCAAATTAAAATCTTAGGTTAGGTATTCTTACGTATTCTCGAAGAAAAAGGTTAGGCATTTTTTACTTATGACTTGCCAAGGATTTATAGCAGGGCAGTAGTCAGCTGTATCATTTGTGCTGCGTTGGAACTTGATGTACTTTGTTTCTACTGGCACTCCTGCGAACTGGTTCATTCATGTACTCTTACCTGCTTTAGTACTAGTCATGTCTTCAATGTCGTGAGTCGTGAACTTGTGATGCATTACCGTATATTTGTCGTGTTATATATGGATTGGTACTGATGTCCGATTCCGAATCTAAGTGCAGCATGCAATATCTTCAAATTAGGAAGCGACTAGCAACAGGTTATGCAGTTTTAGCAAGTTTCATGAAAAATGTTTGAAAGGTTTTGTGTGTCAATGAGTTTCATGCGTTTCTAGAAGCTTCCAAAGCCAAGTTTCAGATCAAGTTTCAGTCAAAAGTGTTTCACCAAGCTTCAACAAATTTCAACCAAAGTTTTGTTAAGTTTCAATCAAAGTTTTGTGAAGTTTCAACAAATTTCATTAGAAAAACAAACAAAGGGCGAAAAAATCCCTGACATGCGCACCTGCGGCAGGTGCCCGCTCTCGCCACTCGCCATGCACCACCGTCGCAGATAGCGTGATCGTCGTCGCCCTCTCAAAACACGGTAGGTCGGGCACCATCGCTTACCTCCCTGCTCGCCCAAAGGGTGAAGCTAGAGTTCGAAGACCCATGACGCGTGCAATGGCAACATGGAGCCACAAGACAACATGGGCAGAATCGGTGTTACACCGCTCCATTACCCAGATGAGGTTTCGGGCGAGGCTGTCAAATCTGTTGGATCCCGTCGTCGACGATGAGGAAGATGACCGGATCATGTGGATCTCGTCGCATGCACCCTCCTCCCGCCACACTGAAAAACTAGATATTACTAGCTGAATGCCCGTGCGTTACTACGAAATTTAAAAAATTTTAGAACATATTTGTATATATGTTCTAAAAAATTTTACCACCCGTTAGTTTCAGAACATATAGTATGATAAAATTTTAAAATCCGTAACAACGAGCATTCACTCGTACAAGATTACGACCGGATGAAAAATACAAGCATGTACTCTACAATGCAGTCTAGATAAAATCCACCTTGACCATTAAATCATAGAAAGAAAGATATTTTGATGGGAAGGTGAGAAGATTCGGCGTAAGTCTTTTGAGGCCGCATGTTAGCGCTGCCTTTTGTGAGAAGAGGTGGGAGAGGCGGACCAACCACCAACTTCTTTTATAATAGTAAAGATGTCGTAACACCCACTAAGGGTGTGAGTTTTATTTATAGCAGAAAAGAGTACATCGTGGTTACATGAGATCCTGATCCAGAGAGCAGATGTGGGATGCTGAGGGAACAGACAAAACCATGTGCATATACCCCACCACAAGACATTTCAGCTTACCTGTGTCACTGATCTTTCTAATAGCCATGTTCATAGCATCAGGCACATAAATGTTACCCCTGTCGTCCACCGTAAATCCCTTAGGATGATTCATCCTCGCCTCGCAGCCTCCCATCAACATGGCGGAAATCCTTCGGAGAACCAGCAACAAGCTTTGGCCTGCTATTCGCATTGTTCAGTCCATTTTCACAAGATGAAACGAATCCAACATAGTTAAAAATCATCTGTTGTTGAACATGGTAGTCAGATCATCACCTTACGTAAAATGCATGACAAAAACGTAGATCGCTGGTTAACTGGTATAGCCGTATAGGACAATGCTCATATCAAAGTCGGGATATCAACATGTCAAGTTGTCCTTTCCAGTGCTAGAAATTATAGGATGAGTTTGGGGAAATTTACTAACATAAGCTTTAGAAAATAAATTACAGGAACAAGACTAGGGACGTTACAGCATTCTTCAGGTTACAAGTACTTGGCTGTTTTGCTGGATATACGTCTATTGCCGGATGCGCTACAACTAACTCTGAAGTAGTGGCGTCAATTCAGGAAGATATGCACCAGCTCTGCTGAAGAATCGGTGCACAGTTCTATCCTTTTAACATCCTCCCACAGTCTCTTAACTTGGCCAAAGATTGAGATTGTGTTTGCACAAGTTGAACGTCTATCCAGGAAGTGCTTTTTATAAAGATATCAGCCACTTGATCCTTAGGATGTGAACCATACCTCCAAATTCTTGTAAGCAACTTGTCCTCTTAACAAAATGAAAATCAATTTCCACATGTTTAGTCCTTGCATGATAGACTGGATTGGCAGCAAGATAATCGGCTCCAATGTTGTCACACCATAGAGAGGGAGGCTTGGCTTGACAAACTACAAGTTCCTTCAACAGTGACTGAAATCACATGACTTCAGCAGTAGCGTTTGCGATAGCTTTGTATTCAGCCTCGTACTTGACCGTGAGACCGTAGGCTGTTTTCTTTGATGTACCGCACTATATGCTTCACAACTGACCAGTGTACATCAGTTGGACAGTGAAGAAACTGACGAACCCTGTTAACTGCGAAGGCAACGTCAGGACGAGTCAGAGTTAAGTGCTGAAGAGCTCCAACAATTCTTCTATATGGAAAACCATCTTGTTCTGACAATAAAGCACCTTGTTGCCGTGATAATCTTTCATTAGTTGCCATGGGTGTGCTGATAGGCTTGCAATGCTACATCTTGGCTCGTTGAAGGAGATCCAATGCATACTTCTTCTGATTGAGCAACATCCCCCCTGTGCTTGGTTTTGCTTCAACACCAAGGAAATAACTCAACTGACCAAGTTCTTTAATAGCAAAATCTTCAGTGAGTTGACTGGAAAGCTTGTCGGTTGCCTTTGCACAGGTGTAAAATCGAGGAGATCGACTAGAGAGAGGGTAAATAGACGGTTTTAAAAATTTTCTCATAATTTTAAATTTAAATTTCTTTTATGTCTATTTAACTAAAACCAAATATATAATACGGAAGCGTAAATCAATTTGGTTTAGTACAAATAAAGCCTAAATCAACTGGGTTCACCTAAGTACATCAACTCTCTAAGTCTATGTCAATGTTTGCAATCCCAAGGTGACAAGCAAACAATTTAATTCTATGAATATAAATTTCTTGAATGTAAATTGAGGATAAAAAACAAATCGCAATGACACGGTTACTTTTTATCGTGGTGTTCAGAGGCTTACCGATCTCCCTTAGTCTACATTGAGGTAATCACAAATTAATTGGATCGGGTCCACGAATTAAGCCAAACACCTCAATCCACTAGTGGTAACTCTTTCCCGCTCTAGATAGGTGATCTCCAACCTTTATAACTTGCCAGGTCTTCTCACAACCTTCTTTGAGAAGATCACCATGCACGACGCCTCCAACGTTGGGTAGGAGTCGGCAAACTCCAAGAGTAATAAGTCAAACCCCTTACTTGACTCTCACCACGTGCAACGAATGCACAAGCTCAAATGGATACAAAATCCAGCTCTAGATGCAACACATACAATCTAGAGTACTTCTTCTTATTCATAAGATGCAACACATGCACAATTGATAAAAGAAGCTCATACTAGCTCAAGAGAGTGTCAAAAGATTATCTTCCAACCAACCAAGGGGGTATATATAGCCCACACCACAAAAACTAGCTGCTGGAAGCAAAACCCCTGAAAAATTAGGAATTCCGGTAGTAGCGCCGTTATAAGGTCAGTACTACCACTGCTCTCTGTAATGATCATAAAACTAGCCATTATAGCAGGTTGTCGGTAGTTTTGCCAGCTAAAGTCATGTACTACTGCATCACGGTAGTACTACTCTACACATTGCGAAACTACCGATTTCTAGGGGAGGAGAAAACCTTCCAAATGTGTCTCTCTGGAAAAAAAATGTATCACGGATAGGACGGTACTTTCGTTGGTTGGTCCGACCGTGCAACACATGCCGGTCTAACCGCTGGATGGTCGAACCGCGCCACACATGCCGGCACTACCGACTTTCGGTTGTACCGCACAACACATGCCGGTACTACCGTTTTTCGAGGCATGGTCGGGAAGGAAGCTGCACCTGGCACACATCCGTGTGTTCGGCTGCACGGCGCACGCCAAGGTGACCACGCCACACCTCAAGAAGCTCGACGACCGCAGTCAGTCGCTCGTGTACTTGGGCGTCGAGGAAGGTTTCAAAGCTCACCGTCTGCTGGACCCACATCGCGGCAAAGATCCATATAAGTCGTGATGTTATATTTGAAGAAAATGTGGAATGGAAGTGGTCAGATGATGCAGGGAATAGTCAGTCACCCGACTTTGTGATCGAGGAGGATGCCAATCTTGCAGGCGAGCTGGTGCCCATGGAATCACCCATCCCGACCACTCCGCAAGGCGTCCTGACCACTCCAGCAGCCGTCCCGACCACTCCACAAGTTGTGGCAACCAGTGCACCAATAATGGCAGAGGGTGCCGACCAGGGCAAGAACCCGCCCACACTGTGGTCAGGCGGACACATCGGCAGCAATGATGGACCTGTCCGGTACAGGCACATGGAGGAGATCATGCGCGATGCACCGCGTGTGGAGCTGGAGTATGAAGAAGCTGATGAGGAAGCAATGCTTGTGGTGATGGAGGAGCCATCCTCTTACCGCGAGGCTGCTGGTCAGCCAGCATGGGAGGAAGCCATGGCCAAGGAGATTGAGGCCATCGAGAAGAACGCGACGTGGACGCTCACCACGTTGCCAGTCGGACATAAGGCGATCGGGCTCAAGTGGGTCTACAAACTCAAGAAAAACTCGGACAGCGAGGTCATCAAGTATAAGGCCATGTTGGTTGCAAAAAGGTTATGTGCAACGACAAAGCATTGATTTTGAAGAAGTTTTTGCACTAGTTGCTCGCCTCGACACTATACGTGTCATTCTTGCTATTGCGGCCAACCGCGGGTGGCAAGTACATCACCTCGACGTCAAGTGAGCGTTCTTGAATGGCGAACTCAAGGAGGAGGTTTATGTGGCCCAGCCGGAGGGGTTCACAGTAAAAGACAAGGAGCACTTAGTGCTCAAATTAAGCAAAGCGCTCTACGGACTTCGGCAGGCACCGCGCGTGTGGAACACGCAGCTTGATAAAAGTCTGAAGCAGCTTGGCTTCAGAAGGTGTGCATAGGAGCAAGCTGTGTACACATGGGGCAAGGCCAACGTTGGCATCATTGTCGGTTTTTATGTGGATGATTTGATCGTGACTGGGGAGGATCTAGAAGCAATTAAATACTTCAAACAGCAGATGATGGGTGAGTTCAAGAAGAGCGACCTCGGCTTACTCACGTACTACCTCGGCATTGAGGTGGCACAAGGAGATGGTGGCATCTCTATCAAGCAGACTGCATATGCTAAGAAGGTATTAACTCAATTTGGCATGTTTGATTGCAACTCCACCAAGATTCCTATGGAGCCGAGAACCCAGCTGCACAAGGATCCAGAAGGGCACCCGATTGACGCCATCGAGTACCGGCGCGTCATTAGATGTCTACGCTATCTTCTTCACACCAGGCCGGATCTCTCCTACACAGTTGGCGTGGCGAGTAGATTCATGGAGAAGCCCACGGTGATGCATCATAAGGCTGTGAAGCAGATCCTCCGATATCTCAAAGGCACAATTGAGTTTGGACTGGTGTATGGGAGAGGTGGCAGAGAAGAGGAGATCACCGGCTTCACAGACAGTGATCTGGCTGGTGATATTGATGACCAAAAGAGCACAGACGGCATGACATTCTACGTCAACGACTGCCTGGTTACGTGGAACTCGCAAAAGCAGAAGACAATGGTTCTTTCATCCTGCGAGGCTGAGTTCATGGCGGCGACTGCGGCAGGGTGCTAGGCACTCTGGCTCAGGCCTTTGTTGGCCGACCTAGTCGGGACAAAACCAAGGTCGGTGAAGCTGTTCGTCGACAACAAGTCCACGATTGCCCTCATAAAGAATCCGGTCTTTCATGGCCGGAGTAAGCACATCGACACAAGGTATCATTTCATTCGTGAGTGTGTCGAAGATGGTCAGATCTGCGTCGTGTTCGTCGCACCGATGAGCAATGGCCGATGCATTGACGGCGTTGCTGCGGCAGAAGGTGGCGACTATCGCGCACACCGCTGGTGTCCGCGAACTTGGACCACGCCAAGACTATGGGGGAGAATGTTGAATGCTATTCATGGCAGTGGTCCCGAGGCGTTTCAACTGTGTGAATACAAGCAACGAAGCGTTTCAACTGTGTGCATGCGTGAGTTTCTGCATGAAAATATAAAACGTCATGAGATGGCATGATCTTTAAGCTTCTATGTGTTCTATACATAGCAGTAGCTAGAAACATTGTAGTAAGCAAAGTAATAGTATTGCTTCAAAGAATAGAACCAGAAATTTACCCCAAGTTCTTTGTTTTTGAGCTCTTTTCGCCTGATTGTTACTCTTCCCTGCTGATGTGCGATCCTGAGCAAATTGCCAACCACGGCTGCGGGGAGTGGCGTGCCCCGAGGACGCCTTCATCACCGCCATCGGTGCCTTCACCCGCTCCGGCACTGCGTACTACGCGCTCTAGACGACCACGATCTCGGCTACGTGGCGCCCACCGTGCTGCTCCAGGCGGGAGAGCCTTGTCGGGGCGGTGGAGCGACGGCGAGACGTCTCCACCGCAACCAAGCCCCCCTCCCCGTCGAGGAGCGGCGCCTCGCGGCCACCGCTTGAGCTGCACCCGTGTTCAGTGCCAGGAGCGCGTCCACACTCGGCCGCCAACAGCAATCCAACCAACGCCACGCAACGACCACTCTTCGGCTGGGCGGCACCACACCGCGGACACTCCGCTCCCGCCCGGCGCTGCCAAAAGTGGCCGCGGGAGATCGAGACCCCGCTTACGGGCCAAAACGTGGCCATTTGAGCCGGCCCCAACGAAACGATCACCCGTCCCGAACAAACTTTTCGTGTGACGCACAGTGACCCAAGTCTAGCTCACCGCTCCCTCGCTAGGACTCGTCGACGCACGCACCACCATGCCGCCGTACTCAATATCCAAATTCCCAATTCCCATCCCTATATAATATAATACGCACCCACACAGGGGACTAACGGGACAGGACCACAGGAGAGCGCAATTGATCAAAGACGGCACGAGTACCGCACCTCCCAAACCAACTCCGTCCGCCGCGCGCGCCGATGTCAACCCGCCGCCGCCCTCCCCGCCGCCGCCGGCCTGGACCCCGAGCCCTGGAGCGACGGCGAGACGTCCGCGCTGCTCGACACCTGGGGCCCGCGCCACCTCCGGGCCGCCGGCGGCGCCCTCCGACCCGTCGACTGGGGCGCCTGCGCCGCCGCCGTCACCGCCCGCCGCGCCGCCAGCGGCCGCGCGCCCGCACCGTCGAGCAGTGCAAGAACCGCATGGATTACCTCAAGAAGCGCCTCAGGACCGAGCGCTTCAGGTCCAAGGGGCCCGAGCCGCCGCAGCCGGTCTCGGGCTCGCTCGACCGCCTCCGCGCGCTCCTCCACCTTTCCCCCTCCGTTCCCCCTGGCTTCGCGCCCCGCGGCAGCGCCATGCCCAAGGTGAATAAGGAGGAGGAGGACGACGAGGAGAGCAGCGCGGTTACTCTGCCCCGCGACTGGCCGCCGGTGCCGAAGCGGCCGAGGACGGCGGTGTTGTTGTCGCCGGTGAGCTCCTCCTCGGGGCATCATCACGAAGCCGGAGGGATAGGGTGCAGGGAGGTGGCGGCGGCTCTGGATAGGCTGGCGGGGATGTACAAGCGGGTGGAAGCGGCGAAGCAGAGCGAGGCGGCGCGGCTGGAGGAGCGGCGCCTGGAGGCCATGCGTGACCTCGAGATCGAGCGCATGCGGATTCTTGTCGACGTCGCCATCTCCTCCTCCGCCGGTACCGACAGCGCTGCCGCCCCCGCCGCCGTCGGCGGCCTCTAGTTGGTGAGTGATTATTTTTTTTCGCGCGTGCGCATGTGCAGCATGCCACGAGGTGGTTATACCATTATCCATGTTTGATGATTGTTGATTCGTATTGGAATTTGGACGTAACATGGTTGGAAATTTGCACTTTACTAAGAGCACCAACTTATGCATGCATGATCATGAGGTCATTGACATTCTTTATTTCTAGAAAGGAATGTCTCAAAATAGTTTTTGAATTCGTTCATAAGATATTAACAGGCAATGCTGGTCTTTCTAATGAAACTACTCATGTGTGTTTGCTTTGTTGTGATGTTTTGTTCCATCTATTTCCAATAGGGTACCAATTGCAAGATTCATGTCCCATGAGCATTGAGTACTGTTAAGGAAAAAAAATCAATTTATCGCGTAGGTGCATATGCTACTCGTCATTTCATTCATAGCTTTCTATCAGCTAGAAATATTCTGTTTAGGATTCACAATTTCCTGATTTTTTGTTTGTCTTCTATTTCTTGGCAGAGGAACTAGGACAACAGGCTAGCCATGGAAGCCATCCAGATTCCAGTCTATTTTTTAGGAGATAATTTCGATGGGCAATTGACGTGATGCCCTTACCAAAAGTTACTTCGGTTTAGGTTACAGGAAAAGCTTAGCCAGATATAGGATAGCACATGGTGGGATTTTTTAGTTCACTGATTGCGGGTTTGCAGCAATGCAAGGTGAGAGACTTTTAATTGCCTGAATGTAGCATTTGTTTTGCGATTCAGACAGGCTTGTTGGTAAATGGTAACCACTGTTGTAATCCTATTTTGTTTCCAGCTGCCAAACTATTCAGTTGTGAAACATTCTCGGTACATATGATATTTTGGATACTTATATCCAATGCCAGTTCTTATATGTTGCTTCTGCTATATGTTTGCTTGGTTCTTCAAACATGGTGTGGTCATCTGGTGAAGTTTTGTATGTGTGCCTCTCCTTGTTGGATATCTTGAGGGCTATCCGGTAATTTCTCATTTTGGGAAAAGAGGAAATAGAAAAGAAGAAAAAGGAGAGGAGGAGGGCCCCACCAGTCGGTGGGAGAAGAGGAAGAGATAAGGCTGGAGACTAAGTCTTCTTTGCGCATGGGGCCGAGTGGCTTTCGGGCTGGCTCTGGCGGCATGGGGAGTTTCCTGGCGGCGGTGGCGCAGGAGGCGCCAATGGCCCATGCGCATCAACGCCGACCGTTGGCTGCAGCCGCATCGGTTGCCTTGCCACTCCTCTATTTTAAGTCCACCTCCATCTCCTCTTCTGAGTCTCATGGAAATTAACAGTAAGTTCCCTTGAGTATGGTTCTTCTTCTCCGACTAGACTTCGGGTTTGAGCCTTTGGGCTACTGCGCCGCCGTGCATGTCTCGGTGTTGACGGTAGTGAGGTCTGGTTCCTTTCTCCGGTGCTCTTGGCCAGAGCACATCGGTTGGCTCTTGTACGGCATTTCCTGTACCTCGACTTTGCAATTTGGTGTGTCCTGGATTGCAGATTGGCATTGTATCTCGAACAACCTTGCCTATTCTACACGGCACAGCGGGATGATTGGTTTTTTAAGTGCCTTGCCCGATTTACTTCTCGGTGGCTTTGAGTGTCATCCGCATCGTGAGTATTTCTGGTTTTGTGCATTACTGTACCAAGTGTGTTGTGCTAGTTGATTTTATTATTCTAACTAGTATTGGGAGACTTGGTTTTGTTCTGTTATGGGCTTGGATTAATGCTCAATGATGTATTGATGTCAAATTGAGATTGAATACGACAATTGAGTATAATCTGGTCTTGAGCTAAAAGATTATTTGTTTTAGTATTGAGTCATGCAATTCATGATTGTTCTGCTCACATGATTTATTTGGTCATTAGTAGTTGTCCTATGTGATTCACTGTGATTCATTCAGCTACTATTCAGTGCACTATACTGATTTTGGTCACTATCATGTTCTCTTGTCAATTGTTTCAATTGTCGGTAGACATAGAATTTCTGATTTGCATGAATTGAATCTAAGCAAAGTTTCAGTTTTAGCTCAAGGCCTAATTTACCGTGCAGGATATCCGGGCGATATTGATGTTGGATCCGAATTACATGATGTTCCATGGGAAAATGCATGGGGAACAGCTGATCGAGCTCCTCCGAGGGCAGGTGCAGCAGTCGGATATGGCGGATTGTTGGATGCAACTGTATGACCGGTGGTCAACGGTGGATGACATCGACACTCTAGCGGTTGTCCAGCAGATGCTCGCTAGGGAACCCGGGAACAGCAGCTTGCGGTTCGACAATCGCTTCTCCTGCTAAGGCATGCACCTATAACTCTCTCCTTTCTTTGAGGGGGTGCTCCAACTGTCTTATGGATTAAGTTTCTTAATGTGACTTTTGGTTTATGGCTGAAATTGCAATATAGTAGCTATTAGCTTTTTCTGAAAAAAAGATAAAGAAAAAATAGAAAAAGAGAAAAAACTTGTTATATTGTCACGAACAATGCAAAGGAATAAGAGGGAAAAGAAAAGGCAAAAGCTGAAAAAGCCTAAAAAATCAAAATAAGCCGAAATTAAAAGCCGACATATTTCAAGTAGCTTCTGATTTAAATAAGCTAAAAACCAAAATAAGTCAAAAACTAAAGCCGTTTGAAATGGAGCGTCGAAGCATGTGCCTTAGGCCTTAGCCCTTAGGAGTGTGCAAGTTGACAATTGTAACACACCACATAACTATATGGGATACCACTATGGAACGTCATCGCCAAAGTGGAGAATAAATAAGAACAGCAGAAGAAATCACAGAGTTTAGAACTTTATTAACACTTTAATAGAGAACCAATAAAAGATGGAATAAATATTTAAAACATGGGACCGGTCCACTTCTAACCAAATAAAGAACGAATGAAACAACAAAACAGTGTGAAACCACGGTGCTGAAAACTCGAGTGCTCCCACCCATGCATGATGCTATCACTCCACTGGCCTTTTACTTGAGACTGAAAAGAGCAAGCGTGAGATTTGGAAAACTCAGCAAGTACCCAACAACGGTCGCAACACAGTGAGTAAAGATAGGTAATGCAACCACGTGAAATAAAGGACAAGCATCACAAGTAAACAACGGATACAAGATGAAAGCAACAAACAACTGATATCGGAATGCTATCATCAGGGCTGTTCCTGAGTTTTTTTGGGCCTAGGTCGAGTACTAATACGGAGGCCTAATCCACTCTCAAAATATCTATATATATTTCTATATACGTATATATAGTCTTATAAATACACATCAATTAAGAAGATAATATTCAATGCACTAAAATAACTTATATAGAATATCTCAAAGTTCATAAAGTGGACAAATGTAATAAAAATTTACTTACTTGGCGCTTGACATTATTTTAAACAATTTCTTCTAACATTTCGAGATGCAAAGTCATTGATTATACTATTGATATCGATCTCATCCAATAACTTCTTCTCGACGCATAAAGTACTCGGACTCTTGCTAGCGCTAGACTTGAAGATCTTCTGTGAAACAAAATATTTTGTCAACATGCTTGAATAAACTAACCATTTTCTATCATGTAAGGCTAAAAGCCTAAGCCTTCTACGTGTTCTTTTGACTTGATTGGAGCATAGGAGCCCATACCTTACTAAGTATACTAGTACTAGTACTAATGTACTATATGGGGTGGGGCCTATGTAAATTTGGGGCTTAGGGCGGTGGCACACCCTGCCCACCCCCAGGGTCGGCTCTGGCTATCATAAACGGGAGACGGATATCATGGGGATTGTATTAAAGATAGTTGTTATGTGACAAGTTATAGCAAGGGTGCCGACGACCTCATCCCACATACCCGGTTATACGAGAATAGCAGCACAACCTTGTCCTCGATTGTATAACCGCAGACGGGGTGTAATATCCTATGTAACGAGAATGTACAGGCCCTCCGTACGTTACCAGGTTGGGTGAAAATAACCCCTATATGTGGGTAGTCCCGGTGTGATAACCCTTAGTTCTTTATTTAGCGAATTATCCATAATATAGTTAGGGAGTCATGAATGATTTAAGGTAAAATTATGAGGGTAATGATTTAATACAATAAGACCAGAGAGATGGGATTGGTGATAAGCTAACTGATACATCATGGATAGATTATAAAGTATGAACTTGAGGAAACTAAGAGATGTCAAGAATAAGGCTATGATAAAGTTATGAGAAGTGAAAAGAGTTGCTGGGGTTGAAAATGGAGAGTCATAGTCTTTGATATGAGGGCGATGTGGAATAATGATACGGTGATAGTGATATAGAAATTAACCTAAAAAGGTATTATAATATAGCTCACACAAGGTTATCAACCAATCAAGTTTTATTAGGTAATAAGTGATTATTAGTCAGATTAATAGGTTTAATACATACATTCTTCATGGCTCAAATACAACATTCATACAATTAATGGAACATAATATTAGGAACTAAAATATAGCAGCCCTAATGTCCCTAATGTCGAAAGGGTGCTAATAATTTAACCTAAGTTAAAACATGCTCATAAGCTACCCCCATTAACGATTTAGCCATGGATTCTAAAGCACTAATTAAAAGTACGCATTCTAGAACATTATTAACTGAGCATCCCAAAATAACATAAAAGCATGCGAACAAGATAAACTTAAATATCATGTTATAGATACAGTATTAAAAGTCTATAACTCAAAAGGAGCCATGCCAAAACTAGAGTGAAAAAAAAACTACTATTATAAGAGAACTAGTTGTAGATTTTTAATACTCAAAAGTCTATAATAGAAGTGGATCGGTCTCATGTTTTAAATATTTATTCCAGCTTATGTTAGTTCTCTATTAAAGTGTTAATAAAGTTCTAAATTCTGTGATTTCTTCTGTTGTTCTTTTTTATTCTCTACTTTAACGATGATATTCCATAGTGGTCGTAGATTTTTTGCGTCATGCGTTTGTGGTTACTGCATGCGATCCTAGTACATCTGTTTTATTTCAAAATCTGGCTTTGCTTATCCTAGTCAGAGTCCAGATGTTCCTGTTGCCAACAACTACGATGATCCTGAATTGTCTCCATTTCTGATTGTGCACGCATCTCTTCAGTCTTTACTGCGACCAACGACCAAGACTACAAGTGTTTATCAGCTCCAGTAATGGTTGCCGTTGGGGTCCCACTCCCACCGCAGCAGGAGGCGAGTGATCTCCTGTCTAGCCTCAGCAACTGCGTTATAAGGTTCCATTAGTTTAGTACCATACTGCTTGGTGGTAGAGAGTCGTTCCACCAGGAGCTCTTTAAAATAGCGCCCAGGGCCAGCGTTACAGAGTACGCAGCTGCGTGGTGAGCACATAGCGAACTATTCTTTCGCCTTTTACTAAAGAATACCGTGTGCTCACCACACCAAGCAGCATACACTTATTTTTTGAGGGCTCCTTCTCTTACGAGATGGTCCCATAATATGAATTTAAAATATTTTAATTGTTTGGGTTGCAAATGGGCATTTTCTTTGTATGATCATGTTAGGATTACAAGAATTCAAGTGCAGTAGAACATGTCCTACTTTTTAATTGCTCGCTCTGGTTAAATATTTGCACCTCAGCTCACTGAAAAGTTAACCACCCCTTTACATGTACAGTAGCACTCACTATTTGCAGAGTAAGCATCGGCTATAACTATAGCCAACTACTATCCATGCCCGAGGCATAACAAAAATATAACAAAAATGCACAATTAAAATGAAATTTGAATTCCATACTTGACGATATAACAAAATAGATAAAACATGGCAAAACAATATAGCGTAATAAAGCGATAAAAAAGTTATACCTAATTACCTCATGGCCAGTTGTCGGCAGCCGGCGGGCTAGCGTGAGGAGCACGGATCGTGGTCCACCTTCCGTCAATCCAGTGCCTCGGCTCTCCTCGGCTAGACGGATTGGGGACTAGGGTAGCCGGTAGTGAGCTGCCGCGCTGGCGAGTAGAGTGGCGACGAAGCATTCGAGGCTTGGAGTGAGCAAGCAAGCGAGAGGGTGATGTGGGTTGGAGCGAGCCAGGATGAGGGTGATGTAGCCAGTTATGGATGTGCTGTTGGGTCTATGTGCTGGTTTGGTTGGTTGGGAGAGAAGGAAGGATGAGAGGGGGGGCGCGGATTGTCTGACTTTACGACTTTACTACGTAAAGTCCTCATTTGGTGGTCAAGGCCAGTTAATGCAAATTTTTTTGATTTCTAATTTTTAGTTTTTTTATTTTTATCTTTTTCTAGTTTTTCTTTTTATATATTTCTTTATATTATATGTGTTAAAATAACCTATTTTTAAATAAAAATAATTTATTTTTATTTAAAAATAGGTTATTTTAGCACATATAATATAAAGAAATATATAAAAAAGAAAAAAACTAGAAAAAGATAAAAATTAAAAATTAGAAATAAAAAAATCTGCATTAATCTGGGCCCTTGATCACCAAATGGAGGGGCTTTACGTAGTAAAGTCACGCGTAAAATCAGACAATCCCGCTCAGAGAGGGGGTCTGATGGCCTAGCCACATCGGTCTAGGCCGTTGTGAGCCGAGAATTAGGATAGATATATAGTAGGGGCTTCCACTACTAGTTGGCCCATATCTCGGGCTATAGCCTGAGCAGCTCGAGGTTTAACTCCGCCCCTACTACACAGCAAAACATCTTCTATCTAATCACCAATTTCACAAATAAGATTAGCAGCAACCAAAAACGAAATAATTTTCAGTCACACTTGGAGACATGTATGTTCTTTTTGCATCCAGACAGCTTAGCTTCCAGACGATATGATCTCAAGCTCAGCCCACCACAGAGGTGACACCTTTGGAGTTGCTCCGTCAGGCCCCAACGCGGTGATCTCCCTCATGCGAGCTGCAACCTCTGCCATCAGTGGTCTCCTCTTCGGATCTGGATCAATGCAGGATCTCACGACCTCGCATAGCGCACACGCTGCCTCTTTACCCTGCTCGTTTGGGCTTGGGTTTCTGACTTTCGGTTTATTTTTTACTATTCCTAAATTTCGTATTTTTCGTATTTTTTGGAGCTTTTTTGCCGGTTTGCATTACACGTGCTGGGTTAACCCTTTTTTATTTTTAATTTTTTTAAAATTTAATTATGCCAAATAAGCCACCATCAGCTGCAATATAATTTCAGCTAGATACAGTAAAAATTCAGCCATAAAACACAAAAATTCAGCGCAAGTGAACACCACCTTGAGAAGGAACCGATGATCGGGTCAATCAGCTCCACCAGACGCATCTCGCCGTGGAAGTAGCAAGACGCCCACTGTTCCATGGCCCGTCCTCCTCGGAACGGGGACCCCTTCAGGTCAATATTTCCAGCAATACTACACCATACTTATGTACAGCGTTTTCCAGGTCTGATGAAGGATTGGAGTCACCGTTGGTTGAATTAGGTCCCTTCGCATCATTCCAAAATTCAAGATCCGAGACTTTTGCAGCAAAATCATCAGTAAGATAAGTGGTTGTCGAGTCAAAATTCCTTGGCACAACAGGTGGTTTCAGCTGATGCATGTGCTCAATATAGTAAGCAACTCCCATGGATATCCTGAGCCGCGTCTCTCTAACTGCAATGCAATCACTAATCAGGATGGCATTGTCCAATGTTGATAGTTGATACATTGACCGGCAATACAGAAGTAATAGAAATAATTGTATGTCCTGACTCCTGAGTAATAGATACAGCATACATCATATCTTATGAACTAACAAGATATGGCTCTAGTTGGAATCTACTCACTCAACGGCTATGCATAGTTTATCGACTGGAGGATCTTTTATGTAAAGTTTTGTGGGCTTACATCAATGTTAACCAATGTTCACATAAAAAATGTGCAGAGGATTTCTGTACAGTGTGAAGAGAACAAATTTGTGACGAGGAAAATGTATAGAATCATGATACGAAGCAGTTACCATTGAGATGCTCAAAAGGTGTCCCATTTGGAGCATATTCAAATACCATCACTCTGGTAAAAAGGATGCTCTTCCTCAGAGTAGCCAAGCAAGTGTTGGAAATACGGGTAATATTTTAATTCCAAGTATTACAAGAAGACAAATACAATAAAATACTAGTAATACAACAAACGAATATAACAACAGATTACTCATTGTACTTCAGAAATATATACAGAAATATATACAAAACCAATTGGAAAGGCTTGAGGATGATGAGACATTTACAGAAAGAGATGTGCATCAAAAAACTAATCTTACTACACCTAGGGATACTAGATGCGATTTACATCATACAACTTTGGTTCGTTTAGACCAAATATGGAACTCCGTGATAGAGGTGCTCGATATGGTGTACTTGTGATGGCTTTTATCAATGCACCTCTTCTCTTGCAAGGTGTATTTGTTGTAAGAGACATATTAAAAAAATCATAAATAGTAGGTGAGCAACAACTAACAACATAAAAATCCACCAATTACAATTAGAGAACAAAGCAATGGATGATTCGTTCGACCTGGAATTCGGGATCAAGGGTATCAAGCGTGAGGGTGAGGCTAGGGCCGCATGGGCACATGGCGGGGATCAAGGGTATCAAGCGTGAGGCACAGGCCGCATGGGCACATAGCGTGCCTCATGGGCTACAGATTTGACCTGTGTAAACAATCTAGATGGCCAGCTCTCCAAGCCTTGTGGCCACCGCAACGCTTGCCCGGGCTAGCTCACTCCTATGGTGTCTACCGCCTGCTTGTCTAGGCTAGCTCGCTCGTCTGCCGACGGCAGGATGAACCAAAACCTCCACAGCTTGTCGCCGGGCTTGGCTTATCGCCGGCAAGGCCGGGGCAATCGCCTAGGCTCACCGGGAGGTGGCTCCGCTCCTGCCGTACGTGCAGCTTGCCCCGTGCACTGCACACGGACACCCGTACTCTCACCAATGTCATTTACTGTCGATGACTCATACTGCAGCATTTACTCATTAGGAAACAGTGTTGCCAGTAAGGCACATTGGAGTAGCTAACAAGCTAAACCGTGTAAAACTGATGATTGCAGTGAGGTGCAAAGCAAACGACAAATGTAACTACATAATGAGATGACCACAGGTGTAAGATCAAAACTTGGGACTCTAAACACCTCTCAATCCAATGCTGCTTTGTAGATAAGCAGCTACGATGCATTCAGCAAAACCTCCAAGAGACAGCTTTGCACACCTGCAAATATTTGGCATGCCACAACAGAGCGAAAGCACCCACACAACGGTAAGGGAGATGCACCGCGAGCAACCAACTCCAGCAGCGATCACTCGGCTACTAATGCATAAAACGAGCGAACCGACTAAAGAGAGTTTAGGAATGTTTCGAATCTCTCATCACAGGGCTCTTCGCATACTCATAATTCTCTTTCACAGGACGACCATACCTATCGGAAGTAAATGGAGATGAGAGGAATGTCGATGTCGTTCCCGTCGGCATCCTCGCAAGCCACAACAACATCCAAATGCCTCCTGTATGCTGGAACATCCAGCTTAGCCACCTCCTTGGCGACATCCACGATCTTCTTGTTCAGCCGATCCTTGTGCCTCGTGAACATGGTGTTGTACAGCAATGATGTGCCGCAGGAGACACTGTAAGCAATCAGGCCCTTGTCACTCAGCCACTTTAGAAGTTCTGCGATAGTGATGTTGCCCTCGATAGACCATCGATCCCATGCGGTCCATCTCATATCTTGATGCTTGATCACCTTGGGCGGAAGAGGCTCGGCCATGGTTAGCATTGGTAGTGCCAGGTTAGCAAATGTATTGCGATAGTCTTCAACTGGGTGCCCACCGGCCAGAACCTTGTAAAGCTCAAGGCACACAAGTCCTGTGGCCATGGCTGTCGAAGTTGCAATAGCTGGAATGATTCTTCCTGCAATGAACTTCGCCTTCAGCTTGTCAACCTCTTGAATACCGTAGTTCCTTGCACGCATATTTGCAAGACCAGCAATCAAGTCCATGTGGAAATTTGTATCATCATCCTGCAAAAGGAATATGTGATGTATAAGCAGAAGTAGCATACCAAACAACATCAACCATGCAAGTTCAATTACTTCTGTTTCTAATGGTAACTAGTTTAATGCAGATAAAAAATCATACGATCCAACACGCCAAGTTGATATTCGCTATGCCTGGCCTACGCTACGCTCTCGGCTCCACACACCCAGCCCACATTGGCCCAAATTGTACCATGTTAGGGGTAGTAGAGGTGGCCTCACTCAACAGTAATGAACAGGATGACCTAGCAACAAGAATGTCTATCACAGGTTCACAGCCTTATTCGTTGGTGGCCACTAGAAAGCTCAAAGATCAGGAGGGATTGTTGGTATAAGTATTTAAAATTTTTAGTAGTTAATTTGTTTGTTATGGGGTAATTTTTTTCTTAAGAGAATTTTTTAGGGGTGGAAGAGGGATGTGAGGGGAGGAGGGAGGGAGTGGAGAACGCATTACTTAGCACTCACTAAATCGTTCTTTTAAGTAGTAGAGATATGACAGAGGATTTTCTTACAGAGACTTAAAATTTTAACAAAATGCCTATAAATTATAATTGCATGGCTCATGGGACGTTGAAATTTCCAATTTGTCATTCATACCAGAGACAAGGAAGCAATTTAGTAAGAGTACATATCACAGCCAACAACAGCCCTTTTACGTAGGAAATCACACTATGAAATAGAAAATGAAACAGAAGCACACAAATGGAATAAAACTAACATGGAAGGATAAGTGGTAGAAGAGCATACAATGAACTCTCATTCTCTCAAAGAACTGCTAACTGACTTTTCTTTTATGTGGCCGGGCAGCAAGTGAAGAATGGATTACTATTAGCAAGGGAGAAAATTGATACTATCAGCTAAGTTATATAATTCAGTCCAAAGCAGAAAGCAATGACCACATGACATAATCTCTGTTGATCTTTTTGCTTATCAAGTCTGAACGTATCCATTATTTTATATGCACAGTTGCTTCTAATGTGAAAATATTTGCAAACAAGGATGTTTTTAAACAGCCAAGACAAAGAGAGAGAAAAAGGAATGTCCTAACACCTCAGAAAGAGTTGTTGGAAAGGCTAACCTTCTCAAACTGAATAGGTTTCATTTGGAATCCTGGAGGTAGTTTCTTGGCACATGCTTCCAGCTTGGTTAAAAGATCTTCGATAACAGCAGCATCGTCAACTGAGGCACTGGAGACGTTAGTAGCCTTCTCATCTGTCTCAATCTTAACCCCCCTCTTTGGCTCAAATTCAGGTACTACAACCTTACTTACTGTATCAACCAGATCACTCGTGTTCTTTGCCCAGTCAGGTATGGGGATCCCAAAAGACACCGCTCTCAATATGGAAGCAGCCAGTATGAAGTGAATGTGAGATGAATCAACAGCTGAAAATTGCAGCGGGTGAGGGAAACGCTTGGGGGCAGACCAGAAAAGAGCACCAGTGCTAGTGGCAGCATCTTCAGGAAATGTGAATGTTAGCTGCTTCACACGATTAGTGAAGTAATCTCCAAATCTGGAATAAAGAGAGAGGTTATTACATGGTATCTGAAGTGAGTGCAAAAAAATACAGCCTATTTATTGGACGACATATTCAAAGTGATATCATTTTAACTTAAAAGTAGCCAACATAACAACGAAGTCAACCAAAATCAACATCAAATTATTGAATTCACTAAAAAATGAACATGTCAAGATAAATCATACTTCAGTCTTGCCCAGGTTATGCAATCCTCAAATCTTTCACATCGCTCCTTGTCAAGGCATTCACATACACGATGGAGCAATTCCCTGGATTGAGCATCACCTGCCTTTCTCATAGCAGCAGCATATTGGGCAGGATTAGACATAAAAGAGTTCACTTCATTTGGAGTTTTCTCTAGCAAACCCTCAAACTCTGACCGAGCCCATGTCAGACAATGGTCAATATTGTGCGGAAAAGAATGGACTGTGCACATGGGTGCCTGCTTCTCAGGAGGATCTCGTGAAGCTCCATAGTTTTCAGTAAGGTGAGGAATTACCATTTGTGTATTACATTTTGCACCCAATGTTCCAGATTCCAAAAGTGGTTTCTGGAAGTACAGGCATCTCATGTCCATGTACATCCTAGCATTAACGTTATCAAGTGCATTAATGATAACATCAAGGCCCTCCCAGAATGCATCAGGGAACACATGCTCAGTCTCTGGACAGGCACGATTCTGAAGAGCATCAATATGCAGGCTGGAGTTGATAGCACTAGCAGCTGCAGCAGCTACTGTAGATTTAGCCTGTCCAATATTCCAATCACGAAACAAAAATTGTCGGCTCAAGTTGCTTTTCTCAATGACATCATCATCTGTTATAGTTAGATTTCCTTTATGGCCGCAAGACACTCCCATTAAAGCAAGGTTCTTCAAGAATTCACATCCAAGAGCACCAGATCCCACAACAAAAACATTGGCGTCTCGCATCTTCTTCTGAAGCTTAGAACCAAAAACAGAAATTTGAGCATCGTAGCGGCTATTCAATGGCTTTAAGTCTTTAGGGTCCAATGGGTAGGTTGGCAGAGATTCTACTGAGTCAAAATAGAAGAACTGGTAATGAGGATGAAATTTCCCAGAACATGCCTTCATAACTTCTTGACCAACAATACCACCAAACATCGCAGCCATTGGATTCAGAACAGCTCTAGAACCACTTGCAAATAGTCGCAACAACTTCTCATCAAGCTCATCCATCTTGTAATCAATTGCGGCTTCATTAATAGAAGCAGCAAACTCCAGAAACCTTTGAGCATCCTGGTCACAACCAGCACCAGGGAAGCGCCCAAACTCTTTCCTAAACTTATCCAAAGCTAGAAATGCAAAGTGAAGCAGAGGAGGACGCTCATACTTTGAGAAATCACTCAAAAGAAAATTCCTGGTTCTCTTATAGAATCTCTCAGACTCTTGAACTTTAAGATCATTGGTTCTTTCACCTGTGTAACAATTCCACCTTTTGTATAAATGCCAAAGTTACTTGTATCCTCCTGGATGCAAAATGAATATGGCCTTGCATTTATTATCTTCCTTTGCTTGCCGTCATTCAGTTCTGTCATCCCCTGGACCTCTGAGAAAACAACAAGATCACCATCTTGGAATTCAAGGCGCTCATCATCAACACAAGATACCATTGCAGGATTGTCATTGCTGATGGATGCAATTATACCAGTATGTGGATCTTCACCATCAACATCAAGAACAGTGAACTCAGGCCCAAAGTCACAAAATACACTACCAAAAAGACCACGGACTTCTGCTTTGATGAAGGAAATTGGAGGCTGATGGCTACGACAATAATCGTTAAATTCAAACGCCTTGTCTAGACTTATGTTGGTGAAAACAACAGCCTGCAAAAAAGAGAAGTATGCTAGCTGGTAAACACAGGGAGTTATGTTGATGTTTTATCATAAAACACATGCACACTGCAACAAAACATTCAGCAATGTTATCAACTAAATAGTACATAATGGTGGCCAACTATGTAGCTTTAGCTATACACATTGGCTTCAGTCACACAAGGTTCCTAACAAAATAGCTCACATTCAGGCCACTTGAAGAGTCCAAGTAGGTCAACTATAGTTACAGATTATCAATATATCAGTCATGCCAGATATAGTGAAGCAAAAGAGTTACATTTGGCACTATGAGCACCAGCACAGTCAAATAAGGAAGAGCAATTACTCATCAGCATAGGATCAGGTACTAAGCACTGACATCAAATGCAGATCAGGGGACAGAAAAATAAAAGATCATGCCAAAGGCCGGCAATTCACCTATTACCACCCAAACCAGAAATTAACTCAGCCATATAAAAGCATATAATGTCATTCCACGTCACTTCAGGCAGGGCTCACAAATAAAAAGTTATTTTCTTAACCTTAACTATCAACTATCAATAGAGAAGAATGGAAATAACATAACGGGAAGTGACAAATTATAACATAGCGAACAATTAACAGACCTGAAACTTTGAAAGGTGTTCATTGGTCAGTTCTTCCGTTAGAGCAGATATAAGAACAGCGTTGTTAAGTTCTTGCAGCTTTGCAACAGAAGCAACAGCCCTGTTCTTCCCAATATCATCCTCGGATAGCAAGAAGCTGCCTGATAGGTCCCACATTTCCACATTTTCCGCATCATGTAGGGTAACAGACTTAACACCCGCCAAAGCAAGATTCTTTGCTGTAGAGAAGAAATTTATTAGTTTCAAATATCACGCAATCCACATAGACACATATGGTAATAAAGTGATGCTAATACCATACCAATAAGCCAAACATGCATTAGCATGTGTTCGCAGGCCACATGCACATAGGAATGAAGAAAATAGCTGCCCATTAATGACTATGTAACTATGTTACTTGCCCAAGAGGACGTGAAAGTGCTAGACATTATTTAGGTTCCTGGGCTGAACAGGAGGAAAAGGGGGGAAAGAAATACAAACCACTATCTTGTAGACTCAAAGTATAATAACAGGTATTTATTCCTTTTCCCCAGAAGCTTACCTGCTTGTGGACTAACTATTATATAGCAGAATTTACTTTTTACCAAATTTTATAATCCATCAATTTGACACCAAGCCTTATCTCCCAACTTTAAAAGCATGGTAGGGGTCAGAAAATGCAATAAATCTCAATTTTATCAATGGATAGCACTGAGAAACAACAATTTCTGATAAAAAAAACAGATACTGCGAAACGGAGCGATCAAGTACTGCCAATTTCCAAACCAAATCTATCCAGGCAGCTGGAATCGGATTAGTTGTGTGTTGTTACTAGCGCTGCATAGTACATATTGGGCTAGACCATTTTCCGCTTTAACACTCAAATCTGATTTCAATAATTTTAAAGCCAATGGATAAGTCAAAACTAGTAATTGGAGCTCCATGGACTAGTACATCAAGCAGTTTCACCAAAGCAACCAGCAGTCCAACACTTACCAGAGTTTGCAAAACCAGCAAAGCAATTTCTAGAGGTGATTACATTGAGGTACCAATGTAAATATACTGTGGGATCACAAAGCACATCACGCAAGAGGTAGTGAATAAAAATAGTCAGCCTTGTGTCCTATGGTGAGGACAATCATTGAAAGGCATAAGCAACAAAATATCACAAAATCTGCAACTAAAAAGCGGAAAACGACCACACCATATACATTTCTCTAAGTTCCACCCTAAACTCGAATGCAGTAAACGATCTGACGATCATCCTAGAATATAAAAAGCAATTTTAGGCTGTCCCACTTTTTGCTTGTGCCCACCAATTAGAAAACACACAACTATCCAAATTTAATTTCTCAATCTAGCAACTCAGTCTGTCGGCATACTGCATTGCACAATCTATGGGGATACAGCGAAATAATCACAGATTACAAAGAACCGATAAAAATCTAAGACCAGCAAAATGGACAGCAATAGTAACGCCATAGCCAACATTACAATAACAAAGTACTAAATAAACCATTAAATGTTTAAATCGGAAATCAAAGGAGGCACATACCGATCTCAGCCCCAAGCCCGTTCACGCCGGAGACGAGCACGTTGGACGCAAAGAGCCGCCGCATCGTCTCCCTCCCGTACACGGCGAGCTGCCTGCTGTGCAGGTCCTCGTCGATCTCCGCCACCCCGTTCCCATTACTGCTTCCGCCGCCGCCGCCGCCGCCCGGCTCCCCGGTAACCATCGCCTCCGCCTCCGCCGCCGATTCCCCTACCCGTGCCTTCTTCGCCGCCGCGTTGACGCTGTCCCCAGCACCCTCCGCTCTCTTCGTCGGAAGCATATAGTGCAATCCCCCTGCATCGCGCAACACCACCAAATCAAACGCCGAACCCACACCCTAAAACCCCAGGAATGGCGATCGGAGCGCACGGATCGAAGTATCGGGCCGATCCGAATCGGCGAGGGGGGCTTACCAGTGCGGGCGATCGGGGTGGCGGCTAGGGTTCGTGCGGCGCTTGCGACCTTGGGGAGGGAGTGTCGCTTGTGCGGTTGCCTTCAGCTTGGAGGCTAAGCCGGTGGAATGGAGTATTTATAGACTGTGGCGGGCGGAGCCGCGGAGGAGTGGGGTTTTGCGGAACGCAAGGTGTTGGTGAAAGGATGCTGTGAGCAGTGCTGTCCAGTGTCCACTGGACCGTGCTGGGTATGGGCACGAGTTCAATTTAGATATAGTCCATTTAGGCATGACAAATAAATGATATGTATCATACCGGTATATAGGTTGAGATGTGAACTCAGTCATGACTTATGATTATACCAGACACGATTAGACCTTAACGGGCTGTATCGACACGATTAGATCTTAACGGGCTGTATCGACACGATTGACCTATTAAACTGGAAAAAAATTCAAAAAACTGTAGAAAATTACAAAAAATTATAGAAAATTGTAGAGATTATTAATCATCAAGATAATTATTTTTAATGATATAATAAGCTTTATTAACGTGTTAAATTACATGGCATAACTGTCTCATTAAAAACTTATCAAGTAAAAACTCAACTTAAGAAAACCTTGGTAAAGAAAAAAGTACATCCTATAAAGCTCACTAGTGACTACATCTAAAGAAAAATATTAAAAATCCTATTTATTACTATCTAGATACAAATTCTCAAAAAATTCTTCTAAGTCTCTATTCTGTACAGTATGTTGAAGTCTTGCTTCAGCTTGATTCCAATCTTTGACAATCACAAGAATTTTGACCATCTCATTCGAGAGACTTGCTCGCCGCTTCTCGATTATTCTTCCAGATAGATTGAAGGCTGACTCCGAGGAGACCGTAGAGGCAGGAACGGTCAATACATCCCTGTGCTAATATGGATAGCACTGGATATGTTACTTCCTGGGTTCGCAACCACGAGAGGATGTTCAACTCTTGCTCAAAGCTAATGCTATCACAGTTGAGATAGCTTGATAGGTCTTCGGTGTTTTGTCGTCTTCCTCCTCCCGACTGATGTGTACCTGCACGATAATCTCTAGAGGAAGAGCAACAAATCATGCCCCATTGCATAGTCCCCACAGAGGTGCTAGGGGCTACCAGGGGTCTTTCCAAACACACGGATCTAAACTTATTTTTATATTTCTCATGTACCTCATATAATGTATCATTAATTACTCTATAATACGTACAATAATCTAAACCAATAGCATCACTTAAAAGTTGTAATACATTTGTAAATCCTTGGAGCTTGGTCCTAGGATCTAAAATAAAGACGAATGCATATAAAATAAGAATTTTCCTTCAATATTTTAAAAACTTAGTTTTCATGGCAACTACAGTATCCCGTAGTATAGGATCATTTTCAAAAGCCTTTAGGTGAGTGGCAATTTTAAGAATGTTATGAATAATTACAGGAGAGGTAGGGTAGGAGCGGGGAGGAGGTAGCGGAGCGGAGGAGCGGAATCCCCGCCGCCTTGGCCTACTCGCTGGCCGCTCTACGCCTCCAACTCCGCCACTACCGATGGGCCGTCGTTCGCTAGAGAAGGGAGTTGAGTGTGGGAGAGAGAGAGGAAGACAGAGTGGGGAAGAGGGGGAGTATTGGGGAAGAGGGGGAGTATTAGGTGGATTTAAGATTTAAGGTCTTTTATCTCACTTTTCTTTTGAATATTTCGGTGTGTCCATCTAAGTCCGAAGCATCTATCTTTTATTTCGTCAAAGCCGTGCGAGTCCACAAAATCTATCTGTCAGTCGATTGCTTTGCTAGCCATAATTGATCCTCTTGAATCTAATGTGGTCCTCTACTTCCTTTCGCATAGTTGCAGCTGTCGCTCTTCTCCTTGAGTCACTGCAGATCGTAGAAATATTTATGATGCCGTCGTTTCTTTTTGAGCAGTCGCCCTGAGCTTCTAAGGCCGCCGTGCTTCTTCTGCACCGCACCTTGTTGTACTTCTTTTGCACTGTGTCACTGCCGTCTTGGGCTTCGATCTGTGCCACTATATTTCTATTTTTCCTCTTCGGCTTGATTTGACAGCTCTCTACTTGCATCACCTTCCACATCATTTTTGTCATGTTAACGCGGTCGACTTTGCTCCCGTTTACCTCTACCTTCTCGGCCCCTATTCTTTTGTGCTTTATGGGCTGCCGCACGATTTGGATGGGAGACAGTCTTTCTGACACAATTTTTCAAGAGCTGCACGCTATGACGATGTCTTTAAGATACAGACTTTGGATTTTTCCTATTTTAGCGTCGACCCTTTTCAAATGTAATGCTATTGCATACACCTTACATTTGAGTGGGTGTTAAGAGTATTTAGGTCTTTTTATATTGTTCTAGGGTTTAGGTCCTTGTACTATATAAGTCCCATGGGCTATTGCAATTACAAAAGCTCTTTTCATATTTATAGAAGAAAGCTAACACCTGTCATGACCAAATTTATGTGTAAACGGATTAATTAGTTATACTAATTTTCTTGTGAAGAGCTACATGGCATATTCATCATCCATTCTCTTAGCTTTTAAGCAACCAACAAGCTAGATCGAATCTGCCCTTTTGCTGCAAGTTGGGAGCAAGGTCGATCTGGAGGAGAAGAAATTCTTGCCCAGGCCGGCTGCCCTGCCGTGAGGAAATGATGAGAAGTTTCCTTGATTACACCAGATCGATTCTGGATTCTGGAGCTAGCAAAGCATAGCATAATTAATCTGAAAACCATATAGCACGCATATATAGAAACTTAGTTTGGGAGAATCTAAGGATTCTTTTTCTTGGCCAGACGAGCTCTTTTCCCACAAGAGGTCGGTTGTGAAGCAGCAGGTGTGTGCCTTTAAGTGTTATCTACTCGCTTGGCCTTTGGTACTTTGTCCGCTTGACTGGAGGCAGCTAGCTTAGATATACGCAAGATATTTATGCAGACCTGCTAGTTAGGCATGCGATCGAGTGATCCAAAGAAGAAAATTTATAATCAAGGATGGCTGACCACTTGGGATATATAATCATGCTCAGTAAGTCTATACAAAGTAAAGACAGTTATTGGTCAATAAAGGTCCAGTCTCACTTGCACCAGCTTGAGCCAAATACGTACTCGGCGGCGAGCTGCTGCGGCCAGTCGTGTGTGTGTGTGGGGGGGGGGGGGGGGCGGCGGGCGGCGGTAGAGGGCGTCAGTCCCATCTGACCCCCGGTGGGTTTGCCCCTGCTTGATCATGAAGGTGACATGGAGTGCCAGTAATTCAGCGAGTATGTTTCTTTACATCTTTGCAACATGAAACTGTTCTTTACATGTGGTATATGACCGTAGCTACAATTTCAACTGAAACTGAAAAACCATAGACTTGGGTTCATCTCATGTGCCTAGCCAGTAGCCACAACTGAATGATCGATGGAATGCAATAGCACTTGCTTTAGTTGCAGTGTTGCAGGCATGTTCTTTTGGGCTGCAGTTTGGCTGTTCACGAGAGAGACATTCGTGTGCAATTTTGGTTGATATAGATAAAGTTAATGCAGTGTCTACTATAATTAATTTATAGAATCCGTCTTAAAAAGACACTTTGTTTAAAAGTTATTTACGGTAGGAAAATCAAAAGCCCAGAAGAAAGGGCCTGCAGTTAGTTGGGAGGGCAACATCTCTCTCTATATATAAATCTGACCTTGTTAGACCGGGATTTGCGGTGCATGGTTGTGGACAAGTAATGGCAGGGCTGAATTGACAGTTTTGGCACCATTATACGGTGGTTCTCTATTAGTATACTAAAGTGATTTCTACTGAAGCATAATGTTAAAGAGAGATTTGATAATTTGGCTTATCTTTTTTTACCACTTGATAAAATATCTATGATGTTTCACTGATATACGAGGCCAGGACTCGCATATCAGTGAGACATCTCTTACCATTTCAATGAAAGAAGAGATAAATCATCAATTCATCCGATGTTAAATGGCAAAAAAAAATTACGACATTGTCTTCCTTATTGCTTTCATGTGTTAGTGTTTGGTTTAAAGTTTTGGAGGAGATATTGTGTGTTGTCTGTTTGATATCATGAATAGTTCCCACACGTAAAGCACATCATATTTGTGGTTCTTCAATTTAGATTACCCTGTAATTTTGCCCTCCCCCTCAAGTTTAAAAGTGACCTCAAGTTTCCTGGACATGTAAAAGTAACCTCAAGTTTCTTTCTTTTTCATGTTTGCAGCTAATGTGTTGAGGGCTGATCTATTTTGTGAGCTACTGTTGAAAAAGCATAGTTACCTATCCACAATACTTCTATATCAGTTGTTTCTTTGAAACTTATTGCAAGATGTGGTACTAGTTGAAGCTAATAAATGTAATTTTTTTTATACCTGAGACTAATTTTCATGTTGTATATCTTTTAAAAACTAGTTACATAAATCAATTTTAAACCTAAAAAATCCGATCTTTGATTTTGGCCGTAAGAAGAGGCTTTCGCTACCTACAGCTATATAAACCCAAGCAGCCCAGCCCAACAGCCACACATGAGCCCTACAAAAGGAGCCCATATACAAAGCCAACGCCTCACACTCGGCAGCCCGAACTCCAAACTCCAAAGGCCACGAGCCGCACAGACGGAGGGAGAGGCGCCACCTCCTCCGGCCCCACACCTCCCTCTATAGTGGCCATCGGGCCGTGCCGCCGGCACGACCAAGACGGCCGGGCTCAAGACGGCCTGCTTAGGCACGACCCGTTAGGGCCGTGTAATAAGCGGCCGCGTGTCTTGCGTCTTACCGTGGCCGTGGTCTTGAGCCTGTGCACGGGCCGGCCGTGCCGTGTCGGCCCCGCACGCGTGAAGGCTTAACAGTCAGTCTTACCGACCGCCCGTTAAGTAAAAAAAGATAAAAAATTAAAAAAATGTAGAAAATTAAGGAAATTGTAGAAAAATTATAGAAAATTAAGAAAAATCAGAAAAATTATAGAAAACCGTAGACATTGTTAATCATGAAAATAAATAGTTTCAATAGCATAATGAGCTTTATTAATTTATTAAATTACATGGGATGGTCGCCTCATTAAAAACTTTACCAAGTAAAAACTCAACTTGAGAAAACATTGGTAAAGAAAAAGAGTACACACTGTAAAGCTCATTAATGACTACATGTGAAGAAAAATATTGAAAATCCTATTCATTGCTATCAAGATATAAATTCTCAAAAGATTCTTCCAAATCTTTATTATCCGTAGTATGTTGGAGTCTTGATTCAGCTTGTTCTCAGTCTTTGACGGTCATAAGGACTTCGACCATCTCGTTGAGAGACTTGTTCGTCTCTCCTCGATTATTCTTCGAGATAGATCGAATGTCGACTCGGGAGATCAGAGACGGAACGATCAACACATCCCGTGCTAATATGGATAGCACCGGATATGATACCTTCGGGTTTGCCACCATGAGAGGATGTTCAACTCTGCTGAAGCTAATGCTATCTTTGTTGAGATAGCTTGATAGGTCTCCGATTGCTTTGCCGCCTTCCTCCTCCCGACCGGTGTGTACCGCACTGCACGAGAATCTCTAGACGAAGAACCAAAATCTTGCCCCATTGCATAGTCCCCTAGAGGTGCTAGGGACTACGGGGTCTTTCCAAACCATGCACCCAAATTTATTTTCATATTTATCATATACCTCATATAATTTATCCTTATGAGTAGTATAGTATGTACGATGAGTCTAAACCAGTAGCATCACTTAAAAGTTGTAAAACATTTATAAATCCTTGAGTTTGGCCCTAGGATCCAAAATAAAGGCGAATGCATATAAAATAGGAATTTCCCTCCAATATTTTAAAATTTTAGTTTTCATGGCAACTACAGCATCCCGTAGTATAGGATCATTTTCAAAAGCTTTTAGGTGAGTGGCAATTTCAAGAATGTTATGAACAATTAGAGGAGATGTAGGGTAGTATACTCCAGAAAGACAAACTGTAGCTTTATGAAAAAGTTCTAGAAAGGAAAATATTTTTTGACCAACAACCCAATCGTCCTCAAGAAGTTCGTGGTCTCTAGCTTGGGTTCTCTTGGAGGAGCTACAAGATTGATGGCTTTGGGTGTGAAGGAATACGAGATAATGTGCTCTTATATGGCAATATATGTTTAAGCATAAGGTAAGTAGAGTTCCATCTAACGGGCATGTCTAAACCAAATTTTCTAGGACTAACGTTCATTGCTACACAAAACTCTTATATGCGACTATTCGTTGGTTAGAACAATTAATAAATGAAATTGCATCCCTAAAAGAATCAATACAAGCATTTAATCTTTTTAAACCAGATTTAACAATGAGATTAATAATATGACAAGCACAACGTTGATGCAAGAAAAAGATTGTGCATAAGAATTAAACATAGGAGTAAGAATTTCCATAGCTTAGTGTTTGCAAATGCATTATCTAAAGTTATAGAAAAATCTTATCTGCGAGACCAAAATCTTCTACAACTCTAATAATACTTTCGCAATATTTTCAAGATTATGTGAAACATTAATTAATTTAAATCCTATAATTCTTTTTCCATTATCCGGTCATCATTAACATAATGAGCAACAACACTAATATAATCTTCTAGCCCTACCACTCCATATGTCGGATGTCAAAGCAATAGAGAATGTACATGTATGAAATATTTCTTTCAATTTATCACGACAATTGTTATAATATTTAATTAAATCTCTAGTTGTTGTTTGCCTAGATACAGAACTAAATCGAGGGTTATGAGCATTCCTAATATATTTTTGAAAAGCATCTAACTCACCAAAATTTAAAGGTAAATCTTGAGAAGCAATCAATCTACAAAGAGATTCTCGAGCTACCTCTGGGTTGTACTCCCACGTACGTACCGAGCCGTCGGGGTTATATTGCAGCTGTGTCTGGCGCATTTGTATTCCTTGCCTTCTTTGCGACTTCCGCATGTCGTTGTAGGTGACCCGTCCCACACCAAGATTTTGCGATCGGTTCATTACCACAAATTTTACAAACAAAGATACCTCATTGAATTTCCATCATCGTCGGTCTTGATCTTCTTGTCGAAATCATTCCAAACCGCCGATGTCTTGGCTCTTGTTCTTTTGCACCCGTGCTTTGCGTTGTGGATGCACTTATTGAGCCGCAGAAGATGGATGGATATGCTCCACGGGGCCTCCTCTCCGCTTTGTTGTATGTCCTCCGCGGATGGATATGCTTGTTGAAACAGTTGCATATCCTCCGCCGAGAGGCCAATTCGGAGAGTTCAAAATCGTAGTTCTCCATTAAATCAACGCAAATTGAAATATAAAAGAACGATTAACTTACTATTAAACCAACAAATAATACCAAGAATTAAAATAAGACAAGACTACTACCTCCTTTGTAGCTCCTACAAAATCTTTCAAGATTTTTGAATTTTCTAATTTTGCCCGAATTTTCACCAAATTTATAAATACTTTCGGATTTTCAAAGCTAAACCGAGAGATGAGAGTGAGGTTTGAGGTGTGGAAAATGAAGGCCGGCTACCCCTATTTATAGGAAAATTTTGATTTTTTCGAATTTTTCTATTTTCCCGATTTTTCCTCCAACGGTCAAAAACGGCTATATTTTCGAATTAAGCGGGCGGCGTGCGTGTCGGGCCGGCACGGCCCGTTTAGGCGTGCCGTGTCGGGTCGTGTTGCGTCTTGGGCCGGCACGGCCCGATTCTAAGCGGGCGTCTTGATGCCGGCCGCCGCCGTCTTGCGCCGTGCCGTGCGGCCGCTGCGCGCTTGTGCCGCCCGCCCGCTTAAACCTCCGTGCTGTGCCGTCGCGGGCCGGGCCAACAGTAGCGGACGCGGTGCGGCCCGTTACGGCCCGGTCCATTTGGACACCTCTACCTCCCTCACCTCTCCCCTCCCAGATCTCCAAGGCGAGAAGCTTCCCGAAGCCCTCGAGACCCCACGCCCGCGGCGATGTCGGCGAGCAGCGCGCCGGTGGACGCATCGGGGGAGCCGATCCCGACGTCGTCCGTGCTGATGGCGGCGTCCAAGCACATCGCCTTGCGGTGCCGGCCGGAGAACGTGTCCTTCCTCAACTTCAAGAAGAAGGACCCCAAGCCGGAGAAATGCCTCGAGAATGACCGCCAGGTCACGCGCTGCGTCCTCAGCCTGTGAGTCTCCTACCTACCTGTCGGTTGGTCCTTACGTTATGCACAACAATAATAATTGAAAACCAACTGTTGCACTATCTCGGTTGAATTAAACTCGGATCCAATCATTCCAAAGAATTTCGGATATTACTCTGGTATTCAGTTTCAGCTGCTAACTCTTTTAATGTGATACAACTTTCAGGGAAAGCAAAGAGAGCAGCAACTCCTCTAGTTGGTTCGGCCAAAAGGATTCGGCGGCAGCGGCAAAACAAATCCACGTGACCAACTCGGAAGCTAATAGAAAGAGGCCACCAGGAGCATTGCCCGGCTCGGTCAACTGGACAGCGGTATGGCGAAGTTTTGACTTGCGAAGCAACCAGAAGAAACAGCTAGCAATCAGCCGAACGAGCAGAAATCTGATGGCTACTGTAGATGCATACTGTATGGTACTGTAGCACGCGACGGTGAAAGCCTTTTTAAGATAATTATGATTAGGATGAAACAAAGAAACAAAACATGACGATAAGCATCTAAACAAAAATTCTAATATATTAAAACTTAATGAAACTCATAAAAATAACAGATACAAAAACTAGGAATTGAAATTTTTCAGTTTATGGACTATAGAAATAAAGAACAACAAAGAAATTAATTTAAAAGTTATGGATAAATAATTCTACCGAGGAAAACGTGCTTTAATACCAAGATAATACGGGTCGTCTGATCTTCTCGATGTAGAATTAAGATATTCACATGTAACCTCTTGAATTGTAACGATTTTTCGTTGTCAATGTAAGAACGAACACTCTTTAATTTATAAGATCACATGAGCCAAACTTTACGACTATTAAGTAAAAGCTCTATCACGCTCTTAACTTTTAGTGAAAAAAGTTGAATGATTTTGATTAGCAAGAAGTCCCAAATTTTCTATTGAAATTGTGTTTGGGCTAAAATCGAACAAAAACCAGCAAAAACTCTTCCTAAATTATCTAGTCTCGTCCATTATCCAATCTTCCCCCGCGTGATGGAAGATGGTGCATATATATATATGGTGGCTGCCTGCAGTCTCAATACGTGACACATGTTTTGGATTTAATTAACACAAGTGATTTACTAATAGATATTACATATCTAATAGAATTCGGTTCAACTGGTGCGCGGCTTGTCTTTACGCACATGACTTCATGTGCAGTGGCTTGTTCTCCCTTAGACCTTGCTTGGGTTGTTGACTGCATGGACTAGATACTCGGTTGGTTGGTTTCTTCCTCTCTTATTCTTTGTGGTTTCAAAGTCTCCACATCGTTTAAACCGAGAATGCATAAAGAACTTGTATGAGATAGTATACTATTCTCATTAATACAAGTTAGTTTATTAAGAAATAAATTCACATGTTTATTTAAAAATTTGGCTCTTGCTTTAGTCATTTGACCTTTTGGTGCTTTATGAATACATGAAGAAGTTAATAACGTGGTAGTAATAGGGATGTCCTCATCACTAGAGCCTTAGATGCCATCAGAAAGGTGTAGAAGATGTTTATCTAGAATATAGGTGTTCTATAAAAAATGAGTCGCCCCTCCCTTATGGTGCTTAGAGGCATATATTTATATATAAGGAGGTACATTATATAAGTGACCCTATCTGAACATATACTTAAAGAGGGTGAATATGTTATTTCCTTAACTTAGAGTTATATGAATACTTAGAGGGGTGAATATGGTATTTTCTAGCCTGCAGCTCCTGCTGAGCCAGCCAAATAACCTATTAGCGCGATGGACCGACTGGGTAAGGTGAAGGCCACTCCCAAACAGTTCACTTTTATGGTTTGGAGTATTGCTCGAACCTTCAGCCTTGACATAATGAGCCAGGCTGACTTGACATCAGAAGAATTGGCAAATTTCAGCTTTGGTTGTTATTTGATTCATTAGTGATTGTTAGCTGTTACAGTCAGCTTTTTTTTTTGGCAAACTTCCTTGTTCGAGTGGCATAAATGGCAGTTAAGTTGGTGAGGTAATGCCCATGTGTAAGTTGTTTTGCTTCTTGAGTATATAATTTTGTAGATGTTATACAAGACAGAGGTAAGAAGCAGAATATTGCATGAATACATGACGATGTTATGCCTAGTATTATTTGAGATCTGCCATATCGACAAGGACCACAATCGCTGAGCACCGAGCTGCTGATGCCAGACAGCATGCAATATATTGTAAAGATGCCAATCTGCCGTGGCCAGTTAATTTTTAGGATATAATTTCAACAATTTTCCAAGACATATGAATGCATCTTTTTATGATTACTTTTAAATTAATTCCCAACACAACATGTACCTATCTTTGCACCCAAGCTCAGGCATGCCATTGAGGAGGTTAAGCAGGGGATCTATTTAGGGGTAGCAGCCTTAGCAGGATCTATTTTCGTTAAAAGTTCCTAATAGCCGTATAATTCTGAAATGAGATATTTTTGGTCTTTTCCCCTTTTCTTGACTCGAGAGGTTTTGGACCTTTTGGTTACGCTTCATGTATTTTTTGGGCTATAGGCTTTACTTTGTTTATCTGAACGTTATCGCTTCAATTAAGGTAATCACTTTTGTGAGTCCTAAGTCTACCTTCTTTACTTGATCATCTGTATTTAGAAATCACTTTCTGACTGTTAATACAAAGGATGTTTGCTTGTATTGTAATAGCCCAGGGGCATATAAATAGTATAAGGACTATAAGGTCTCAATCCCTAGATATATAGGAAAAGACATATATATCCTTAACACCGTTCTCAAATGCAAGGTATATGCAATAGCATTGTCTTTGAAAAGATTGACACTAAAATAGAGAAGATCCAAAATCTAAGTCTTGAAGTTGTTATAGCGTGTGACTCTTGAAAAATTGTGTTAAGTACCAACCATCCGGAATTGTGCAACAACCTAGAAAGCACAAAATGCAAAGGGCTGAGAAAGTAGAGGTAAGCGGGAGCAAAGTCGATCGCAGTAACACGATAAAGAGGATGTGGAAGGTGACACAAATAGATAGAGCTGTTAAATCAAGCCAAAGAGTGAGATAGAAGCATAGCAGCGCAGATCGAATCCCAAGATGGCGGCGGTGCAGTGCACAAGAAGCGCAGCGGAGGCGTGGTGTAGAAGAAGCGCGGCGGCCTTACAAGATCGGGGCAGCGGCTCAAGAAGAAGTGGCGGCATCATAAAGACTTCTACGATCTGCAACGGCTCAAGGAGAAGAGCAACGGCTACGACTATGCAAAAGGAAGGAGATGGCCACACTCATCTGAGAAGATGGACCGTGGCTAGCAAGGCAGTCGGCTGACGGGCAAGGAATTTGTGGACTCGCACGGCATTGACGAGCTGAAAGAGAGAAGCTACGGATTTGGATGAACACAATGGAAGACTAAAAAAACTCAAAATGATTTCCATTTCTTCTCTCTTGCTTTTTTCCCCTTCATTTCTCCTCTCCCTACACCCATCTTCTTTTCCTCTCCTCACTCCTCCTCTCTCTCTCTGCCCCTCTCCCGGAAGGAGGTAGCGATCGAAGGGGAGACGCGACATCGGCATGGAGGCCGAGTCGGTGCAGCGCCCGGCGATGGTGGCGGCCACGGGAGTGGCGGAGACTAGGAGGTGGCCTCGGGCCCAGGAGACGCCGGATCTGTCATGGAGGTGGCTAGATCCGGACGAGGCGATGGAGGCGACGACCGAATCTGGGCTTTGTGGCGGCGGAGACGACCGGATTCGAGCTTCATGGCATCGAAGGCAGCCAGATCGAGGCGGCGACGCGGCGCAGGTGCGCGGGCGACGGCTCGAGTGTGGCCGCGATGGCATGGGCGAGCGCGACGCAGAGGCGTGTGCGGGCAGACGCGACGGCACATTGATAGCCGGGCAAGCGCCAGCGTGTGAGAGGCGACAACGGCGAGCGGCCAAGAGGTGGTCGCCGGGACTAGCTCGTCCTAGGGGCAAGCGGTAGAAGACTGAGCTGAGCGAGCTAGGTTGAAAACATATACTCTGATACCATGTTAATATGAAGGATGCTTGTTTGTATTGCAATAGCCTATGGGGTATATAAATAGTACAATGACTATAAGAACTTAAATCCTAGATATATAGAAAAGATACGTATACTTTTAACACTGACCACATTTGTAATCCCAGGTTGAAAGAAATTCACCAGAAGTGTCCCAAGGAGATGGACACCTATGCCGGCTGCATGTTTTACTACAACGAATACGGCTTCTGTCGGAAGGAGCAGCAAGCTTTCGAGAATGCATGCCCCATATCCGAGTAGTCCCTTCAGAGTTTTACTACATTGGTAACGTTGCTTCTGATCTGTACAATCGGTACTGTGCCGTCTTTGTAAAGATGGTGCGGCACTGCGGCAGCCTGCCATGCCATTTATTTATAGCGCGTCGATTAATGGAGTTGCCGGTGCCGACGCAAGGGAGGAGGCAGCATCGGTGCCAAGAAGAAAGGCGTAAATGCGTTTCAGCGAGAACTGCGTGAGGATCTGATGGTTGCAGAGAAATTGATGATCTGAAGGTACTACCCGCCTGACGGATGCACCACGGTTGAGCCATTTATTGCTGCTGGTTTTTTTTATTACAGCTGTTTGTGTTTTTGTAGCTAACCGTGGACGGTAAAAATGTCGGATAATTTACATGATCGTAGATTTAAGAAGTTATTTAGAAATTTTATTTTACGAAGTTGTATCAAATTGTATCGTTTATTTTGATTTTTCGAGAAGCCAAAGAGCCTAAAAAAAATAGGACCAATCTTGTCTCAGCCTGTCGTGTGACCATGCCAGTTCGACAGGAAAGTAAATGGAATCACGGGAGGTTCAACGCTGATGCATTTTACTGATGGCTAGCAAATACAAGCAGTAACTTTTTTTTCTCGATTTTTCATGTGGGTGCTGGGTGTCTCTCATGTGCTGTGGTGTATATACGTCGCGTAGGTCTCGAGGTGTATGTTACCAACAGAACAGACGTTACGCAGAATTAAGGTTCAAGACGGACCGTTTTTTCAGCGCAAAAGCAGCCTCATTGGATGCTCCCCGTTCATGGAGCCATCAACAGTGTCAGCTCCATGTGAGCAAAGCGCGTCTCCTGCTATCCGTGTTGGGCCCGCGGCCTGGTGCGCAGGACCAGGGCCATCGATCGAGCAATGGACGGCGCAGATCGAGGCGAGGACCGTTCGTTCCGGGCAAATGCATCTCGGTCGCGAACGGTCACTGTTGCGAACCTCTCGTCCTTGTCGTGAAACGTCAAATATCTCGGTTGCTGATGCTCTGTCCATCAAACTTGATGCTTACAGAGAGAGAGAGAGAGAGAGAGTATTGTGCAGATGGCCCGATCTACTCGTAGATGTCATGTATTAAGCAATTACTGTCTACTTACCCATGCATGGACACAGATCTGCACATACTCCTGCATTCAGCTGGGCGTCGAAGACGCAGCGGCGGTAAAACGAAACAATGGAGGTGACACCATCGTAACATAGTTTCTGGCAATCAAAACACATTCATCTAGGGAGTTAGGGCCTGGGACCCCCCAAATGGAGAGCATAGAATCAGGAAAAAGAAGAAGAAAGAAGCATCATAAGGCTGACAAAGTCGTAGGTATGCACTGTTCCTTGAAAATGAGACGCTCATGATGACCATGGAAGCACATGGTAACAGACGGCAAAGTCATGGAGCAGGAGAAGAAACAGATGTGGAGAGATCAGAATGCAAAAAAATGAGGGGCTGTTCCTCATCGTTTTGGACCCAAATTGCCAATCAACAATCTTGAGCAGGTCAAGTAAAGAATTTCAACAGATCTTGACCTGTCCCAAAGACCAACCCCAGTAGATCCAGCGTTGCTTATACCAGATTAGCAATCTGCATACAAATGTACCAAAGCATTGCATGCTTGGGGGAGCTTTTGAAATGGACTGTACAGTTTGTTGTAGAGGATAGGGCAAAACAACTGTCCTTATCCCCTATATCCATCTATTACATCTTTCATGCTCTTTGATTTTTCATGTTGTTAGACATGTGTGGTCGTGATTAAAAGTAATGATGAATAATTGACATTTGGATTGCTTTGGAATTTGCGTTTGCGAAAGTTTCGGTCGATCGCAGTCAAATATTTTGGCTCCGAGTGGTTTTGAGTTGTGAAGAAGTGATCGAACCAGTACGATCAGCGAAGACATTCAGACCATCCAATCTTCATCTAAATTGTTTTGACGGTCCGATCAACGTTGAAATGTTCGGACCAGTCCGAACATTAGCTCGTGCGATCGAAGTAGTCCAAAGAGTTACTTGATTTCCGACCGTTGATTTACGATCGGGTGGATCGGTGGTTGCATCGTTTGAACCGATTCGAAGATAAAGCGCCATGCACGGACTTGACCACAGTCATTTACGACCACGTTCACTCAGAGTCTTCTACGACCACGTCCGGCTTTGACCACGAAACATCGACTACAGCAGAACGACCATACCTAATCGAAGGTGGTAAGTTACAATATCTTGTCGATGGTCGTAACTGCAGTACCTTGCCTATGATTGTAGCTATAGTAACTACTCGATAGTCGTATACTTTACTGATCGATACTCATTAGTCATATACTTTACCGGTCGATACTCAATAGTCATAGACTTTGTGATCGATGATCGTAGACTTTGCGGTCGATGATCATAGACTTTGTGATCGGTACTTGTAGACCTTGTGGTCTGCTGTCATTGTCTTAGACTTCTCGATCGATAGTCAAAGGCTTTTGCGATTGGTTGTCGTAGGCTTCGCAGTCGGTATTCATAGACCTCATGGTCGGTACGAGTGTTTTAATTCTTATGATCTTCGAGTACATCGAGTACTCATGTTGGGTCAATGGTTGACTGATCTGGTCGTAGCGGTTGTCGATGATACTTAGTACTCGGTGATCGATATTGCAGTGATTGGTTTATGATCAGTAGTCGTAGACTTGGTGATTGGGTGTCTTAGTCGTAGTGATCGGTACTCAATAGTCGGTACTCGATGGTTTTGGTCGGTAGCGATGCGTGGTATTCCTAAGTGTTTAGAGCGGAGTGATGGTAATTCCTGAGTACTTGTTATTTTTGTGTACTTGTTGAGCTAGCGGTTGTATTGAGTGATTTAAGACTGATTTGCAGAAAGCGATGGAATTGGTGGTCGTAGATGACCTGGTTGATGGTCATGGTTAGTTTGGTTCTTGTTTATAGATGGACAAGGGTGGTGCATGTGTGCTGATGACGGTCAAGTTGTGGAGAACTTGTGCCGAAAAAACTTTCTTTGGTCCTTGCATGTGCACGTGAGTGTGGAGACAATCATGGTCGGTGACGAGGAGGACCGGATTAGGATGGGGAGATCTGAGGTCCAGACGGTTGAAGATGTCATACGAGATGGCTAGGCTAATGCTAGAGTATATGAAGATCAAAGGTGGTGATGCGTGAAAAAGCTACAGGCGGTGCGGTCCTGAAGGCTTCTACATGGAAGTTGATGATGTGAGATGGAGCTACGGGAGGTGCGTTCTTTGAGGCTTCATCATGTGGTGAAATTGGAAACATTATGGAATGAGTCCGTAATAGAAATGTTTAGAGATATGATAAAATCAGTGTTTGGAAGTGTTTATCCCTTAATTTGAGGAAGAGATAGAAATGCGTGTCCAGAGGATAAGAACACAGTTTGATATGTCCGTGTTTAAAGTGAACACGGTTTAGGACTCTAGCATATAAAAGCAGGGAAATGCCAAGTGTTTTGGCTGTGGCTTTTACGATGCTTTTGTGCTAAGATTTTAGGGGTGACATGAGGGCACTTTATAGCCACATCCGTGATGCAGAAATAATAGATCAGATCTATTTGAAGAATAGTTAGACGGCGTCAGCGACGTGTTTTCTGATCATCGTTTCCTTGTGTCTCCGGCGGCGTGCTAACACATTACGATCTTGCATGTCACGAGCTCGGTGTCTTTGGGCATCAAGTCAATCCAACCGATCAGAACTCGGCGTTGTCTTTGGCTTGTTCTCATTCAAGTGGTCGAAGTGATCAAGCGGCGAAGCGTTCGAAATTGCTGAAGCTTCTGAACAGAGGGAGACTTCGACCACGTGCAAAAGCAGTTGTAGCGAGCGGTCGAAGTGAGCAGTCGGTCAATCAAAGCGTTCATCGAGCACATGCAAACGAACTAGCATCTTGTGGTCGTAATCTACATCCGGTAATTTAGATTATTTTTCGTCTGGTTTGATATTTATTTTAGGTGTTAAAAACGAAGACAATCATTCACCTCTTCTGATTGCCCCATACGATCCTACACATGTCACTTCTGTGGACCAACTCAAGCATTAAGATTTAACAGATATTTTGGGCAAAGATGCAATGTGAGCAATATATCAAGCCTTTGCACATATGTTATATTTTCTCATATGCAGTTTCCTGCATGGTTGGGCAAATAACCAAACAAAACAGATATATAGCATAAGAAAAAAAAAACAAAACTATCTGATATTCTGCCTTTGTAGGATGGATATGATCTCTGAAAACCGAGGACGCTTCTGGGGGCAATTGTCCCAGCACCTGGTCATCAGTGACCTTAGGAAATGAGGGCAGTCTCTTGGTATCTCTGGCCTCAGCCCACAGGCGGCAATACCCACCGCTGCTTGCACCGGCGAGTATGTGGAGTACGCCTCCTCCCCAGTGATCATCTCCCAGAGCACCATTCCGTAACTGTAGACGTTGCTCATGCACGTCTCCGACACACTTTCGGGATCTCCAGCGATGATCTGTGCACAGCATGGTAGTAACTTCTTGGTAAGGACGATTTCAGTATAAAATAAGCTAGTAAAAATTATCTCAAGGTACTGTTGATTTTATTATTTTCTTTACGACCTGTCTATTTTGTGATTGACTGTCGAAGAAGGAAGAAGAAAATAATAGCAGCTCAAAATTGGTTTCCCATTGTTGAAAGGATGAAATATTAAATACCGAGTGGACACGAGATGGTAATTGACAGGCTGATCTACTACAACAAAAAAAAGAAGATCAAGCAGTGCATTTTCACAGTTTGTCTGGGAATTTTATGTTCTCCGCTGATCTACTATAGAAAAACAATCAAGTTGGCCAGATCAAGCGGTACTTCTTTACAGTTTGTCCTGGAATTTCATGTTCTCCTACATGATAAGTAAAAAAAAACATGTTTCCTCCATGAACAAGACATAGTTTGATCTAATTAATGTGTATATGAACGCACCTAACATGTTACAGAGATCTGGACACAAACCTCTCGTTACTGTTACTATTGATATTAGGTCGTTTCATAATCCCAGACAATGCCTAGCAATTAAATTAGAGCAACTACCTCCAAGAACCTCTAGCATGCTGGAACTAAACAACTCGCTTTCAGAAAAGAGCACTTCTAGACAATACAACAAATTTACAGTAATCAATTCAAGAAAACTAACCTCTGGAGCTAGCCATCGATACCCAGACGTCTCATACTCAGTGACCTCACCAGCATTATTACAAGGGGTAACAAGGCCCATATCCCCAAGGCAGGCATTCCCTTGCCTGTCTAGCAGGATCCTCCGAGCATTAAGATCACGGTAGGCAATGCCATAGCTGTTCATAAAGGCCAAACCGTCAGCAACATCAAGAGCAATCTTAGTCGTGTCTCGGAGTGACAATCTCTTGCTTCTCTGCATAATAATATCATGAACCGATCCTCCTTCCATCATCCTAGTCACTATGCAGAGCCCATGGTTCTCATTGAAGCAAATGCCATGGAATTGGATGATGTTCCTCTGGCCACAGCTCATCAATTGCAACAAGTCCTGACGGATTTCAACATCATAAGCACTTCCCGTGTCACAACCCCTCAATTTGTTAACCCAAACCTTCCTTCCTCTATGAACTCCCTTGAATGAATTTGGGCCAACCCAATCAACAAACTCAATCTCCTCAGAGCTCAGCATCCAGCGGCCAAGCTCCTCACCCCCAGATCGAATGGTTTGCCACTCATCTACCGAGACAAACACTGATGATTGTGGTAGGGGAGTGGGAAGCTGTTGTCTGCGAGACGGCTCATTGTCAAGTGCCTGACCATCATCTGGATCAAACAGAGACTCCTCATCAAAGTTTCTTGATCCTTCTTCTTGACAGCCACAAAGACCAAAGGGGAGCTTCACACCACCACTGTTCTTCCGCTGCTTCTTTGTGGCTGATTTCAGTGCAGCCTCAACCCGGCTCTTGAAGAGCGCCTCATTCCCGGACTGCACAAGAATCATGACAACACCAAGTGTCAATCCTCTCTTCTCAAAGATCTGGATCTTCTTGCAGCAAAACAAAGGGCTATCAAGTGAGCCTGACATTGACTGCCACGAAAGTGGCGCACTGCAGGCAAAAGTGAGCTGAAAAACAGTGCCTTCAGCATCACCACCTTTGCCATTGTTGCCATGAACTTCCTCAACGCTCACCGCGGGCTGGTCCTCACCAGTCGCCTGCTCTACAAGGCGGGCATGCAAGAGCACATCTTTCATGTCAAATCCTGCCTGTGCGTAGCTGCAAAATCGAGACTTCTGCTTGTCAGCAACCATTTAGCACATGCAAAGAAATGTATTGCCATCTCAGCTTACACATCAAATTATGTGCTTGACTTAACACTTCAGATTTAACGGAAGTAGTTTAAGTGCCCCCTTGATGGAAAATACTAACGTTGCCATGTACTAATATTGGATTGCAGCAAAATTTTGCCACCAAAAAGTCATCAAGTTTGACCTCTCCATAGTTGCAAATTTCATACCAAGAAGCAAAAACTTTTGCTAATTAATGTCTCTTGCATTGTTGCAAAGTTGCGAAACTTGGTCGCTGAAAGAAAACGCATAAAAAAGGTGGCAACTTTGGGACACTCACCTGTTGGGGAGAGCGTCGAAGTGGCGGCGGAGGTCGGCGACGAGCTTCTCCGGCAGCTGCTGGGTGGCAGCGCCGCGGGAGTAGAGCTGAGCGAGGCCGCGGAGAAGCAGCGGTGGCTTCTCGCCACCGGCGCGCGGCGAGGGATCGCGGGGGAGACCGCCGCTGTCCAGGTTCAGCGAGTTCTTGAATGCTGCGATGGCGCCAGCGAAGTTGCGCCCCAGACGCTGCCACTTCTTGGGCGCCGACGTCGGCTCGCCGGTGCAGGCGGAGTCGGCGCAGGTGGGGAGAGAATCGTCTGAGCGAGTGTGGGGCTTCATGAGAACCTGCTCCACCATCTCCTCGTCGGTGCTCGGCCGCCCCGACCAGCACTCCAGCGCCGCCGCCATCGCCGGAGACTTAGCTTCTTCCGCTGCTAAATCTTCACTTCCGGGGGGAGATTGGCAGCAGAATTGATGCCAGATGGAGTAGAACAAGATCTTGCAATGGTGGTTCTTGGCTCTGTTACTTCTGCTTGAACGATTGGACCAAAAGGGCGAAAAAGATGGATATTTTTTGCTGGATTTCTTTGTTCTTGATTTGTTAGTAGCAGGAAAACACTGAAAAAGAGTGTTTACAGAACCTGAAGAAAAAAAATAAGAAAAATAAAGTAGATCAAGTAGCAAGAGAAACAACTTGAAAAATGTTGTTTTTTGCTGGAATTTTGGGGAATCTCAGGGTAAGGAAGAGTTTTTCCTGAGTTTTTTTTCTGGGTTATGATGTTTCCTCTACATAACTAGTGTTCTTGGTTCCAACTTCTCAGCTCATACGGGGGAGAAGAAAGGAGCCAGACAAGGAGGAGAGGTGCGCTAAAAATGATGCCATCTTTTGCAGTACCGGCGTACTTATGAGAGAGCGCTCTGATCCACGACAGGAGAGAGAGAGAGAGAGACGGAACATGCATCATGGAGAAGGGTGGGGCTGGTGTCCTGTGATTAATTTATGGAGGGGTTTGGTGTGTTCATGTGATCTTGCTGCAATGTACAACTCAAAAAATGAATTAAGGACGCCTTACAAATGGCAATCTTTCTTTGCATGGACCGTGGTCCATTGCACATTGCATACACTCTGTAACCTGGTCCAAGTGTGAAGGCATAGAGATCCTCGCAAATGAATTATGGCATTTCTTCTAAAAACAAAACTGTTCAACGTCATGTTCACGTAATGTTTAGCTATGGTTTTTTGGTTTTTTGTTGGTTGCGAGAGATACTGAAGGAGTAAATGATATTTATATTAAAAAACCACTCTATTCAAAATAGGTTCTGCAGTTACTTTTATAAATAATTTATAAAAAGGTTCTCCGATGACTCTTATAAATAGTTTATAAAAACTACTCCATTCAACCTCCGGTTTATAAAAAAAATCCTAAAATGATTGCGAACAGAACGTAACGATAGGACATTCTTCAGAGTCAGACTAGCAGCATTTTTTTTCCAGAGATCTTACCCTCATAAGCAGCAGCAAAGTGACAGCAGTAAATAAATCTCCAGTGTACATGGAAATTTAGCACAAGATACGGTAAAATTCCCGTCCATCTCTCAGTCATTATGGTATCACGAGAAAGGAAAGCTTTCTGCAGCTGCTGGCGCCGCTACTGCCGTTACGCCTTGTCTTTCAAAGAGGACTCATCAAACACTGGAGAACCAACCTCACTATTCTCCTCCTTTTATTTCACCAACAGAAACTCAACACTGACAACGCACACCGTAAACAACAGTACAACACGACGTTTCAAGAATCTAAGTATTCTTCTCTGTAGAGAAGTGTCACGTTGCTTGAAATGGCGACTGATGTGCTGCCACTGGAGAACAGAGTGGGATCATGTCACGCATAGTATTATCTATGTTACTTGCTGCTTATGGAAAGCTATAGCTGAGCACACTGAGGAGCCATAGCATCGCATGGAAGGGGGAGAATACTATTCTAGATAGCATGCCCACCAAGGCACCGACCATGGGAACAGTCAGCAAGACTCCAATGCCGGCAGTAGAGGTGTAGGACACTGGCGTTTCTTATCATTGGAAACTTTGGAAGGGACTAGACTACGGGTTTCAAAGGCGGCAAAACCTAATCAGTTCGAGATAACATATCTAGTGCAAACTCGTATGTGAAACTAGGTTTCAGCGGCCGTCATGCATGATATGATTAATTAGGCACCCTAATGACGTCGGACGGCACTGTTACTTCAATGCTGGGATATCATAATATGCATTGGACTTTAATCGAAGGGGGCAGTACACCGCGTTGTAGCCATGCTGGTGTTTGCTTATGGAGACGAGATGGATGCTTCGATTTGACGTTTTTGTATGTGGTAATATGAACCAATTGACCATGCTGGGTGTTAACTTTATTTCAAAAGAAAACACATACATCGTAAATGAATTGAGAGAACACAGAAGAATTTCTGAATTTCTCTATTCTCTTATTTGCTCCTCTTTTCTTTTACTCTTCTTCTTACAAAACTGGCTACAAGTATTCTCAATATATAGACTAATGTTCTCCTACTAGCTACGCATTCGGATTTCAAATTGGACACAATTTTAACTTGAGTTACACGCGGAGACGGACTCTAAGTCAAAATTATTTCTAACAATTTTCCTCTTAATCTTGACTTAACATACTCTAGTTTTAGTCTCAATGCATTATGAACTACCAGCCACGTCTCCACATGAAGCGTTCTATATGCAAGTTACATGTAGGAACTCAACTTAACTGGTATGGGTCCATCCAGATGCAAAAGATTCTAAAAAATTGATGCAGTCAATCTCAACTACGACTTACTAAACTCATACTTATAAAACTCCTGTTACGGACCGGATGATGGAATCTTATCTTCGGTTTAGGGTAGACAGCTTGAGTATTAGGCTTTGCTTTTTCACTTAAACTGAGAGACCGAAGCAAAACACTGCTTTTCATTGTCGACCATTGGATGGTTCGATTTGTACCTTTAACTGAAGGCTCGGATCAAAGAAAACTGATGTTGCTCATCGGCTTTTTCTTCGTGAATCGGCGAAGAATCAAGCGCGCCGCCTCGCGCACTTTTATTCTTTGGAGCGAGGAACCGAGTCGGAGACACCTCTTCTATCTTGTCTCGTATCTCGGTCTAACACGGACGCATGCTTTCCTTTTGCTGCTCGGAACGTGCTAGAACTAAAGGATCGAGCGAATACGTATTTGTTGTCCTCTGCACTTCGAAAACAGCAAAGCGAGACGGGAAAACACGCCGGAAGAGGGGCGCCGAGACTGCGTGCGATACCTCAGGAGCGCTGCGCGGCTCTCATACCACTTGTTAACTTTATTTCAGGAGAAAACGCACATATCGTAAATAAACTGAGAGAACACAAAAGAATTTTTGAATTTCTCTATTCTCTTACTTACTCCTCTTTTCTTTTACTTATGCTCTTCTTCTTACAATATTGGCTACAAGCCTTCTCAATATATAGGTTGATGCTATCTTACTAGCTATGTATTCGGACTTTAAATTGGATATAACTTCAACTTGAGTTATACATAAAGACGAATTGTACAACGTCTTAGACTCTAAATCAAGATTATTTCTAACATGAGAAATCATGATATGCATTGGACTTTAATCAAGGGGGCAGTACACCGCATTGTAGCCATGCTTGTGTTTGCTTATGGAGACGAGATGGATGCTTCGATTTGACGTTTTCTATGAAGTAATATGAACCGATTGAACATGCATATGCTTATGATCAGGGACATTTCCCTTCACCTGTCCACTCCTCTCCCCGTCATCTCGCTTCCTGTCATTTGTCTCTGCTGGTCTCGGGAGAAACATGCGTCCCCGTTCAACCAAACCATCGGATGCTGTTTGCTTCCCTGCCCGAGCCTGATCTGGAATTTGGCTGCCGTGTCGGCCATTTGACTTGGCTCGTCGCATGCCAAACAACTACTATCCATTGTACTACTGTACTACGTTGCAGGCAAATCAAACCCTAATGAGAGGTTGATTAAAATGTCCTTTGAGGAGTTGGCCGGGCAAACAAATATTAATTCTTTCGATCGTCCAAACCCACTTACTAATTCGATGATCTTTTTGTGGCCTTGTGGGATGAGTACAGGCTCCCTTTTGGACCCAATCCTGTAGCTAGTCTCTCTTTCCACGTTCTGCTCGGCCGTACGTGGATTACTTGTATCGAAGCGCCAAATCCGTCTACCTAAACATACAAATTGTAGGATCAAATACCACAATTAAAGAGGATAAATAATTATCTCCGTATTTTAGAATCTCTCAGTATTCGATAAAAATTTCGACCATTCGGCGTTTGGCCGTTCGCTCGACCCCTTTGCATGTAATCGTAATCTTTCTCCACTCGAACACTTCGGCACCGATGTGCTCTGCTCGGAATGAGAACAAATCGAAAACAACACCTAGAAAAACACGATGATGATGTCGACTAACTTTTCTTAGAATAGATCTGATCTTTTATATCTAAATAATGTTCTGTGACTACAAAGTGCACTCACAACATCCTCAAACCTTAGCACAAAAAACAGTCGTCTCAAAGACACCAAAACCCCTGCAAAAACCTCAAAACCCCGGCTAAACACATAGCCTCTCCCCGCTTTTACATGCTAGAATCATAAACCATATCCTCATCAACACGAACACGAAATCCTAACCGATTTCGAAAATCAAGACACCAAAACCCTTCCGATCACGGATTTTTCAAAATCTCCAAACCTTCCCAGTTATGGACTCCTTCCACAACTCTTCCAACTCAGCACGTGTCAAAGTCTCCAGGACCGCACCTCCTTAGCTTCTCCATGCATCATCCTCATGTGTCGAAGCCTCCAAGATTGTACCTCTCGTAACTTCTATACGCATTATCCACCTTTGATCTCCATGTGCTCCAATGTGAGCCCAACCACCTCATGACATCCTCGATCGCCTGGACATCAAAAATTTTCCTCCTAGTCCTGGTCTTCCTTGTCACCGACCATGACCATCTCCACGCCCAACCTGCACATGCAAAGACCAAAAAATATTTTCTCCGACACAAGTTCTTTCCAACTTGACCGACATTAGTCTACACACGAAACCACACTCTTAACCATCGATAATTATGAACTAGATCATCCACGATCTCAATTTCCACGCTTTCCAAATATCAACCTCAGACCACTCAGTACGACTGGTATGACCGCCATGCACATGCCGGTCAGACCGCTGGCCCAACAAGTACTCGAAAACCACGAGTACTCGAGGCACTTGAGAAACACAAGCATCGTAGCACTTGAAGCCTACGACTATCGACCATTAACCAATCATTGTATCATCAACTACCGAGCACCGACCAGGTATTATAGATAGACTACGATCACCGAGTGTTGTAGCACCGACCACCGAGTACCGAGTATCAACTGGGTACTATAGCAACGACTACCAAGTACTAGCCTGTCACTGTACCTCCTACAACCAATTAGGTACTGTAGCTACGACCATCGACCGGTTACTGTAGCTAACAACCTCTGACCGATTATACTAGCATACAAATCTAAGGATCGTTGCTCTGATACCACTTGCAGGATCGTTGATAGCAATCAGAGGAGGGTGAATGATTGCAGCGCACAGCGGAAACTTTTTTCTCAATTTTTTGTCTTCTAATTTTTTAAACTGCAAAAACCAGAAATAATAAAAAAAAAATTCTGATTTTACTGCAGCAATTACTGTAGCAAAGTACTATAGCATACTATAGCAGTTACTGTAGCATCAAAAACTTTCGATCGATCAGCGAAAACTATGTTTTCCCTTAATCTAGCGATAGATTTTTAATTCAAACTTATTCATGTATGTAAGCAACAATCACGACGCGCTCTATTGTTTTTCCACGTACAGCCGGCTACCCTTTTATGCAGCCTCCTATGAATCCTATCCAATCTCTACTTAATATCCTAATCCTCATCTAACTAGACTTGGGCCTTTTTATCTCAGCTAGGCTTTTGGCCTACTAATTTTCAAGAGACCTGAAATCCTTCCTAACACAGGTTTTTCAAAATTCCAACTTTCCTAACGCGTCACGTGTCGAAGCCTCCAGGACCGCACCTCCCATAGCTTCTCCACGTATCACACACCACGTGTCGTAGCCTTCGGACCGCACCTCCGTAGCACCAACATGTATCATCCATATCTGATCTCCATGCGCCCTAAACATGAGCCCGACCATCTCGCATGACATCCTCGACCGTGTGGACCTCAAGCAAAATAAATAGTAATTAGTGAAGGATCTCCCCATCCTAGTCCGGTCCTCCTCGTCACCGACCATGATCGCCTCTATGCTCAACTCCATGAATGCGGTCCCACTTTTGGCATATCGGCACATGCAAAGACTAAAGAATATTTTTCGGTACAAACAACCATGCAAGTTCATCCCAACTTGACCAACATCAGTCCATATGCACATACGCAACACAACTCGCATAACAACGCTCAGCAATATTACCAAATATTCATCATCGTAAATTAACCATTGTCAATTATTCATCACCAAAATATTCTAGACCTAGCCACATGGTCTAACAGTTATATTCAATTTGTTTGTTAATTTTAACCTATTTTTGTTCTTGTACATGGTGAACTATATTGTACTTATCAGTTAGCCTACTTAAATCACCTGAAAATTAGTCAAAATATCATATCATTCCTCTGTAACTGCAGGGTCTATCTGGTCAATTGGAAAGGGATATATTATCTTCCGGTAAGGTTTTTTTGAAGATGTCCATGCCATATTTTATCCATCACTTAACTAACTATCACTTATATCTTGAAGAATTTTACTTTACTTCCTGTGCTGTATGAACAATGAACAGTGCTTCTTTCGAATATGTATTCCTAGTTTTCTATTTGATTCCTCTTATTCTAGAATTTCTTCAGCTGTTATTAATTAGGAAGCTCTACTCCATGCTTAGATATGTCTGCCTTTAAAGCCGCAAATATTCGGCGGCATTCACCTGGTGACTTGGTGAGCGAGGACAAAGCTGATGGTAATTCAGGTTGGCCTCCCAAATGCAAGCTTTCTCAGCGTACGTCCGAACATGGGAATATGTGGCGCAAAATCTGGAATGATGCTCCAGCTTTGCCTGTCTCCGAACGGAAATCTCTGCTTGATCCTATTCGTGAAGGAGAAACGGTGGTTTGCTCTGACTTATCCTAGCACAAGTGATTTCTTCATCATATAGGATGGTGTGGTACCTAAGTAGGGTGGAGCAGGGGGCTTTGCCAGAAAGTGGTTGTTCAATTATAGATGACCAACAAAACGACTAATACTGTGTATATTCAAGCCTACAAGTAGACGTCAAAGATAATAAAAAAAATCACATGAAATTAATCGACACATTTTTTTAGCTGCTGATGGGATTTTGAACTGTATAGGTATTTGGATCACTTGAAAAACTAAAACCATGATCTACGTGATTATGAGTAGTTACGTCCTAAGAAGATAATTTGCTAGTTAGCTGCTCACTGAGCTTTGCATGTTTGTGGTATGCAGGTACTTCACTACCTTGAAACTTTGAGACCACAGCAGCTCCTTGAGCAAATGGTCTGCGCTGCCTATAAATCGTCGGCTGACATCCTGAACAAGACCACATATGGTGGCTTGAAATTAATGAAGACTAAAATGGATCAGTTATATGCTGCAATGGCGTCAACATTCAATTCTCTTCAAGGTGGTACATACTTGCCGTACAGCTGCGCATAGACTCACATTGTGTCTTATTTTTTAAAAAAATATTGGGTGCTTTGATTTTTCATAGCAGATCCTTGTTCTGAAGTGAAGCCCTTACTTACATTTCCTTTTGTTTGGCCAACCATACAACCAATTATTAGTCCAAATAAACATGAAGCATATTGATATAGAGACATTGCTGTCAAGAGCATTATTATATGAAGGCACCATCAGGGGTGAAAAACTGGCTAGGATTGAACTGGTAGTCTGGAAGTCAGCCAGCCTTGAGAAACCAGAGGACCTCGAGGATTGTGAGCACTGGTTGCCACCTTGAATACTAATGTGGTTATTTCACAGGGAAATCCGACATCAGTTATTTGACTGGAGACTTGAAGCGGCTTTGTCAAGTTTTTGAGCACATCGAGAAGTTACTGATTCTTGCTGCTTCAGTCCACCGAAAACTTATAGATGCTCCACGACTGGCTCAAGCAATTTTTACTGACTACTTCAATTACTATCTTCCAAAAATGGGAACTAGCTTGGAAAGTATTTGCTATGAAAAGGTAAGTGCTTGATATATCCTGTTCTTTACCCTTGTTTGTTGCTTCTGTGAGCATTTATAGAAACGAAGTTGATGGAACTAAAATGCTTAGATGTCGTCTTGATCGCCTCCTGCCGCCTGCTAGGCCCCGAGCCGCACGTCGGCCTCCCGACGCTTCGCGCTCGCTCCGGCGGCTCCGCGCTTACCGCCGCTGCTGCCGCCGCCGCCGCCGCTGCACTCGGCGTCTCGCCTCCGCTCCCGCTCGGCCGCCCATCGCCGTCGAACGACGCTCGATCCGTGCGTGTGGTGACCGACTTATGTGTCGGTCGGTTTGTAAACCGAAAAAAAAAAACCGGCTTGTCGCCGCCGACTTCGTCCGTCGCCGCCGATTCTCGCCTGTTCACCGCCCGGCTGGTCGCCGACTTCCGCCGTCGCCACCGACTCGCCGTGCTCGGGACTCACGGCGCCACCGCCTCTCGGATCCGATCCGAGCCGCCGTCGTCATCTTTGACGACTCTTCCACCGTCGACTTCACCGGATCCAAGGATCGGGTTCCCGCTGTTCATCGCCGGTCTTTCTCGACGTCGAGCCGCCGTTGCCGACCGCCAGCCGCCACCGACGCCGACCTAACTAATTTGCTCATATGATTGCTTGTGTTCCTCTTCAAAATCTTGTTTCTTCCTTTTATTTTTGGTGGGCAACGCAGTTTTTATATGAGATGCTAAGTTTCCATAGTATAGGCTGTTGGCATTTCCCCCCAGGTGGGTGACAGTCCATATGACTTATGAGTTAGGACCGAGTCGAAACTCTCATTTTGTGTAATAGTGAGCTGCCAGCTTCTCTGTCAGTCTGTTTTTATCATTGTCCAACCAGATTTTGTGGGCTGGAGGTATTTATTCACAGCAATGCCCTTATTGTCACTTCTTTTGATTTACTCTGAATCATCAATTATTTGAGTAATGTTAGTTTATGTACAGATGAACAGATTGAGACGCATCGGATGTATATATCTGGTACATCTAATGATCTTTGGGTTGCATTATCTGTGACATCCTGGGATTGAGCTGCTCATGTATATGGAAGAGCAATTGATAGGAGTTAGCCAAGTGTTTCTATAGTGCAGATCTACCAATTCATGGGTATTGATTGTTGAATGTACCAGAAGAGCAAATCATGGCATGACAATTATGGTTGGTAGCGCCTGAGGGCTGAGGACAAGCACAATGTTGGCAGCAAATCCAAGGGCCTGTTCTCTTATTCTCTTAGGCTGTGGCTTATAGTTTTTTATCATAATACGAATGCTTTTGTGAACGAACTAAAAGTCGATAAGCCGTTTCGAAACCACGACGGAGAAACCGTCTCGTTTGTGTATTCAAGGGAATTCAAAGACATAAACTGAAATAGGCTGAAAAGAACAGGTCCAAAGTGCCAATTCGTCGTGCATGGGAAAAAATTACTGGGATCTGCATGAAAGCATGCTGGAATTGGATCGCGCGGTGATCAGAATTCAGAAGAGTTGTAGCTTTTGTGCCTGTGAGCACAGAGTTAAATTCGTTGATTTGGTTTTCTGTGGACAACCGGAGATACGCAAGCTCCATTTTAGGTGAGGGCTTGATGTGAGTAATGGAGTTGCAATTTACACGGGTGAGGATTACTCGAACATATTGTCTTGTGCCAAATGCCTGCAGGAACCGCTTGTGTAAGGTCTTGCATGGGAGGCTTGTTCTCTAAGCTTTAATGCTTTATGTGTCAATTTCTTTTTTTTAGTTAAATGACAAAATGGAAACCTGTAGCTGAGCAAAACTTTGCTGTGGGAGGGCCATTGATGAAAAACTATTCACTTTTTGTTTTTTGAGAGGTTGAGTTGAAGTCACTCGACGGTTGATGCATTTGGTTCTGAACTGAACAGTACGAACTACTACTAAAAAAAAGTGATATACTACAATAAGCGTTATCCAACTGTTTTAACTTAAAAATATCTTTTTATGTTGACCATAGTTATCTAAAAAACTACTTTCATAATTTATAACTCTACTAGGTTTTACAGAATATAGAGTAAATTTATAGAACTACATATGGTTTGACAAAACTATCGTAAACTATATCACAAAACTACACTGTTAGTAAAAGTTTTCACAAAAATACATATTCTTGCTCACGCTATCACAAAATTACATTTTTAACGCACGTCCGTTCCAGGCAACGAGTTGCATGTGAGCGACACATGGTAGTAGGCTAGTAGCTAACCGTTATGCTGACCAGGACGGAGGTTGCATAGGCAAGTCATGCCCCATCATATGCCACCCCGTCATCCGCCCATCCACGCCTTTTCCGCCAACTTTATCAGGTCAGTATAGTTCTGCTCTAACCAGCTATAGCTTTTGACTATTAGTTTTTATCTAAAATTATATTATAACGGTTGTTATCGTTTTATGAGTTATTTAGTTAAAGAAAAAAAGAAAGAAATATTGTTACAACTCTACGGATAATAAAAAAAAGCAAAAACAAAAAAACAAAATTAAGAAATTGACATATTCATTCTAACTTTTAAAAACCGAAAGTTAGAGGTCCAAACTTGGAGCGAGGCCATATATAGAGGTCGGACATTGATGCGTTAGTCCATGCGGCTTAGGCATTGCCATGTGTCGCTTTCTCATGGGCCCAGATTGTCATAACTTGTTGCTTAGGACGGGTACGCGTTAAAGTGTTTTTTTTTATAGCCTGAGCATGTGTAGCTGCAACATATGGGACGACGTGTCTGTAGAGGGTCAAATCTGCAAGTTTCGCCAGAAAATACGGGCTAGACCTAGGTTGCTAGTCAGAGACACTGAACTTACATGCGTGGATGTCAACCTCCATGTATTTCATCAGGACGTAGTTCTTTCATAAGTGGCCTGTACCAGGGTGGGCTTACAGTGATTTAAGGTATTCAGTTGAATATCTAAATTTTTTAACAAAATACTAGTATATATAAGATATAATATATACATATATTAATAGTTGGACTAAATTCATCTATTTCATACCTAGCCAGCCCACTAGCCCAGGCATCGAATCCTTCTGGTCTTTTGGACCATGTCCCCCTCCCATCGATGCCTCGATGGCCCAGGCCCATTGCTTCCAACAATCCAACACGGAGTCACGGAGACACGCTCACAACTCACAAACACACTCAGTCGCCAGTCGGTACGCTCCGTCCATCTCTCGGACTGGCGGCGGTAATCTCTGAGCCAATAGCAACCGGAGGTCGAGTGGCCGACCGACCGCCGACGGGCGACGGCTACTGCGAGTCTACGGCGGGCTTCTTCCGGGATCCCTGCCTGCATGCCTGCCTCCGCTACCGCATCTCACTTCCCTCCTGAGCTTCTTCCGTTCTTCGGTCTTCGTCCCCAAACTGATGGTATGGAAATGGAACCCAAATCGCTCAGGTAACTAGATTGTGTAGTTGTATCTGTAATAGATGTTGGTAGATCTGCCTGTTGCACATGAAGTCATGAACATTGATATTCACGAGCATTGCTCTGTGATAGATGTTGGTAGATCTTTTGTCTCTGGTAGTTCGGCCACTCCCCCTTCATATGTGCTGTGAAATCTCTCTCTCTCTCTCTCTCTCTTTGTTAGATCTGTTAGGAACGTATCAGTACCTCCTCTACATTTTGCTGTGTTGCTTTTAGTTAGTCGATGTTTTTCGGTTATGCATGTTGTTATTGTCGTACATCATGGAAATTTGTTAGGAAGTTGTGTTCGAGCTGCTCGTTTGGAATGGTGAGGAAACTGAGGATGACCTCTTCTTGAGTGTTTGCCAGGGATCTCAGCAGCTGGTGGTTTGCTCCGCACACGCGTGCTTGCTTGATCTGCTTAGACTGAATAATTTTCACCAAGTCTGACGGAGAATTCTCCGATGAAGGGATTGCGTTGGCACCGAGAGAAGTGCCTGTCCATTGTGAAAACATGAATTTTGGTGTAAGATAGGCAGCATATCGAGGATACTGGCTCCTGAGCTTATGAGCATACGATATGTGAGTAATTTATGACGAAATGCAGTAGGTAGAGTTCAGTTGATTAAGTGTACTTAGTTAGTTCTTTCCTGCTAGTACACTAGTTGAAATTATTGATTCAGTCTGCTTAAGTTAGTTCCTTCCTGCTACTACACTAAATGAAATTCTCTTACAGAATTGTCAACTTTTGGCAATGCTTGTATGAATTGGTTAGAAAATGTACTTGCTTGGTTACAGTATTAGAGTTTAGAATCATTTGCTTTTGTCAGGGAAGAGTTTGGAACCCTGACCTAATGGCAGTTTGGATCTTCCCTCCATTTGCCTCTTAATTTTGCAATGGCCATTACATATGTTCCGTCATGAACGCAGAGTCATCAACATGAGATTTCTTTATTTTTGGATCTTCCCTCTATTTGCCTCTTAATTTTGCAATGTCCATGTTGCCTCTTAATTTTTTTATTTTTCTTGTAATTTCTTTCGGGTGTGTATACGTATCACCCCTTTTTTTTGGAGGGGAGAGATTAAATTTTTTTGGAAGGGGCGGGGAGAATTCGTGGCCATTGGATCTCTAATCCAACGGTCACAAATCTAGATGATAGTTAGAAAGAAAATATCCGGATGATGTTTACCAATACCCATTTCTTTATGTTACTTAGGATGTTATCTCTAGTACAAATAATTGTACTTTAATTTTCGCTCATGTAAATCTTTATGTTTTCTATTAAACCATATTTTCGTAACTTTGAATACCTATTCTAAAATTCCTGGATCCGCCACGGGCCTATACAAATTATGTAAATTCACGTTACGCAAATCTAAAACAACATGTACGCGATTTAAACTAAAAGTGGTTGTTTGCAACCAAAAACTTATCAAGAAAAGCACAACAAGAGGTAGAACTGCACCTCTTGTTTTTAATTTGGTTTGGCCACCACCTAACCACCAAGTTTATTTTTTTTACGAGAATTTTTAGTATATTTCTATTAAAATACTAGAACGGCAAATCGGTAAAGATTTCTTTTGGAACGAAGGGATGGGTAAAGATTTAGGTTTGCTTACAGTTGAAGGGTGCCTTCTCGTGCTCACTTGGGGAAAGAGCTGCTTCTACTGTTGTTTAACCCAGCCTACAGCTCATACTGTCTGATGTGACGGGGAAGATACATGCACGCATGCCGCTTCCCTTGTTTCATGCATGCATGGGATAAAAAGCTTTCATCCCCTCCCATGAACGAATGGGCAACATGCAAAATGCCGTAAGCTTAGTTTGCAACTTGATTTTTATCTAGAGTCTGGGAATGCGCGCAGGTTCCCTTTTAGCATGACACGCAAAAAAGAAAAAAAAACGGGCATGTTCTCTATAACTACGGCTTATATCTTTTGACCGTAATTTGTAACTTTTAGGTTATTTATGAGAGAGTACAGAGTAACAGAAACTTATATACGGTTTTTATCTATATAAATAAAGTCGTTATAGTGTATACTATAATTAACTTATAGACTCTATTTAAAAGATAGTTATAGAAAAATTAAAAGCTGGAAATCAAAAACCGTAAAAAAACAGACCCCAGTCCATTTTGGACAATAGATGGGTGAGCAGAATCTCGACGGCGTGCACCGCAGGCAGATCAATAAACTTGGACGTGACCGCGCCTCGGGCAGGCCAGTCCTCTTCACCACCTGCGCACCCACTTCGTCCCCGCCGGCGTCCCGCCCCCGCTCCGGCGCTTTCCTCGGTGGGCTCGCGGACCATTCTGAACCCGGAAAACCAACGGAAAATGGTCGGGAATTAACCGGCTGGTTCCTTACTACCGGTCGGGGTTCAGGAAGCTTTTCTGCAACCGGTTTCGTGATCCTTCTCATTGGAGGAGACATCAGAGATGAACAGCCCACAATCCTTCACATACAAGTGAATTCGAGAAGCACGAAAGAACAAGATGGGCACGGGAGACTGCTGTTTTCTGCTGCACTTCTGCAACCTCAGATTACATGGCCCTTGTCATTACAGGCATAAAGCAGATCTCCGCAGTCTTGTTCCCTGTCTCCCCCTCCTTCGAGCCTACTATTCTCTCTGCCATGAGAAGGCGCGCAAACGCGACAACTCTCACTGCCTTCGAAGGAACTCGATCTGACAGTGGTGAGAGCGAAAAACCAAACAGAGAGGCGAAACGAGATCATCGCCTCTCACCGAAAACTCGACTATCGAACGGCCATAAGCTCCCACCACATCAAATATGGCTTCGCAGCGCCGTCCGATCGTCCATACGTGCACGGTACACCATGCAAAAACCACCATCACTCACATCCGTATGTACAGAAAGAGAGAGAGAGAGAGGAGAGAGAGAGAACACATCTAGCTAAATCGACCAGTAGATCTCATGAAGAGAATGAGATGCTACTCATGAGCCGCCTCCGGGATGCTCTGAAGATGCGGCCGCCACACCGTCGCCCGGACGCTCCGGCGGCGCTTGCAGCTGGCCTTCCCCTCCGACAAAACCTCCGCTAGGTAACCGTCTCCACCATCTCTTGTCACGTTAGCACTTGCAGCACTCGGCACGGTATTCGGAGACCGTAGCTTCTTCTGCTGTGGCAGAGACGGCTTCCTCTTCTTCTCCGGTACCGACGAAGCGGGTACCAGGAAATAAAAACACCCCCGCTTCAGCTCTGAATCGGGGGCGACAATAAGGATCCGCCGTGCGCCGCCCTGTGAGCACGGCCGGCTGAGGACGTGGTTGGGGTGCGCGGCCATGACCTCGCCGGCGGTGACCGGGCGGGCGTACTCCTCGATGTGGCCGCTGAGATGGACGATCCGGATCACGTCGAAGGAGCCGCAGGGGAGGACACAGGCCAGGCAGCACCTCAGGCTGTTGCCCATGCTTCTTCTTGCCAGCTAATTGTACCTTTGTTTGTTACTTAGTTAATAGAAACTCTCTTCCTGGCCTACTGCCCCTTTGGCTCTTCGATCGGCATGTTTGGGTGGCAATGGCTTTATATAGGGGGTTCGAGTTGTCGCTAGTTAAACAAGTGGAAACTAGTGTACTATTGTGCAAAGAAAGCCAACAAATGTAAGTGCCTCGAAACGGCCATCGATCCTATATAATCTCTTGGGAGTGAATGCTGCACAGTCGATTGAAATTTTTTATCTTTCAGTTATTTAAATTTGTACTTTCAATCATCTAAAGTTGTATGTGATTTTTTTAGAGGGGCTGCAACTTCAGTTGATTAAGAGTACAACTTTAGTTGATTAGTTGCACTCTGAATCACCTGAAGTTGCAGGTGTTTTTTTAGAGGGGGCTGCAACTTCAGTTGATTGGTAGTGCAATTTCAGGTGACTGAGAGATAAAAAATTTCAGTCGTCTGTGCAATAACAAAATCGATAATCTTTTAATTCATCATTAGATTATGTTGGTTATCTTAAAACTCTAGCTAGAGTTCATGGGTGTACCATTTAAATGTTACTTTCAGTATATGCAATGTGCAAAACGAAAATTAAGGTCTTCCCAATTTTTCTAGTGTGTGCAAAGCTAGGAGCCTTGCATTGGAAGCAAACCTATTAGTTCTGTTCCAGTAGTAGTTGGAATGGCCGGTATGATCCATTCCGGCCTATAAAACAGCATAAAAGAGGTTGCATTCTGTACCGGTTAGAATTCCGATCAATTCCAGCCATTATGGCTTGAATTTTGCATACCACCGATTTTGGTACCGGCCAAAATACGACATATCCATCGTCTAAAAGCGCCCAAGCCGTGGCCTTTCACTTCACTCTCCCCCCATTTCTCATCTCCTCTCTCTCTCTTCTTGCTCCCGACCACCACCGCCCTTGGTCTCGCCGGTCCCGGCGCCCTCCCTAGCCACTGCCAACTGTCTAGCGCTCTCCTCCACCCAATCTACCTCCTCAGCTCTCCCTCCAGCTCGGATCGGCCCATGGCGCTTCCCCTTTTGGTTGCCTTTTGCGCTCGGCACTTCAGCCGCAATCGCTTCCTACGACTCCTGCCTCCTTGCGTACGGTTTTCCTCTGGTCGCCGCCGCTTCCTCTATCTCCCTGCCTCCTCGGCCCTCGCACTCAGTTTTTCCTTCGACCACCGCCGGATCTGACTTCTACGGTTCCGCCACCGTGCGGTCCAGCTACCCCGGCTACCATTCCCACCTGGCTAGTCCGGCCGTCGGCTAGTTCACTGGGCTCAGTGACTCTTGTGTGATCCCTGTGCGCGCCCTACAACGCCGAGCTCCTCCAGCTCTAAACCACGGTTGTCCTGAGATGTCTATGACGCGGTGGCCCAAGGCCATCTGCCGCATACTAGCGACGCCGCCGCCGTCAAGACGGCGATGTGCCAAGCACCTCAGTCACTTTGACAATGGTGCTTCTCCTCGGTGAGTTTGATTTCCTGTCTCTCTCTTCTCTATTGGATGGTGGTACTGGATGTGCGTATGTGACTATGTGTGGTCGATGATTGAAAATGTTGACTGGCTATTGGTCAGTCCTTGATTGGTAGATCCGTAGATGTCTAGATGTACACATGCATGCTCTTCTTTCCTAACAAGATTTAGCTATAATTAACCTTTGATTGATTCATTGCTCTGTTTACATGTCTATATGTAGATCTATTGCTCTGTTTACGTGTCTTCCATTGATTCATGTTCTCTAATATTTTAAGATTTTCATATGATGCTATCAATACTCAGTGCATCATATGTTTTTTACAGAATGTTTCTTGTTCCCAGAAATTCCTATCCATTCATCCATGATATGTATATATCTCAATTCATTCATATAGTGCACATGTATTCACTTGAGAGTTGTGACCCTGTCCTTAAGAACAATTTAATTTCTCTGAGTTCATATAATTACAAACACACACACACACACACTAGTATATTAGAATCCGGAACAGTACATCGGAATGGGCCGGTACCGACACATTCTATACTAAGAGATGACTGATCGGCAGAATGGAATTGACAACTATGATTGGAAGGATGGGAGGTGAGTTGAGGCACATGTTGCCAATATATCATATACCAAAGGGCCAGCACATTTGAACACATGACTTTTATAGGAATTGTGTGGAAAACAGTTTAATTCCCATATAAATCAGAAAAAACATGTCCTATAAGCTAGAAACCAGAAATTAAAAATTGAAACCGAAACGAGCGGGTCAAAAGGTGAGCTAGTAGCTTGGAACCCCAACCTTTGTCGTCGGGATTTTTTTAGGTTCCAATGAGTTAGTTCTATTTTACCCCTTCGACTTAAACTCTACTCTCTCAAGGCGTTCTTTGAATTTGTTATGGTCTATGCTTAAAAAACCATCAATTCTGCCTATTTTCTGATCGTGGTACACACAACTTGCCCCAGATTGAGGGGTTCACATGATTGGTTTTCGTTTAATTCGTCATATATTGCATCTTCCAAGAGTGAGTGTTTATGTGTTCAAATAGACCCTGATTGCACAGCGTTTTCTGCTATGTTTTCTAACAAGGAGAATATTCTTGCACCATGCCAGTTTGACCAACTAATTGCATGTTCCACTTGTTCCCATCTAGTGCCAATAACTGTGCAGGTAATGTGTCGCTGAGGAATTACCTCACTGGACATTGACATCAACAATATCCTCCAAACATGTGATTACCACGAACTAGTGACTATAATGTTTGGATTAACCTTGGATAACCATCTGTATTCCTCGGGCTCCAGTGGCGGAGCCAGGATTTGGTTACGCCCCGGACTCAGTAGTGAAATAATTTAAACTATCTAGGCTACACCATGAAAATGTTACCTAGGCTAAACTGAATTTACTCATGCTATATACTAGATATTTTTCATAACCCAATCTGAAACCTACCATGTCTGGGGTATGGCTCCGACCCTGTCGGGCTCCATCTATGCGGTACCTAACCTAAACCTGATAGGCCCAATATATACTCATTTTAAGATAGGCTCAATACATAGGCATAGATAGGATGGTGACTTCCAACTCCAAATGGCGGCTTAACACAAGCTAATAAGGCTAAGCAACCGAGACATCACAAGAAACAAGCAAAATGTTAAGAGCATAAAGGTGTAACAAATTAACGCAACTCTCTCCAAGTCGATCCCACGATGCAGAACATGCACCTCAAGGTAGCTAACCGCCGGCGCATTTTCGGGGGACCGGGGACGGATCGCGGCCGTCGGATCTCAATCGGGCGGTACACAAGCCGGGGGACATGGTGACAGCCCTCCGTCCTTTGGCGCTGCCTTTTCTGCACCCTCCATAATTTGCGATTAGAGTACTTAAATCGCTGTGCGAAAGGTGCGTGTACTTTGCCACTGTTTGCCGACTAGCATTCCATTGCCACTAGGTGACGCAACGTTTCGTACTAGTGAAAAATGTATTAGACACATCTGTTCATTTTTAGTTAATTATGTGCGTTTAGTTAGCGCTCGACTGCCAGCTTTTTTGAATGCCTCGTGCTTTATGGGTTGTTTGGGTTGATTACTGTGGATGATTTTTAATTAAAAATAAATAATAATGATAGAAAGAAATAGTTTTTAGAAGGGAAGACGTAAGTGAGAGATGCCTGCGTGGACGGAAGCGAGAGGAGTACGGTATGATACACCTATAACTCCTTACTTTATTCTCGGAGCGAGAGAAGCGGAGATACCACTTTAAGAAAAATTAATTATTCATATTGATGTTTAACTTTTTTAAATAGAATATAAAAGTAGAAATCAATGCGAATATTCCCGTAGTGCTGATTTGTAGAGTGATACCTTGAGTGGTAGGTGTTGGTTTCGCTCCTCCCCTAAATCAGATCGGATTGTCCAATGATTAGGGGGTACTTAAGAGTGTGTAGGTCCGTGCATTGCCGGGTTATGTGTGATTAAAGGGAGCTTGATGTGATGAACGGTACGGTGACTATGATAAAATTATAATTAGTGATGGTATGGCTCTTTCCACTATATATTGTTCGTACTAATATTTTGCATCTTCTATTTGCTTCATTGTCGTCGGCATGTCGGGTTTCACACATTAATATTTCTTCTTTTTAAACGTTACGCACACCCTAATGTTTCAGCATTGCCAATTAATTTAAGCCCGTTCAAAACGGCTTTTGATTTGTAATTTCTAGTTTTCATAAACCGAAAACCGTTTTGAACGTGGTGATTTTTTAACGTGACTTTTTCTTTGTATTGTCTGTGGAGATATAACGGTTTTTCTGCTAATTTTTTATTTTCTTTTAATTAAATACTTTAGCCAAAATCTAACAGCAGTTACATTGTCTATGTCAGTAAAAACTAAAAGCTACAGGCAGAAGCCATCAGCAAAAATCATCTTAAACAGGCCTTTGTATATTGTTGAAATAGACTGGCCCAACGAAGTGCTGCAACCAGTCCACTCTATAATGGGCCTTAACACAGGCCTAGTTTGAAGCACTTCAAGCCTTACTACAACTTCTAAAGGCCCACAGTGTATGCTCCAACATTAAAAAACGATGCGCATAACGAAAACCTTCCCTTTTCTTGGCAAATTCAAATCGAAATCCAAACTGCAAATGCAAACATGTAGCATCACAACACGTACAATGTACACAGCCTCCTCACGCTTCCCCACCACGTACGTACAGAAGTCAAGGAACCCTCTACAACACGCAGACAGGTAGGTCGAGGGGTGGCCCCATGGTGGCCTCGAGCTCGGCCTCGCCATCCTCCACCAACAGCGCCATGGCCAGCCCACCGGTGAGATGCGCGTCGATGTGGCAGTGCACCAACCACACCCCGGGGTTGTCCGCCACGAACCGCACCACTGCCCACCCGCCGACCGGCACGCCGATGGTGTTCCGACTAGGCGGGTCGACCAGGTTGAACTTGGCCGCGTCCCGCCTCGGGTCGTAGTTGCCGAACCCCGTGGCGAGCACGTAGAAGTGGTACCCATGGATGTGCATGGGGTGCTCCTCGGTGGCGAAGATGCCCGTGTCCTGGAACACGATCTGCACCACCGCGCCGTACTTGACACGGTATAGCCGCGTGCCCTTCACCGGCTGCCACAGCGCGCGCGGGATGTTCTGCGAGGTGAAGTCGAAGAAAACCGGCGGGAGCGGCGGGAAGTCGTCGGTGAACACGCCGGGGATGTGGTGGTAGTGCGCTTGCAGCAGGGAGACGGTGTTCGGGAGCTGGAACGACACGTTGTTCATGCTCGCGCCGAACCGGGTGTTGTTCGGGCCCTGGCAGAACGGGCCCGGCAGGCAGTTGAACAGGCCGAACCCCACCGTGGTGAACACCTCCTGGGTCACCGGACCGGGCACCTTCACCGGCGCCAGGCTTCGGAGGCTGTTCGAAAACGCGGTAGCTGTGTTCGTGTCGTTGAACGCCGGCAGGAACGGGAGCATTGGCACCGGCCCAGCGCGGCCGGGGTGGCCTGAGGACCGGGAGCGGCCTGCCCCGGTGGAGGAGGTGGTGGGGCAGCCAGGGGCGTTCTTGTACTGGAGGATGGCGGTGGCGGTTGTGTTATCGAAGGGGACGCCCTGGGCGGAGGCGTAGGCACGAGCGGCGAGGTAGTAGCGACCAGGGGCGGCGTGGGCGGTGACGAGGACGTCGGTGGTCTGGCCAGGGCCGAGGAGCAAGATGGTGGTTTCGAAGGGCTTGGTGTACATGGCGTCGGCGGCCACCACGGTCATCTTGTGGCCGGCAAGGGAGACGAAGAGCTCGGCGTTCATGGCCGCGTTGATGATGCGCAGCAGGTTCGTCTCGCCGGCGACCACCGGGATGATGCTCGTCTCTGCGGTGACGGTGCATGCATGTCAAGCAAACGATTTGTTGGAGTTAGTTAAGAAAAACATGCATCATTTACAAGTCAAGGTGGTGACATCATGCACACGAGAAGGAATTGGTTCGAGATTTTTTTTCTTCTTCTCCGTTTCATTTCTTGGTTTGGTTCACGTTTGAAGTTTGTCTCTTTGTTTTGTCACTTTGCATGAAGAAAACAACACTTAGAAAAAGGAACTTGGGTCACAGTCGCAAACTCGCAGTAGTATTTATTTACATGTCGTAGTGTTAGAGAAGACTAATGCTATTCTCGAGAGATGTTGTGCTTTTTTCCAAACCAAAAGTTGCTTTGGTCGGTTTAACCAAATTCGGAATTTGCACAAGAAAGTGTTGATCGATTCACTTTTCATGGCTAGCTAGTTTCTCAAAAGAACACTCTTCCAAGATGATTTCTTTCTTCTTTTTTTACCTTCTCCTCAGTCAGTAACTCAAGAAGATAAGGAAAAAGAAGAAGCAAAAGTTTATGCATCCAAGGGGAATCTGAATTGACTTTGTTAGGCCAGGCCTTTTCTTTACCAAAAGGCAGCCGTTTCTCAACAACCGCAGTAATCTCCTGCACAAAGCAAACGACGCACGCACGGAGACGCTCACCTTGGCTGGAGCACTCAAGGAAATCTCCGGGCTGGCCGTTGATGAGGAACGTGTCGGAGACGTTGGGCGGCGCGCCGGTGATCATGGACTGCCTGAGCACGGCGATCGGGTCCCTCCTCCACCACTCCGCTGCGCATCCCATCGCAAACAAAACTCACGCGCATGATCGATCTCAAGAGAATTAAAAGGGGACGAGTGCGCGCGTGTGCGTACCTAGGATGACGGGGAACTCCTTGTTGGGCTCGGGGAACGGGTAGGGGACGCCCCTCCTGGGGTGGATGACGAGGGCGCCGTGCACGGTGGCGCGGAGCCACGAGCTGTGCGCGTGCCACCACAGCGTGCCCTCCTGCTCCTCGATGGTGAACCGGTACGTGTAGCTGCCGCCGGGACGGATCGGGCACTGCGTCACGAACTCCGGCCCGTCGGCCCACCCGTTTCGCAGCTGCCGGATACCGTGCCTGCTCGCCGTCGAACGCGTCAGTACGTTTGTGAGCTCGAGGCATACCATGCATGCATGCATGCATGTGAACATCCAAGAGCACGAGCAGGAGAGCGTGTGCGTATGTACTGTACCAGTGGAGGGTGACGTTGTATCTGGCCATGTTGACGGCCTTGATCGCCAGCGTGTCGCCGTTGTACACCTCGATCGTCGGCCCCGGGAACTGCCCGTTCACCGTGATGATCTTCTGCGTCTTGCACAGCCTCTTCACCAGCGTCTCCTGGACCTGCAACAACAGCACCAGACATCTCGAACCAATCAATGGATGCACAATCCAACCTCAGAAACTTCAACACTATCAGTAAGGGGGAACGAAAAACATCAAGAGCGGCACGTACCACGAACTCGTAGAAGCGCTCCTCCGCGAGCGCGCTCGAGAACAGAAGCAGAGCGGAGAAGCAGCAGAGGCTCACGAGACCTCTCGTCGCCGCGGCTGTCTCCATTGCTCCTGCTCCAATGCCTGCTTACTTTCTTTGGAGTTCATGCCTCGATGAAAGAGAGTATATATCGAGGCGGGAGCAAAGAGCTCGGGAGGGAGTAGTGAGTGCGGTAGTTTGAGGTTTGGAAGATTAGGTTTCGGTCCGTGCGATCTGTTGCGGGTCCCTTCTGCTTCTCTGCTCCTTTCCTTTAAGGTGGCGGTCAGGTACGGTAGCTCTAGTTTCGGTTCATAATGCTGAAGGACGGGGAGTTGAGTTGTTACACCCACAGTGGCCTAGTAAGGTCGGATTGGACTGAAATAAACTGATTTATATTTGAAATTATATTATAGCTAGCTAAAATTTTACTGTAGCTGATGATAGTTTATTTGATATAACTAAATTTAAAAAATAAAAAAACAGATTAATCCACTAGAGAGCCAATCTCTAGTGGATTCTTGGGCTCATTTCACCGTGCCCAATCCTTGTTCTGAAAAAATCTCCCTGCTCCTTGGTCCTTACAGGCTTATACAGACAATTTGCTTCGCTGGTGGTACAGTGACCGCATTAACTCGGTCAATAGAACATGAACACTGAAAAGTGATTCTTTCCTGCAGTGGGAAGCAGGTTTTATCTTTTTTTAAAAAAAGCAGATTTTATCTCTGTCAGGATGCTAGTACTTTGGCTCAACTTTCATTTGAGCATGCACGAGTTAGTTAGCCTACTTTCAACCATGCAAGATTGTAGATCGTGTTGTTCACATTATTATCGGAGAAGAAACATACATGCCAGTACAAAAATTAAAGCAACAACACATGTATCATAAAGAAGATTGGGATTGGAACTCTGAAAGAGACTGAAAAACAGAAAGCAAGAAAGCTTGCGCTTCAGTTACCAGTTCTCTTGAAAAATGCAACACCTCAAGACTATACAAATTTGCAAAGTACACTACTTCGAAAGTTTGAAGTACAGAATCTCTTTAGAGCTTAAACCACACTGTAGGAGTTAGTACCTAGCAGGTTGTTTGGCAAAGTGAAGTCAAATGGCCCATTTTTCCCACTCCAACTGAACAATTCCTCAGCTTTCAGTGATTAGGTGGCCAGGAGGCGACGCAGGTGCGACATGATTTGTTATGGTCGTTGAACATCTTACGTACTAGTTTCTCTCTGGTAACAATTAACTAATCTTTGCCAGATTCATCGCCGTACCGGAGAAAGGATCATGCATCAGCGTTCGGCGGAGGAAGTCCATCTACGTCTTCCAATCTCCCAGGTAATCGTATCAATGATATCTTTAGTCTGAAGGATTCAAACGTTAAATTCTCACTGGTTACAATAAACAAGCTATAAATCGACTGGGTATTCTTTTGTGCTGGCTTGCAAGAAATGTTGCTTTGTCAAAACGCATAGTAGGATTGACGCGAGCAATTCGGCATGTTTGTGCAGACTCATGTATAGTGAATTTTTTTATACAAATAATTTTATTCGAAATTATACAAATACATCAGCGACCAAATTTTTTACACAAATATGCTCCAGTCGCCCAACGGATAACGACTGGAGCCAATCACCCAATGGGAGGGCGACAGAGATCGATCGCGCCTCATTGGCGATCGATGTCCACGCCGTTCCTCATGAATCGGTTTGAGTTCCTCATAGATTTTATACAATTTGTCATTTTTGTAGATTGTAACTGGAAATTAATCCGCTAGATTTGTAATAAAAGTTTATGACTATTGTTTGTTGTAGGTGCGTAAAAAAATTGTGAATTTTTTTAAGAGCGATTGACCTTAGAACGATCGGTAAATACGATTGTAAGTGATATTGTAATGTTATTGGGAATTCAAATATGGAGAAAACCGGTATGTTAATATTGTTAGATGACGTGCTATGTGAATAATGGAATACGAAAAGAAGATAATAAGCTTGTCTGAATTTAAATAGACTGCATAATACAACTGGGAGTAATATGTCGTGTACTTTTTGATTACATGCATAACATACAACATCATGTGCGACTAACCCACCCAACTGCTCGTACGACCTACTGTGTGGATCGGGGCCATTTTCCTTTCCTTGCCATCTCGGCGTTGAACTCCTCGGCGGCCTCTTTTGCCTTTGTCGCCATTTCCCACTTTCTCTCGCGCTCCCTCTCGCAAGCCTCCCGTTGTCTACACGTGCACGCCTCGAGATGAGATTTCATCTCGCGTTGTATACGCAGAGTTTGCTCGCTCTTGCGGCGCTCCTCCCAGATCTCCGATGACCTTGCGACATTCCACTCATCGAAGTCGAGGGCCCACTGGTCCTCCGGATGGATCTCAAGATCGATTAATTTGTGGTAGCCACATAAGGGTTCCAGGGACTGTGAATACAGGGGAGAGGTTATTAGTGCATACTCTGAAGGAGAAAAGGTAGGGGAAAATGGTGCATCTAGTCCTTACCGGCTGTCAATAGGTTGCGGTGTCTAGACGGCGGTCGGGGTAGTTACTGGAGTAGTTTGCGCAACCCCAGTAATACATACCTAGGCTGAGCCAGGTGCTTAGACTTGAAGAATTTGCATGTGTCCTGGCACCAACAAAGGGGGGCATCTCCCCCTCGGGTGAGAGATGCGGTGAACGCTCGGTAGGAACGTTCGGGATGGGGTTGTTGCTACGAGGCCCATCATTGCGGAGAGCTGACCTCATAGCACGCTGGGCTTATTCTGCTCGGGCCGTACCAGCCCTTACCTTCTCATCACGGGCGAGAGCTGACCGTGCTAGGTTGTAGATCTCCTCTCATTGCTTCATCATCTTGTCCTATTGCTTCTTCTGCCTTTTGTCCATCCCGGTGCGGTGAAGGAAGCGGTGTAGTGTGTGGTTTCGTTGTGCAGTGTTCTGTGTAAAACCTCTCGGACCTCATTTTATAGGGTGCGTTTTTTCTATCGGTACATGAATGTTCGTGTGTGGTCCCGTCACTGCGCAAAGCTACAAAATGTGCAAAGCTGGTAAATGTGGGCCGTGAGGTCCTGTCGCTACGGAAAGCTGGCACATGCGGTCATCTCACTGCGCAAAGCTGGCGCGTTCGGTCATGTCACTGCGCAAAGCTGGGCCGTGTTGTCATGTCACTGCGAAAAGCTGCGTCGTAATGTCATGTCACTAAGGAAAGCTAGCGCGCACGGTCTTGTCACTGCGCAAAGCTGGGCCGTGTTGTCATGTCACTGTGAAAAGTTGCGTTGTAATGTCATGTCACTGAGGAAAGCTGGCGCGTGTAGTCTTCTCGGTGCAGAAAAGCTGGTCCGTGCTGTCATGTCACTGCGAAAAGCTACGTCTTCATGTTATGTCACTGAGGAAAGCTGGCTCGTGCGGTCATGTTGCTGCGAAAAGATGGCACGTGCGGTCTTGTCGCTACGCAAAGTTAGCTCGTGCGGTCATGTCGCTACGCAAACCTGGCACGCACGGTCATGTCGCTGCGCAAAACTGCTCCGTGCGGTCATGTCGCTGCGCAAAGCTGACGCGTTCGGTCTTGTCACTACACAAAGCTGGCCCGTGCGGTCATGCCACTGCGCAAAGCTGGCGCGCGATCTTGTCACTGCGCAAAACTGGCCCTTGCGGTCACGTTACTGCGTAAAACTGGGCCGTGCTGTCATGCCACCGAGCTAATAAGGCCCGAAGTTACGCTATAAAATGAATGGACGAGGCATTGCTAGTTCAAACAAGTATCTTCTCCGTCGTAGAGTAAACCACCATGACAGATGCGGAGGGGCCACTCAAACATGGGTCACCAAATGAGGACCTTCCGCTCGAAAGGAAGGAGGACTTCGGCGCCACGTACCGCTTGTTACCAAGTAGGCGCGCTCAACCTATGTGGCTGAAATACAAACACATGCAGGACGCGGTGGTGTAGGTGGCAGAAGGCCATACGGATGGCGATCGACGTTTCTTTAGATGCGCATACTCCGGGGTACAAGTTTGCACTCGTCTATTTTGTTGTACTACTAATATAGTTTCGATGTTAACGTTTGTAACTTTGTGCAATGGATTGATCCTCCCCACGAACGGTATATTTCGATGTACGTGCATATGTTATGGGAGCGAATCGCTGATTTGGAAGAACGGATTGACACTCTTAAAGAGTAGAACGATGACCTCCGTCAGCAGATGGAGCGCGAGAGGGGCAACGAGGAGGTCATCAGCATAGGGAGTGCGTACGACCCAAGATGCTGCTGCACGAACCCTAGTTGTATATGTGCTTGCCACTACAGCGACGACCAGCCACGTCCGAGGCGGCCCCCTCAGTAGTACTCCATGTGGTTCCCACGAGGCTCGTTCGACATGTAGGCAACGATGTGTATGGTTGTATCGTTGTACCAATGATTGTTGTTTGAAATAATTTTCAATGTTGGTAAGGATGCAATGAAATGGTTCGTACGTTGTTGCGATTGGCACTAATGCAATTCACTATTCGTTTGAAACGCGCGTCGATAAGGTAAGGAGAAGTACAAGTAAGGTCGACAGAGCATTAAAAAGTTCAGTACGTAAATAACAAACATAAACAATATATGAATAAATATTGTACAGTCAGCACTACCGGCTCCCAACAGCACCACCAACACTCCCTCCGTCCCTACCCGGGCCCCCACCGTCTTCACGTCCGTGTCCTCCCATACGGCCCCGCTTGGTCATCCTCCGTTGCAATGGGTGATGACGGCCTGACAACGTAAGACGATCAGGAGACCGTCGCCCTGAGTTGGTGGTGTGGCCTACGCCGCTAACTGTGTGCCCTCCGGTGCACCGCTGAGGGCACTCCCGAAGAGAAACTCTGTTAGTGTGCCCCAAGGTGCAGAGCCAGACGCCTGCTTGGGCTAGTCCGCAAACTCTGTTGGGCCTCGCCCCATCCCTGCTCGGGGTTGAAAAGACCTGCTATAGTAATAACGTTAGTTTGTGACATAAAGCATTGTAATAAAACCGAGATCCGACGATGCGTACCCTCTGTTTGTGTCAACACGTCTGGAGGAGGGACATACGGCGCAAAGTACACCCCCTGGGTGGGGAAGCCGGGGATGTACGGAGGACGTGTGAACAGCTGGCCTAGCGGTATACGAAGCTGTCCCCACGCAGACCCTCCAGCCTCATCCGGGTGAGGTGGTGTAGGACGTCCCCACGTAGAACCTCCGGAGTAGTGGCACGCTGGTCGGGGCAGCACCGGTGCATGAACCGTCTGTGCGCTGGGCATGGCCGTGGAGACCGCCGGTAGCCTCGTGTAGGACTGCAGGGCTATGATACGTTCTCCTCGTGGCTCACCTCCGCACCTGTTGCGAGCCTACCAACCATACTGTAGCCCTCCCGCCAGACCGAAGTACCGAGGTCAGCCTGAAGGAAAATACATCAAATGGTTAATCATCGAAGCGACATTGCCATTATGGAATCTTCAAAAATACATGTAACGTATCGCAATGTGAGCGTCCCGCGCGAGGTGCGCAGGGTATGTGTCTGTACGAGCGGCGACGTTTGCGGTGGGCGGGTCAATGACATGTATGAGCCTCATATGTGTCCGCCCTGGTACCAGCATAGGTACTCCGTGTAGTCCCTGCTGTGAAAGGGGCGGTCCTCCACCACGCGGTCATCAAGCACGCCATCCCACTCGAAGTCCACCCCTGCATCTTCCTCGTCCAGTTCGTGCCACGCTTCACTCCCTTTCTAGAGTGTCTGCTTATAGGACCATTTCGGTAGTACTTACGAACGGAATAGTACGTACGTACACATTTACGAGATGAGGTCACTCACGCGTGCACGCTCTACGGCAGGGGTGGTCCGACCGGTACTGGAAGCGCCTGACGTAGACCAAACTGATGCATCACTGGCTGCGGCGCGTAATCCTCTACAAAGATGTCATATACAAGCTTTCGGCGCGTCAGCTAGAAAGCCCGGTCGAGCAAACAGAGCGTGCTCAGCCCATCAGGAGCACGGTCCTGTAGTGCCGTAGATGAGTAGGCTCCAGCGCACGTGGTCGACTGTGAGGCGGTCGAACAACTCAACAAAGGGTAGATACGCCCGCGTGACCTGCAAGTGCGCGAACTGCACCTGCAAGGAAGAACAGTTGTTACGTACGACCATCGTTAAAATGAACGAAATAGCTCATCGTCATAATACTTACCAGTTGACGACACCATAGTGAACCCATCGTCGGCCAGTCCACATCCCTCCCCGGTACAGACTCGTATGCTCTAGCAAAGGTCGTCCGAGGCTGAAGCGCTCGAACGACCACAGCTGCAGTAGCAGCGGATAGCCTGCGAGGACTGAGTTCACCTTGGTCCTCGAGCACACGTCGCACAGGCCACGGTAGGTTACGGCAAGTGCGACCGATCTCCAGCTGACCTGGGGGGCCTCGCTGTCCGTGATCGCCCTAGCATGAGCTATGAGGCGCACGTCGACGGTGTTGCCGTAGCTAGTGGTGAAGAGGACACAACCAAGCAGCCACAACAAGTATGCCTCCAAGTGGCGCGAGACCTAATGGTCGCCCGCATCTGCATCTATTCGCTCCACCTGAATGCAAAAAATTAGTTATTAGTACATAATAGCGGAAATAAGAGCATACACTACACGACCGATTGTAAAGAGCACGTACCCGGAACTATGCTAGCCACCTCAATGATGGCCCGTGTGTCTGACTCGTCGGGAAGATGTAGTAGTCATCCGCGGCACCAAGCGGAAAGACCCCCTCGAATCTGCCGAGCAGGTCTGCGCGCTACTCGGCCGGGGCCTCCGGTAGGAAGGCAGTGGCCTCCGCGATCAAGAGGCCAACCAGCAAGGACACATCCTGCAGGGTAGGCGTCATCTCCCCGAATGGGAGATGGAAAGTGTGTGTCTCGGGCCGCCAACGGTCCACCAAAGCCGTCAGTAGGGAACAGTCAAACGGGAAGCGTCGTGATCGCTCCACGACGTCATCCCCGCCCACAGCCACGGCGGGTCTATCCTCGTCAGTGGCATGCACCATCCGGACGAGAGGGGGTATCCCGGTATCCTGCAGCCTGCAAATGAACTGAAGGTCAACATGGAACGTACTCACGACACCACTGAAACGCTGGTGGAGTGCAAACCTGACTGTCCAACAGGGGTCCAGTCTCTAGGCTACTCGAGGTGTGCATGTCCGGACCACTCCCAGCTCAGTTGGTCGTTCGCGCTCCCCGCACACGGGACACGATAGGAAGCACGATGCACACGGTCCACGTGCTCATCCAACAGGGGTAGGGCCAATCGGACCCACAAAGATCACGAGCCATACCTGCAAAAGGACTTGAAGTTAGCATCTGTACAGAACAAAAAAATCGCATGTAAAGTAAGAGTAAATAGAACTTGTAAGTAAATAAACATATCAATACTACGCTACCAGCACAACACCAACTATATCATTGAAAAGGGGGATGTAATATATCAGTTGTACAAACGATACATGAAATATATGATACAATTAGTACGTCATTCCGCACGTCAACAGTGCGTACTAACAATACACGCTATACAACGCAAATTTATTTGTTGTCTCCAACCAATAGTAGTACACACCATGCCGCTCTGCCTACTGATCCGCACATGTGTTGTATCATCTAGTTGTGTGCCCCTCCTGACCGCATCGCCCGCAACGTGCACCAGATGCTCCGACTTGCGATTCGTCCATATCATTTATAATACACCGGATCTATCGCCGACCCTCCCACCCTTCAGCCTGTTAACATCTGGAATCCAAGTCCTCTCTACAATGTCCAAGATGGCGAAATTTTCCACAACCCTGAACCCCCGGAGCTCCCCACACCACGCTTGCAGTACCCTCTCCTTGAAGAAATACTCCGACATGAAGTTCGAAGGATCTATACCCACGGTCCCACATGTAGCGAGGATATGAGAGAATGGTTTGTGTAACAGCTTCAGCTTGTTGCACGTGCAGCTAGGTTCATTTGCATGATCTCCAAGGAATGTCTTGGGCACGCTCCCTGGCTACGCTTTTGCAGAGGGCCACGATCGAAGAGCAATCATGGGTCAGGTGGTCCCCACAGACATGTACCTCATACCAAAGCTCTTGCTGACTCTCATCCTCGTGACCCCACCCCCTTCCACACCCACGGCCCTTCAACCACGGCCGTGATCCCGAGGGTGTTTCTCTCCTCAACTCCTTCAATGCTAAAAACATATTTGGTTGTGGTTCGAGTCCTCCTTCAAGGCCACGGGAGTGGACTTGGCTTCGAGGGGGGCAGCGTGACCTCTACCTCATGTCGCATCGTATCTTTCTCCGCCCTGGCGTACTTCTCCATTTTGTCGAAGAGTTTGGCCACCGATTTTATGGGTTTTCACATGTTGTATTCGGCGACGGACCCCTCCAGAGACCTTGGATGGCCGTGTTGATGATACTCATATCGTTGGCATCCTTCACCTGGCAGCGAACCTTCGCAAAGCACCGAAAGTAGGCCCGCAGTTTCTTCTCGACTCCTACCTTACCGCAAAGAGCTAGTTGGCATCAACCTACTCAACATAATTGCCTTGAAAATTGTTGTGCATGAGATTGTGGATCTGTTCCCATGCGTATACAGAGTTGGGAGTGATGGTAAAAAACCAGGAGAGCGCCATACCCCCTAGAGAGCGAGGGGTAACCCTTTGCCTTCGTCGAGTCATCCCCCTACTGCCTTGATTGTCATCTCGTAGATGCGCAGAAACTAGTGGGGGTCTGCGTCGCCCTTGTATGGATCCACTGTAGGCATTTTGAAGTCCTCTAGCCAGGTACTTTGCCGCAGGTCTACGGAGTGGAGCAACTTTGGGTCCACCCGCTGAGATGTAGGAGGGAGAATGCCCTTCGCCCCTTACGTAGTGATGGCGATGGTGTCAATGCCAGTATGAGTCCGGGGTCCCGATTGACTACCGCCATCGGGTCCTCTACTTGCGGTGCTTCCTGCCCCGTCATCGGTGAAGTCATCGAAGGACCTTCTTCATTGCCCATCGCTACTTCAGATGTCGTGGCGTCGTTGCACCGCTGCCACAAGGGCGGGGGTTCTTCATAGACCGCCTCCGTTGCTCTCACCGCAGTGACTTCGGAGGCGATGTTCCTTTTTCGCTGGGGGTCGACGCCACCGACTTCTTTGGGGTCGATGTCACCGCCTTCTTCAAAGTCGATGTCGTCACCTTCTTCGGTGCCATTACGCCCAAACGCTTTTTACCTTGGCTCACAGCTTCTACGCTCGTTCTCTATGGACGATGACAACTATTGTGTTTACAGACCAAACAGTAAGTAGTGGAGGGCTACGGGGAGGTCATAGAAGGACTGCCTAGAGCCTAAGATGATGTGAAAAAGTGGAGATACTTGTATAGAATATATGTGTCTTCTGTAAAAATGAGTTGTCCTCTCCCTTATGGTTCGTAGAGACATATGTTTATATCCATGATGAGGTTAATTACATAAATGACCTTATCTAGATCTATCCTTACAGGAGTAAATATGTTATTTCCCTATCTTAGAGTTACATGAATACCCCTTATCTGGGTCTACACGTATAAGGGTAAACATAGCATTTTCCTAGGCTATAGCTCATGCTAGGCCGACCGAATGGCCTACTAGCACAATGGGCTAACTGGGCAAGGTGGGGCCACTCCCCCCCAACAAGCCTCATGATTGATAGCGCATATAGCACAAGTTATCTACACATGTAATATGTCAAAAGTGTTTTGTAACTTTTCTATACAGTGATTTCGCCGATTGTACATCCGTGGTTTTATCCCGCAAGAGTTTTTTTACATTAAATCTTTGTTATTGTTTCATATTTTGCCGTGCTTTTTATAACAAGCTTAAAATTTACAGATTATCGAACACTTTTTGCCACGTCTTCCTCTGTAACGTCCTCATTTGCAATTCAAATGGGGTAGATGATAAGCAATTTAGGTAGCAAGTGATTTGAGCGTTCGCATTTGCAAGTTGTGCGCTCAGATTTGCACATGTCAGCTAATCCTTTGCACAGATAACAACAAAGTTTGTTGCATTTGTTGCATCAAGCATTTTTTCTGATCCTACATTGGATAAGATATCGGTATACCTTAGTTCTTCTTTCATGATTGGAGAACAATTGATTAGAAAAAAGGGCCATTAGAAATTAAACATATATAGCTCTGAAAAGGCAAAAAGGAACGGAATGCATTTCGGAGTTCAGACAAGAACTGAAGAACTAAAGGTTCATTTGAAACTTAATTAGAAGCCAGCACCCCCAAATCATCTTATGATAACTAGGAGTGCTTCTGGCAGATATAAAAGAATTCGGGAATCAAAGAATTCTCCTACCCCCTAAAAACTGTATATACAGACCGAAAAATAGACTCTGAAGTCTACTTATTAAGAGGCTGAAGTAACGAAGGGCTGAAACTTTCTGTCTGCAAGAGGCTGACTACTCTGTGGTAGTAGATTTCGTCTCGTCGGTGACAGTAGTGGCAGTCACGGTGGTATGGCTCGGCTCGCCGGTGAAGGACGAGGCGGAGGAAACTGCAATTGAGGGCTTGATCTGCTCGAGCTGCCGCAGTACCTGCTGCGCCTCAGGCCGCGCCGACGGCGAAGTATCGACGCAATGCAATGCCAGTTTCAGCGTCTTTACCAGCTCCTCGCCGGTCTCCTCGCCGGCGGCCGCGTCCTTCATGAGCTCGAGGTCGAACACCTCGTTGGTCCACTCCTCCTCGACGACCGAGGCCACCCACTGTGGCAGGTCGAGCCCGTTGGTGGTGTCCCCGGGCGACTTGCCGGTGAGGAGCTCGAGCATGACCACGCCGAGGCTGTAGATGTCTGTCTTGGTGTTTGCCTTCTTCAGCTTGGAGAGCTCGGGCGCGCGGTAGCCGAGCGCGCCCGCCGCGGCGATCACGTTGGAGTTGGCCGCCGCGCTCATGAGGCGTGACAGGCCGCAGTCGGCGATCTTGGCGTTGTTGCCCTCTTCCAGGAGGATGTTGCTGCTCGTCAGGTTGCCGTGCACCATGTTCGCGTCGGCGTGCAGATAGTGCAGCCCCCGCGCCACGCCCATTGTGATGTTCATCCTCGTAGGCCAGCTCACCGGGTTGTCTGGCGCGCGAGCTGCAGTACAAGAGCAACATCCATTGCAGAGTTGTGGTAAGAGCAAAGAAGCAACTTAAAGCTATAGAAAATCTGTGAGCATTGCGGTACTGAGCAAGCGTGGTTACCATGGAGGAAAGAGGCGAGGCTGCCTTTGGGCATGAAGTCGAACACGAGGAGCTTCTCGCCCTTCGGCCCCAGGTAGTAGGCCCGGAGGGCGAGGAGGTTGGGGTGCCGGAGCTTGCCGAGCGCGTTCACCTCCGTCTCGAATTCCTTCTGGTTCTTAGCGATCTTCTCCCGGAGCCGCTTCACCGCGACGTAGCTGCTGTCCTCCATGGTCGCCTTGTACACCGTCCCGTACGTGCTCTTGCCCAGGATCTCCGCGGTCGCGCAGAGCAGGTCGTCCGCCGTGAACGAGAGTGGCCCGTCGAAGTGGACCAGCTTGCCGCCGCCGTCCCCGCCGGCGTCTTTGCCCGAGCCGGCGCCGGCGCCGGGCTTCCCGGCCTCCTTGGCTGTTGCGCCCTTGGCGCCCTTCTTGGGAGACGCGCTGTCCTTCTTGTCCTTCCTCCAGAAGATGAGGACGCAGCAGAAGAGGAGCAAGAAGAGAAAGCAGATGCCCCCGACTGCAAAGATGAGCTCCCTGTTGTTGAGCTTCCGCGTCGGCCGCTGCGACAGAGGCGGAGGAGGAGACGGCAAGGTCACCGGAGAGGAAGCGGAAGTGCAAATGGCGGATCCATTGAACCCACAGAGCTGAATGTTCCCTACGAACGAGCTGGAATTGAACTTGTTGGAAAGAGCCACAGGCACAGGCCCTGAGAGGTTGTTGTAGGACACATTGAAAGAGCTAAGATCAGCAAGGCTGCTCAACGACTCTGGAATCCCTCCGGTGAGGTTGTTCTCCGACACGTCGAGCGACGACAGTGCCGAGAGGTTCCCGACCGTCGCCGGAATCTCCCCATCGAGGACATTTCTCCTCAGGGACAGCTTGGTCAGGTTCTTGAGCCCATCAATGGCATCGGGTATGTGCCCTCCAATGTCATTGCCATCGAGGTTGAGCTCTACTAATGAGGTGAGGTTGCAGAGTGAGACAGGGAGGCTACCACCTAACAGATTGTCAGAAAGTTCCAGCCTTTGGAGCCTTGAGAGGCTCCCAATTCCATCAGGGATGCTTCCACTGATCAAATTGTTGCTCAGAGAAAGATCATGGAGCATCCCGAGATTGCCAATGGAGGATGGCACCTCGCCGCTGAGATTGTTATTGTGGAGGCGAAGTGATTCGAGGAAAGGGAGAGAAGTGAGGCTGCTCGGCACAGCACCAGAGAGGTTGTTGTACGCGAGGTTGAGCCTGTAGAGCCTAGTGGCGTTGGCGAGAGAGGAAGGGATAACCCCGGAGAGGAAGTTGCCGCTGAGGTCGAGCGTCTGCAGGAGCGCGCAGCCGCCGAGCCCTGGCGGCACGGCGCCGGCGAAGCGGTTGTTGAAGAGGTAGACGCCGCGGAGGTCGCGGAGGAAGCCGAGGGAGGCCGGCACCTGCCCCCCGAGCGCGTTGTCGTGGAGGCTGAGCTTGCGCAGTGACGTGAGCTGGCCGATCTTGTCAGAGAGCACGCCGGCGAGGCCCTTGAACGGGAGCTGGATGGCGACGACCTTGCCGCGCACGCACTTGACGCCCGCCCAGGCGCCCGAGCACGCGCCCAGGCCCGTGCCGTTCCACCCGCGCAGGAGGCCGCGCGGGTCCACCAGCGCCTGCCGGATCGCCTGCAGCCCCTGCAGGTCCGCCTGCGCGACCACCACGCCGTCCGGTGCCTGCCCGCGGGCCGGCACCGCCGCCTCCTGCAGCAGTAGGAGCAGCAGCAGTGACAGCACACGGAAACCTCTCGATCGAGCATTGCATTGGATGCGTATTACATCCATGGCTACTAGCCTACTAACAACTAGCTACCGCTAGCTCTAGGATCTATCAATCAATCCGTCCTCCTACCTAGCTAGCTAGGCGCTCTTTTCTCGAGTCCTTGGTTCCTGCGAGGGGAAAGCAATAGTACCGCACTATATATAAGCGGGTACTGGTCAGAAGAGAGGAAAGGAGGGAATAATTAAGCTAACGAATTCAATCCAGATGCGCTAACTAACGGCTAGCTCGCCGGGACCGAAGCCCAGTCCAGCACTACGGTGGGTGAGCCTGACAGCGTGGCCCCCGCGCGCCAGGCTCAGGCCGGAAAGAATCGAATCTTTATCTCATTCAGTGCGAGGGCACGAGGAGTTAAGCCCCCGGATTCTAGCTGCGGGCTGCACCCTGTCCTGCGTCAACGCCAACGGCTACCTCCCCGGCAGGGTGCCCCGCCGGGCAGCGAGCACGTGCGCCGGAGTTTAGCAGTGAAAGCAGCGACTGAATTAAATGACAATAGAGAAGTGGGGGAGAGAGAGAGAGAGAGATTTGGGAGGGGTAGACAACGAAAGGAGCAAAGCACGTGGAAAAGGACAGCTCGAGGTGTCGGCCGACGTGCCGCTGGACGTGGATCCCCACGGCCGGCGGTTGACGCGCCGGGGGGCTGCGCGGCACGGCCGGAGGAGCATCATTTCGTACCGGAAAGGCTGTGAGATTTTGCTGCATAGCCCTGCCTGCGCTTTGTCAACAGCTGCCTGGTACCAGCGAGCAGCGACCACTCGATCAGGTGCACGGATACATATGGTATCACGTGCTGGAGCAATGTGCACAGCGCAGGCCATGGAGTAATGTGCTTCGTGTCCCGGCGTCCGTCCGTCCATGCCCATCCTTCCATTCCACTGTGTACTTTTGACCATGCCGGCCTCTTAAATAGGCTTGGCAACGGCCGGTAGCCCAGTAGGTGCTGATACCTATGCAAGGAACGGACTTCGTAAGATGGGATGGAAAGGGCGATCAGAAGCGGCAGCTCTCTGCAGAGGGTGTGGCTCCTGAAGAAATGGAGGGGATCGGAATCGGAGAGGAATGATAGGACATAAGCCACATCGTCCAGTGCAACGCACCAGAGGACGGAACTGGTTGAGATTCTAGGATGTCAGTCACCATCTGTCTTCTGAAATGGGCCGGATGGCCATGGCCGTGAGCCACTTCCTGGTTATCACCGTAATCTTATCAGTCCAACACAAGGATTTTTGGCAAACACTAACGCTCAAAGCATAGATTAACAAACATGATTCACCAACAGGGAAAAATTGGTGATCCACCCAGTCCTTGAATAAGAAACTAATAAGAACTGCATTTACAGATGATCTGGTCTACCAAACGAGCCAAGAGAACGGAGGTTTGGCTACAATGCAGAGAGCAGCCACTAGCTAAGAAAGTGAGCATTACAGATATTTGATGGCATCTTCAGGAAGACCTCAAGCATGAAGGTGTGGATGTACATCGATCAAAATTTCAATTCCTCATCTACATCTGACAAGCTATCTGGTGGATCATATACAGTCATATCGGGGAAAAGTTCCAGAAAATCCTGTTTTATCTTCTCCCTCAGCTCAGGATATGGAATCAGGCCTTTCAAGATAACCCGGAACGGCAAGGAGAGAGGTGGGTCTGGAGAGTGTCAAGGACACTAGAGATAGAATAAAAATTGTATTATTTCTTTTCTTATATGTCTCATTTTTCTTATCTACATATGACATATTCCCATGTAATATCCCCTTGTACTCCATTTATATATTGCCCATTAGATCTCTTCAATATACACACAATATTCATAACATGGTATCAAAGCGAGTCATATAAGGAAAGGAATAATACAATTCCTATTATATCTCTAATACCCTTAACATCCCCCTCAAATGCAAGACGTATGCAATAGTATTACGTAGTGTACAAGGTGCAGAAGACGTGCGGCGGTCTTAGAAGCTTGAAGCGCGAGAAGGCGGTGGGAGTGTGAGGGAGGGGGTGTGAAGAGAGGGGAGAGGAGGTTTTGAGGGAGTGTGATTTTTTTCCTGCTGCTAGTAGATATGTTCTTTTGAGTCAGTCTTCGAGTTATTTTTCTTTTGAGTCTTTCGTTGCGTCCATCCAAGTCCGTAGTTTCTAATTTTTTAGTTCGTCCAAGCCATGCGAGTCCACAAACTTATTATCAGTCATAGAAGTATAGAAATTTTTTTTGCATGGCAGCAGCCGCCGCTCTACTCTCTGAGCCGCATGCAGATCGTAGAACTCGTTATGATGCCGTCGCTTCTCTAGCCGCCGCTCTACTCTCTAAGTCACGTGCAGATCGTAGAAGTCAGGATATTACACCCGTCTGCGGTTATACAGTCGATGACTGTGTTGTGCCTGACTATTCTCGTATAACTGGGTATGTGGGAGTAATCGCTAGTGCTATTGACATAACTCGCTATATAACAAATATGCTTATTTCCACGGTTCCTGTGATCTCTATCTCTGATCAGTATCAATGTTTTCAATAACCTAGTTTCGTTGCAATTAACCGGTGTCAATTACTTGTTTGCATTACTTGTCATTTACTCACCGTGTTGCGACAGTTGTTGAGTTCTTACTGAGATTTCCAAATCTCACGTTTGCTCTTTTCATTCTTAGGTAAAAGACCAGTGGAGTGATATCATCATGCATGGGTTGGAGCACCCGAGTTTTCAGCACTATGACTTGTCACTATTTGTTATTTCATTTGTTCTTCATTTGGTTAGAAGTGGATCGGTCCCATGTTTTAAACATTTATTTCAGCTTCCTTTTGTTCTCTTTTAAAGTACTTTTAAAGCTTTAATTCCTTGCGATTTATATTGTTGTTTTTATTCTTTACTTTGGCGATAACGTTCCACAATAGTATCTCATAATGAAATGTGATGTGCTACAAACATACCCAACAAATAGGACCTGACAACTAGCAAGTGTACCAAAAGCCTTTAACAGAATCACTGCTTTTGAATACCAGTACCACCCAACCCAATTCCTTACAAACTCTACAGTTAAAAAGCACTACTTACCAATTCAAACAGCACCGGGATTCTACATCAAAATCTGTACATGACATAGGTCTGCATAAATACAGCATTAAAAGCCCTGCTCTACAATTCAGGTTAAGCATCACCCTTTTGGTGCAATTAAAGAGTCGGATCCTCTAATTCATCAGAACCACTAATTGCCTACTTCAACATGCAATCAAGTTAACAATTAAAATACATCACAGGCCATTTCAGCTACTTTGCAGTTGAAACACCACAGCAATCCCATATTGCAAGCTATTTCCCGCAGAGACAGCATCGAAACCATAAGTTATATAAGTTTCAGTTAGGTCGATCGTACTACAGAAGAAAGCCATAGTAAGCAAGATGTACTCGCATACCAAACATAAAAGCGAGCAACATTATCGGAGGTGGAAGCGGAACCTTCATGGAGAGGAGGACGTGGTCCTGGCGGAGCAGCTCGGCGAGGACGGCGAGGAGGTCGGTGCGGAGGAGACGCGACACGTGCGAGCGCATGAACCGATCCAACCGCGGGTTGCCTCCGGCAGGGGGCAGCGCCGCGAGCCGCTTGAGCTGCGCCACCGCCATGAGCCCCTCCTACCCCATCTCCTTCTTCCGCCGCCATATCGACAGGCTCGGGCTCGACGCAGCCGCGACAGCGCACAGACTCCGGTGGAGGAGTTCACCTGCGGCGGCTGCCGGCGGTAGGGTTTGGAGGAGGCGGTGGTGATGGCGGCGCGGGAGGAGACGGGGAAGCATTCTGGGACCGGTGGAGGGAGCGCAAGGGACGTGTAACTTTACGCCCCGCACACTCCACCGGTTTCAGCTTTACGTAATGAGAGTGCGAACGCAGAAACTCCTACAAGCATGGGCCGATCGGCCGATCCAACCCAACAATGTGACGAGAAACCCAAACCGATCCAAGCAAACTGTAGCCCGATGAACTAGCCCAACTTTGCTCGCCTTACGAGTTGCGTGGGCTTCAACTCGTTTGGACGCAATCCAGGACCCCCATAGTCGACTATGGAGCAGAAAACTAGGCAAGTACTAGTGAGCTCGAGCTATAACGGGCCCGGAGTCTGAGCTAGTTTCTTTGCATCTCCTTCTGGCTCTATGAGGTCCGACTCCACAAGGCCCAAACATCTTTAGCCGAGGCTCCACACACCTTCATAATTAGGGCATATAAACAAGCGTAGCAAAAATTGAGAAAATCTAAAGAACGCTACAGCGTTCCAATGCATTTTGACGGTGCAGCCTGTGGCCGTTCGATCTAATCGCTATCGCACATATCCTAAAGCATTCCCTCAACAATCTATCGTTTTGTGACTCTCTGCGTACCATTCACGGGTTCCTCGTTCGAGCTCTCTCTCTCTCTCCTCACGCTGCTGCTCATGAGGAACGATGTTGTCTGCTCATCGGAACTACCCATATGGTGTTGACGCGATAGCGAGTAGCCATCGCCGCCGTCCTGCTGGTCCCTTGCGCCTACGGTGCTCCCGCCACAGCTCTCCATAAACTCCTCATTCGAGCTCTTTTCTCTCGTCACGCTGCTCCTCCCTCATGTGGAACGATGACGCCCTATTCGACGGTGCCGGTGCCATGTGGGGAGTACTGTGTGAGCGACATGCTATTGTGCCCGGCGAAAGCAAGCAGCTTTGAGCCGAACTGGCTGTATGGTTCCATGATGGGCGCCGAGCTGCAGGTACTCGTACCATGCGAAGTCGACGGAGACCATCGATGTCGCCATGATGGACGTGCAGGGCGGCACGACAAGGGTTCATTATGTGCCGGATCCAATGGCATGGAAACCTTGCATATTTTGATGAAGTGATGGCTAATGTTCAGTGAAGTCATCATGTATTGTATCTTCCAGGGCTATCTTTGAATGAACACATACATTGGATGGGATGAGTGTCTAAAATTTGAGTGTATTTTAGCATCACAAATAGGACTCAAGTGCTCCTTAATCATTTTTTCTCACTTGATTCCGAAAACTATATGAGGTTCTCCCTAGACACAACATATCCGTTGAAAAAGTCTAAACCATATTCCCATCTAAGTTTTATAAAGTTTCTGGAGATTTCTTGATTAAGTTTTATGAGGTTTCATAACTAAATTTTATGGTATTTCATTAAGTTTCATAAAGTTTTAGGAGGTTTCATGCCTAAGTTGACTAAGTTTCATAAGGTTTTATGTTTAAGTTTTATGGTGTTTTATGATGTTTTATAATATTTTTCTATAGCGGATTCATGAAATTGAAAGTTTTTATAGCGGATTCATGAAGTTGAACTCCAAGTTTTATGAGATTTCATAAAGTTTCAGGATATTTCATGACTAACTTTCATGAGGTTTCATGACTAAGTTTCATGGTATTTTATAAAAGTTTCAGGAGGTTTCATACCTAAATTGACTAAGTTTCGTAAGATTTTATGTTTAAGTTTTATGGTGTTTCATGAGATTTCATAATACTTTTTTTGTAGCGGATTCATGAGGTTGAACTTTAGATTTTATAAGGTTTCATAAAGTTTCAAAAGGTTGGTTATATTAGAGATAGGAGAGAGAGATTGGTTAGGGATAGATTTTTTTAGGGTGCTACAGTAACCATGTCCCAAAAAATCTTTTGGGGATATAAAGAGCCTCAAAAAAATTAGCGCATATATATTCTTCCAACAAATACGCATCATGCGTCACAAAAAAAAAGTATTCATCATGCGGGCATATGCTATTTCCTAATGCCAATTACGTTAGGAAAAGTAGTCATACAAGTTTGGACAAAAAAAATGTAGGGCAAATTTTATTTCACAAAGCAGTTCTAAACGCTTTTCACAAAGGCCATTGTACTGGTGATGGGGAAAAGGTGTTGTACGCATTTTTGTTGTTTATGAAGGAAAAAAAAACCACACTACGAACAAGCAAACATGTAGGGTTTATGACATCGCTCCTCCAGTCAGAAAGATGGGAGGGTATATATGTCGATAGTACCTGAACTAGGATTGTAAGAACTATGAATGATTTGCATCCTTGATCTGATCGAACAAGCTTTAATAATAATCCAAATCCAAATAAATGTAGTAAAGTTCTATCCATTGAGCTGCTCCCTTCCCTTGTGAGCTGTGACCACTCTTCCAAGTAGAGGTACTGTATTGAGCCCCCACTCGCAGTGCATGCATGGTCCGGTTGGCGCCATTAGATTAGGATCTGTTCTTTTCAGCTGCGGCTTATGATTTTTGGTTGAAATTTTTGAATTTTGGCTGTTTACAGTACAGATTACGGAGAGACAGGTACTCATTTACGATTTTAGCAGGTACAGATGTTGAGCTTTTAACGTATAGATCGTTTAACCTGTAAACTCCGTCTTAAGAAAATACTCCGTTTAAAAGTTAGGTACTGTAGCAAAAGCCAAAAACCGCCGGCTTCGGAGGAAAAGAACAGGCCCTAAAGGACGGCCGGGCCGGGCAGAGAAAAGTTCTGGTCCAAGTATGCGTACACGGCGGGAAACAGGGTGGATCGGTCACGAGCTCGTGGGTCGTGATGTTGTAGTTGGGACTTGGCGCGGCGGAGTGTAATCTGATGTTGGATTAATTGGGTTTTGGCCCATTTAATTTAGCAATTAATCAAATGAAATTCCTAGGCCCACATGGAAAAACTGTTTAGTACCATATGGAGAATTGAATGGGAGTTACACCACTTTAAAAGGTGGAATGTGGTAACTCCCTTGTGAAATTGAGAGAGCCAATACGCTGCCGCTCGCTCTTCGCCGCCCGCCACGCCGAGCCGTGCGGTGCGGTGCGTGTGTGTGTGTGTGCGCGGCGCACGCAGCGATCGGGTGCGGACGCGCTTTTCTTTATCTATTCGAAAATCAAACGCACCGACTCGCGGTAAATATCATTAACGAATGGATGGCGATAGCGGTGCGATTCGAGTGGGTTATGACTGCATTATTTTGATTCGCCCTTCGTTTTCTTTGTTACAGGCGCCTCTTCGTTTTTGCGATTCTGGCGCCTCTTCATTTCTTCTCCATACGAAGGATATAAAAGATCGATTGCTTTTGTTGTCGCTATCGTAATCTCCGGTCCGAACCTTGCGCGAAGGCTCGGGCGGTAGGCCTCAAACTCCGTCCGTCGAGTACCGCACGGTAGACGGGCGATCAAGTTTTGGGAGCGCATTGGCGCGACTACTCATTCTGTGACTTCGTCTTCATCACGGTGGCGAGCGCTCGCGATCTTGCCGCGAACATCTTCACGCATCACGCCCGTCCCGCATCAAGCCTCGATCGACTACATCGAATAGGCCATCATGTCGATCGATGGTAACGGCGCATCCGGTGTCACCGACACCGCCCCGCCCGAGGGTATAACACGAACTCTCCTCGATGTATTCATTAAATACCGTGAATATGTTAATAGGTGTTCTTTGTTAGCTTGTTCATTAGCGAATATGAATACATGATTGTTGAATCACTCATGCTCTTGTATGTCATGTTATATATACTTAATTTCGGATTAAAATATGCCGAAAATTGACTATATATCCAACATCTGAGTACGATTTATTTTCCTATTGAATTTTTTCGATGTGAGTTATGTCTTATGGATACGATTTATGGTTTTAGCTCTAGCGCGAACATTTATGTGAACAAATTTGCGTCGTCGCTTAAGCCGCACCCTCCGTTTGATGGTTCAAATTTTAAGAGATGGCGTGCACGTGCGATCCTGTGGTTTACTGCCATGGAATGTTTTCATGTTGCACAAGGCAAGCCCGCCGAGCCTCTATCTGCCGAGGATGAACGCAAGTTCAATTTAGCGGATAACTTGTTTCGAGTGCACTTGTCAACATCTTGGCGAGATAACATTGTGGATGTGTACATGCATTTGCTGCGGGCAAAGAGATGTGGGATGCACTTGAGGCCAAGTTCGGAGTTTCCGATCTTGGCGGTGAGTCAGTATGTCATGGAGCGGTTCTATGACTACAAGATGGTCGATGATCGATTACGTAGTAGAACAAGCTCATGAGATTCGTGCGCGGCAAAGGAGCTTGAGAATAATAAGTGCGAGTTACGGACAAGTTTGTGGTGGCGGTATTATCGCCAAGTTACCACCTTCTTGGTCATATTTTGCTACCTCTCTAAAACACAAGAGGCGGGGAGTTCGGTTACCGATCTCATTGGTACTCTTGGTGTTGAAGAGAAGGCGAGGGCAAAAGATACTCGTGGCAAGAAAGTTGTCACGAGGAGGTTCTAGTGCCAATTTGGTGCGAAGAAGAACCCTCGGGCTATCCACAATAAGAAGAAAATAAGCCTTTTGTCAAGCCCAAGGCCGCATCTTGAATTTAAGAAGAAAGGCAAAGGAAAGGGCATCTGCTTTGTGTGCGGTGATCCCGCCATTGGGCTAAGGATTGTCCGACCGCAAGGATAAGCGTAAGAAGTCCGCCAACATGGTTATTAGTGATCTTGGAGGAACATCGGGTATGGTAATTATTTACCTACAGTTCTTTCGGTTTGTCAATCACACGAGTGGTGGGTTGACACCGGTGCTAATATTCATGTGTGCCGATATTTCCTTGTTTTCATCTTATCGAACTGTCGAGGTTGCTCCTTGTTGATGGGGAACGGATCGCATGCAGTTGTTCATGGTGTTGGTACGGTCAATCGAAGTTTACCGGAAAGATCGTGCGGTGAAGAACGTCAAGATGTCCCTCAATAAAGAAGAATCTCGTCGTGGATCTCTCTGTGTAGAGATGGTTTTAAGCTTACATTCGAGTCCAATAAATGTGTCGTGTCTAAGTATGGAACATTTGTTGGTAAAGGTTATGAAAGCGGAGGCTTGTTTCGCTTCTCTTTGATGGATTCCTATAATAAAATTGTGAACCATGTGTAACGATGATGATGAATCCAATGTTTGGCATTCACGACTTTGTCATGTTAACTTTGGGTGTATGACGCGCTTAGCTAATATGAGTTTAATCCGAAATTCACTTTGGTCAAAGGTTCTAAGTATCATGCGTGTGTTCAATCGAAACAACCTCGCAAGCCTCACAAGGCGACAAAAGAGGCGAGGAATTTGGCACCGTTAGAACTCATTCATTCCGATTTGTGCGAGATGAATGGCGATTGACTAAAGGTGGAAAGAAATATTTCATGACGCTTATAGATGATTGCACTAGATTTTGCTATGTGTATTTATTGAAAACAAAAGATGAAGCATTTGACTACTTTAAGATCTATAAAGCGAGGTAGAAAACCAACTTGAGAGGAAAATCAAGCGGGTAAGGTCCGATCGTGGGGAGAGTATTTTCTAATGAGTTTACTTCATTTTGTGAGGAACATGGAATTATTCATGAGAGGCGCTCTCTATTCTCCGAATCAAGCGGGGTTGCCGAAAGAAAGAACCGCACTCTAAGCGATTTGGTTAACGCCATGTTAGACATCTGCGGGACTTTCTAAGGAATGGTGGGTGAGGCTATATTGACCGCGTGTCATGTCACGAATAGAGTTCCTACAAAGAACAAAAAGTAACACCATTCGAGGAATGGGAAAAGAAGAAGTTGACTCTCTCATACTTGCGACTGGGGATGCTTGGCCAAAGTTAACGTGCCAATTGTCAAGAAGCGTAAACTTGGACCAAAACCGTAGATTGTGTATTTCTTGGTTATGCTATGCATGCAGCGTGGGTTATAGGTTCTTAATTATAAAACTGGAGTACGACGCGTGCGTGTTGGTACAATCATAGAGTCCGAGATGCTACATTTTTGAGAATGAATTTCCTATGAAATGTGATGTACCTAGCTCATCTAGTCAAGAATCTATAATTTCCTTGATTCTTTTGTGCCGATAAAACATGTTGAGCAAGCGCTATGGAAAATCACGAGGAGGATAATAATGAAGTTACTCGAAGAGTAAGAGATGAGGATTGCAAAATCCTTTGGTGATGATTTCATTGTATACCTCGTGGATGACACTCCAAGAACCATTGAAGAGGCATATTCTTCTCGACTCGACTCTTGGAAGGAAGCGATGCGGAGTGAGATGGATTCTATTATGTCTAATGGAACTTGGGAGGTTGTTGACCGTCCTTATGGGTGTAAACACAGAGGATGTAAATGGGTTTTCAAGAAAAGCTTAGGCACGATGGTACAATTGAAAAGTACAAGGCAAGGCTTGTGGCCAAGGGTTATACTCGAAAGAAGGCGAGGACTTCTTTGATACTTATTCACTGTTGTCCGATTGACCACAATTCGAGTACTACTTGCCTTGGTCGCTTCCTATGGTCTTCTCGTTCATCAAATGGATGTTAAGACAGCTTTCCTAAATGGAGAGCTAGAGGAGGAAATTTATATGGATCACCAGACGGGTTTGTGGTAGAAGGTCAAGAAGGAAAGGTGTGCAAGTTGTTAAAATCTTTGTATGGCCTAAAGCAAGCACCTAAGCAATGGCATGAGAAGTTCGACAGAACATTGACATCTCTTGGCTTTCTTTGTGAATGAAGCCGACGAGATGTGTGTACTATCGCTATGGTGGAGGAGAAGGAGTGATCTTGTGCTTGTATGTTGATGACATATCGATTTTTGGGACCAACCTCAATGTGATTGAGGAGGTCAAGGACTTTCATCCAAAAGTTTTGAGATGAAAGATTTGGGAGTGGTGATGTGATTCTTAACATTAAGCTCTTGAGAGAAGGTGATGGTGGGGTTACACTTGTGCAATCCCACTATGTGGAGAAGGTCTTGAGTCGCTTTGGTTATAGTGACCGCAAGCACGCTTCTACCCTTATGATCCTAGTGTGTTATTGAGGAAAACCAAGAATAATAAGGGATCAATTGAGATACTCCCATTATTGGCTCATTAATGTATTTAGCTAGTGCTACAAGGCCCGACATCTCGTTTCTTTGTGAGCAAGCTAAGCCGATTTGTTTCAAACCGGAGATGATCATTGGCGTGCTCTTGAGAGAGTGATGCGCTATCTAAAGGCAACCATGAGTTACTGGCATTCACTATCTTTGGGTACCCAAAGGTCTTGGAGGGCTCTGATGATTCAAATTGGATCTCGATGTCGATGAGATAAAAGCCACGAGTGGATATGTGTTCACACTTGGAGGTGGTCTTGTTTCTCGAAGTCTTGCAAGCGACCATCTTAACGAGGTCAACAATGGAAGCGTAACTCACGGCATTAGATACCGCCACTGTTGAGGCTGAGTGGCTTCGTGAAGTCCTTATGGATTTGCCGGTAGTTGAAAAACCAATACCGGCTATCCTGATGAACTGTGATAATCAGACTGTAATTATCAAGGTGAACAGTTCTAAGGACAATATGAAGTCATCTAGGCATGTTAAGAGGCGGTTGAAGTCCGCCGAAAGTCGAAAAACTCCGGAGTGATAGCATCGACTATGTCCGAACCTAAGAATCGCGAGACCAATTTACAAAGGGTTTATCACGTAATGTGATAGATAGTGCATCGAGTGAGATGGGTGCGAGACCCACATGAGTCATACCACGGTGGTAATTCGTTCTACGTGATCGGAGATCCCGTGAAGTAGAATGGTGAAACAAGTCGTTGGTTGATCGGGAGGAGAGACCTTACAGGCTCATTTCTTCAATGATGCGCTTCTTTCCTATTCGTATGGCGAGTTGGTTTTACCTTAATGTGATCCGAGTGGCTTATTTAAGCGAGATGTCGTCCCCTGTGCCATCTTAGAAGGAACACACCTATATGAGTTCGATCGCCGGTCACGATCTATGCGATTTGGGTGATCTCTAGATACTCATGAATAGGCTTGGAGTATGACTTATACGCCCAACCGGAGGGATGCTTTAGGCGACCTAGTACTAGTAAAGGAATCGGGAAAAGCTTGTTCACACAAAACTGTCAATTCAAGGCATAGTCCATTGTTCGATTGTGGATGAGTGTAACTCCTTTCCTAGGTGGATGTTCAACTTACGGTCTCCATCGAAACATCGGTATATCAAACAACAAAGAATCGAGAGCAGTTCCGTGTGCCTTGAAATTTGGTGGGGATTGTTGGATTAATTGGGTTTTGGCCCATTTAATTTAGCAATTAATCAAATGAAATTCCTAGGCCCACATGGGAAAAGCTGTTTAGTACCATATGGAGAATTGAATGGGAGTTACACCACTTTAAAAGGTGGAATGTGGTAACTCCCTTGTGAAATTGGAGAGAGCCAATACGCCGCGCTTCGCCGCCGCCCGCCACGCCGAGCCGAGCCGTGCGTCGCGTCGCGGTGCTTGTCTTGTGCGGTGCGGTGCGGTGCGTGTGCGTGTGCGTGTGTGTGCGCGGCGCACGCAGCGTGATCGAGTGCGGACGCGTTTTTCTTTATCTATTCGAAAATCGAAACGCACCGACTCGCAGTAAATAGCATTAACGAATGGATGGCAGTAACGGTGCAGTTACGAGTGGGTTATGACTGCAGTTATTTTCGAATAATGGCTGCAGTTATTCTGGCCCTTCGTTTTTGCTGTTACAGAGCGCCTCTTCGTTTTTGCAGTTACGAAGCGCCTCTTCATTTCTTCTCCATACGAAGGATATAAAAGATCGATTGCTTTTTTTGTCGCTTGCTATCGTAATCTCCGGCCCGTAACCTTGCGCGCGAAGGCTCGGGCGAGTAGGCTCAAACTCCGTCCGTCCGAGTACCGCACGGGTAGACGGGCGATCGTTTTTGGGAGCGCATTGGCGCGACTACTCATTCTGTGACTTCGTCTTCATCCTGGTGGCGAATCGCCGCGATCATCGCATCGCGAACATCTTCACGCATCACGCCCGTCCCGCATCAAGCCTCGATCGACTACATCGAATAGGCCATCATGTCGACTGATGGTAACGGCGCATCCGGTGTCACCGACACTCGCCCCGCCCGAGGGTATAACCGAACTCTCCTCCGATGTATTCATTTCGTGTTGTGAATATGTTAATAGGTGTTCTTTGTTAGCTTGTTCATTAGCGAATATGAATACATGATTGTTGAATCACTCATGCTCTTGTATGTCATGTTATATATACTTAATTTCTGGATTAAAATATGCCGAAAATTGACTATATATCCAACATACAGAGTACAGTACTTATTTTCCGGTGAATTTTTTCGACTGTGAGTTATGTCTTATGGATACGATTTATGGTTTTTAGCTCTAGCGCGAACATTTATGTGAACAAACCGAATACCGATAAGTTGCTTTAAAAATATTATCCAGATAAGTCACTTCGAAATAATGATGGAGAAACTGACCAATTTATTTGATTGGGAGACTATAAATCATAAATTATATGCTAAAAAGAAGGAGAACTTGGACTCCTCGCTTGCGCTCTCATCACCACCCTTGTGTCCAGCGGCCTTACGCTGCCCCTGCGCTGCGCAAGTGGCCTTTCAACTTGCAAAACTTGATGATTTTCTTTTTTTTTGCGAGGAAAAGGACTCGTTGATCTATTATTACGACCTCTTCCGCTACGCATTTCTGCCATAAACACCACTAAGATGGTGTTCATTATGACTTATTTTTGATAGCTTATGACTAAAAAGCACTGTAGCTGGTTGAAAAAACACTGTAGCGGACAGAGGCTTATTTGACATAATTAAAATTAAAAAATTAAAAAAATATAAAAAATATGTTAGCCCATCACAGACAACGCAAACGAATACGGAAAAAAAAAGAACCGGCAAAAAAGCTCAAAAAAACCAAAAGTTCAGAAAAAAACAAAATTATGAATAGTGAAAAATAAGCTAGAAGTCAGAAGCTGAAGCCGAAACGAGCGGGCTAATTCGGTTCAAAATTCACTACTGGGGACGTAGAAAACGAGTTAGCTAGGGTAGCTCGTGTGTCTCTGCGTAGGAAACCGTTTTCTGTCGAGCGCTTCTGTCATGGATCCTGTGGGTTGTCGTTTTTTGCTACAGTAGCCAGACCTGAGCTCCCCAGGGTATGATGGTGCTCATGGGGACAGAGACAAAACATCGACAGAAGAAGCAAACAGTTCCATTGGAAATTTGTAACACTAGTATTTTACTAGTTTTTGTCATGGGTACTTGCAAAATGCCGTCATGTATAAGCGTGGCTGGAAAGAGACCGCACTGTTATTTTTATCGTAAACAGAAGAAGGTCATTTCGGCTTCCTTCCTTTAAGTCCATCATGGTCCATGCATGTGTCAGTTTTTTTTTCAGCCAGGTCGACCGAGTCCTGAGGCAGTATTGTTTCATTTTTCAGTGAGGTCAACCGAATCCTGAGCCAGTATTGGCCAGAAATTAAATTGAGGCATCTTTGAAGTATATCCCCCCAAGTCCTCTTGGTCTCTACATTGTAGATAAGATAGTGAGACTGTTCTTTTTGGCTGCGGCTTATGGCTTTTGGCTGCGGTTTGTGACTTTTAGATTGTTTGTACGAGAAATTACAGAGTAATAGAAACTCACATGTGATTTTTGCCAATATAAATGAAGTCAGTAAAGTATATACTACAATTAACTAGTAGACTCTATCTTGAAAAAAATACTCCATTTACAAGCTAATTACTGTAGAAAAGCCGAAAAAACAATTTTTAGAAGCTGAAAAGAACAAGGCCAGTATTGAGTGCAGCGCTACCTATGGAGATTCTATCATAGATAACTTGATCCCGTCTGTTGTTATCTGCAACGAATACCGTATATCATCTGGCACTGTATAAATACAAAGTACCATTGGACCAAAATACAATACAAGAAGACTGAATAAATAAATGCATTAACAAGTTCCATTCTAGTGAACTTCAACTCACAAATTTTACAATTTCATACACTTTAAGTACATACAAAAGATCACACACACCTGTGTCCATACATATAAATAAATACAACATGATACAATCACAATTGGCGAGCTCCTTTGAGATCATTAGAGCTATCACAATCTGTAGTAGCTGGACCAAGCACCTGTAGGGAGAATCAATAACTGGAAATAGAGAAGAACCAAATCAACCAAATTAGTAAAGCCAACATTGTCGTCAGAACCCTTTTTAGGAATACAGTATTGGGCGATTAGCTCATCGAGATACCAGACCATCTGAGGCCAGTCGAGAAGATAGTGAAAATCTCTTGGCACATAGATCACGAATATAGTGAAAATAACTAGATTACCCCTAATCATTGTCTCTAAACACTGTATTCAATGCATATATAGAGAATAGTAAGTAAACTATATATTTATTAGGGGTATAAAGCGAACATCATACTAATTTTGTACTGTAACATGAAATACGCCTTATATTTATGGACAAAACCATTCAAAAAATACACCCTATAAACTTGGACGAAAAGAGCACGCCACAATGGGTATTTAGATTATCTAGGGATTTTCACATGCAAAGTCTCAATTGGACTCAGGGCCATGATAAGCCTGGTGCTTATATTTAGTGCAGTTGAGTGTCCGGTAAAGGTGCGTTCGGCCCGATCTACAACTAGAGATACCCTAATCGGGTGAAGGTATAATATACAAAAATAGAGGAAAAGTTATGTACTCTGATTTGAACATCTCATCTAAGGAAATGCAGAGAATCATTTGCAATAAAAATAAGAGTGACTATGGGTAAAGCAGTATAAGCCTGCATAGTGATATATAAACTATGAGAATTCATGTCTGTCTTCTGAATTAGAGGCTACGGGAACCAAATGAGGGTTCTATCTTATCATGCAAGTGATCAGTAGATTTCTAAATTTAAAATATAATATCTTTTCCAACATAAAAACACTTATTTTTGAGATGATATGAAATGAGATAGAATACAGGGAGATATTGGTTAATATTCATAAAATTGCATATTTGTTATTAATACTTGCTGAGTACTATTGTACCCATCCTTGCTATTATTCTTTCTTATTAAGAGACTAGTCCGTTCGGAACAAACGATGCCTCCGCAGAGGACAGCTATGTCAGCCGTAGGGGTTGACCCTGAGTATGATGTGTATGAGGTGTATGCCTTATATGAGACATGGAACGGGTAATCGACTTGTTCTTTTAGGTTGCAGTTTATTAGTCTAATAAATAGTAATTGCTGAGAGAAACTAAAAGCCGCTGAAAAACAAAAGAATAGTGCCAACATGCAACTATTAGATGGTATGTGGGACCTAAGGTATATTAGCAAGCTTTTATCTGTAATTTCAGTACTTATATAATTATTGATTAGAAGTACTTCTGTTTCTAGTGGTATTGTAATAAGCAGGCAATTGTTTTAGCACTGTTAAAGATTTTAACTCTATGTGGCCCTAGTATTGTAATATTACTATACTGTCTCTAATTATTATTCTGTTATAACACTTGATGTGGCTTATTAATCGATAAAACAAGAAGTTATTTTGTTTTGTTAGGTAATAATTATATATTGATGTTATTTGCTAAGATAGTGATGGCATAAGTCGCCAAAGTATTACTACGGTGCACGTGAAAAGAAACATGTACATGACTTTCCCCTCCGTGATTCACAATTGGACATAACTAAACACCTCGATGCTCATTCGTTACCACTACATGCTAGTAGTATAGTATTATGCGAAGTACAACGCTGGTGGTCCTTTCATCTGAAGAAAAGGGCGGAGCACAAGTTGACGAGGGTGCATGTCCCTCATATAATAACTAGTATAGAGAGATTTATCTGCTAACCGTCCCTGATACGATGTTTAGTATAATTTATTTTATAATAGAAAATACAGTATTCATTATTAGGTGATGAAAAATAACAAGAACGATTATTAATAATCATAAAGCGTAGGGGGGGTCACGACGACGGAAAGCAACGGGACAAGGGGGCGATATTAAAACGGGGCGTCCAGGGCGAGCGCCGGGGGGGATAAACCTCCTCTCAACCAACTTGCCCGGCCACTTTCATTACATTATTACACGAAGAAATCTTTCGATTAAACTGTACTAGTATTCACGCCGGCCGGCCCGATCCCCTCGGTTTCCCACCTTAATCAAACCCCGCTCGCATCAAGCCACGCAGGTTGCTTGCCCACTTGCGGCTAAATTCTCACGAAAATCCATGAGAGGAGCGGTAGTTGGTAGCACTAGTGTAAAATCTTCGTGTATTTAAGCACTAGATAAAAAATACAACATATATTCTATAATATAGTCTAGATGAAATTCACTTTGACTACTAAATCGTGGAAAGAAAGATATTTTAATGGGAAGGTGGAAAGATTCAGTGTAGATCTTTTGGAACCACATGTTAGCGTTACCTTTTGTAAAAATAAGTAAGAGAGATCGAACCAACCACCAACTTTTTTTATAATAGTAAAGATTCACGCCGGCCGGCCCAATCCCCTCGATTTCCCACCTTAATCAAAACCCGCTCGCATCAAGCCACGCATGTTGCTTGCCCACTTGCGGCTAAATTCTCACGAAAAACCTTCGTGTATTTAATGCGCATACTTACTTCCTCTGTTTCACGACGTAGGTTTGTTTCTCTTCGGACTGAGGTTTCACGGTAACAGTCAGTCGGAGAAAATTCTAGCGCGCATGCTCGGTCCAGTCCTCGGGAGATAATTACCCCGACGTGGTGAGACGAAATCTACATATTTACCGTGCAGTAATCAACCTCCCCATGCAAGTTGGCCAATTTGCTCCAACATTAATTAATTAAACCCCTATAAAGAAAACCAATAAATCAAATAATTAAATAGCGAACACGCAACTGGTAGTGGTGTATATATATGCAACAGTGCAAGCTAGCTAGAACAGCAAGTTGCCTCACTGCGAAAATATATACGGCTATAACTCATCAACATCTCGTCCAAGCACCGCCGTTGCAAGAAAATTCCACCGGACACGAGAAGAGAAGAGGAGGGGGGTGAGACAACGGAGCGAGGGTGACCAAGAACCAACCGCAACATGCCGTGCATCCCGGCGTCCAGCCCCAGCATCCAGCACCAGCACCACCGGGTCCTGGCCGGCGTCGGCGTGGCTGCCGGGTGCGCGGCGGAGGCGGCCGTGGCCTCGGGGATGAGGTGCGGGGCGCACGACGGGGAGGTGCCGGCGGAGGTGGCAAGGCACCACGAGCACGCGGCGCCGGGGTCCGAGCGGTGCTGCTCCGCGGTGGTGCAGCACGTGGCGGCGCCTGCGCCGGCGGTGTGGTCGGTGGTGCGGCGGTTCGACCAGCCGCAGGCGTACAAGCGGTTCGTGCGCAGCTGCGCGCTGCTCGCGGGCGACGGCGGCGTGGGCACGCTCCGCGAGGTGCGCGTCGTGTCGGGCCTCCCCGCGGCGTCCAGCCGCGAGCGACTCGAGATCCTGGACGACGAGAGCCACGTGCTCAGCTTCCGCGTCATCGGCGGCGAGCACCGGCTCAAGAACTACCTCTCTGTCACCACCGTCCACCCGTCCCTGGCCGCGCCCGCCGACGCCACCGTCGTCGTGGAGTCGTACGTCGTCGACGTGCCGCCGGGCAACACGACCGAGGACACCCGCGTGTTCGCCGACACCATCGTCAAGTGCAATCTCCAGTCGCTAGCCAATACCGCCGAGAAGCTCGCCGCCGGCACGAGGGTCGTCTCGTGAGGCCTCCACCTCTCCATGGGTAACCTATCGTTTTTCCGGGCGGGATGGATGTGCGCTTCTTCGTCGCGTGAGCCTTTATTTTTTCCTCCTGGTTTCTTCACATTTGACACCTCTGTATTCTTCTTTTTTCTCTCCTCTCGTTGTTGTGAGATACATGCCCCCTTCCTCCCTTGTCCAATGATTCAAGAATTGACGAGTACAATTGACAGACTTCAATTCCACTAGTACATGCTTGAGTTGCTCTGTATATATGGTAGATCTGTTCTTCTGTAGTTCTGTAGGCGACAAGCATTAATCAAAATTTATGTCCATATATATGTTCATGAGCATTAGCAAGCAATGAACAATAGCCTTTCAGGCCTCCATTGGTCGATCGAGCTTGTCAAGTTGCACACCTTGTAACACAGAAAACAATGAGAACAATTCGATCCATCGTATGTGTCCTGGCCGTGAGGTCGACAATAAACCAATTTGCTAGAAATTAATGCCAATCTAGCCGACGGATCGATCAATGTACGCTTTGTTCTCCCCGATCTTGTCTGCACCAGAACTGCCATGCAGCACCATATGCACGCCGGTTGCAACCAACATCGTGCCTTGTATCGGAGATATACAGACAAACACCATATTCATGTCAATGATTACACCTTGCTCTGTGACTGATTATTTTTATTTATGCTTTTTAAAACTGCAGCAGACAATATAGATGCCTAAAAATCCATTTAGCGAATCCGTTCTAACAAATCATCCCATCCGTTCCGATGCTCCAGTTGAATTCCCATCATTTGATCTATCCTCTAATTAAGATTAGGTCGATAATTAGAGGCTCCGATGATATGATGCCTTGTCCCTACCGCCCGCTGCGTCGTTACGTCCAACTTGCGCTCAGCTCTCGATGGATCGTTCGGCAACTTGCCATAGGAAAAAAAACCAAGAGCACAGCGAAGTGGGGGCGTATTTAACGTGAATGATTAATTAACTGGCACAAGTGGCTCAACTTGCATGTCAGGTCGCTTAATTGCCTGGTTGCTTCCTATCCTTTATCGACTAGTGGAGTAGTACGAGTACTATACTATTGCTAGCTTAATGCCAAGTTGGCCTCCACTTGCTTCTCGGACGGTTATCGGAATCGGACCTGTTCTTCACGGGGACCTTCGGTTTCTTTCCAGGAGAAAGAAAGAAAGAAAAAGAGAAACGTTTTCTTCCTCCTCCCCTATGTAGGTCAGTATATTCTGTGCAATCATTAATGTACATAAAAGCACATTTATGGACCTGTTCGGTAGGCAAGAAGTCGAACGACTGTTAACTTTTGCTACAGTACCTAACTTTCAAACGGAGTATTTTCTTAAGATGGGGTCTACAAGTTAAACGTAGTACACGTTAAAAGCCTAATATCTGTATCAGCCAAAATCGTAAGTGAGTATCGGTCTCTCCGTAATTTATACCGTAAACAGCCAAAATTCAAAATTTTCAACCAAAAATCATAAACCGCAGCCAAAAAGAACAGACTCTATAATGTCTCTAAATCTAAAATTTACGATGTCCCTAAATTTGTCTTGAGAAATAACTCCCATAGTTTCCTATGTTCTAGATAATAAAATTTAATTATTTTGTAATATATTGTTGTAAATCCTATGGTCCTATTTTTTGCGGCTTTTGGTTTCAGCTTTTGGCTTTTCTATAATAACTAGCTTTTAAATGGAGTGTTTTTTCAAGATATAATCTACTATTTAATTGTAGTACATACTGTACCGACTTCATTTATATCGGCAAAAGCCGCACGTGAATTTCAATTACTCTGTAATCTCTCACACAAACAACTAAAAGTCACAAACCGTAGCCAAAAGCCACAACCACAAAAGAACATACCTTATATTTAGAGTCTTCCACGTATGTCACGCGGTAGAAAGTAAAAAAATAGGCGACCAACGTTAGTGAGGGGATTTGTATCACCTGCCTTGCTTCGGTCCCGTTCCGAACAACACAATCTATGTCTTCTAGGAGCTAAAATTGTTTAAATGTATTAGCTTTTAACATAAGTTTTTTCTTTTTTTTCTTGCGCTATTCGTGAGATGTAACGGTGTTTTTTATTTTCTATTTTTTCTTTAATTGAGTACATTAGAAAAAAAAACTTACCGTCACTATATTACTATTCCAGCCAAAAATCAGAACTCAAAAGTCACGGTATTTTGGAACAGCGCCTTAGGCAAAGGCAGTGCAACACGGTCCAATACGGTGCACAAGCAAAGAGTATTGCAGCAAGCAAGCCATCGCGCGGAAATACTATAGCGATGTACTGTTTCGCACTGTACCAAGTTAGTATAGCGACACTGTTGCAATAGAGCTAAGCTGTTCCTTCTGGATCCAACGGCCTGCCTTTGCTTATGGTAAGGCAGATGGCACGCTTCCGAGTGGGGATGTGGAGTAATTAACTTTGCAAGTGGTAGAATAGGTTAATAACAGTATCCACGGGCCCACCAGCAGGCCCAGCTTGGAACTGGGCCAGAACTGTCGGTGTAACCAGCGCTGATACTAATTAACTAACGCAATCGATGGTAAGGGGAAGGTTCACCCACTGGTACCGCACGCATACTAATACTAAAGCCCCTAATAGCCGGGGGGATTCCAGCCCCCGCGACGTCCCCGCGCGCGCCGCGCGTGACGGGGATTTCGATGCGTGGGAGCGCATTTCCGATTTTTCGAAATTACGATGCGTCGCCGTTGGATTTGGATCCAACGGCCTGCCTTTGCTTATGGTAAGGCAGATGGCACGCTTCCGAGTGGGGATGTGGAGTAATTAACTTTGCAAGTGGTAGAATAGGTTAATAACAGTATCCACGGGCCCACCAGCAGAGTCAGCTTGGAACTGGGCCAGAACTGTCGGTGTAACCAGCGCTGATACTAATTAACTAACGCGATCGATGATAAGGAGAAGGTTCACCCGCATAAGACTACATGCACTTTATATATGTAAGTGCGTGCGTGCGTGCATGATATATACTACACTACAGGATAGGAGTACATAAGATCTTCAGATTTAAGTATTTTCTAAATTGTTTCACTGTAGATGCAGAAAAGCCAATACTGTACGTACGCACAATATTAGTACTGGACAAGTACATTAAGGCACTATGTTACACTTCTGTGTACATTAAAGTATAAAGCACTATGTTACACTTTTGTGTACTTCTGGTTTTTTTTTTGTCATGGTTTATGATTTTTTCTCTAGTGTGAATATTTAGCGTGAATATTTATGTGAATGAATTAAATATAGATAAGTTGATTACAAGTTGTCGAGAAGTGTGGTTGTGCATGTGCTAGTTGCTAGTTGGTCTTTCTTGGCTCTCGAGTCTAGTTGGTTTGATGGATAAAATAAGAAGGCTAAACTTGATTGGACTGGTCAGATGGGAGTTGGACTTCACCTTCTCAACAATTTTTACTAGCAATTGTATGAGGAGAGACATACATGCATAATATATACAAATTAGTGGATACTTCGTGGATAATAGAGAAAAAAAATCCGGGGGGACCACATGGCCAGTTGAGTTTATCACTTTATCCGGTGCTACATGTGTGATTCATCTGATTCATCGAACATACTCCTCGGAACCAGAAAAAGACCTGCGCATCAGGCCCCTCTAGCTTGTCTCCATTAGCCAGCTAGCTAAGCTAAGCTGTTGGTACACCGCCTTGAACGTTGGTGCCAAGTTCTTCCTCTCCCTGACGTCGCCAGTGGATGTATGGATTGATCGGTCGATCAATGGATATGCCGTACTCTTGCGACAACATGATGGTGACCGGCTACGACCAAATTATCAGGACTCCTCCAATCATCTGCAGAACTAGTACTGTAATTTGCTATCATGCATGATCGAAATTTTCTCATATATGTCCCTAAGAATTGTTCTTTCCAGAACTAGCCCTCTTCCGATATAATTTACAAATCTAGCCTGTATATAGTAGATTTGTCCTCGGTACCAGACGCGATAAGACACCTACAATTCAAAACAGATAAAATTATAGAAAAATTATACAAATAAGTTGACTATGTCGGAAGGCTTCAAAAAATAATTTACAATCTTGGGAGCTCATTTACTGTATTTAAAAAGTCCTACAAAAATATGCTTCAATGTAGTGTCGTAGTCGCACTGCAGGAAAACCCAGCGCACAAGGGGTAGTACTTGTTGGCTAAGCTGACACAGCGTACGCAATAGGAGTCTAACTCGGTTTGTGTAAATTTGTGTCCGTGAGGTAGCAACACGTAGGACGAATCTTGGAGCAGCGTAGCGTCACGTCGCTGAGCAAAGTCATCTCGTCTGGTCTTGTCAGTGCGCAAAGCTGCCTCATTGGGTCACATCACGTGCAAAGATGCCCTTGGTACGGGGCGTTGCAGGGACCTATCGCCTGTACCAGGCACGGCAGGTGATCTGCACCCTGCGTGGGGCGCGGCAGGAGGATGGCTGTAGCGCACGCGTTTGTCCGGCTGATTCCCGTGCGATTCATCTTCACGCGTCATTTTCGCGTGGCGCGTCGTTTTCGCTTGTTGTTTTCTCCTATGCTCGACTATTTAAACGTGTGGCCTCACACTCATTCATCACAAGTCCCAGCTCTCACCTGTGAAATTTTCCCACTCGCTCGCTCGTTCCTCTCAAACATCTCTCCCTCTTTGCGAGGTGCCTCCCTCTGTCCGAGCAGGAGAATTAGTACTTAATCATTTTGTTAGTCTTTTGTTGGCACCATTTACTGAAGTCGTTACTAATGTGATGCATGTTTGAATTTGCAGTCTTCCGTGTATGAGGTTTAGAGACGGTAACACCGTGGCGGTAAGTTCATTTTAGCAACGTATGTATGGTTTTTGTACTGTGTTTTGTTGAAATATTGTGTTATTTTCGTCAGAAATGGAGACACTATACATGTTCCACGGTGGAGAGGTCGTGCGAGGTGGTCCAGACGGAATTGATATGTCAAGTTGCCAGCGTGCCTTACTAAACATTTCCAACTTGGCACACGTGGATTTGCTCGAGCTACGATAGTGCATTCGGTATTTGTTCGATAGGCACGTCACCAGGAACAAGATAGTAATAGAGACAGTCACCGCCAACATGGTCCTACCACACAGTCAGATGTTGTGGGGCCTAGCGAAGGTGACCAGCAGTACCATGTGGGCACACTACATGGAGATTGTTAGCAATCCTCATGCTTTGATCTATCGACGACCCACAGTGTATGTCCATTTTGTTTATCCCGCTCCGATCTTCGGTTTGTTGACAACGAAAGAGGTCCCGAAAGCACCGGGCGTCGCTAGGCAGGATGCTACTGTTGATGAAGATTCTGCTAGTTTCCAACCGTATGAAGGTGTGGATAAATGGTGAGGTGCTCATGTTGACTATCATGAGATTATTGATGGCAGGTCTGTGGGCACTGCACCGAATATGAGGACTTTGACTCAAAATTCGGTGAGGATGAAGCTGATGATGAGGGTGAGGTCGTCAGTGGCATTGTTTCCACCAACATGAACTATATTCCAAGTCGGTTGGATTGGCTAGCGGCATCTTCCCTTGTTCTGCCATAGGACCACGAGTTTTTGTGAGCCTTCGATGCGGACACCCTGCTTGTGGGGCAACATTTCCCACATAAGACTGCGTCAAGCAAGCTATCGCTAGTTTCACAGTGAAGATCAGTCGGACTTACCGAGTTTACAAGTGAGTTTTGATGTTGTTTGTTGTATCTTCAACTATGTACAGTAAGTCGTACTGACCATTATCTATTTTCTATTATCTGTAAGCCTAATCCTGACACGTACATAATTAAGTGTGTGGTTAGCTCTTGCCCGAGCAAAGTCCGTGCCCAGAGATTCCCTAGGACGGGAATGGACTTCCGTATCACAATCGTGACGGATCACACAAGTGAGATTAAGGAGCCATTGCAAATGCATAGGAATATGACTTCGGGCTACATCGCGACCATCATAAGCCATGTAGTTGTCACTGATGTAACCATTGCACTGAAGGTTCTGATGACTGAAGCAACGAATACAGTAGGGTATGCCATTAGCTACAGTAAGGTCCGGCAGGCGAAGCGGAAGGTGCTAGAAGGGTTGTACGGTGCCTATGAGGAGGCGTATGACCTAGTCCCTAGAATGCTGAAATAAATTGTGGATGCTAATCTGAGGACATGCTGAGGATGATCAGTGGGTTGAGAGTCGCATGCTCTTATACACACTACTCCTAAGGCGTAGTCCTCTGGTGAGCGTCTGCCCGCAAATCCTGGCTGGTTGTTGAGTAGGGGTGGCTCGACAGTAGCCTACCGAGCAGGGGCGGCTTGGTAGGCTGCTGTCGATCAGCACTGGCTCGACAGAGCTGTTGCCACGCCGCGCGTCAACCTATCGTGCATCACCTGGTAGGTGACATTTTTCGTCTGTTGTGCCTTCTGAGCTCATAGAGAGAGTTATTTTTATAAAAATAAATGTTAGGGAACTAAAATTTAAAAAAGGTTGCAAGTTGCAACAGTACTTAGATACGTTAACAGTTCACAATAAAAACGAGGCACTTTATTAAGTCAGGTGCTCCATTGACCACTACCCAAAACTTGTTTCGCACACTTTGTAATTAGCGAAATCGTTTGAAGAACTTAGTATTGAATGGCATAGACAAAAATACCTGTCTCCATCCCAAATTAATGTGTGCCAATTAGGGCTCTTACAGTCTTACTCATACTACAGACAACAAAGTATGGAAAAGAAAATAAATTTAGCAACTGCTAGCTCGATTAGAGCAACATTGCAATTTATCCTGAATCGAAGTAGGTTGGAGATGACGGCTATACGAACCTATCCTGTAATTGTTCGTCTCGAGATGTTTTTATTTGCTAAATAATGCATTAACATAGCATCATCACCAAACTGGTTCATGCAAGCTGAGCTGGTTAAGTCAGGTCAGGTGGGTCCAAACTCCAAAGGCGCTGTCTTATTATAGGGGTTAACATAGCTGTAGCCTGTTAATCACCAGCTAATCATGGGGTCATGGTAATTAGTGTTATAGTAAAGTAAATTAACGCGTGATGCGACTGACATATCTGGCGATGGCTAATTCTAAATTAACAAATCCCCATCGATCGGTAGCCCTGGCCCTTCTGTTTTTCTCTCTTATCTTATGTGCTGCCTTTTCCTTAGAACCTTCTTGAATTCTTTCTGTACCTCGGCCGTGACTGGCCAGGCGGTGCGGCCCGCTCATTTCGGCTTCAGTTTTTTATTTCTGACTTATTTTTTTATTATCTATAAATTTTATTTTTTTCTGAACTTTTGGTTTTTTTAACTTTTTTATCGGTTCTTTTTTTTCCGTATACGTTTGCGTTGCCCGTGAAAAGGTAGCATATTTTTCTGTTTTTAAAATTTTTTAAATTTAATTACGCCAAATAAGTCACCTTCAGTTACAGTAAGATTTCAACCGCTATAGTGCAATTTCAGTTATAAACCATAGCTTTTCAGCACAACCGGACGGGACCTAAATTCCAAGAGGCCCTTCAGGCTTGGGGCTTGAGTAAACCTGTGAGTGAAATTTGTAGGATCAAATTCATCAACTAAATTAATAGACCTTAAAAACCTCGAGTGCTTCTGTGCTCTTTCTGGAAAATTGCACGGAACAAAAATACACATATCGTCTTTAATTGCGGGATTTTCTTTTAACTAAGCATCGAGACCATTCTACAAAGGTTTTATGTGCGACTGTCAGATCAAACAGCTGCAATGTATGTTTTGTTTTGTGTGAACTACATGTAGATTTTGCACATTCTCGCAGTGACTATCTAAGATAGTGCTTAAGTGAGCTTAAACCTTAAGTTTTTGAGTTTAAATTATATTGTTTGGGCTTTTTATACACAGTAACTACTGAAGCTTTTTCAGCGTAATTAAATTTTAAAAATAAAAAATATACATCATCATGAATAATAAAAGAAATATAGAAAAATAAGAAAAGGCAAAAAAAATCTAAAACCAGAAAAAGATAAAATTAAAATTTAAAGCTAAAAACTAGAAACTAAAAGATGAAGTAAACTTGAGCGGAGCATATTAAATATGGAGCATGGAGTGGCGGGGAAATCCAGAAACTAGAGAAGTGATGAGTGGCTCAGCTCAACATCAAACGAGCAACTTAGCCTGCATAATTGGTCTGTTCTTTTTTTGATGCGGTTTATAGTTTTTAACTATAGTTTGTGATTTTTAGTCTGTTTGTGCAAGAGATTACAGGGTAACAAAAACTCACGTGCGGTTTTTGATGATATAAATGAAGTCAATGAAGTATGTAATACAATTAATTAGTAGACTTTATCTTAAAAAGATATTCCATTTAAAAGTTAGTTACCGTAGAAAAGCCGAAAAATATCTTTTAGAAGCTGAAAAAACAGGGCCCTAGACTTCGTTAGAGGGAAAGCACACCGCTTGGTCCATGCCAACAAAGGGGCGAGCAACTGCAAGTTGGTCTGTTTCACTAGCGGTACTAACTATTCGAAGGCCAAAGCGTCGGTACACCGAGCCTTCCTCCGTTTCGTCGCCTCGACCGCTCCTTTCTCCAAACCGAGGGTGAATCTTTTTTCCCGTGACTTTGTCTTTTTAGTTGTTTACGAAAGAAGATATAGAGTAAGAAAAAATTATATATGATTTTTTCGATATAAATAAAATCATTACAATATATACTAAAACTAATTTATAGATCTTATCTTAAAAAAACATCCTATTTAAAAATTAATTACCGTATAAATACAAAAAATAGCTTTTCGAAGCTACCACTTCCCGTGGCATGTCGCTGCTCGTCTATTCGGGCGTGTATGTATCTTTGTGGCGAGCCGTCGTACACGTACAAAAACACACGGCGTCCTCCTGTGTGGTGCTTGCTCGCACTCGCACACGAGCGGTGTCTCGTGTTTGTGGACGGCCGAGTTGGGTTCGTGAAAAGCTCTTCCATTCAGAATTTCAGATATGCAAACGCGAAGGCGTTCGTTACTTGCACCGTGCTATTGCCGGCGGGTCACATGCCCGAACCGAACGTAAAGCGCGCCACCCCTGCAGGCGGCGCAGTCGCGGTCGGTCCGTCGAGATCTTGATGGTTGGTGCGCGCAAATTGCGCGGCAAGTGGCGGGCGCGCGACGTCGATGTGTGGGGCTGCCGACCGCGCGCGAGTGCGGGCGGGCATGCGTTCAACTCGACCGGTGCGCGGCTGTCGTCATGTTCTTTTTTGTTTCTGGCTTCGTCTCCTTCAAAACCCGAAACTAAGGTAACAATATTTTTATCCGATTTTTAGCCAAAAACCATGTGTAAGAAAATCGACAAGACAAAACACAAAACTAATGAAGAATAATTAAGAATACGAGATAGAGATTTGCTCGACTTTAGTTGTCGAAAGAGTAACAGTAGCTTATAAACTAGCTTTCCAACTCACGACATAGCCTCCGACCGTGAAAACATAACCAGTAAGATTTTGCTTATCTAGATATCCTGCGAAGTCTAAATCAACATATTCGACCAACCCACCATTGGTCTGTTCAAATACAAACAAGCATCAGAAGTGTCTCTTAAATACATGAAGATCCACTAAACAACTCTCTAGTGGTCTTTGACAGGATTGGCCATATATCTGCAGATAATACTCAAAGCATGAAATAGGCTGGGGCGAGTGCAGACAATGGCATATATAAAGTGATTTGAATGCACTTGCATATGAAACTGTTAACATATATTCAGCTCCTTTAATTGTTTACCGATTTGATACTAAAGAGAGCTTAAAATGTACAGCTAGCGGTGTACTGGTCGGTTTGACTCTGTGCATGTTGAAGCGACCAAGAACTTTTTTAATATATTCTTTCTAACTTAGGTATAGTTTTTCAAACCACGCGGTCTTTAATGATTTTTATACTAAGAATCTTCTTTGCTGCATCGAGATCATTCATCTCAAATTCACTTCTCAATTGTATCTTTCATATCCTCGTGCATGGCAGCTATCTATCTCTCTGACTCATCAGAACAGATGACTTCTGAATAAGTTGAAGGCTCAACAGTCCCTTCAATGTCTTCTGCCATAGTTAAACAATAAGACACAGTATTGCTTCTTCAATTAACCTCTTTAGAGGTGGAATAGTCCTCCTTACCTGATCAACTACAACGTATTGTTGGTTTTGACCAGTTCATGTTTGATAATTATTGGTCAAAGCTTGAATAGGGGCTTCTAGTGAATTTTCTTTGTCAGCATCTAGTGAGAATCCTAAATCAATAACGTGCTCTACTTGCATCCTAGTCTTCTATTGCTTCTAGGAAGCATCATTGGTCGTATCGCCTTTCATTAGAGCAGGCTCATCAAATTTAACACTTCTGCTTACGGTCATATTTCTACTTACAAGATTCCATAACTTTTAACCTTTCACACCAGATTTGTAGCCTAAGAAAATGCACTTAATAGCTCTCGGCTCTAATTTCCTATTATTGACATGGGCATAAGTAAGACAGCAAAAAATCATCAAATTCGAGTGGTCGGGGGGAGAACCCGACTACTTTTTGATTGGAGTTTTTTGTTTTCTAGCATTGTTCGGTGATCGATTGATCAAATGACATGCACTGGAAGCGGTTTTAGCCCAAAAATTCCTTTACATATCTGACATCAACAACATAGAGCACACCTTTTTTATGATAGTTCTATTTATGCGCTTGGCCACACTATTCCATTTTGGTGTACCTGGAACAACATAGTACCTCACAATGCATTCCGATCGGCACAATGCTTCAAATTCTCTTGAACAAAAATCCAAACCATTATCTGTTCGTAGTTTCTTGACATGTTTGTTGATCTGTTTCTCGATTATAATTTTTACTCTTTGAATGTCTTGAACACATATGATTTGTGTTTAATGAAGTATGCACAAACTCTTCTCGAATAGTCATCAATGAGAGTTTTTTAAAAAATAATCCATCTTTTATTCAAAAAATACAGAAATATACCCGCGTTTTAAATTTTTTTTATAGAAATAGTCTCCAGTCGACCAACCGTTAGGCGACTGAACCCTATCGCTAATGACCAAGCGCTAGGCAGGCAGTAGCACTACCACTGGGCGACAAGTATGCAGTCGCCCGGTATGTGGTTGAACCGACGTGGTCGACACAACGTGGTCGAAACAACGTGATCGATTAGCGTCATCGAAGCAACATGATCGATGCAATATGGTCGAAGATTAGTGAGTGGTCGAAGAGAACAACATGATCGAAACATCGTGGTCGAATATTAGTGAGTGGTCGAAGTGAATAATGTGGTCGAAGATTAGTGAGTGGTCGAAGTGAACAACACAATCGAAGATTAGTGATTGGTGAGAGGTGTTGTCGCCCAACCGTTCGGCGACAGCACCTATCGTCTAACCGTTGGGTGACTGGCCTTTGTGCCATTCAACCCTTGGGCGAGAGGGTCCAGTCGCCCAACGGTTGGGCGACTGGAAGATATTTTTGTAAAAAATTAAAACAAAGGTACATTTCTAGATTTTTGAATTAAAATGGTTATTTTTTTAAAAAAAAATTATCAATGATGATCGGCATATAGTTTGCACCTCCAAAGGAAGAAATGTGGAATTTTCCCCATATATCAGAGTGAATATAATCCAATATACCTTTTGAAGAATGAGTAATAGTGTTGAAACTAACCCTTTTTTGCTTGTCAAAGACAGAATATTCATAGAACTTCAACTGGTTGATGCCTTGACCATCAAGCAAACTTGTTTTGCACAACTTCTTCATGACAGCTTCACTCATGTGTCCTAGACGCATGTGCCATAAATTAGTCCGGTCGATATCGGGCAATCTAGTTGAAGAAACAACAGCGGTTTCGATTAGAGTAGTGCCTTGAAGATGATATAAATCTATTGCCTTTATATCACCTTTTCATCACAAACAAGAGCGTTTTTGGAGACCTTCAAGATTCCACCTTCACGTAAAAACTTGTACCCCTTGGCATCAAAAGTAGTCAATGAGGTAAATCTCGTTTTCAAACTTGGAATATGTCAGACTTCCGATAGGATTCTAATGATGCCATCAAACATCTTGATTTAGACAGAACCAATAACTATAATCTTGAATGGAGTATTATATCCTATTAACATTGATCTACTCAAAGTCACTTCATAGTTAACAAACCAATCATGATTTGGACTCATGTGGAAAGTGCAGGCTGAATCAAAATCAACTAATCATCGGTATTAGAATTACCGACAACGGCAACAAGGACACATCCATCGGAACCTTCTTTAGTAATAATAGTAGCTTTGGCTTCTTCATCTTGTTGGTCTTTCATAGAATTGTTGTTCATTTCTCCTTGTTTTGGAATTTTAACATGTTTTCTTGTTCTTAGACTTAGAACGATCTCAATTTTTGCTCTTGCACCTGCAACCCCTGGTCGAAGACCTTTCAGTTTATCTTACATGAACAGACAAATCTTCTACATGCGAACTCGAGGTTTCGCTTGATACCGTGATTTTCAACTTCTCCTTTACATACAGAGCATCATAAACCTCTGTGAGGGTGAGAATGTCCCGACTATAAAGACATGTGACTCTGAACGTAGAGAATGAATCGGGCATCGAGCAGAGTAGAATAAGGCCAAAATCTTTATCTTCATGTTTGACCTCCATTGCTTCAAGATAGGCGACGATATCTTTAAAGCGGTCAAGTGGTTCAATACAGACCCGTCTTCTATCAATCTGAGCAAGAAAACTTCTAAGTCATAAGTATCTTGCTGGTCAAATCCTTGTTCATACAGATTTGCTTCAGGTTTAGCTATAACGCAGCAGCGATGGTCTCCTTTGTGAACTCCTAGAGAATATGTTAGATACATGGAAATGAATATGCGAGAGAGCTTTATGACTAGATTCGAATCATAAAATACAACATGGTATGCGTTGTTCATACAAACATCTCTATTATCTATTATTATCTTTAAAATATAGATAAAAAAGATCAGCCACGTAAAAAAAAATCCTAAAACTCATCGGCACGGCCGGGCGTGCGTGCGGTTGCGCAGTTTGGTGGGTGGTCCAATCGGTTTGATTACCAGTCAACCCCGTGCGCGCACGATCAATCGTCCTCTCCTTTTTGCATCTTTTTTGACCGCATCTCACTTGTGTTGCGTGTTTGGACTTGTCGCTGATACTAGCCCATGCTCTCCGGCCATGGCTTTATAAGCCCACGAGCGAATCGTAGTGGGCCTTTATTTATTTTTTTTGCTAGTTTCTATATGTTTCTCTCTCTATATATATATATATATATATATATATATATATATATATATGTTCTAAATATTATATATATATCGAACATATAGTATGATAAAATATATATATTTAGCTAATACAAGATATATGAAAAATATATATATATATATATATGGAAAGAAAGATATTTTGATGGGAATGTCTAGCCACATGTCAAGACTGTTTTTGTGAGAAGGGATGAGAGACGCCGGACCAACCACCAACTCCTTCTTTTATAATAGTAAAGATATCTAGCTAGTGGCTACTTCCCTGTCGATATAGCGTCACACGAGCACCAAATTTGTGCCTCATATGGGTGCTTTGTTCAAGCATGTACTGGTACATATTTTGATTTGGGGGGGCTTGAATTGGAACCGTGTATGCAATCAAGCACAACCCAAACTTCATCTTTTGGTGAGATTAAACCCAAGCATAGCCTCTTGTAAAACCAGAGGAGAAGCACTTAGTACAAATTGGGCTTCATATGGGCCGTCCAATTGACTTGCCATCTCGCGGCCAGCCCAAAGCGCAGGAAACTATCACTAGTGGGTGGCCCACCCCCGCCGACAACGCAGCCTTCCTGAGAGGCCCACGTGGCCCAATAGGCCGTCGTCCACCTCGTGAGCTCCGCCTCCGCCTCGCTACTCGCCAGCCATCCTCCGCCACCTACAAAGCTCGCAGCCGCAGTCGCATGCTCCTCTCCCCTCTCGCCTCGCCACCTCCGCCTCCACCGCTCGGTGTCCTCGATGGCCTCCACGCTTGCCTTCCTCAGGCCCTCCGCGCCGGCCCCGCTCGCGGCCGCGAGGGCGCGGAGCTCGGCGGTGGCGGTGGCGGCCGTGAGGGTGCCATCCAGATCTAGGGTTTCGGCCAGAGTGTCCCTCGGGTCGGAGGCGGCCGTGGGCGCAGACGCGCTCTTCGCCGACTACAAGCCCACCACCGCGTTCCTCTTCCCCGGCCAGGTGCGAGCCAAAGCGACGTCTTCTAGCTTGTGGGTTGTGTACACCTGCGTGTAGATTTTTCTAGGAAGTATCTGATACACGCACGTCACCCTACTCGTCAGAATTGTGAGTTTGTAACTGAATTCATGGGGTTGTCAACGGTGTTCATTATACAGCGATTTGTGCGAGGGTGTGTGAACTTTGAAGTAATGAAGTAATTGGCGTCAATCTGAGTGTATAATCTAGCAGGAATATAAAATATGAAGGAATCAGAGGAGGTAATAGTAAGTGCTTAGCTAGTTACCGCGGTTGTAGTTAGCTGCACAAAAGGGAGACTTTTCACTGCTTCAGTTGATGGCTGCACAAAAGGGTGACTTTTCACTGCTTCAGTTGACGTAGATCAAAATTTGGCCTTGAAAGATTAATGCTCCATATGTTCACAGGAGGTTCTTTGATTTATCGGATGCCTCAGTGCTGGTGCAATTTGCATGCTGCCACATGCATAATTTGAGGCTAAATATATTTGCTTTCTTCTCATTTCAGGGTGCCCAGACTATTGGAATGGGTGCAGAAGCTCAGTGTGTTCCAGCGGCTGCCAAACTATTTGATAAGGCAAATGATATACTTGGGTATCTCCAAACCTCTGATAATATTTATCTGTTTGCTCCCAATTTCGGTACTTTTTATTTAAATTTAATGAGTGTGCAGACCACTTCCAAAGACTAATGAGTGCTGATGCGAATGTTGTTGTGCTAAATGTAGCTATGACTTGTTGGATCTGTGCACCAATGGGCCAAAAGAAAAGCTTGACTCAACAGTAATCAGTCAGGTTTGTGGATTTTAGAATCCTTGCTCCCACGGGTAGTTGATTCATTTTCTTACCCATGCAAATAGTGTTATTTCAAGTATCTGCCCTTCACTACTACTGATTGTCATGCTATTGAAACATGTTTCCTTAGTCATATCATATAGAGCTTTATAGCCTCCAACATTGAATTCCTTCAAAGTCCTGAATCTGGTTAACCAATAACCTGCCACTGCTAGCTAAGTTTTGTTTATACTAATAATTGTGTTTCGTAGCTTGCAGTGCTGCTAGAAATGTAGTCCTGAAAATACTTTGGCATTCTTTTTCACTCAGCTATGTTGCATATACATTTGAGTGCCAAGTATGATATTTTTCAGATACTGTTCTTGTTCTTGTCAGTTGAGTTGTATTCTAATTACCAAACAAAACTGTTTTGTAGCCAGCTATATATGTTACCAGCCTCATTTTCACTCAGCTATGTTGCATATACATTTGAGTGCCAAGTATGATATTTTTCAGATACAGTTATAGTTCTTATCAGTTGAGTTGTATTCTAATTACCAAACAAAACTGCTTTGTAGCCAGCTATATATGTTACCAGCCGCATTTTCACTCAGCTATGTTGCATATACATTTGAGTGCCAAGTATGATATTTTTCAGGTACAGTTCTAGTTCTTGTCAGCTGAGTTGTATTCTAATTACCGAACAAAAATGTTTTGTAGCCAGCTATATATGTTACCAGCCTTGCGGCTGTAGAAGTACTACGTGCACGTGATGGGGGCCAAGATGTAATTAACTCTGTAGATGTCACATGTGGCCTCAGCTTGGGAGAGTATACTGCACTTGCATTTGCTGGTGCTTTTAGGTATTCCCCTTGTTCTGGTAATAAAATCATGCATTTGTTATTCCAAAAACTAAGCGCATGAATTCCTATCCGTCATGGAATGTACGAAGAGTATAAGTTAAATTCGATCTTTTGGTGAACGTCATCCTCGATCTGTCATACAAAGATGTAATTAACTCTGTAGATGTCACATGTAGTTTTCATCTTGGGATAATATACTGCACTTGCATTTGCTGGTGCTTTTAGGTATTCCCCTTGTTCTGTTAATATCATCATGCATTTGTTATTTCAAAAAATAAGCCCGTGAATTCCTGTCCATCATGGAATGAACACAGATTACAAGTTAAATTCGATCTTTTGGTGAACATCGTCTTCATTCTCTTATACCTGTGACAAGAAGTTCAAATTTAAAGCATCATGGCTTTGTATTTTGTTGTGTCTCCACTGTCAAGTATATACACTTACACATAGTTCTCAACATGCAGCTTCGAGGATGGTCTGAAGCTTGTCAAGCTTAGAGGAGAAGCCATGCAGGTTAGTGTCTGAAAGCACTATGAGATATGTCTGCTTTGAGTTTTTGACTTCCTAAATTGACTGTTAATGTTCATTATCTGTGTAGGATGCTTCAGATGCTGCCAGTAGTGCGATGGTTAGTGTGATTGGTCTAGATTCAGAAAAGGTGCAACATTTATGCGTTGCTGCTAACAAGGAAGTAGATGAAAAGGAAAGAGTTTGCATAGCAAATTTCCTGTGTCCTGTAAGTCTTTCATCTGATGTTATTAGTTCCCTATTGGGTCTTGCTAGGTTTCAACATAGTAACATTTTATTGCAGGGGAACTATGCAGTTTCTGGTGGTGTGAAGGGTGTTGAAGCAGTTGAAGCCAAAGCAAAGTCGTTTAAGGCCAGAATGACGGTTAGTGTTCCCGTATATCTATATTTGATGGGGGCTTTGTATATAGATATTTGTGACACCTACCAAGAAATATGCAATCTGGCTATCATAATTTGGAGTGGTTTTGTAACTTCGTAAGGTCATTCTACTGAATGCTGCTCCTCTGTTCAAAAGTATATGCTGTTTTGGACATTGATATTGTCTCCGATATGTAATGTTCATGTTAGGGCAAAAATCATGAAGATATTATATTACGAAAGTACATGTGATGACAAAGATAATGGTATCATTTTCACGTGATTAATTTAAATGGTTTTTGTTTGTTTTAGCGGTAAAAGCTAAAAAGTTTGACTTCCAAAAGGGTTTTACAAACACATAACTTTGATAGGTGTAACATTCTGTCTTATCTATGGGGCTTTCATGGAAAAGTGATTGCCTTGTTGCAGTTTTATCTAGGGGGGGCTTTCCTCGTTGCATCATCAAGGATTTTACATATTAAGTTGACCATTATCTTACCAGGTTCGCCTAGCTGTTGCTGGTGCTTTCCATACAGGCTTCATGCAACCTGCTGTTTCACGATTGGAATCTGCATTGGCTGAGACAGAGATTAGAATACCAAGAATCCCAGTCATCTCCAATGTTGACGCACAGCCTCACTCAGATCCTGACACAATCAAGAAGATTTTGGCACGGCAGGTATTTGATCTATACCAAACTTGAATTCATATTGCAGTTCTATAGGGTACAATGACTTGTGCGTGGCTGACCTCTGGAGAAACAGGTAACCTCTCCGGTACAATGGGAGACTACTGTGAAGACACTTATGGGTAAAGGGCTTGAGAAAAGCTATGAACTCGGACCTGGAAAGGTAACAGATTTATTGATAATTTTTGACTCATGACTCATCTAATGTTTAGTAGTGGTAGTAAGCAGAAGCAGCTGAAAGTATCCTTCGCAAAGAAAATATTGTTATGATGTTCCTGTACCGTTGTTCTACCACATCCAGGTTATAGCGGGAATCATTAAAAGGATCAACAAAGGTGCCAGCATTGAGAACATTGGCGCTTGAGATCTGAAAGTGTCATGACTACAGGGTCAGATAATAAGGTTAGGGGGCTACTGAGTTTTAAGCAGTACTCGTGATGGTACCAAATTTTCGGTGGTGTATTTATCTCTCCCGTGGTTCAGTTTTGACCTTGTGTGGTGTACACTCGTAAACTCATATTTAGTCACTGAATCTACGATCATCTGAACGAGCATATGCTCTTCGCAAAATTTGATTTAGGATTGGCTTCCTACGAGGGTGGTTCCATGCATTGAGGTAGATTAACGAGCCCCCTCCGATTGATCTGCTGGGCACGCCGACATTCACCTTCACCGTCAATTATCACTGGGCGTCGACACATTATGTTTTACAGTAACAGTCACAGAATATACATACAGAATAGATACCTAAATTTAACCCAGGTCCGGTTAAAACGATCGACGACTCCAAAACAGATCAACATAATAATAAATGAATTCTTCAGGATGACGATATTAACTTAGCTACAATGGAAGATCTAATGAAAAGGGATAAGTAGCAAATAATGGGTGACAACATCACAAAGCTGCCCACTGGAGAATTCGTCAGTACCAAGCAGCTAGACGTTTACACTGGAATGAGGATTCTTTTCCTAGCATAGATGTTGAACACATTCCACAACAAACAACAAATTGCAACAAGTTAATCGAGCAGAGGTCTACAATTTAAATGCTCAAAACTTTACATTGTTCACGTCCATTGCCATCTCCAAGTTGTAAATACCTAATCACCAAGTTGCATTCAAAACTATGGTTTCTGGAATACACAGAGCAAACAAATTTGAGACCTCAACCAAAACATCTGGATTGAAAAGAAATGGAAATGAAAATGGAGATATCCAAGGAAAGCATCTTCAAGCAGTTTCGGTCACAGGGTATTCAAAGACAACGTCTTTCCCACAGAGCCTGCGGTAGACTGCAGTAAAGGTCTCCAGCTTGTATTCGGTGTTGTTGCGCTCCTTTGGGTCCAAGAAGATCTGAAAGAATATAAACAAAAGGTCAGTACTAAGGGCCCACCATACCGAAAAAGTTATGTGCCAAATGCTGCTGGACTGATTTGCCTAATCTCATTCCATCTAAGAAAAGCTAAGGAAGTAAGGAACATATGAGACAATAAAAGCTGGGGCCTCATCAGTGTTTGTATCAATGAACAAGTATAGCACTACAGATGCGGTTATCAATGTGCATATGCTTCAATAAACTGCTCATAGGATATTTAGACTATGATCAAGATACTAAGATACTAGAAAGTTGTGGTATCTACCTTGATGACCTTGGCACCATCCAAACGGTATCTGACACGCTTCCCCACAATCTCAGCTGGGTAGACAACATCCTCCAAGATACCATCATGAACAGCAGTCAGAGTTCTGGTGCGAGGGCGCTGAACAGCCGAACCCTTCTTGGGCGGCCTCACAATCCTTCTTGTTGCATGGACGACCACATCCTGTGTGAAGTGAAACACATTATCAATTCAACTATTTTGATCTGTGATGAACAGTATCTTTTAAAGTTTACACAATCTTTCACAATTACATGGAAACATAGTAAAACTTTGGTCAACGGTTTCTACAGCACTTGATCTGGCACCAAGAATGTAGGTTTATCATAGAACTTGACAAGTTCAACATGCATGAACCTCAAAACTTCAAATCTGCGAGACTTTAGCTCAAATGCAAATGAACAGCTGGTAAAACAGGGCACACGCCAGACGTAAAATTTTGATCTTTGCACTTAACAAAATATATTGACTTAAAAATACTGTTTATTCAGTAGTTTTTTCCTCATTTTGATGCCATTATCATAGTAATAGCAGATGATTGACCAGGCATGTTAATGACTCCCTCAGAGACATGTTTTAAGCATTTAGGAATCAATATACACAACCATCTTCATACTCCAATCATGGCATGTATCATGTTGCACTTGGAACCTGGCTATATACAACTGCTACACAAATAGTTTTGCAGTGTGGTGGTAAATTTTGTACCTAATGCACTTTCTAACATGGCCAATTATACTCCGCAGGCACCTCTCTGTAACACATACAATTTTTCAGCACTACAAGGCAGTATTTTCAGCATTTGAGTAGCAGCTTAGGCATGCACTACATATACTACACTACTACAGCACAGTCTTCCATCAAACATTCAGAAACTGCTAAATTGATCAGGCAATGGCGTACTAACATGTAATCGAAGCAAAACAGCAGCTCAAGAAAGCAACTAAGCAAGTACCATTCACCTTGCCACTGAACTTCTTCTCCAGCTCCCTGACGAGCCTGATATGGATCTTCCTGAAGGCCTTGTGCAGACGGTACGGCACGTGGATCACCACCGCCTTCCTGTTCCCGGCAACATCCATCTGGCTGCAAACACACCAACACCACCGCATCATCACTCATCTCCACTACAAACTAAAGCGCAAGCTCACAAGAGCAAGCCGCCAAAGCCTCAACTGAAGCCTCAGGATGTAGTAAACGGCGACTTACAATGCATTGTTGATGTACAGGTCCTTGAGGTCGCTCTTGAGCTCCTGGTTGCCGTTCTCCAGATCAAAGAAAGCCTGCAAGACAGCAGCCATCAAAAACACGTCAAACCTCGACACATCCAACCACAGACCAGTTCAGGGAAAAAAAGAAACGCAAGAACAGCACGATGCTGCGAAAGGAGAGGAGAGGAGGCGAGAGAGGCGCTCACCTGCGCGACGGAGTCCTCGAACTCGGAGGGCTCGAGGCCCTTGTCCTTCTGGATCTTCTTCCTTGCCGTGTACATCTTCCTTCCCTTTCGCCGGGCCCTGCCGCAAGATTCGATTCGGAGAGCGCACGCAGATCAGCAACAAGCACGAGGAAGAGAAGGCGATTGGCAGTGGTGGATTGGAGGCGGAAGGGAGATGGATAGAGAGATACCTGAGCGCGAGGAGACGGGGGAGAAGGAAGTGGAGGCGCCGGCGCTAGGGTTTGGAGGAGGAGTGGGCTGGGGAACCCTATTCCTGGGGAACGGGCCGATGGCATATTCTGGGCCCATCATCTGGCCCAATTATAATGAGAGCTGTCGAGGTGGAGCTGTCTATTCGGTCTTTGGGCCTTAGCCTTGTGGGCTTCTCGGCCCTGTAAAGTTACAATAAAAATTTCAGCTATTATCATAAAAAAAGATTATAAAAGAACGAGTTGATGTGGCTGTCGCTCTCCTCTAACCGTACTATTTCTTTAACTTTTCATCACTCTTTACTTTTTAATTGATTAGACTAACTCTTTTCTATAATATAATTATCTATACATCCAATAAATAGTGTTGCAACGAACAAACATGTGACAAGTCATCTAAAAAAGAAAAAGAAAGAGGTACTATCCCAAATTGCGTGCTGGTCAGCCCCACGGGTCTCTCCTCTTAGTTGGTGGCTCGGAGACGACTCACTGCGTTGCCTGCGAGTGCTTTCCCACAGGGATGTTGCTGCCTTAGCGAACAGAGATGAGCCATCGGTGAGGAAGGAGAAGAAAGAGCGACTGGTCAGCGGGTCAGGTTGACTTTTTTAGACATAAGCTTTGTTCTTTCATCATTTTGATTTTTAGTTTTTGGTTTCTAGTGCTCTTTGGGAGGACAAATTCCTGTCTTTTCTTTTAAGTCGGCGGTATCTCACATGCAATCTCCTCGAAACAAACGTGATAGCTTTTAAAAAGTGGATTTTTAAAATAATTTTTTGAGTTCAAAACTATGTATAGTATTCACGTCAACACCTTTACTATCCACTGTCACATTAAAAAATACAAGCAAAACCATCAATTGTAACCTAAAAAAACAATACTATAGGGTGTTATAACACCTAGGCTGAAAACAGACATCTAATTTTACATTTTTATCCCTCCCCACTGAGGAGGCATATTAACCTTTGACTGGTGTCCCCACATGTAAGTGCCATAGAAATGCTTGCATGGCTACGGGGAGTTCATATTGACTACGACATGTGGTTTTTATTGAAAATAAATAGTAGTGACTGAAAAGAAATGATTTTTAGAAAGAGCGTGTGATCGGTGAGAAAAGTGAGAGAGATATGCACGAGACAGGAGTGAGAAGAGTATAGTGTATGATGCTTTCGTGATCTTGTCTTATCTCCAGAGTGAAAACAGGAGCGAGAGAGATAAAAAAACTGTTTTGAGAAGGTAGATGTTTATGTCAATTTTTAATTTCTCTAAGCAAAAACTAATATGAGTGAGCCTACGACCAAGATGTGTTGCAATTACAAAAAAACAATCCTAAGGAAATGGAAATAATGGCCAAAAGGGGTAACTAGGCGCGAAATTAACTTGTACGTGAGTGTTGATAAACGAAAGTCAATTACACGGAATGCCAAAGGCAATGGCTTTAGCCAGGGTTTCCGATATTCCTTAGCGCCATCCGGGAGGTTTCTGGAAGGCGACGTGACGTGAGCCAGCCGCTCAAGTCACAGCACAGATGTCATGGCCCGCTGGTTTTTTCAATACGCGCAACCGTGCCGACGACCAAACCATACGGTCCATACGAGACCCGTCTCCTTCACTCGGCAATGGATTGCCGCTTTCTTTCACCTCTTCTTGATTTGCCTTCGATTCGGTCGCGACCAGCGACTTGAGGCAGGAGAGGCTCCGCACAATTCCTTTCTTTCTTCCCCATCGCATCGTATCCAAGAAACCAGAGCAGAAAAGATCGTAGAAGCAGATAGAGAGGGGGAAAGAGCGAGAGAGAGAGTTGCTTGCTTGATTGGAGAGAGATGGATGAGATCATGAACAAGCTAGGCACCTACTGGCTGGGGAAGAGGGCCAACAAGGAGATCTCGTCGGCCGGCGACGACATCGAGGTCCGTGAGACATCATCTCATCCCTGTTCCTTCCCGTTGCAGGTTTCCTTACTTTTCGTTTGTACATGGTACTTTTCCGTTTCGGTGCCTGCACAGCAAGTTTGCTTGCACCTTCTGTATGCATCTTATGAGCAAGGACGAATAGAGTGGTCAAATTACGGCCGTGTCTTTCTTCAATTTTCGTACAACCTTCAGAACAGCCATGGTTGGATGCTTGGATTACAACCTGACAACCTGTTGTTTGTCGTTATTGTTATAGTTTATAATCTTGGTTTTTCAGTTGTGGTCGTAGTTCTAGTCATGTACGAGTGGTCAGAGTCGTGTACGAAGTTTGACCGTGATTGTCTACGAGTACGTGTCGTAGTCGAGTTCGAGTCTGATTCATAGTCGTAGCTGAGTTTGAGTCGAAGTCGTAGTGTAGGGTATAAAAGCAGAGCCATGTAACCGAGAGAGCAAGGGCGAGAAAGAGGCAAGAGAGAAAGGACGATCAGGGTGATCGAGAGAAAGAAATAAAGAAGAGAAGAGCGGTTTGACTCTGAAAAATATATTGTGTTCATTGTGTTCTCAGACGTGGTCGTAACTGATTTACGACCACGGCGAGCAAGGGATCATAGGCGTGATCCTAAAGGAGTTACGACCACGGCGATCGAGCGGCGGCGTGCGCAGGAGCTGAAGACGTGGTCGTAAGGAGTTACGACCACGATCGCGGAGCAGGAGCTGTAGTCGCAAAGCGTTACGACTACAGCATCGACAGAGCCTTCGGCGTGGTCGATAGAATCACTGCATAGTCGTAAGGAGCTACGATTACGGTGATCACCTGTGGTCGAAAGAGGTGCAGCGAGAGGCGGTGAATGTGGTCGTAACTTCAGCTGAAGTTTACGACTACGTGGTCGAAGCAGCGAGGTGTGATCGGAGAGATCACAGTGCGGTGTAATGACTGCCTGTATGGTCGGAGAACCAACAGAGCGGTCGTAGCGACACATAAGGTGGTCATAGACACTACAACGTGGTCGTACGGCTATAGGAAGTGGTCATAGCGACTACAGAGTGGTTGTAGAGATCCTGGGGAAGTCGTAAGAGCTGTAACAAGTGGTATCAGAGCATGGGTGATAAGGCAAAGGCTCAGGGTGAGCTAATCTCCCTCCAATACCCTCTCCTAACGATCGATAATTTCCCAATGTGGGCAATGAAGATGAAGGCGAACATGCGCGTCCAGAGAGTCTGGGGCGCAGTCAATCCAAAGGGGAAGGAGAATGAAGTGGACGACAATGTGGATCAGACGGCTTTGGCCCTTATCTACCAGACGGTGCCAAATGCAATGATGCATCAGCCCATCGGCAAGGAGA